>OW026366.1:210794350-212023701 GCA_932273885.2 Leucozona laternaria
CAACAAATACAAACACAAAAAAACCTGAAATGTCACTTTTCCGCACACAATTAATGGTCCGGGTAATTAATTGAGTGCGAAAAAAGAGCGGAGACCTCTCCAAATAATCTGCTACAATTATCAATTTCGCTCATCGAACAGCGTACTGCAAAACGAAAAGGAGGACGAAATTTTTCGTTGTGGCATTTTTGTATGGGAATTTTCGTTTCGCATCAGCAGCGTACTAGGCCTTAAAAGAAAAAGTTTGATTCGGAATTCGAAATGTTTGTTTTGAATTTTCAAATTATTTATTTTCATTGCCTAAAAAAAGGAACTTGGGTAAAGCCATACTTTTCCATGCAAATTGGAATTCCAAAACTTTAAATAATTATTGTGTATCAAAATAAAAAAAAAACAAATATCTATATATTTATGTATTAATACTTAAACACTTTTCTATATATATTCCTTTTTAACTGACTTAAAAGCAACGTTTCGAAAATATTATTCCTTTTTTGATTCTGAAATCTATCAAGGAACAATGAAGGTCAAGGGATTTCGAAACTTTTTTTTTTGAAACTGTCCTTCGATACTTGCGTAACTTTGGCTTTTCGAAACTTTTTCCTTTTGTAAAATTAAATTTTTCATTCTTATTTGAACGGTTCGTGAATGGATCTTCAATAGTTCTCGCATGATAAATTCGGAACGAACGATATTTTATAGATTCGTAACCACATCCTAGTGGTTCGATAGTGAAAATTAATTTTATTTTAAAGGAACCAAGAAATAAGATTCGCGATCGAATCCAAAATAGAACTCCATTTTGAATTTTTCACGAGAACGAATGATATTTTATCCTTCTTTGCTTTTTATACAAAAACTTCCAAAATAAATATGTAAGTACGGTCTACTATTAAATATAAAACATCTTTACGCTGGACAACTATAACCAGTATACCTCCCATAGAACGTTATTTTTGATTTTTTCATTATTGGCTGAATGCAATTAAATTAAATTATTTATAGAAACTTCCAAAAAGATCAAATTATATTGCGTGTAAAAAATTTTCAAATTTTTTTTTTTTAATAGGGGTAAGGTCGGAAAAAATTCCGCCAGCATCATGAGAGCCAGTGGCAACATTATCAGAAAACTCTCACACCACTATCACAAAGAAACCCCTCACAATGTGTGCCAGGATGCACATGCAGCTAAACAAAAGGCATACAAAGCGGTGGCGTTGCATAAAAGGGCCAGTGCTGATTACGCGCTCTACGTGCAGAAGAGCAAAAAGGAACACTATGGCTTCCCAGAAGAAAAAGGAAAGAATATGACAAGCGTTCGAGCAAATAAATGAATGTACCTAATAGCAGGATTGAAATTTGGGGACCTTGTTTCGGCCGTTTTAACACGGACATTGATTTGAAACATGCGAGCTTATATATCGTTCTAACTCAAAGCCACGTATGTGGCCCGAAATTAAATGGAACCGTTTGTCAATTTTCAAATATATTTGGGCTGACACGAAACTAATCTCAAATTATACTCTGGCCGGTTTCAGGCCTTAAAGAACTGACTTTAGTTTCGGATCGACCCAAAACTAAACTTCTAATTCAGTTTCGGGCCATATTCTTGCTCAAAACTGACGTTTTTTCAAGTTTTTAATTGTGACGTTATAATTCTCAAAGCGCGATGTTTTTCTAAAATGCTTTAGCAATATTATTGAGCATACATACTTTTTTAACGAACTTATAATGATTGTGTCGAGCAACTTGCAATGCATCCACAAAGCTTGCATAATCCTTGAGTGCAACCAAGAAGTATTTATCCAAAGGAGCGTTAAGTTTAAATCCGCTTATAAAAGGCATTAACACTACCGACACTATAACAACGACAACATTACGAAAACTCATGTTAAAATATCACTTTTAAAACGAGACCATCACCGACGACCGTTTCTAGGTCTAATTCAAACTAAACTGATTTATACAAACCAGTGAATGTTCTTTTTATGTGAAGGCACATTCAACTGGTATCTATAGTGTGGTAATGGTTTGGCACCCACTCTAATAGGCAATAAAAGACAGTACCTAAATCTACATATATATCATTACATTTAAGGACGATGTGCGCAAGTATCATTTTGTTTTTAGATTGTAATCACCGTATCTATTGCAGATAAAAAGATAGTGATAGGATAATCTAAAAAATCTAAATACTGTTTTTTGTAGATATTTGAGTATAATGTGATTGCAAATATTTGGATGAGAAAGGATTTGTTGGAAATGTAAATTAGCTTTATTTGTGTATCTATCAAATGTATAAATAGATCAAAGTGATATTACATCAGAGATTGCTTTTTTCGGGTAGGTAATCATATTTTGGGAAAACTTAAATTTGTATATTCAGCTTTGAGAAATCAACATTCAGTTGAGATGCGAACAAGCAAATATCTAAACCAGACTGTTTTGATTCCATATTATCAATAAAGAGTGACTTTAACATTTATTATGAATATCACGAAGTAAAAAAGACTTCTTTGAAACAATTTCAGTCAGGAAGTCAGGCTCTGGATCCTTTCAAAAACCCTCTTCCTGCTTAGGAATTAGAAGATTAGATTAGATTGTTTTTATTTCAGATTCAATTATACTTTAACAATAAATATTATACACGTATATAAATCATGGCTTTGTCGCCTGCCTGATTGACAATATGAATTTAATACTATTGAATAAATTAAGTTACAGTTGTTTACTAAAAAATGTCTCCTAATATTCTGCTTAGAAAGTACCTCCACAATATGTGTGTCTTTTTGTTTTCCCTAGGACCGGGCACCTTCCTAGAAAGTGAAAAATATCCGCCCGCTCTGACATATTACAAATTTGGCAAAGTATTGGTAACTATTCGCGAGCTGGTATAAAATTTAAGCGGAGAAGTTCTCCCCTTAAACGAAATATGCATATGATATTTGATCTGTGGTACAATCGTATCGAAAGTAATTCTTTTGGTTGAGGTTATGATTCAGCCTGCTATAGATCACCTGATGTAGAGAATTTGAGGCCTCCACCTTGTGCACATATCTAGCGTTGTCATCCAGTCGAACTATTGCCTTATACAGAGTCGTGTTCCAAGAACTCTTTTCCTTGAGATTTAGTTCGACAACAGTTTCATGCGCCATTTCCAACCAGTCCTTAATCCATTCTGTTTTGCATTGTATAGCTTGAAGAACTACTTTCTTCGTACGTCAATCATTTGGCATGTTAAGCACTTTTAATTTGTTATCGACTTGGAGTTTTAAGGTTTTGACGAACAGTGGAGATATACCTGTTTCAAGCATTACCATGTAGTTCAGAGTACTTGAGGGAAGGCGAAAAGTTCGTTTAGTGTAGAAACTGAGCAGTTTTTACACAGTCTCATATCTTTTACTTCCACACACTTGAGATGCATACAAAAGAATGGAATCAGAGCCTGTTTAGATTGGGAAGATTGAGAACGGACTGGTGAGTCTCATTGTGTTTGCATTACAAACTTTGAGGTACCTCAAAATACATTGAAACAAAAACAATTTCAACATTTCGCACATTGAAACAACAACAAATGACACTCATGAGTCCGGTTTTTATGTTTTCTTCGGGCCTCACGAGATTCCTTACACCACACACTTCTCTTGCCTACAAACTGCCGTAATAGTCAATATTCCTAATCTGAGCAGCATCTCAGATACTGCCTCAAAAACTTTTTTATTTGCTGCTATTCGAAATGTTTTTATTGTTAAAACATTCTCTCCAAGCTATATTAGTAGCTGTTTTTGCCTTAAATAGTTTTTCTTTAAGGTTTTTTCCATACCTAAATACTTTGTGAATTCTACTCCTAGATATTTATATTTTTTCACTACCGTTGTTGTAACACCATTCTTCGTTTGCGCTATATCTGCCTCCACCTCTTTTTGAATACCATCACCTTCGATTTATTGAGATTTACAACCGGATTCCATCGTGTGAATTATTCAAATAATTTATTTATCATGCGCTGCAGCGATTCCGGAGTGAACTTGAAAAGCATAATATCATCTGCGAAAAGCAGTGCTTTAATTACAACTCCAGCGTAATCTACTCCGCCTGTTAATCCCTCTGTTAAATCATCGATAAATAATGCGAATAGGCTTGTACTTAGTGCACAACCCTGTCTGACTCCTGTCTGCGTCCCTCTGAAACCACGATTATGTCGATATCATTAGGATAGTGTCATGCGATTAATTGTGTACCTTATACAATCAGATCTTTTTCAAAGAAAAATTAAGGCAAGCAGACAAAAAAAATTGTTTGATGGACGGTACTTCAATTCTGGCCATGCTTTCCTCTGGGAATCTGCTTTCCTTAAGACAGTTGATTTCCATGCAAAAGAAGCCCCGCAATTTTGCTGACTGACTTCATCAGTGTTTGAAGAATACAACACCATTTACGCCACCATATCTCGACATCCAACAGCTCAAGGTTTATTATATGCCACAGTTCCTGATTGAATATAATTTGTGGCGAATGAATCTTAAGCATGCACCGCAAACAACTATTCATAAGAGCTTTAAATTCCCTTGAGATGGTTGAAGATACTTTCCAGGTTTCGTATGCAACCAATAAGAACTGTTCCGTTCTCTTAGAATGGTGAGTGCTGCAAATATGCTCGTATGTGATGCTCGAATGTAATGTACACTCCTTTTTTCATATTGCAGTTTTTCCCTAGACCAATAGACTTTCCAATTTTCTATTCACTTACAGTAACTGACATCCTGTCAAGCACGCTGATATTAGTTGTAGAGAACATACAAATAACATCGGCAGAGTCTAAATGGCTAAGTCTATAAGAAGTTCTCCATTGGATGCCCTGCCTCTTTGATGCACCCAAGGGGGCAGTAAGTACATCATCTTTATCCAGAGTAGAAAGAGAATTGGTGGCAAAACATCCCCTTGTCTTATTCGCTGTTGCATTTCAAAAGGGAAGTGACTATAGACAGTAACAGTTTTGGTTTATAAAATCACTGTTTAAGCGGCCCCGCAGGGCCAGGGCCCTCCGCCGGTGGACATACTTCAGGCAAGCAGAGTTTTTTTTTTTCAAGTCGCGTGAACGCACGCCCACTTTTAATGGCGAAAAACTGTTATAACTGTTATAAATTGGCATATTTTTAGTCTCGTCCTTTCAAAAGAACTGCCCATTGTGCAAAACGAAACACCTTACGATATTCTAGAACACCTTTTTAAAATCATCTATTTTTTCTCTCTACGAAGAAAAGATCTTCATGCTTTCGCGATTGACTCGTTCAAAGGCCTTCTCGAAATTGTCAAACATGAGGAGAAGCGGTGATTGCTACTAGGCTGATTATGATTGTGAATGACACGCAGTGTGTTGAGTGTTGATATAATCAATGCATAATCGACAATTGCGAAAGCTTGTTTGATGCCTTTTAATTAAAGACAAGATTCTATACTTTATCCGCTCAAAAATGATAGTTGCCATTACTTTCAGAAAAACAAACAGTACGATAATACCGCGTCAGTTATATCAGTTTTTAGGATCAATACCTTTCTTTGGCAGCTTAAAAATAGCTCCTTAGTTTTGGCCTAAAGCCACACTGAATATTATTCTCTATAATATTGCTTATTATAGTCTGTAAACATCCCCTTACACTTATAACATAAATCCGAGTTTCGTAATCTATATATTTTTAGTTTAATTAATTTGTCAGACGTCACTTGACCTATTTGCTCTCAACACATCAGTTTTTCAACACAATTAGGATGCCATACTTTATCGAATAGTTCCCAAATCCCAACAAACTATTTTATTTCCTTAAAATAAAATTAAATTTAAAACATAAAATCCCTGCATCAATAAAATTTATTACGGTTTTACTTTTCCGAAAACCGGAAATACTATGACCACGCACGTAAACCAGCTTATAACGGAATCTTCTGTCAACCTAAAATTAACAAGTTCAGTTCGTTGTTGGATGACGTGATTGCCACGTTTTCCGGTAACAGACGGGCGGGCGGGCGTAGCCATCACACCACTTGGGCTTCTTAATTTCCTTGTAAATCAGTTTCCTAAACTCCTCGTCGAAAATAAATCTATCATTTGCAACGATAAATCAATGTTTCCCACGATGACGTACAGTTGTTGTTATGTTCGGTTCTTCTTCTACTTCTAAAAACACCTATATCTACATTGTATCGCTTAGATATACGCAACTTTATGTTGATCTGATGGGGAATTTCCTCCTCCTTCTCGCCCACCACTAGCAACGTTTTTACACATGCTGCTGCTTTTTTGGGAAGCAATCTCAAACCACACTGCACCGTGCACTGAAATGAACTTGTATCGCGGATAGATGCAAGCACCGACCGACCCCTGAGATCAGTATCATCTTGTTGTCACTATAAGTTGGCAGTGTATTACTCTCGGTTCCCAATGCATCTTAAGACATTTTCATGTCACAATCTTACAAGCAAACGCAAAAGACGAAAACCAGCTATTTTTAGACGGAAAAGAAAAAAGGGCGGACAAGGAATATTTCATTCAGGTTAGGTGCCACATCCACCTCTGGATAACATTAGTTTTAAAAAATATACTTTCTCATCAAAAATTTTACAAAAAATAGACACGAAAAATATTTATCAACGAGACAAACTCTTTCCCATTATGCTAGTCGCACTTTTAAAGGGGAGTGCTCAAACAACTTTTCAAGACATTGGATTCGAGGAGTGATGAACTACGACTACCGGTGGTAGAGGTATTTTCGGTTTCCCAAAAAAAAAAAAAAAAACAAGTGACAAATCATTTCTATAGGTACCATATGAGCGATAAATCATTCGTGTTATGATGACAACCTGTCAATCAATAGACAAACTGTTGTTTTCTTAAACTTGTGGTGGAAATAAAACTCTTCGGATTAAGGTAGGTATGTCATTAGAAGAAGAGGGGTGAATTTGAATATTCAAGCACGTTGTCGGTTCCTATTTCCCATGGGAACATTTTAGTATCTATTAAGTTATACTTCGATATCAATGTTAATGTTGACTTCATTTCACCGATTTGTCAGGAAAAGGTCAGCAAAGCATCAAAAATCTTGAACGTGGGAAAACAATACTCGATGTAGTATGTTTAATATTTTCTATTTTTGCTGTTTATACGCCCTCTTTCTTTTGAAACGCCATCTGTTAGCCTTTTACAAAAAAATTGAAATCTGGCAATGCCAGAGAAGAAATAAAAGGCAAAACTGACAAAAGAAAGGAAAAGCATGCATCTTGATTTTGGAGAAAAGAAGCGAACAGTCGTTTTTTTTAGAGAAAACGCACTTTATAAAAATAAAATGTTAAATCTATAATGGTGGAAGGAAAATAAGGCAAAGTATTTCAGTTTTTAGTAAAAGCACAATAAGTATTGTAATGTTCTACCTAGGTTCGATAATAAAACTTATTTCCTCTAAATAATAACTTCCACTTATTTACTTTTCAAAATAAACACACTTTATTTCACTTCAAATCGTTTTTATTATTCATTAATCTCAACAGTATGCAATTTAAAATCACTTCCCGATACATTTAACTTGAACTTTATAGTGGCACTTTCAAAATTAAACTGTATCTACTCGCTCGAAAACATCTCCTTTTATAGGGAATTAAATAGTTCTAGTCTTTACTAGTATCCACTGGAATATTCGAGTATATCTCCTTTTAGTAGTTTCCATTCCAGTCGCTGACAGATGGAACACTGGAATTGATACTCAGCTGGATCACAAGATGGCGCTGTAAACGGTTTCCAAGTAACATCGTTGGAGCTATTTGAAGCAAAACTGTTTTTCAACAGCTCCAAGATAGTGAAATCGAAAGCTATAGCTCTGTAAGAGATTATTTCACAGCTCCCTACATTGAGTTTGTAAATAATGTTCTGTAATTGAAAATTTACAACACTTTCAGCTCTATTAAATTTACGAGGCTTACAGATTTAAAAATATGCTCCTTAAGGCAGTTTATAAGATCTTGAAACGAGCAAATTCTCAATATCAGCATACTTAGGGACATTGTAGAGCTGCTTACAACACATTCGTAAAATACTAACGCATTTTCTTTCGAAATGTCAAAAATAGCATTAACTTTAGAGTGGAATTACTAATATTCTCACACAACTAATGTGGTGTAAACAAATGCATCAACAGAGCTACAATAAAGCACACAAAGAGCCGAATAAATACTAATCCTCTTTTAAAACGATTCTACCACTTATATTAAAGGGTTTTACAAACTAGAATACAAACAAAAATTATTTCAACTGGAAAACTTACAATAGTTGAAAATTAATTAATTCCCTTATCTTTGTTAACTTAAGATTCGAATAAGACATGGAATTCACAATTTTTTTATTAAAATAAATTAACTATGCTGTTTCCTAAAAAAATTTAATTCATAAATAAATAAATTAATTAAGGCGCCCTATTTTCTACAAAGCCCTGAACGAAAAACTGTTTCATTGCTGCAAATAGCTCTACAATAACAAAACAAAACACTCAAAGCGATATTGCAGCTCCATTGAACATAAATTCCGTCCATATTAAAAAACATGGCGACACAAATGAAAATTATTGGTTTTATTTGTTTTCTTTCATTTTAATACATTTAAAATCTTCGCTTTCAATATAAAACACAATATCTGTTGCAATGTAAAAAAAATATTTTATTTCGTGCTTCGATATATTTATTAAACAAATTTTTACTTTTTCAACTTATTTCTTTTTTCATATTTCACAGCGTAATATATACAATTTGGAAGGCGCGTTATAATTTTGCGAAGTACCTCCAAAACATTTATGAAAAAACTAAGCGCGCACTTAAAATTCAGTGGCATTAAACCGAAAAATATTAATTAGATACATTATTTTCCCAATAGGAATAAATATTAACTAGCTTGTTGACTTCACAATAAATTAAGTTTACGCTTCCTACCATTACAAACATATAACTATTATATTTATTTATCATTTGGATTTCACAAACTAATACAAACAAAAAGCTGTCAAAAGTGCTCCTTTTAGGATTTAATATGAACATACTAAAGAGCTTCAAAGCCACCACAGTCACTGATAACAAGCTGATTACGAGCTAAAATGTGCTCTCAAAATCAATGATTTAGCTGTGAGCAAGCCCTACAATTGCTCTAAGGGTTCATCTAGAGCTCGGTCTTAAATAAACGAGCTTCAAGATTTGCTCTGGAAGCACTGTTAAAGCATTTAAACAGCTAAAATTGTTTCTTGGGTTGAAGGTTTGGTGTTTAGCTTTTCAGATAGATGGCGAAGCAAACATTTAGGGGATTTTCATTTGTTTCAAATTCAAAGTAGTTGGGTAATAATTAAATCGTTACAGTATTAATTTACTCTAATTAAGAAGCATTTTTGCAGTGAAGGCTGAAGGATGGATGAATGCGAAATTTTTTACAAACTCGGAGGATAAAACATCAAAAGCTTAACATATTCATTAAATCCAGAGCTACACCATACAAATTACCAATTTCATGAAAAATTATGTTAAAGAAGTGGAAATAGGATGTTTGAAGCAACTTAAACAACGGATTGAAGTGGATGATGTCAAATTACAGGAAAACTTGTCAACTACAAATTTTTGTGGAGTCATAAGAAGTAGATTCATTTTTATAAATACATATATCATTTTGTATCAGCCCAAATATGGATCCTTGGGTTAAGTACCTGCAACAATTTTATTTTTATCAGAATATCAATAACTTTTTACAGACATTTCGAAAATTGACTTCGTAAGGAAAGAGGATACCATTTTGTCAATGGAAAGTAGAAAATTTAAGGCAAGAATTGCGCCGAACCAAATTAAAGGTTTTCTCAAAAAAAAGTTGTTTTTAGTTTCTTTTGATATCCAGTCAACTTGGTGAAAACTGCTATGATTTTTTCCAAATCCAAATTGGATAATATTCGCCATTTTCCACTTATTCGGAAAATATCAAAATTTGAAAAACACAACAGCCACAATATTACCAATTTGTGAAACTTGGTTACTCGTTAAAACTAATTTTGTTTCGAGTTTTGGGAAAATTTACTGAAACTAGTAGGTATTAACAATAAACCGAAAGGTATTGTTCACTTTGGGATATAAAACGAGTTTAAATTTTCGAGCTTAGTTCTATCCAATTGATTTGTGCAGTACAGGGAAGATAGGACATTTGCCTCTCACTCTGGTTGCATTGGCTTGCATAAGCGTGTCGCTATTTAAAGCTCTCACAGGGTTTCCGTAGTTAACATTATCAATAATACTTCACCATTCAAATACTCAACTTCATAAATTTGTTCTCTAAAGCTTCAAATCCCAAAAGTTTCTTAATAAAATCCACAGAAAAAGCTTTTGAATTCGCTTTTAATTGAGAAAGGTAACTCCGTTTGAAAGAGCATAAACATCGTATAGGACAGTGTTGCCCGATGAAAAAAAATCTCCCCCCAGAAAAATATAGAAACCCCCCAGATTACCACATTTTATCAACAAAAACCCCTAAATTTTTTTTCAACTTTTTATTTTTATTCACAGCTCCTTGTTTGCATAAGGGAGGTTTATAATTGACTAATAAGTTTCAAATTGTTTATTTAGAGCTTTAATCAGACATTGTGAAACAAGCCCTTAGGTCCAGTTTTTCAGTGCGCGATTAAAGTAATACCCCAGTTAAATCATCATATTTTGTGGGTTAACTCATGGATTAACTGAACAGATGCTTTTCATGTTTTATGCAACGAGTTTGTCTAGTCATTCCGCATACATTCTCCACCGAAAAACTTCTTCCTCAGTTCATTGTGGATTAATTTAGTTCTAGAGTTAGCTAACTCTGGCTTAAATTACCAGAAATAAATATGAAAATTAAAATATAAAGGAATTAAAATTTTGTTTTGCATTTAAAAAAAGTTCTAATACATTATCGTCATCTTCGTTTTGGCTGTGGCGTCGGTTTGATACATTTTCTCACTTGTGAAAGTTTTCAGCATTTCTTCTGTTGGTGGAAATTCTGACACCCAGAATGTAAGGAATATCTAACTCGAAGAATACTGTCAGCTGTTTCAATACCTAGACGATTCCTCAACCTTTTAGCTCTGAATTAATCCCCCAGATTTCCCCCCAAACATTTCGTCCCCCCAGATAATCCCCCAACGACAAAAAAGCCCCTAAATCTAGGGGGAAAACCCCTAAACTGGCAACCCTGGTATAGGACGACGACGAGCGCATGATCGTCCAAAAGTATCCATCCCTTCAGCAGTGGGATACAACGATCATGGTGAAGTGTACGACTTTTTGCGCAGAATTACAACAACAATTCTTATACGTAAGTCATGCCTGATTCACAATGCTACGAGGAAACGGGACGTGAGAGTGACGAGAACCGCTGTCGTCTTTTTCTAGTTACAAAATCTTCCCCCAATTCACAATGCAGCGAGCGTTTTACGACAAAAATTCATTTTTGTAAAACAAAAAATCAATAAAATATAAACAAAATAACTTACAAAACAATAGATTTATCAATAACTTTATTTAATTGAATACAACTTTAGTGAAAAATGTGTAAATAACTTAGAAAAAATTAAAATCGTCGTCACGTCGCGTCTTTTTTTCAATTTTTCGAATTCTTAGCGTGACGTGACGACGAGAAACGCCGCATTGTGTATATCCAGGTATGCTTTCATTGTTTGAAATTGGTTTGACAACTACAACGAGTTTCCTCGCCACATTGTGAATCAGGCTTCAGTGCCTTGCTAATTTGTTCAATGGAATTTTTCCCAATTCAGTGACGTGAGCGTGCATCAGGAGCCACGGCTTTTGAAAAAGCTCGCCTATAAGGCCTGTACTTCACAAATCAATTGGATAAAGGTAGTTTCAAACATAAAACTACTTTTGTCGTAGTAGAATTGTTTTTGATTGACAACAAATCAAAACTAAAGTCATTTTCGTGTTAAGAAAATATCAAAAACCTTAATTTGGAAGCCTTAAATTAAGGCACAGGTATCATCTCTTCCCAGCAGTGTTTGTTTTTTTACATTGTTAATTTCATTTTAAACTCTGGTGATATGTGGGCATGGGGCTTCCACAGAAGCATCGCTTTGTACCTCATATGGACGGAATAGAATTCTTTACAAAGAATCTAATGTAGCCACAACCGGAAAGAAGGACATGCAATGGATGATAATCTACCTTAATCATTAATAGCCGTATTTATAAAGGAATTTTAAAGCCTTCTTGGCCAAAGACGAGTCCGACAAGACTTTTTAACAGGTATTAGTCAAACGTGTGTTTGCAAGTTTGTTAACGAAGTCACAGCTGCTATCAATTTCCATCGGGCAAAAAAATACATCTACCTATATCTGCTTTCCAGAAATTAGTGCAATTAAATGAACAAATTGCCTTTAGTGATTTGCTCATTTTAGAACTATTTGGAAAAATGATGGTTTGTGCATTTTCTGTTACAAAAGTAAAACCCTTCTAATTAACTTTTAACAATAGATAAGCAAAAAAAATAAAAAAAAGAGGATGCGAAGATCTAACACTAACAATGGTTACGGTTGAGAATTCTACATACACGTCTAATTCTAAAAGTCACAATGACGTTTGTATAAGTTTATCTAAATAAATTTGTATAAGTTTCCGCAGCAAAATCTTAGATAATTTTATCCAATTTGAGTAAACCATTTCCCATAAAAAATTTGACAGTTCATTTACCAAAAGATAAACTTATCCAAAAGATAAACTTATCTAGTGTTTTACGACGTTGCATGAACCCCCTTAATATAATACAACTATAATCACTTTTTGTTATTGTTTGCGTATTGCGTCTTAACATAATATTGCTGTGCTGGCTTACACTTTACCAATGGCAGTATTACTTTATCATATAAATATGGCAAGTTTGCCAAATAAATATGTTTCAAAAGTTTCATATACACTACGGTTCACTTGAATAAAGGCAACGTTTCAATTTCACTAAAAAGTGAGTCATGGTCAGGAAAATCGATACAAAACTATAATTATTGATTGTAAACAAAGTTTCGGAATCTATCCAAAGAATAAACTTACAAAAATAGTTTACCTGTACAAAGAAACGGTATTTTCACAAAGTTTGTAAAGAGATTCGGAAAAGCAAGCAATATAATCGGTTCACATGAATAAAGGCAAATTCAGTTAATTAAGGAAAATGTTTACATTTTATTATTTTCTGTTATTTTGGTTATTATTAGGTAAGTAATAATTCAATAGAGCAGTTAGTAATGTGTATAACCACCATTTTCTGAAATTAATTCAAATATGCGATCTGGAAGTGAGTCGTACAACGATTTTATGTAATTAAGGGATATTTCGGCCAAAGCTGACTTAATACCCTGGAGAAGTGATTCTTTACTATCGTACTGCTTCCCTCCTTCGTATACTTTTCGGGTTAGCCATCCCCAAATATTTACTATAATGTTCAAGTCAGGTGAATTTGGCGACCAATTCAACAACTCCACTTTTTGGCTTGTAACAAACGATTTTACTACGCGCGCAGTATGAATTGGTGCGTTATGCTGTTGCAAAATCCAAATAATAAACTTGCCAGACGGCTTTTCAATCCAATCGGCGACGGCCGCACCAATACAAAACACAAAGCAATAAACAACACAAAAAAGTTGTATGTAGGTGTGCTTTTTTACTAAAAATTTTCTGTCAAACCATCATCATCATCATCGTCGGCTCGACAACCGGGGTCCGGTCCTGGCCTCCTTCAACAAGTCTCTCCACCCATCCCGGTCTCGAGCCGCCGCCATCCAGTTGCGCACCCCAAGGCTCCGGGCGTCCTGGTCTACGCCATCTCTCCAGCGCAAGCATGGTCTACCACGCTGTCGTCTACCATAGAATGTACCACAAAGAACTTTCCGAGCAGGTTCCTCTTCGCTCATGCGAGCTAGGTGCCCTGCCCACCGGAGTCTACCGAGCTTAATTTTTGTCACGATATCTGCTTCAAGGTAGATTGCGTACAATTCATGATTGTACCGTCTCCGGAATCGTCTGTCAAACCCCATAGAAAAAAAAAATATTTTCACTACAGTTTGAGAATTTGTGAAATATACCAAACAATCTCAAACTGAAAACGATAGACGAGGCCGTAGTGGTCGAGTTACGTGAAGCAAATCATTGACGATAGCGTTAACGTCAACGAAAATCGTTTTGACGATTATCATTTTGAAAATTACGGAATGACCCCCCAGGCTACTGCGGATGGATTTTTTTTAGAATTTCTCACTGTACTACATTAAATAAAATCCCCGAAAAAAACACGGCTAATGTTCAACTAAACCAAAGGGACCCCGACAGAAATTTGCAGTATTTGTGCAGTGAAGTCAGCAGTACAAGTTATTACGCATACTAAAGGGTTCGCCATCTATTTTGTTGAACGAATTTTTGTTCACAAAAATTGAAGAGGAGGATATTGGCAACATTTGGTTTCAACAGGACGGCGCTACGTGCCACACAGCCGACTACACTTGATGTTTTGCGCCATTTTCAAAAAAAAAGAAGTTATTTGGCGGACCCTTTATTTGGTGAACTGCAAAATCTAAATCCGGAATAGAAATGCAAGCAAAATGCAAATTCCTGTCGTAGTCCAATTATGTTCTAGGTGAATTTTGTTATGCTAACTTTACAGACTTATAGAAAAATTGAACTTTCATCAGTTTGTCAAATATTACAATTTTACAATCATAATGCATTAAATTTATTTTTTGAAGATTGTTTTAATTAAATGTTACGTCTGTTTAATTTACTTTCATTCAAAAGGATGATCCTTGTGATCTTTCAACATTGACACTCCTAAACCATGATTTTTACAGGAAATGTTAACCAAAACCACTTCCGTGAGTCACAAGGTAATAAATTCCTGTTCCAGTTTGAAGATTTGGGCGGCCGGCGGAAGTACGTATTCTCTCGGCACGAGAAATTAAAAATTTAATCAACATTGCTGAGCATCACTTCGGGTTCGGGCGCGGCGGTGAAGGCCAAACATGCCGACAGAAAGACAGGAAAGGAAGACATTCGAAATTCGATGTGGCTGATGATGACGACTCGCTAGCTCATATAGAAACTAAACTAGAGATTTAATATCTGTCCATCGGGAATACCTAACATTGAATGTTGGGATTGTTTCAGTTCTATAAATAAAGAAAAACTTACAAATGTTGTGACGGTGCGCTGCGCTGTGGTATCGGCAACAGCGACATGTGGTGGATTTGATCTCGTCATCGTCAGACAGTGTGGGTAAAAGAATGAGACGCGAAATCAAATGTAATTACTTTTATTGCTCGAGATATTTTCGATCTTCAAAATGAAGTGCGTAGAATGTATATTGGTTTCGAAAAAAAGACAAATTGGTGAACCCCATGTTTCGGATCACACCTCTCCGGGCCCATCAATGTCGAATTAATTTAAGCACTGCGCAGTGATTTGTAACGATTTATGTTATTGTTTTTTTTTTTTTTTTTCATTTGATTTGAGACGTAACTACTTGTTATTTTTATGCTGGTGGTGAAGTTTATTTGGAAATATTTGAGGCCGCATTCAAATCCTCAAATATAAAAATCATCTAGTTGTAAGGTTAAAATGTTAAATTCATTAATCTTACCTTATTAAATCTTTACAATTTTTTATAAGAGAAAACCTAATTGATTTATTGCGATTATAGAAATTCTAGTTATACAAGAACTATCTATATAACGCCCAATTTCTTCGCAGAAGTACTAAGCCAGCCTAGTACCCAGTCCAGCTAGACCAGGTACTAGCTCTGGTAATCGGTCCTAACGAAAAGTTAGTACCTATACATTTCTTCACATCACTAGTACCGGATCTAAATTCACCAAGCGGTACTAGGACTTAATACGTCTAAAACTGGTCTAATTCTGATTTTGACAATATTTTGGCATTTCAAATATTATTTTGATGTTTATTTTGACTGAGCGATTTTTATTTTAAATTATTTTCGAATGAATTGTGTCAATTTTATAGTAGTGGGAAAATGCAGAATTGCAATGAAATCCTGCCGACATTTACAGAAGTGATCAGTGGTGAATCAGCTTCCAGATGAAGCACTTGATATCGGTAGAAGATTGTGTGTTAGTTTTTGCGGCTTCAAAAAGTGTGCGGACATTTGAATGCCGGAAAATTGTTTGGTCGTGTACAGATCCCGCCCAACAAGCAACAACGTTCAACATTTTTAAATCTGCGGACGATATTAATTGATAGCCTAAAACATCATCCCAATTACACAATGTATTTCGTTGTGGCATATGGTATATGCGCCGAACAAATCGACGAACTTCCTCTCCTTCTTCATTGTTTTCGAAGTTTTCAAAATCTCGAAAAAAATTGTCACCACCAAAAACTAAATCCATTTTCTACATTAAAGACAATCCAGAATCCACAAAAAAAAAGAATAAAATAAATAAAAAAAAAACAAAAACGCACTTATTACCCATTTTTAAAAAAAACAACAGCCAAGAAATTATCAAATGAAATGAATGAAATTTCTCTGATTCAGGTATTAACGCCACTAGACTGCCGATTTGAAAGTTCTAGCTAATACCGAGTCCTTAGTAGTACTCGATACCAATTTGACAAGGCTAGGGCTTAGTACTCATGTGAAGAAATCATTTGGTACCGATTTGAGTACTAATTTTAGGACTAGTACTGGTACTAGCGTTAGGACTCTTTGAAGAAATTGGCCGTAAGAGAACTTACAGTTTGTATTTCTTTATATTTACTTTATAGCACAGATATAATTGTGCTCCTTTCACCATTATGCGGACAAGAAATCTGCTAATTTCGCGATATGAAACCACACTGGAAACTGGGACTGAGTGGAGTCTAATACTACGTTTTCACTGAGCACTAAATCGCGATTTAAGTGGATTTAGCATAAATCCTCTTCAAATCTCCAAGATTTACCATACAAATTGAAATCTCCTCAAAAGAAGATTTAAAATAAATCTCATTGAAATCTTCTTGCAAGAAGGAGATTGTCAAATCAAACAATCCTAATTTTGTAGAACGCACCCTTTTAAACGTCAGTTTTTCCATTGAAATAAAAAAAAAATTATAAAATATTTTTGCGCGTTGGCTGTAGGAATAAAAATGCAAGTATTTACAATGTATTTCATATATTTATAATAATATTTTGCTAAACAATACAAATTCCAGATAATGCAACAACCAAAACACACAAAAAACAACGGACAACCTAGACACTGGAGGATGGGGAGCTTCTCATTGAAGAGTGCGCCGAAAAATTGTGTTTTTATTTCTGTAATTATGGATTGTCCTATTCTCTAATGTTATTTTGAAGAATAAAATAGTGTGATAACAATAGATTTAGGTTACTAGACTCATTTTTAATAAATAGTTTATTCAAAATTAATTGTTTTATTGCTCAAAAATTGTTTTTTTCCGTTCGCTATACGTTTGCCGATTATATTTGTTTTACTCTCGTCAAATTGAGTTGACAATTGAATGGCAATTCAGACTGAAAACGTCAATTTAATCTCCTTTTTTGTGGTGAAAACACTTCAAGATTAATTTTAAATCTCCTACCTTAAATCCCGGATTATCTCTTGGTGAAAACGTAGTATAAAGGTAGAACTAGAATAGTCGGAAGGCCACGCAAGTGGTCGTACGAAACCGAGCGAATACACATAATTCATATGTTGTGCGGTTGTGTCCATAATTGCAATTTGGTACTGTTCGTCTAGTTTTCGTTAACTTTCGCCGCCGCCGTCGGACGTGAAGAGCGCTCATCGACCGTTCATTCGTAAGTGGATGGATGCAAAAATCAAAATGGTGAAAACAAACTAAAAAGAATTTGGCGCTTGGTGCTTAGTTTTCGACCTTTTTTTCTGATTGATGAATGAGTGAAGTAAAATCTCAACTTTTAATTTAGGGTGCTTTCATAAATGCGTGGTTGCGAAAGTCTGACAAATGCATAACTTTCATAAATCAAATGATAAATGTCAGATTTTCATAAAAGCAAACCGCAAATACTTGTAGCGCAAATGTGCAACTATAAAAATTCACATGCAATCTGAATTTCTTTATTAAAGAAAGAGACAGATATATAGTATAGACGATTTCCTTTCCTTTATTGTTCCATCTGTCAAATTCTTTCCCTATGAGCTATGACATATGACGCAAATCAGAAAAAGTGTTCATAAATGCAGCGTAAAACAACTGCGCAAATATTTTGTATCAAAGTTAATATGATTGCAATTGATCGCAATTGGTTTTGAAAAGTAAATAATTGAAAGCCTATCACTCTGTGCTTAGAAAATTGATATTGAACAAACAATTATTAAATTTGTTTTCTCACTTTGAACCACTTAAGAGTATTATGAGTGTGACTTGTAAAATTGACGTTTCGGAAAGCTACTTTTCGAGAAGTAATTTTTTCTGAATCGTTGTGGATCCATTTTTCACTGAGTATGTTGAGCCGTATATTTCACAATACATACACAATTGGTGCATTTTGCAAACTAAAGTTAACTATGGTCGATGTGTTAAAAGTAAAAGTTGGATTGTCATAGATAAAAAAGTTACTTTGAGTAACTTTTCATTTAGGAAGGATCAAATAAGGTTATTTTAACTTGCAATATCTTTTATGATAACCTTATCATACTAAAAATGCTTTTACATTGTGCTTCAATCAATTAAGATTTTCCGCTATTATATCTTTTGTTTGATTAAAGTGTTTTTAAGTTAACTTGTCATTCAAAATAGCTTTTAACGGCCTTAAGTCCATACAAAATGGCGTTTCGACCCGGCGATATCACTTGGACTCATCTCATCAGTTGACTAGTGAGGGCCTTTATGTCAATACGCGATTTTTATTAAGTTCAGTTCAACTTACCTAAAGGGTTTTCCCATAAGAGGTGTTATTTTGATATTCAAAGAAAAATGGCATTTTTTGAGATAAATGATCGGATGTTTATTTCATTATAAAGAGGAAGGTATGCCGTTAATAATGGAACACAACATCAGCCAAATGGCCGCCACGACCACGCTTACAGGACCATATCCTTTTCATGAAATTTTCCATAACCAAATCGCAAAGTGGGTGCCCTATGTCCTCGATAGCCTCACGAATTCCATCTTTGAGGTCTTGAATCGACGCTGGGCTGTTGGCGTAGACCTTATCTTTCACGTGGCCCCGAAGGAAGAAGTCGCAAGGTGTTAAATCACAAGATCTTGGTGGCCAATTGTGATCACCTCTTCGAGAGATAACACGGTCCGGAAACTTTTCCCGTAAAAGATCGATGGTTTCATTGCTTGTGTGGCACGTAGCGCCGTCTTGTTGAAAGTAAACGTTGTCCAGATCAATACCATCCAATTCCGGCCATAAAAAATCATTAATCATCTCTCGATAGCGCAATCCATTGACCGTAACTGTTGCTCCAGCCTCCCTCATTTTCGAAAAAGTAAGGTCCAATGACCCCGCCGGACCATAAACAGTCACGCGTTGAGGATGGAGAGGCTTTTCAACAATAACTCTTGGGTTTTCCGAGCCCCAGATGCGACAGTTTTGCTTGTTGACGTAGCCTCCGAGGTGGAAATGGGCCTCATCAGTCAAGATGAAGTTTCGATGAAATTCCGGATCATTTTCATGCATTTCAAGGACCCAATCAGCAAAGACACGACGTTGTTGATGATCAGCCGGCTTGAGTTCTTGTGTTAACTGAACTTTATAAGCCTTAAGACCCAAGTCTTTATGCAAAATATGGTGTAATGACGTTTGTGGAATGCCTAATTCCAAAGAACGACGAGGAATGGACAAACCTGGGTTTTCTTCAACACTTTGGGCTACAACAGCAATATTCTCAGTTGTTCTTGAGCGACGTGCACGGGTTTTATTCTTCACATCACTAACTTGTCCCAACAGCTCGAATTTGTCCACCAATTTCTGTATTGCGGTCCGACAAGGTGCTTCACGACGACCCAAAAATGTTTTAGTTTTACGAACCGTCTCTGCCAAATTTTCACCATTTTTATAGTGAATTTTAATAATTTCAATGCGTTGTTGAAGCGTGTATCGTTCCATTTTTATTAATGGCGTAGTTTCTACTTGTCAAATGTCAAAAAATGACAGCTTCAAAAGTGACAGCTACCGAAACAGCGGGCTATTCAAAATAACACCTCTTATTGGAAAACCCTTTATATGAATTTTTTTTCCAAAAATCCAATGAGAACTATATTCAACAAGATTAAAATTCTCAAGCATTAAGCTGGAAATTTTTTCCCAAGGCCAGGCTTTGTTTTTATATAATTTATAGTTTGTCATTGTTTTTATTTATGGACAAAGTCGTGTTTATGCTTTACAATGTTAATACGTTATTAGCTCGGCTAAGTGTTTACCCCATATCAAGCATCAACTTTTTAATAGAAAATAAACATCAATACGAAACTTGCAGATATAAAA
The DNA here is from genome assembly GCA_932273885.2 of Leucozona laternaria. Taxonomy (NCBI): domain Eukaryota; kingdom Metazoa; phylum Arthropoda; class Insecta; order Diptera; family Syrphidae; genus Leucozona; species Leucozona laternaria. The sequence goes on from OW026366.1 coordinate 210,814,860, forward strand.
GTTTAAAGAAATCAGTAAAGGTCATAAGAAAGCTTACAATAAGTATTCTCTAAGCTTTTCGGATGAGTGACAGAATTTATGATTATTAAAGCTTAATAGGGAATTTGTGATGATGTGCGAGAACTTAAGAGATTTTGGATTTGTGTGCTGCTTGCAGGTTTCAAGATGATAAAGCTGCTAAGAATAAGATTAAACCGCGAATAAAGCTTAGACATAAACACAAAGCTCACGAATGTATCTCTCCAATATGTGCTATGTACTGTGTATGGATTGCGATCTTATAAATGGACAGGCAATGTACTTTGTACGATATTCAAGTTTGTGTAAATATATGGTTTACAAAAATTGTGTGGCTCAATATGTATAACATAAGGAGGTTAAGAATCAATAAACCTCTAATTCGTAGACGTACATGATAATGCCTAATTTTCGATGGCAGTGGTAAAGGCTATGAAGCTATGATATATGTCATATATTGAGAACAATCGAATTGTAATTCTAAATCCTAATATGCAAATGTCAAACTGAATCAACAAAGAATAAATTCAAAATTCGGTTTAAAGCGATTTTTCAAAAAAAATTTAAATTTTTTTGTATAAATAGCTTCAGCCAGCAATAGGCGAAACAAGAACTATTTTCTTAGGCTCAGGTCCACAAGGTCTATTGATACTTTTACTACTTTACTCTCTCTAGAGTTGTACTCGAAGACTTTGTACTCAAAAAAGGTATTCAGTGCAAGAAACCTCAAATAATAGAGACTAGACTAGAGGTTTTTTAAAATGCAACCTGAATTGCACGGCACTAGTTAGAATGAATAGAAGGATAGAAAAGAATTTTTACTGGCACGGTGGACTGAGAAATAAGGTATTGATTATCTCATGAAATCCCACGGGTATAGTCCAGATGTAACTGGGGGAATATGGAAAAGAATTCTGCCTAGAGTGGGCCTCGAATAGGGATGGCGGTTATTGCAAAATAATATAGGTTTTCGGTTTCTCCGGCTTTTATTTTCTTCGGTTTAAACTGTAGGTTTTAACCGGACAAAAAAAACCGGTTTCTTCAATAACCGGTTTTCGGTTTTTTTTAGAAAAAAAAAATAATGTTGCACTTTTACTGGAAAATATTTTTTGTCTAAAAACCAGTGTGAAACAAAATTTTTGGGGGGTTTTCATCAAAATGATTTAAAAAAAAATAAATATTACAAAACTAATGACATTGAATTCAAATGGTTCTTTTCTCAAATTGTGTTAAACGTTTTTTTTAGAAAAGAAACTTAGTATTACTGATTTGAAACAAAAAAATAATTTTATAAATTTGTATTTCTTATTTTATATACATACAAAGCTCTTAAGCTCTGTTGAAAATTTTCGAAGAACTTAAACTTTTTTCGAAGAAATTTTCTGTATCTTGTTTATTGGTGTAAACGGGGAAGGTTAAAGTGTTAAAGTATAAAACCGGTTTTTTGTCACCCGGTTGTTGAGTTTTAGACGAAAAACCGGTTTTAACCGAGATAACAAATCACCGAAAAAAACCGGTTACGGTTTTAACCGGCCGGTTTTTCCCATCCCTAGCCTAGAACCTACAGTTCTAAGTTAGCAGTCAAGCACTGCGCCATATTGCCACTCATTAATTGAAATATAAGAAAACTATATAATTTATTCTTCTATTATTAAAAACCCGCACATTCTTGCTAAATTTAACTGGGAATCCCAATACTAAACTGAGAAGTGCAAAAAAATTAATATACAACATAAATACCAAGTTAATCAGATCTAAGTAATGAATTTAAAAAAAAAAAATATTGCTAAGCAAAGCCGTAGCCCATGTCCATTATTTCAAAAGGGACATAAGTCACTATTTTTATTAAGTTTTTTGGACAGTTAAGTATAGTATTATATAGTATATTTCAAGCGGGCTTTCGCTCTGGATTTTCTATACAATCGACCATATTTAGAGCCTCTACGTTTGCTTTGTCGACTTCAAAGCTGCATTCGACATAAGTGAACAGGGAAGCTTTAATCTACAAAATGGCATCACTTGGGATATCAAGGAAATTCTTATTGGTATATGCGAAATTAATCTCTTCTTCAAGTGCAGCTGTGAGGGATGGCTGCAAGCGCTCCGAATGGTTCTTCACATCTGCTGGTGTACCTCAGGGATGCATAGTAAGTCCTTTACTCTTTGAACTTTATATTGATGGTATAACGGATATACTTGCTGGGGTTATTGCCTTTGCTGAATATCATATTAAAGTGTTGTTCTATACGCAGATGACTTGGTGCTGTTAGCGGACAACCCGTTCACGATACAACTGCAATTAAATAAATTGCAATCGTTTTGCAAGATGTGGGATCTTCACCGACACCGAACTAGACTTCGAGAAGAAAACTGGAGCATCGGCAACGAAAGTATCGAATTAGTGGGGGATTTTTAGTATCTTGGTGTGAATCTTACTCCTAACCTCAACTTTTGTACACATTCCAAAGAGAAAAGTCGCGATGCCAAACTGGCTCTTCACATGATGTGGCCAAAGTTTTTTTTGCAAACAGTCATATTGATCTCGCCTCCAAATATCAAGTATTCAATGCCGCCGTGAATACATGATTGTGTTATGCAGTGCAAGCTTTCGGATATATTCCTTTTGAAGACTTTGAAATTGTACAAAGATACTTTTGTAAGCGGCTACTTAGACTTCCAAACTCTACTCCGACGTACGCCATACATGTAAAGTCTGGCTTGCAGGTTATCTTTGTGATGAATTTAAAGGCTCTATCTATCTTATGAGAGTTATGACTATTGCAAGAGTTATGAGGGAGGATCAAAATAGTCTGCACAGAGCAATGTTAGCACGTCTGCTTAGTACAAACGCCTATTCATTCAGAGAGTGGAATTGAATGGCCCTTTCTCACGATCTACTATTTTCGTTTACTGCATCCAATGTAAGCGAGTGGAAGAATATGTTTGCAAGTATTATAGCCAAAGTTGATGATCAAAGCAACACATCACGAGAGCATCCTCCTCGAACTCCAGAACAATCTACAAAAACTTGAACCATAGATTGCTAATAGAAGACAACTATTTCAAAAACTTCGATTCGAATAAAATAATAAGCACGATTTTTAAAGCGAGAGTTGAGTTACTTGATCTCAATTTTATTCCGCATAGAGCTGATCGATAGGATAGATGTAATCTTTGCAACAGAAGAGAACTTGACAATGTTTATCATTTCATCGCAACCTGCTCGATACTGCAAGAAATCAGAAGATGACATTTTCAAGAAAGCTTCTTAAATCAAAGCAACCTTTACGATATTCTAGATGGTGCGCGGGGATGGGATAGCCTGTTAAGATATTGCAAACATGCCTTGACATATCGTACGTAACAGTTTTTAAATACCTATTATGTTCATGTAATGAACTAATCGTTTGTCACACTACAGTCTAAAACTTGCCTCCTTTGGCACTAAATGAAACATAAGACTAATGTTTCTACATCACAAGCGGAAGCGGTGTGGGTAGGTTATTACACTTCGAAAAATAAAACCAATTAACTCCTTCATTAAATTTTTTCTGGCTACGGCTTTGATGTTTTGTCAATGCCATATACCTATATTTAAATAAATCTTTGCTGGCTGTCTACAATGTTTTTATTTATAAAAAGCTGCATTGACAAACAAGTTCTCAGTCTTACTTGTTAATCGAAAGTTGAAACTGATAATTCACAGCATAAGAACATGTTGTTGGTGTAATCTTATCTAAAAAAAACAAAAAGAGATACTTTCGCATTGAGAAGCTTTTGAAAGAAATATTTGGAATAAACAGTGACTTCGTTAAATTCCTGACAAAATGAGCTTAACACTCTTTCTAGTTTTATCTATTTTATCATCCATAGCTTTCGGCCAAGACCTCAGAGGTTTTAAGGAATTTATTGACGATTCGATCGATCCATGCGAAGACTTCTATCAATATGCCTGTGGAAAGTGGACGCCACAGAACGCTGAAGCTACAGATGTAATCAACGACCAGCGACAGGAGAACCGCAACATAATAAAGGCGCACTATCGATCAATGCACCACAACTGCACTGAAGATGAGCACCCGCCAAGTAAGTTCTTTTACCTTTGTTTAAACAGCAAGATGCAGCCTGAGGAAGAAATTCTTTCAAACTACTTGAGCACTCTTTATATGTATTCTGAGTGGCCTTACCTTAATGCAACATTCAACGGATCATCGTATGATTGGCTTCAAGTTGCAGCGAAATTAAGACACCACCAAGTCGATACCTTATTCAAAATTTCCGTACATCGTAATTGGAAGTATTCAGAACAACATCATCATGTTATCTATTTGACTCCCTTGAAGAAGCCATTCAAAGGCTCAGCTGATGGCGATGAAGCTTTTATGTATAACACTTATGTGAAGTACCTGCTTCTGGCCTTTGGAGTTCGTGTTCGAAAAGCTAATGAATACGCCCAAGAAGTTGTAGACTTTGAATTTGAGCTGGATAGCTTGAACCGAGGTATTGAAGATGTCTTGATCGATCCGATTCCACTGGACAAATTGACTGAACAGTTTCCGGAATTAAATTGGAAATCCTATTTTGAAACTCTTCTTATTCGAACCAAATCAGTCAAACGATCTCCACAGATCGTAGCTCAAGTTGAACTTTTGAAGAAACTAGAATCGCTGCTTCGAAAAACAAAACCTGAAACAATAGCACTCTATCAATTGACGAAATTTCTTCGTCATTACCAAGTGAAAATGGATCCACCAAACTGGATTGATTGCATTGATGAAGTCAATGAAAAGATGCCTCTTTCTGTTGCCAATGACTTCGAATCAGCAACATACAACGATCTAAAGGCAAGACAAATTTTTGACAGCCTTCAAGAAGAATTCATCGATCAAATCAACAAAACCAGCTGGTATTCTGACAGATCAAGGGTAGAAATAATTGATAAATTAGAAGACTTAAGAATACATATTGGAATTTCAGATGTTGCTATTCAACTTGATCCGGAGGTCGAAATAGATCAGCCCAACTACCAACAAGCTCGAATGGCTTTTGATAAATTGGCTGCTGATAACGAATTCTATCAAATTAATTTCTATAATAAAGTAGCCAGTGAAAGTCTCAAGCCACTCAAAGTGAATGCCTATTTCAAATTGAGTACGAATTCCTTGGAAATTCCAATAGGCCTTCTCCGATCACCATTGTATAGGGAAAATTCAACTCTAGCTCAAGTCATGGGATCGATTGGTTCAATTTTTGCTCATGAACTTGTCCATGGGTTAGACTATGACGGACAAAATTATGACAGCCAAGGTAATGTCAAAATGGATGTCAATCCAAAGGATATTATTGCATTTGGCTTGCGTGCGAACTGTTTTATAGATCAATACAGTGACGGAAGAGTCAAAGCCTTGAATGAAGACGTTGCCGATAGTGAGGGTTTGCGGCTGGCCTATGGGGCATATGAAAAAATGGAGCACAAAGAGACAAAGGTTGATTCAATGTTTAGTGGAAAACAGTTGTTCTTTTTAAGTTATGCTCAGATTTGGTGTCACTCGAAGGCATCTCCGAGTCAGCCGAAAAATCATTCTTCACACAAAGATCGGGTTAATAATGTTGTTGCCAATTCGGAGAAATTTGCCGAGGCATTTGCATGTCCAAAAGATTCTAAATTAAATCCTGTGAAAAAGTGTCAAATTTGGTGATGACTATTAAAATTTTAATAAAAAAACAACATAATTTTTAGTTTAAATATTTGTTTTTATTATTTTAAACAAAAGCGCACATTTGTCGAAAGATATTTTTGTCCTGCTAGACAGAGTTTTTGTATGATGTGTCATTTCATTTTAGAGGATGAGACCTAATAGAACATCAAATTGTCTCGCGTATAAACATGAAATTTAATAAAAAAATAAGAAAGAGAAATGGAGAGCACATTCAATTTGTATTTTTTTATTTAGCTTAATACAAGCGAAACTTATTAGTTACTATTCTTAAAACTTTTTAACTTATTCTATGGTGGGTTTTTCGTTGTTTTTTGGTTTTTTTGTTGTTGCTTTTTTTAGTTTTTTTATTTTTATTTATTGGTTTGGGCCCCAAGGCCCACTACTAATTTTTTAAAGAAAATCTTAAACTAATAAGTGGAGAAGACAGGAGGTCTTAGAACGAGTTGTCTTAGTGAGAAACAGAGAGTTTATGAGCGAGGATATACCTACTGATGTGAATGTCAAGGGTGTACAGTAAGTTATTTGCCAAACGCAACGTTCTTGATAACGATTCAAAGTTTGTGCGGTGGTGAGGTGGGCGGAAAAGTGGAGCGGATCTGGGGTGGAATCGGCTAAGGTAATTTGTGATAATTGACAGTCACAATAAACAAGTTCGATCTGCGTAATGTGATTGTCACATGTGACTATCACATTTTTGTGACTTTTTCTTGAGATAGCTATTTTGGTGTTGATGTTCATGTGAAATTGAAAGGTTTCAAGAAAAATGAATTTATTTGAAACTATGCAATACATAGTAGCTATGTCCGGCCTAAGAAACAAATTTGATATTTTTGACCTACCAAATCCAAAGTACCTACCTAAGTACACACAAACACTAATTCCTCCTTTTTATAATTGGCAATTACAAATTATCCTAGGTTCTTTAAAAAAAAACTTTAGGATGACGAAAGAAGCATCATATGTACATTTATGTATATTCTTCGGCTTTTCGATTTGCCAGCTCGGGTGGGGTCAACTCACATTCCTCCTATCCTCCAGCTGGTACTAATTTTGAATTTTCTCGGGGGTGGTGGCTAACAATGGCAAGTTGGTGCGAATGGTCAGCAATTTGAAACAAAATTGTGCCCCTTGAAAATAAAATTTACCCCATAAATAAGTCAAATAATCGTATTTATGACAACTGTCAGTACTCGTCTCTCAAAGTAATGCCAAGTTTCGAATAATTTTTGGTGATCACTTTACGCAGACGGAAAAATTAATTTGATTATCATAAATGTGAAAATCACCGATCACATTAGCCAATTCCACCCCTGATGTTTCGTGGTTTAGTAAAGATCGGGATAATTTCCAAGAGAATAGGTGAATCGATTCTCCCCGTTAAGAGTTGGTGCACGAAGATTATATCAGCGACTTCTCGACGTTTTTTAAGAGTTTGCTAGTTTATCAATTTTAATCGATCATCATAGGGGGACAGAGGATGATGTTATCAGATCACGGAAGGCCGCCGAAGACGAACCGAAGAAATCTACGTTGCACAGCTTCAATTCTTCGGGAGTGAGAGTTCTGATACAGTGACCAAACTTGGCTAGCGTATTCAAGGAGCGTCCTAACGAAAGTAATGTAAGGGGACTTAGTGACGTAAGGATTCGAGAATTCTTTAGACCAACGTCTTATGAAGCCAATAGAGGAATTGGCATTGTTAATTATTTGATCAAAATGAGAGTGGAAACTAAGCTCACAGTCACAAATAATCCCAAGGTCTCGAATGAAACACACAATACGAATGGCTTCATTACAAAAGTAATAAGTTCTGGGGGTGAGGGTAACCGTTTACGGGAGAAGTTTATAAATTGACATTTAGCAACGTTGAGTTCTAAGAAATTTTTATCGCAGCACGTTTCGAATAAGTTTAGGTCGTTTTGGAGTAAGCGAAGGTCAGTGGGGGAAGTAATGACCTTAATTATTTTCATATCATCTTCGTAAATAGATAGATAAGAATCATTTATTATACTTTCAACATCGTTTATTGTTAGGCCAAAGATAAGAGGCCCCAAGTGACTGCCTTGAGGAACGCCTGAAGTGGCGTTAATGGGACCAGAGATTGAGAACGGGAAGAGAACCCTGTATTGACGTTTTTCTAGGTACGATCTCAACCATAAAATGAAAAAGGAAGGGAATCCATAGGGCATTGAGTTAATGGTATATAGATTTGTGACAGATTTTGTAAAAAAGGGAAAGAGGAAGAGAATGTTGTTTCAGTTCAGTTGAACTTTTCATAGGTTCTCAATTGTTTGATCCCTCAATTCTTATATCTAAACTTGAAAACATTTTAAAGTTCTCTTAACCATCTCTTGTGCAACATTAAGTCCACTTAGGAGAACAACAGGGTTCTGTTTTGGAATTACTTCTACAGTGGGTTGCCAAATTAATAGGGACAGTCATAAAGTTTAAGCAAACTTAAGTTTACCTGTTTTCAGGTAAAAAATATGTTTTTATAATGTTTATATTGACGAAATAGTATTTATTCATTATCTGAGACTATTATTTTATAAAAGTAAATAAAAAAAGTTAAACGGAATAACGATTTACGAATTTTCTTATGGAACGTACGATCGCTCTATAGAGCTCGAGCTGCTCAGCAGCTAGCCGATGCCCTGTCAAAATATAAAGCTGACATAACAGCACTTCAAGAAATAAGATGGACAGGGAATGGTGTTCTACAGAAGAAAGATTATGACTTATACTACAGCTGTCATACAAAACACCATGTGCTCGGGGTAGGCTTCCTAGTCGGCGAAAAAATGAAGTCTGCCATAATCGGCTTTAACGCTATAAGCGAAAGGCTATGCACCCTTCGCGTGCGAGGCAAATTTAAGAACATCAGCCTCATTAACGTTCACGGACCTACGGAGGAGTCCTCAGACGAAGAAAAAGAGACTTACTACGAACAAGTCGAGAGGGCCCTCAATGCCTGTCCAAGGTATGACGTAAAAATCATCGTTGGGGATTTGAATGCAAAAATAGGTCGGGAGCCGGTATTCAGGCATTACGCAGGCACCCATAGTTTGCATGAGAACACTAATGACAATGGACTTCGAGTATTAGAATTGGCAGCATCGAAAAACATGGTCGTTGCGAGTACCAGGTTCCCGCGTAAAGATATCTACAAAGCCACCTGGGTATCACCTGATGAAGTCACTCGTAACCAAATTGACCACGTGTTGATAGACCGTCGCCACTACTCGAACTTGATGACGGTACGAACGTACCGAGGTGCCAATATCGACTCGGATCACTATCTTGTTGGTATGGTTTTCCGAGGGCGGATTGCCTTGCGAAGACGTATTGCATCCGCCGATCAGGTTCGAATCAACACGGCTGCTCTGCGCAATGAAAATACCAGTAACACCTTTGGTAATGCTTTAGGACTCGCCCTAGAACTGGGTAGAGTAAGTCCTGGAGCCAGTATGCTGGGCGTAGATGAGAAGTGGACACGCCTTAAGAATACTGTCATTAGTACTGCCAACTCCATCTTAGGCAGCAGTCGTAGAAATCGGAACGACTGGTTTGATGATGAATGCAAGCTAGCGACTGAACGTAAGAATGTTGCGTACCGAGCAATGCAACAATCTCATAGAACGCGGGCACGCGAAGACGAATATAAAGAGCTCAGAAGAATTGAAAAACGGCTTCACAGACAGAAAAAATCAGCCTGGGAGAAGAACATAATCTGTGAAATAGAGAAAAGCCGAGAGCGAGGTTCGCACCAGGCGCGGAAGTTCTACCAATCCGTCCGAAACATGACGCAGTACACACCACGCTGCACATACTGCAAGGACGGAGAGGGAAATCTGATCACCGATCCTCAAAGCATACTGGAGCGATGGGAAGTGTACTTCAATGAATTGCTAAATGGTCAGCTCACTGCAGAAGTGGAGGCTCCACTACTTCAAGAAGAGTACCCTATGTTGCCGCCACCAAGCATAGAAGAGGTTGAGAAGGCTATAGGCCGGCTAAAGAAAAACAAAGCCCCGGGAGCCGATGGTATACCAGCCGAACTACTTCAACACGGTGGGCCAGCTTTACGTCAAGCAATTCATGAGATTATAGTGCACGTGTGGGAGCATGAAGAAATTCCAGAAGACTGGCGAAAAGGTATAATTGCCCCATACATAAGAAGGGAGATGTCACAACGTGCAGCAATTATAGAGGTATCACGTTGTTGAGTACCGCCTATAAGATACTCTCCTCTATCCTACAAGACCGGATAACCCCATACGCTAAAACCATCATCGGACAATATCAGCGTTGTTTCATTCCAGGCAAATCAACAACTGATCAGATCTTTACCCTTAGGCAGGCGATGGAAAAATGTCTAGAATTTAACATCCCAACATACCACCTGTTTATAGACTTTAAGGCCGCCTACGATAGCATAGCCAGGGTAGAACTTTACAAAGCCATGAGAGAATTCGGCATCCCAAATAAATTGACACGACTATGTAGGTTGACCATGACCAACGTAACAAGCCAAGTAAAAATAGCCGGATTGCTATCCAAACCAATCAACATCTTTAATGGACTCCGACAAGGGGATGGTTTGGCCTGCCTCCTCTTCAACCTGGCGTTGGAGAAAGCAATCCGTGACTCTGGCACGGCAACAAGAGGGACCATCGTCAACAGGTCCAGCCAGATACTGGCTTACGCAGACGACATCGACATCATCGGAAGAACTGAGCAAGCTGTACATGATTCCTTCATCCAGATCGAGCAGGCGGCACAAAATCTGGGGCTGCACATTAGTGAAGGTAAAACAAAGTACATGGTGGCGTCGAATGCGAGAGGAACAGTTGGTCAAACAATCAAGGTAGCGGAGCACGAATTTGAAGTTGTGCAATCCTTTAAATACCTTGGGTCAATAGTAGGAGCTGATAACAATATAGAAGAAGAAATACGCGGGCGGCTTCTCAAATCCAACAGAGCCTACTATAGTCTGTCAAAGCTCTTCAAATCCAGAAATCTCACCATAACTTCAAAACTGCTGCTGTACAGGACCATGGTCCTGCCAGTACTCACATATGGATCCGAGACTTGGGTGCTTAGCAAAAGGCACTCCGACCTCTTAGCCGCGTTCGAGAGAAAAGTCTTAAGGAGAATTGATGGCCCCATATGTGAGGAAGGACGATTCCGGAGACGGTACAATCATGAATTGTACGCAATCTACCTTGAAGCAGATATCGTGACAAAAATTAAGCTCGGTAGACTCCGGTGGGCAGGGCACCTAGCTCGCATGAGCGAAGAGGAACCTGCTCGGAAAGTTCTTTGTGGTACATTCTATGGTAGACGACAGCGTGGTAGACCATGCTTGCGCTGGAGAGATGGCGTAGACCAGGACGCCCGGAGCCTTGGGGTGCGCAACTGGATGGCGGCGGCTCGAGACCGGGATGGGTGGAGAGACTTGTTGAAGGAGGCCAGGACTGGACCCCGGTTGTCGAGCCGACGATGATGACGATGATGATAAATAAAAAAAGTTAACAGTTTTAAAAAAAAATCTTAGTAACTAGTCCAAAACAAGAAATCAAAGAAATCACAGAAAACTTAATATTTTGTTAGGTTTCCGTTTGCCATTATAACAGCTTCTAACCACTCTTTACCAGCTTCTGCTATTGCAGGACAGTGTTGCCAGGCTTATGTGAGCTTTTCAATAAGTTTAACCTTGGTGGTTATGACCTCTTTGGCAATTTCCCTTTTTGTTTTTTCCCAAAGGGTTTCTATAGAGTTCATATCTGGGAAATTGCCTGGCCACGGTAAAACTTGAATTTTTTGTTCATCTGAAAAATTTTTACACTCTTTGCCTTATGGCATGGAGCAGAATCGTTCATAAATTGGTATGATTCGTTGTGTGGGAACCAATCTTTGAGTTGGGGTATGAGACGATTTTGCAAAACTTCTTTGTATTGGTCTTGTCTCATGGTACCCTGAACGATATGCAAGCGTCCCACTCTTTTTGTGCTGATGACTGACCACACCATAATCTTCACAGGATGTTTAAGTCTTTCGTCGATGCATTCAGGGTGATATTTCTCGCCTGGCGGCCGCCGAACAAAGGTGCTCTTGTCAGCCAAAAACAGTCATGTGACGATGATCTCGCGCCCAAGTCAAACTCTTTATTTTCATGGCTTCTATGAGACGTGGTTTCTTGGTTGGAGGACGCGACAGGCAGTGATGTTTTCTTCTTCCAAACGTTGCTGCAATGTTTCTTTGAAAACATATTTCCGGAGTCTTGTCTAGTTTTGTAAGTCGATGCTTTTTTGCGGTGTTGAAGACAAATATCCCTGACTTTTCTGTTTGTCTGGGGTGTTGTTATGCGTTTTCGTCCGCATTTACTTTTTTTTTTTTGGTGAAATTGCAATATTCTGGTCCAAGTTTAGCTTCAATATGCTGACAACGGGCTTTAAAACACCTGAAATGTCTGTAATTTATCTTTGTGAAAGTCTGGAATGCATCAACAACGTTTTTATCTCAGTTTTTTTTTTCTAGGAGTAATATCACATCCTTGGTCCATTCTGCAATTGTTGAAGTGTTCAAAATAATTGTAAAACTAATTATTTTTACTCACAAAATCAAAATAATGAGCTGAGACTGAACTGTACTTACCTGAGAATTGGTAATTTCCTGTTCCAAACAAACAAAATCTTATTTTAAATAAAATATAATTTTTTTCCAATCGCCTTTGTTTTGCTTAACTGCACTGCCTGCTATAAAATTAATTTTACTGTGCAGAAAAACATTTCAAATAACCGTTTGACATTTTCAAACCACCGTTAAGTTAGCAGACTGTGAAAAACCAATCAATTTATGTAAACTTACAACCAAACAAACTCTTGAACGACACTCAAACTCAAAAATTAGTAAAAATTTGCACTGTCCCTATTAATTTGGCAACCCACTGTATTCTCGCTATACCACAGGTTCTTTATCTTCCAACAAAAGGTTTTGGCTTCCTCTTTATTGGCGTCTGTGGTAGGCGAGACAGAGTTTCTCGCTCAGGTGCTCACGTCGAATTCTTCATCTTCTGTGTGGTTCGCGATTTCTATGAATTAAGCTCCAATAAAGAAATATTAATGTACGCGCTGTCGATGTTGAGTGTTTGCCTTGCGTTGATTAGCACTGGACCACTGGTTGATTTTGTTGGCAATTCGGCGCACGGTCTGAAGATAGCTCCAGGTTGCCGTGTCGATTATTAGCTTTGGAAACGTAGACACATATACTTGTCACGGTACGTATAACTAGTTGCAGTAATGTCTTGGATCTTAGTAGGAACCAGAAAATATGAAGTTTTTGAAATCATTAAATGCATATTCGCTTCGTTTCTTCTTTGCTATTGGTTGGTTAGTTTTCGTAAACTTCAGAACTAATTGCAGGTATTTGAGTTCAAGAAACTGAAAACAAAAGCTTCTAAGATTTCACTGCCATATCATCTAAACATCATCAGCATCAAGTCTTTCTATAAATCAAAACAAATCATAATATTCAAGCTGAAAACTCCTCAATCCCTATAACAACGACGGACGCGGACGAACGCACGTGATGAAAACAAGATGATGGATTGACGGACGGATGCTTGGATAAACATTCTCGAAATGGATTTATTTCACCAGATCGATCGTGTTGGGAGTTCTATTTGGCTAACGTGACAGTTGGAATGCACTGTGCATGTAAATTGCCAACAATTCCAACAAATAGGTGCCATTGCAGTTTTGGTTCTAATAATGGAATCACTTAAAGTTCCATTTTTCATTATGGAATGACACTAACACTCGATGCTAACCACTAATATGAAGCGTGGTGCGCTGCGCTGTGGCGTCAACTAAAAAGCAATCCTTAAAGCACCCATAGAGTCCCAGACAAAAGTCTGAATTACTTCTACTCACATGGAATTGCGAATATATACCCATAATTGTTGACTGCAGATAATTTATTTGCAAATGAATTTACATAGTGATAGTCAGTCAGGGAGTCAGGTAATTGAATTAAAATAAACCACCAATAAAAATGGTACGCAACGGCGCACTTGCTCAAAAGACGGACTTTCCTTGACTTTTGATTTAAGACATCTTAACAATGATATTCCCTCATAAAACCATATTTTTTTGTATAACCAAGTACACATCAGTTGTAAGTATATAGATTTACGTTCAAGTTTACGAGCATTGCTGTGTAGAATTTTAATTTGGAAGATAAATTTTGAAATTATGGTAAATAGTGACAAGGTCATTGTGTTGATAGCGCAATAAGATATGTATACCTATGTTTTGAACAGGCAATTTGCTAGGGAGTGTGTAAAGGTTTATTTATTACTTTTATTTGCGGTAAATGCAACAAAAGGATTTTATTGTTTTTGTGTCATAAATATTAAATGATTGTTAAATGGTTTACGTGTACCTACCATCCACTTTTATTGAGGGTGTTTTTAGAAGATTGATTTTAAAATTTGGAGCTGGCAACACTTTGTCTATGATAGCTGATAGCACGGTATACCTACCACCAAAAATAAACTAAGGGTAGAACAACGCCGGCAATGCAGTTTTTCTCCGTGCTTGATTCATGCCCCGAGAATTCTTTGCGCTTTGCTAATACGGAAGGGGATAAGTTGTTGCTGCATTTAACATGTAAATTGCTTAGCGCCGACCCCCGAAGTGGTTTTTTTACCAATTTCCTTTGGGCTAGCAAAAAAAAAACCCGTAAAATGTATTGTTCTTTTAGTCAAAATTAGCTACGACTGTCGATTATGAAAAAGTACTTTGTAATGATGCACCGTTACCAATGACTCTAGAAAAGAGCCAATCGTTGGTATAAGCAAACATTAGGGTTTGTTCCCGAGATTTTTTGCACTAAATCTGGCTAAATGTCAAATTTCGAGGAGTGGGTATGAAATGCTCTCAGAGAAGAGGAAAACTGTTTGCGCACTTCTTTGCATTAATTCACACCAAACGTCACAATTATACTCGAATAGGGTTGCCGTAGATCCATGATAAATCTTGGTCAACATTTTCAAGAATCACACTCAAGAAAGTAAATGTTTACAAAAATTAAATTTACTAATCCCCAAAAATTAATAAATTATAAATTATGAAGCTCAGTGAGTTTTTTTTTTTTTTAAAACACTAAAATATACAAGAAATATGTTATATTTAATTTAATATTATATTCCTTAGAAAAAGTTTTGCTTAATGATTTGCATTTTATAAAAATTATTTGATCAGTTAAAAGATTAATAAAATAATGAAAAACACGCCCATCTACCAAAACTAAAATAAAAAAGAGACTTGGGCAACCTTGTTATTTGAATTCAACCGACAAATGCATTCATCTGACAAACGTCAACCAAGCATTTGATAATCAGCAAGAAATAGCCAGAAGAAATTTCTCGGAATAAAACTGGTAAGGAGGGGAAATGTTGAAATAGCATAATTTTTGATGTGTGGAACACAGCTTTTCATACATACTGTTTTATTTTTGAAATAATAGTTCAAACTACTTTGAAACCGAAATTTATATAATGAGACCGTGGATGAGCACCAGAAAAGCACCGTTTTGAAAGACTTAGGTTCCAAAAAGGACAGTCTAAGCCCATTTGTAAGTATTTAGTTAGTGAAGTCTTCTTTCTCGGACCGTGTTTTAGTGACGTCTGCTATCTTATACTGTAATTTAGTGACGTCACTATGCTTTAGTGACGTCTGCTATCTCAGATTGTGCTTTAGTGGCGTCTGCTATCTCAGACTGTAATTTAGTGACGTCTGCTATCTCAGACTGTAATTTAGTGACGTCTGCTATTTCAGAATGTGGTTTAGTGGCGTCTGCTATCTCAGACTGTAATTTAGTGACGTCTGCTATCTTATACTGTAATTTAGTGACGTCACTATGCTTTACTGACGTCTGCTATCTCAGATTGTGCTTTAGTGACATCTGCTATCTCAGACTGAAGTTTAGTGAAGCCTGCTATCTCAGACTGTAATTTAGTGACTTCCGCTATTTCAGAATGTGGTTTAGTGGCGTCTGCTATCTCAGACTGTAATTTAGTGACGTCTTCTATCTTATACTGTAATTTAGTGACGTCACTATGCTTTAGTGACGTCTGCTATCTCAGATTGTGCTCTAGTGGCGTCTGCTATCTCAGACTGTAATTTAGTGACATCTGCTATCTCAGACTGTAATTTAGTGACTTCCGCTTTTTCAGAATGTGGTTTAGTGGCATCTGCTATCTCAGACTGTAATTTAGTGACGTCTGCTATCTTATACTGTAATTTAGTGACGTCACTATGCTTTAGTGACGTCTGCTATCTCAGATTGAGCTTTAGTGGCGTCTGCTATCTCAGACTGTAATTTAGTGACATCTGCTATCTCAGACTGTAATTTAGTGACTTCCGCTATTTCAGAATGTGGTTTAGTGGCGTCTGCTATCTCAGACTGTAATTTAGTGACGTCACTATGCTTTAGTGACGTCTGCTATCTCAGATTGTGCTCTAGTGGCGTCTGCTATCTCAGACTGTAATTTAGTGACGTCTGCTATCTCAGACTGTAATTTAGTGACGTCCGCTATCTCTGCATGCGCTTCAGTGACATCTGCTACCTAAGACTGTGATTTAGTAAAGTCTGCTATTTCAGAATGTGAGTTAGTGACGTCTGCTATTTCAGACGGTTAGTTAGGAGACACTGCTAAACATTTGAATTATATAAATCTAAGTTATAATATTATATGGATTACATAAATGTACATAACTATAAGCATATGTATGTATATATAATTTGAATTGTATAAAAGGACATATAGGTAGCTATGAGAAAATACAATAATTGTATAGAAATTGTAGAGAAAAAGCGATTGGTGAATAAAAACAACCCCGAATAAACTAAAGTTTGTTGCTTCTTTGGTAAAACCCTGAACCCGACGAGAATACCTCAGTGTATGCTAAAAGTATCTCACTACTTGTAGGACTATCTGTTAAAATATTGTACCGTCTTTTTTGTTTAAATAAAACGCACTAATAGTTGTAATTGGAAACAATTTTAATTATTAAACAAAGCAATTTTATATTGTTTGAGTGTGGTTTAATTTTCCTAAAAATATTATTCTGTGCATTTATATATTATATGTGTAGAGATTAATATCTAATAATAATTATAATAATATCGAATAATAACTTTTTGTCAAAAGAATATAGCATAGCTGGCCGCCAGTATAACTTTCTCGAACATTCCAAAGATCCAACCTTGCTTTTTCGCCATTTAACCTTTCTCAGAGATTAACATCTTACCAAAGTTCACACTTTTTTTCTGGATTCATAGCACTTCCAACAGGACATTCGAATGCATTTGCAAATGTATTGAAATTCATTAACGAACGTTTTATCCTTACCTCGTCAGCATCATGAACATCGGGAAATCGTTTCGGTGATGATTTCTCAGATTTGCCACAATAAAATTGAGCGTAGTCAATGAAGAAGGATTGTCCCAATGATCTTGCAGTTCCTTCATTATCCATAATATTCCGTCCAATCTGAATCAAAGATCTTAGGTAGGCATCATAGGCCAAACGTATCCCACCAATATCGGCCATTTTCTCTCCAATACCCATTTCGCCCATCACCTCTTGAATGCAGATAATTCGTTCGTAAAAGGTTGGATTGCAACTTAGCGCACTTACAATCATTGAACCGGTATAATCGTAGTTCACTCCATTCAAATCGAAGCCATGAAGAAATTCATGACCAATGATGAATCCAAGAACACTGTATTTATTCGTTGTATCCTTACCGAAAATTCTATCCTGAAGAAGAGTCAACGGGACAATTATTCTATTTTTGGGTTGCAAAAAGAAAGGACTAGGTGTCACGGTCCATTGATAAGCAATATTAATTGGTTCTCCTTTCAGAGCTCTCAAATCTCTCTTGGTTTTGTAATTGAATGCCTCGAGAAAATTTAAATAAAAATTATCTTCCTTGATGTCAAGACCTGCATAGTACTTTGCAACAGCTTCAGAAGTCATATTCCTGTCGGAATTGCCGATTTGGACATCCATAACAGATGTCTTGGTGTAGATGAACAAAAGCACGTCACGTTGGTTTTCATAAAGCTTCGAGACTCCAGCTAGAAATTCCACCTTTAAGTAATTGAATAAATCCTGCACTATTTGATCGTACTCGTGCTCGTAGAAGTGATTCTCGATGATGTGGTCCACTGCCAGAGGCATTGCTTGATGAAGGGCCGTTACACACTCGTTGGGACCGATGTTTTCGATGCTAAATTGGTCGAGGAACTGGAGGAATTTGATCATAATATAGTTGCTTACAATATGCGGTTGAGACGTTGCCAAAAACTCAGCTAATTTGGACATTACTTCTGGGTTTTGAACGACCATCGAAGTGTGGAGATCGATTTCGTGTCCAAAAACTGTTGAAAAATACTTCACCCAATTTATTTGAGGCACAGCTTCCCCAAGGTAACCGAGTACAACTTCTTCAAAATCATCATTTTCGGCTAATGTATCAGCATTGGGCAGGATTTGAGCAAGCTGTTTTTCAAATAAAGTAAATTCCTCGGCCAATGATTTGTTGAGTGAAGCCTTTTGCAGAATAGCACTTATGGATTCCTCCGTGCTTGGTTGAATCTTGACTATGTCTAGATAAATCGTATATACACTTGAGTTATCCCAACGGGGTAAGACAGTCTGTTCTAGAAACACTTGAGCTCCGTATGTCCTCAATTCAGCTATAGAATTCAGCCAGCTGAATTTAGTTGGATCCCAAGGACTGGATACTGCCCAACCGCTTTGGGGCTTCACGACATTCAAAAATAGGCTCATATCGTAGGCTTCTAAATTTATGCAAGACTGATAGAACGCCTTGACTTTCTCCAGAACACCCAGCTCCTGCTCGGATTCCAGTAGCTTACTAACCTTCTCATTGATGGTGACATCGAGGAGGCTAAGGGTGTCACCGTGTTTCACATTCGAATTAACTTCGTTCCATTTGCCACAGGCATATTGATGAAAGTCTTCACAAGGATTTACTGCCGGCTTTAAGTATTCTTCGATGACAGCTTCGAGTGGAATGAAAAAGTTTCCAAGTAACAGGAAAATTAACAAAATTGAGCACATTGCGCGATTTTGAAATTTGTGACTGATCAGCAGGCAGAAAACAACACGAATAAATCTATCATCAACTGAAAACCTCAAAGATGATAAAGTCTGACAGAGAACAGACACAAGAAAACAAATTTTAATGTCTTGATTTTTTTTTTATTAGAAAAGCTTCTAAATCAACCTTGAAATGAGCAGGAGCATACAATAACAATGTCGGTTGCACTGAAAAAAATATAAACTTAGCTACAGATCTCTATCACATCTGAATTGAGGTTCTTCAGATTAATTGAACAAATTTTCAATCTTTTTATTCTTATAAAGGTTGCAGTCAGCTGAATTGCCTCTACTTAAATGTCCCTCTTCAAGTAATTAAGAGTATTTTTGATGTTTCCTTATTTAAAGTAAAGTTTTCGAACAGTTTACCAAAAGAAAAGCAACATTAAAATTTTGAATTCTAAATTTTGGGACTTTTAAGGTTTTACAGTTTATTATTTTAATTTTTAATTTATTTAAAATGAAAACTCAAATTGAACAATATACCTTGTTTATATGCAAAATTGACAGATCGAGTTAGATTTTGAAGGAAGAAAGCAAGATTTCCTGGGGCATCTATTTCATTTCCTTTGAGGAAATTGAATTTACTAGTTCTGTAATAAATTCTTACAAATTCGATGATTCAACGTTAGCTTATACTTAATACACACAAACTCGAGTTTGCAACATAAACTTCTTGAAAAAAAAAAAATGGACAGGGAAAGGGATTCTCGGAAAAAAGTTTACAAAAACTCGTAAAGGGCTCAAGTCAAATATTCGTTTTCGTTTGACATTTCAATTGTTTTGAAATCAGCTGCTTTATTAATGCTCAAACACAAAGGAACGCGACCCGCAGCCGCGAGGCTTTGAAAAACGTCAGTGTCAAAGTTAAAATGAAAACAAACTCGTTTAAGTGTGTAGTGAATAAATTTTAGCTGGAGAAATCTCATTGAATCTATTAAAATTTTTCTGCACAGTAGAAACAAAATCGTATAAATCCAGCTTATGATGGATTTACAAGACTGCCAAATTGGTAGTATTCTGGCAGTTAACTGTCAAAAAACTGACAGAACGATGGAAAAATTCATTCTTTTGGCAGTATACTGACAGGAAACTGCCAATTTGTCAGTCGAGTTAATCCAGCATTTGTTATTCATATTTTTTAAATTCTGATAATTTTTCTCTTTCGCTACAAGAAAGAAAAGTCAAAAGTACTCTACGCATTGAAGTAAAGTCGACTCCGCCTATATGCACTCCGTTTAAATGAAACTTTCGGTTATATGCAACAATACATTTATCACGGTTTTTTTGCAGGACTTTTTCACACAAATTATTTGCTTATTTGAAAACTCCCTGTTAAAACATTTTTCTTTCCCCCAAATAATTATTTTGTTCTGAAACACTGAACGCATTCATATATTTTTGAAGTTTGAACACACCTTAAAAATAACATTTTATGTTTCATTCCATTCTCATCGTTCCAATCCTTTCAACTATCACAATTACTAAGACTTGTTTTTTTGTTACAAATTTTTGCAACAAATTTTCTGCATTTTTTGTGTTGCAAATAAGCGGAGTCGACTGTACTTGTCACTTCCTTTCATACATTTCTTGTGCAGAAAAATGTTCCAAAAAATCACAGCGCTGTTGGCAATGAGCGGCCACATTTTGTACTAAATAGATGTCAAACGCTAAAAAAGTCGTTAAAATTTAAATATCTTAGAAGAATTGATGGCATCTACAAAAGTTGGTGTTTTTTTTTTTAATTTCTTTCGCCCCAATCTTTTTCAACATGCTGCGAATTTCGTTATTTGCACCATATCTTCGATTGTAAACCATTTTCTTCAAATCTTACTTAAAAAATAGAAAAAAACCTGTGTAAAATTGAAATCATCGGTCGTTCGACTGGTGTTCACATTTACTACAGCGGTCGTCCGACAGAGCAAATTATCAAAAAAATAGAATTACACAGTAAGTCGATCGACGGTCGTTCGACTGGTGTTCACATTACAAAAATCTGACATGACGACATGTGTTGATGAACATGTCGTTTAATGTGAATCGCCCTAATTGGGCTTTTTGGGAAACTATCTTTGTCTTTTCTCCTTCTTGTTTTTACAGTTATAGAATCCTAGTCAGAGTTTAAACAATCAAATACAAACATACATCAGCGAATGGTCATTTTTTTCAATAAAAATATAAGTTTTTAATATTATTGTTTTCTTAAATTTTAGTGTAATAACATTTTATTCAATATTTTGAAACGTTTTTGTGAGAAAAAAAAACAAGAATTACGATGTTCACATTCCACTTACACAATCAAAGAGTTTATTTAACCTCTGGCAAGCTTTGCTGTATTTTGTTTGCGTGTTTCAACTGACGTCTGGGCGAACTTCCCAATAGAGGATCGTAAAGGTGAGTTTCATGCAACGAACACTGGCTCCAAAGAGAGCTGCTGTAAACTGAAATACGAGTGAAGTTGGGAACTACCAGTCCATACATAATAGCCGTGTTTTATTATCTTCTATCGGGATCCGGATCTGGATCTAGATTTACTTTTAACACGTGTTACAAAAACAATTCAGAAAATTTCCCAGTATTTTGTTTGTGTATTACGTGTTAAAATTAAATCCAGATCCAGATCCGGATCCCGATAGAAGATAATAATAATGCGTTTCGGCCAGGTACAACAGTTGGGCTCATCAGTGAATTTAAAATGCAGTGAAAAGACAAATTTTAATTTGAATATGTAATTATATGTGTGTTTGGGAAACCTTTCGAAATTGGACTAAAACCCAACATTAATTGAGTAGGTAACAGAGAAGTAAGACTTTGAAAAAGATAGACCGTTACATACCACTTGTTGCCGAAAGAACACAGAAACTTAGAGAAAAAGTAACGAGTTCCGCTTTTTCGGAATTTTTGTGAATAATTAGCTAAACGAAAACTGAGCTTAGTTACTCGAAAATCGTAGGAACAACCAACGCAAAAATCACCAACCTAAACAAGAATACCTACTTACTTTTTCTTTAATCCCGATGATTCAAAATAAATTTAAAAACCAATTTATTTAACTCTCCTTCAGCAAGATTCCACACTATAGCCAAATAGCCTTAATTTATTAAAATGTCTGTTTCAGATCCAAGTGCTTTTCAGAATAATAAATTGAACTTTTTCAACAGTTTGAGGCGCACAAGGTCCTACAAAATGAAAATAATAAAACCCATCAATATAATCTGTTTTAGGAATTTTATACTTGAGTTTTTTTTTGACAAAATGAATTTGTCGGTTCTGTGCATTTTACCAGTGGGTCAAACCCTGAACATTGACTGTAGTCTTCTTTACCCACAAGCCGACCTTGTTGTTTGGAATTAATTATTGAATTTATTAAATTAAAAAATAAAGCTCTTTATTTTGTTTTCACTTAAAGGCTGTCCCAAACCAACGCGAAACAATCGCGCGAATATGCGACGACTGAATAATGTTCAAAAATTCGCATCGCGTCAGTGTGGGTGCTCCCATTAATCTCTATGTAAATAAATTCCGACAGGCGAAAGTTTCGTCGTCGTTCTGCAATATTCCCTTTGTTTTGGGAGAGCCTTTAATCTTATTAAATTGTCCACATTATTATTTTCTAACTTCTTATTTGACCAGTTTGTAAAAATATCGATAAATGTGTCCCTTCTTGTGATACAGCCTGTCCGCAAGCAACAAATTATGATTTATTAGCCCCCTGTGAATTTATTATTTTTTATTTCATATTTTATTGTCAGTGTATCATCTTTGATTGAATGTCAGTGTCAAAGGCAAAGTCGCACTGAAGAAGTAGTGAAGAGCTTTATAGAATTCACAATTGCCATCATAAATATTCATGTGGCTCACTCTGCTGCGTTTCCTTAGATCATCATTACGATAAAAGATTTATTTTGGCAACTTCCGAAAATTACCAAAAGAACCCGCCTATTTCGCGTGTGGTGTAGGTATTATAATTTTTTCATTATTAGCGATTTCCTGAGACAAATAAACATTTCGTTGTGAGCTCTCTCTTTGTCCCTTCCTATACCTAAATATATAAAAGGAGGCGATTCGACTCAACTAATCCAGTGCCAGAGTCTGAAAGATCATTCATACTAAATCCAAGAATCTGATAACCGATCACTAATCAACGAGCTGCCCACGCGCTGCGAACTGTGGAATAAAAAAAGAGTTCCTCAGTTCTTGGTCCGCAATCCGCATATCAGGGCGTTTAGTTTTATGTTTATATTTATGGTTTTTTGATTTTGGTTGGGCGATGCGTGGAGTCCTGCAAAGGGAATTAAAAACAAACGCAACATCTAAGATGCCGACATTGATGTTTATGTATGCCATGCGAGCTAGCATGGATATTATGTAGAAATGAATTCTGTTCTGCAGAAGTTAACAAATCAAATGCGGATAACACAGAACCAGACCTTTGGGGATGAAGCCAGATAGATAGGATGGGAAAGAAGATTAATGTAATTAAAATACATACCTTGTCATTTAAAGTTCACTATGGGGAGTTGTTGTTCCATGCCTTTGTTTCTAAGCCCGAGTTATCTTAAATAAATCCGCAGCCGACTAAGTTGAAAACAAAACACAAGGTATGCCCACAATACGTACAATACATAAGAAAAATTCAACTCGCCACACGTCAAAGGTTGGCTATCAGCCTACTTAGAAATGCACTGGAACCTGTTGAAAATACATATCCATCACTCGTGAAAAACCGGGCAAATAAAATGTTCGAAGTCGATCGGAGAAGTTAACTTCGAACAAATTTGATGCTTTGCGTTTTCGGTGATGCTTGTGAGGAACCCAATACTTTGGACGTAGATTTTTAACGGTTTGTTGACATCTCTGTCATTGGATTGGTATTTCGGTTTCAGGTCAACGGACATTGGACTACTTGTCACTTCTGATTAGGATTACCAGATTGAAAATAACGAAAAGGAGGACATCGTGAGTTTTCTAGTGGGGACAAGTGTTCAAAAAGGGGGACAAAACTTGTTTTTGAAAAATATAACACCAGAGTAAAAAAAAGTGAAGTGAGATGTTGTTCATTGAGTCGATGCGTTCAGCTTTGAAAGGATTTTGAACTTCAAATGGATGTGTTGAGAGAAATATTTAATGAAAATATTTTTACAATTTTCAATTAAATGTTTTCTCTGTTTGAATTTTTACTTAATAAGGGGGACAGAGGATTGTATAGGTGGGACAAAAAGTATTATCGTATGAAAAAGGGGGACGTCTGGTAACCATACTTCTGATTGTAGTGGTTCGACGTTCAATGGCATTTCCGTGGCTATTGATTGCCTTAGAGATTCGTTAGAGCATTTTGGCACCAAGCCCTGGTAATAACCACTGTCAATGTTGGCTGCTCGGAAGGTACGGTTATCGAGGATGTTACAGGAATTCCTTCCATCAATGACAACTTGATCTGTTTGGTTGTATGTTCGATCATCAGATATCCTACATGTTTCTTTGTGAATTTCTGTATTGAATTTATAATCACGTGGTACTTGCCAACATTTTTTCCCGTTTGATGAGCCTAAGTGCGATACCGTATGTGGTGTCCATCCTTCTAAAGATGCCCTCTTTTGCAGTTGTGGGGTTAAAATCTCTCAAGAGTATCTTGACGTCATGTTTGGGGCATTTTTAAGAGATTATCGCGAGGGGATCATACAAAATTACTTTGTGGCGTCATTAATTTTGCTTTACTTACAGCTTTAGTACGCTGCTGATGCGAAATGAAATATCCCAATAAAAAATGATACAACGAAATCAAGAACGAAAAATTTCGTTCTGTTTTAAGCTGTTCGATGAGCAAAATTGCAGCAGATTATTTGGAGAAGTCTGCCCTTTTTTCACATTGAGCTAACAGTTAACTCCCCAGACCATTAATTATTTATCTGCGAAAAAGTGACATTTGAGTTCTGTTCGTGTTTGCATTTGATATTTCTTTCATTAAAGCATAAGTGTCTATGTTTTTTTGAAAGGGGTAAGGTAGGTATAAGTAGTCATCATCTTGAATCTGAAAACCTAGATTGGAAGTTTCGCTAACCGAGAAAATGCTAACATTGTAAATAGCAGTAGGGAAGTTTCTTTTTGCAAGAGATCTATTTCGATTTTTCTGTCACTAGATATAAGGGATTTAATTTTGGAGCAGAGAAGCAATAAAACACAGGTGAGCACTTGGTTTCAGATTTCTATTTAGCTTAGTATAATTTGGCCAAAAATCTTTGATTTTAGTAGTTAATAAGTTTATTGGTATTAGACTTATTTATAAAGTCAGAAATCTCCATCTTTGAATTTTCCAGAGGGAAGGAGGAATAAATTTCCTGCAGATTACTAAATCCTATTGTTGCATCTGCATATAAGAGAAAGAATTAGAAGGGACTTTGTTAACCAAGTTAACAACAAAGTTCTTTTAAATATAGCTTATGTTACTTTTTGGAGCCGCTTCTCTTTTTTAAATTCCACCCAGAATTGCCAACCACTTTGGCCAAAATAATGCCTCACTTCCGAAAAAAAATGCATTTTTCAATAAAAAAAAGCCTCAAATAATTTGTTTTAAATTAAACACAAATATCATTTAAATAACGAAGCAATTCTTTATTAAAAAAAAACTTGGATAAATCACAATAAGGGCCAGTTTCACAGTCAGAAAAGTGACACTTAAGTGGGGAATGTGAAAGATTAATTCCCAATATCTCAGTGCACTGTTACCTAAATAAGTGGCACTTAAGTCTCCGATGTTGGTGACGTAAGTTCCACTTACGCTGGCTATGAAATTAAGCTTAAATTCCTTATATGTGAAACTTAAGTGCCACTTATTCCGGTAAGTGTCGACTGTGAAACTTGCCCTAAACATCTTGTTAAGGAATATTAATTGAATCAGTCATTTAAATTACAAGATATTAGGCACATTTTTAATCGAGATCGTTCTGTTCCTTAAACATATATTTTTTTTTTTTTAATTAAATTTCAGATCATAGCAATTTTTATTTTTGAAAAGCGTCTGCGTGAAGAATTCCACTAAAAGTTTCTGGCTTAAGTCTATTTCTCAGCTTTTTTTTATTTAAATTAATGCCTTTCAACCGTCGTGGAGGAATGCGGCTAGCATACTAAAACTAATATTTCAAGAGAAGGAAACATATTAAAACCATATCTTTTTTCCAATTGAAATGCCTTCCTCCAAAAATGGGAAATAAGTTTTCGTAAAGTCGGTAGCAAGATTTAAATTTCTCAAAGAAAACCACAAATAAATTTAAAAAAAAATGTTGTTTTATGAAATGAAAAAAAATCATTTTTGGAAAAAAAAACCTCATAGCATCAGGCATGAAATAGTGCCTTAAAGTTATGAAAAAGCCTCAGTGGGAATCGCTGATTCCACCCTTCTGGGACGGCCTCTATAACTGGCCGGATGTTCCGATATTCCACAATTAATACATGAAGTCCCAGTGGTTACACTTTTGGGACCGATGTCACGCTCCCCGGCTTCGTGGTCTTTTACACACCTAGTAGCATGTGAGCAACAGGATGCCACATTGCCATGGTTTTGGAATTTGAAACATTTTCGAGTGTCCAGTACCTGACCTTGTAATTGAGTCCTATTTAAGCCATTTTTTTTGTTGGGAAAGTCTCTCTATCTTCCAAAACACAGAGGAAGATATCAAGGGTAAAGTCGTTCTCCTTAGACCACTTGGTCTCAAATTTTTTAACTAACAACTTAAGCAAAAGTTTCGATCTCTTTAGGTGTTTTGGCGTAAAAGAATAAGCTTCAATTTTTCATTCTTTAAATTGTTTCATAAAAAGGCTATGCAGCACAAAATGTCTTACAATAATCTTTAAATTTCAATACCCATTAGCAATGAATTTATTGTCATCAAGCTTATAACTATAGACTTACTCATAAATTCTAGAATTGTTTTTGAAGACACTCCTTTTGCAAAGATGGATAAGGGGGACCAAGTTTTCGTCTCTGCGTTAAATTAAATTTTAATGCCTTTTGGGTGCCATAAAGTTCGTGAAACTTTCTTTTTGATTCTAGGAGCCAATGTAAAAAAACCTCCGTTGTATGTTGGGCATTTATCTGCCCATATTATTAAAGATAAATATATTATATTAAAGATAAAATCATTAACGTTTTCAATTTTGATCAGTTATCAGTTCTGCTCTGCGCTTCTGTGTTAATGGTGGATCCAATCATCCAGTGTTACTTCACTTGTCAAAATGGTAATTTTTACCATTGTTTTTACTAAAGCTACGATTGGACGGTCAACGAAAATGGTAGACGCGTTGACTCTCTGACCTCAAAATGACGTCAAATTCCGTCTCAAAGTTATCTTGTCGTGTTATCGTCAACGCAGAATACTTTCCATGCGTTGACGGCTGCGTTGACATTCACGTTGACATTGCTTTTACCTTCAACGCATTGACTTTTTAAATTGAACGTGTAATCACCCTGAGAAAATGTTACGACACATTGACGCAAAGCTTTGACCATAATCCCATCGTTGACATGGCATTCTTTTCTGCCACGTCAATGTGGATGGACTAGCGTCATTCGTGTGATCGTCAATGTGTCATATGTTGATGGTCCATTGGTAGTGTGTTGATGACTTTTTTGGTGACGTCAGAGAGTCAATACGTTGACCATTTATATTGACCGTCTAATCATAGCTTAACGATGCGTAGTTTTTGGGGGCACTCGAGCAGCCATTTTTCATTTCTGACACTTTCAATTTTGACAACCTGCCCAATATATTACCTACCTTGGATTTTATTACTCTGGTCAGCGGTTCCTATATGAACACAGTTATCTCACATACAGTTGTTGAGAATCAATCATCTTCGGTCTTTAGGTATTGGTTAAACACACAAAATACTAAAAAACTACCCTATGTACTATACATTTTTCGACCTCTATAAAGAGGTCGACAATCTATTAATATGTGCTTTCTCTTTTCAAGCATTCAGCTATTTATTTTTTTCGACCTTGCATTAACCTAATACATACTTAAGTAGATGGACACACAAAGAACGTTGCGGAGACGCTTCATTAAAACAAATCAACCATCAAACTGCTGTAATTTGTAAATGCATTTATTTATGAGTCCAATATCCAAATATGGTGTCTTTCACTGCGGCACGTTTTCTTTCCCTTCAAGCAACAAGTGGGTGTTGTTCCCTTATTACGAAACATTAAAACAAGCGAACGGCACACTTCCATTCCAAATCTAGATCTTCGACAAAGAAAAACCAAAATAAGCAACACTAGTAGTTATTTCAATAAAATTATTTTATTCACTCGCTAAACAGATAGAATTAACTTCGTTTTTGTAGAAAAAAAAAGAAGAAATGTATACACACACTCGTCGTCGTCTTCGTCGCTCGCAAGATTACCACAGACGGCACCTCTCATTTGGATTCATTGGACTGCCCAATGGACAATTGAATACATGAGGAAATTCTTCAAAGTTCTGCAATGAAGCCAGAACTCTGTACTTGTCCAGTGGATGTTCATCGGATATTTCACCCCAATAATCATGCAAATTATACTTGGAGCAATATAATTGAGCGAAACTGAGGAAGAACGTCTGATCGGGAGTCATGTCCAAACCTGGCAGGGATTCACTTTTCTCAAAGTGTTCGACTTTATTTTTAACAGCAGCTTTAAAGACTCTGCGGTAGGCAGTTAGAGCTTCCCTCACGCCACCACTATCAGCAATATTTTCATCCAGCGCTTTTGTCCCATTCAGCTTCCGATTTATTTCAGGGACCGTGTATTGACTGTAATGATTAGCGAAACAGTTCATACGCTCTTCAAACACTTGACTTGACTTCTCTGACCACCAATTCCTAAGGGTCAGATTGGAATCAAATTGCGAACCAACATTGTCGAAGCCATGAGTTAATTCATGCCCAATAATATACCCAAGACTGCCATAGTTCAGAGACTTCGGAAGGTACGCGTGAAATACCGGAGGATAAAGAATACCAGCCATCACATTTATACTGTTGTCGATAACGTAATAGAAGGCATTTGGTGGGAGCACATCGAAAATTTTCATGGGAAGTGTACTTTCGGGCATATCTGAGTGTAAAAATCCATAATGAGACAGGTCCACGTTAAATTTGGCCATTTTAAGAACATTGTCAGCAAAATTATTCGTCAAGTTGAGCTTCTTCGTTTCGTTTATATAAACTTCGATGCTGGGATCACCAACTTCACCGACCCGAGTTCGAAGCAATCGAATTTTAGCCAGGGCTTCATCCCGTGTTGGCTTATCCAGCCAATCAGAAGTTTCCACAATATTTTGCATGCTTAGTTTGATCTCAGTGATTATGTCATGGATGTCATCTTCGGCTGCCTTGTTGTAATGATCCTTCCAATAGAAATGGGACAGAACCAATGGAAACGCACTCTTAACGTAGCTCAAACAATGAGTGCGCTGGAACTTCGAAGATTTCACTTGGGGTTGAAGATGCATTGTGAAGAGAAACTTTAAGGCCATATAGTTGGCAGCAGCTTCGGGGTGTTTAGCAATGATTTCATCCAACTTGTTGTAATACCAATCGCATGGACATTCACTCACCTCGGATGGTGGGAGTTTGGTTCCCTCCCAAGCGATTTCAAAGAACGAACTCCATTTTGTGAAGTCTGCAGTGTCATCAATAAGGGACAAAAACTCACAGTGTGCGTAACTGTTTTTCCTCTCTTCAACAACAAGTGCTTCTCGCCAAAATGCTACTATATCTTCGATAACTTTATCGACATAAGCCTCAGACACTCCGTAGATATTCAGTAATTCCTTAATTATCTTCTCGTTGAACACGTATCCTGGGGATTGCTCAGTGGCAATGTTCTCCAGATACACATCAAAATCGAAACCGAACTTCGGTAGCTCATAATACGGTGGGAAGGGATGTTTTAGGTAGATTTCTTCTTTGACCACTCCAACGACGCCATATCTGCTTAGGTGGGCAGTCATATTGAACCAATCAAACGCCGAAGCGTTCCAGGTGGGATCGATGGCTGGAAATCCTCCGATAGCCTTTAGCACCTCTAGAAACTCTTCTTTTGGTTCGACTGGCCAAAGTCTCGCATCCACACAGGAGTCAAACAACTGTTTGACCTTTCCAAGCTCATCCAAGAACTTTTCATCAGCATGCCGGTGTTTTTGTAGAGTAATGTCTATCAAATCGTTAGTGACGTACTCTATATCGAGAAACCTACTCCGTTTCCGGGGTGTTTCTATTTCTTCGATGGCATTTGGGAAGTTACCACACGCGAACTCGTAGAAATCATAACAAGGATCTACCGACGTATTCATGAAGGATTTCATGTGCAAGGCGTATTTTTCGCGAAAGGACTTGACTTCGTCGTCCTTGTCGTGGTGAATTTCATTATCGACTGTGGGAGCGGCGAAACAAGGCGATAAATTGGCACTGTGAATGAAAACCGCGAAAACTATAACGAGGGATTTATAAGATGATTTCATGATAGATTCGCGCGTATACCACAACCGACAGCCACTCTGTCCGAAAACCGAATTTAAATGTGCTTATAATTTACTTTGTACTGTGTATGGACGTATGGTTTTGTTTTCTATTTTCGTAATGTTATTTGAACCTGACCTTCTCAAAACACAAAGCTTGGGAGATAACCTTTGGGAAGTCGTCAGTGGGAGATGCTGCTTTTTTTCAATTTTATAATGACTATAGAGAAAGTTTTGGCTTATGAGACGACGTTATTTTACTTTAAGATTATTTTAGTTAATTTAAACTTAAAAGTCTACGTCACCTCATAAAGTTCAAAAATAGTTCATCACCAATTACAATATGAGGCAGATAGGTTTCATTTATGCTAAATTGGTATTTTTTATTTGTTTGTTTGGTTGGAATGAACATAATAAATTATGGCATGAATGGCCAAATGACTGCTCTCATAATAATCTTGGGAGTTGGGACCTTGAAAATGATAACGAATCACAAAGAAGCTTGAAAGCACTCGTTTTATTATTTTCAACTGATAAGATTAGGATGATTTGCGAGTCCGAAATAAGAGAATTGTGTAGACACTAAGATTTTGTTGATAAAGATTAGGACTTTAAAGCTTTTAACGTGCATTGCTCTTCTCTAAAAAAAATGTGTCTTCTTTATGGAAGTGACTTTAGACATGCCAATTATAACAGTTTTTCGCTAACATTTCTGGATCAAGATTAAAAGTTTTGCAAAATGTGTTTACTTCTCTTTTTTTTCTTTTTTTTTCTCGAAAAAAAAAACAGATTTTTAAACAAATAAATATTTTAAACAAATCCGAAAACTTATATAA
Source organism: Leucozona laternaria (assembly GCA_932273885.2). Classification (NCBI taxonomy): domain Eukaryota; kingdom Metazoa; phylum Arthropoda; class Insecta; order Diptera; family Syrphidae; genus Leucozona; species Leucozona laternaria. The sequence continues at coordinate 210,846,133 of OW026366.1, forward strand.
GAAGTGTCGTATATTTTAAATGGATGTAATTTAAAAAATAATAATTCTTTCGCTGAACAATTTTAGTTACACAGGTGTCAAAATGTGTTAAAACTTTTTGTACGGCCGATCGTGGAAATAACTTTAGTGTAACGTCCAGCTTTCTAGTTCCAGTGGAAAGCCGAAAATTTGTTCTGTCCAGCATTTATAACGGCGGATCGAAAAACGGAGAACTCTAATCGATTTAGGAGACGGAAATTACCATAGTGTCACGCCCAGCTCTTTAGTTCCATTGGAAACCCGAAAATTCGCACTGGACAGAATTTTAGTACGGCGGATCGAAAAACTAAGTACGCCACTAAGATCCGTATTGTTTTATTTTCATGAGATGATCTTTATAACTATATATGGATCATCGGCGATAACACGATGCACGGGGCGGCGCTACACTACAAAGTTACCCAGATTATCAACTTTGCCGCTTAGAGCGGCGGCGCCGCTCCGTGCAGTTCCGTTGTCGCTTAGTGCGTTATAGCTCATGCAGTTTCATACTGTCACGGTAAAATTTACCGCAACAAAAGTCACTCTTTCAATCGTCTCAATCCTTGTTCCTTCCTTTTTCATTCCTTCTTTTTCCCTACAGGTGTTGATTTCAATATTCTGAGAGAAGGAGAAGGGAAGCCATGGTCCATCAGCCATCGGTTAATTCTCTCAGTATTTTGAAATAAAAAAACTGAAGTTGTCAAATTTTGACATTTTTAGTGGATGGGTGATCCAATCTACTGCTTCGATCTCGTGTGGGCGACAGATGGTCCCCAGTACAAACAAAGTTTTTTGACAGACGGATGGTCTGGTCAAAATCCAAGAAAATAGCCCGAGCGACACTTGGTCCTCGGTTGCTGAAGTTGCTCATTGTGATAATGGCTTCTTGCCTAACCTATCGTACATATATTACATTTATTTGTAAGAGATGGAACCTTAACGGCTAGTCCCAAACATTCACAAAATCTGCGCAAAAGTCCAACGGTTTAGTTTAAATTCGCGATATGTAGGGTATTATATACTGCCAATCTCTCCTTCTCAAAAATTGTGTCTCGAATCAAGCTTTTCACCAATTTTCATTACAAGTTTTTTTAATTGCCGGAGAAAAATGTACGGGGAAAATATTGAGTTTCTTTTCAGTTTTTCGAAATTTTTCTTTCAAAGGCTGAGTGGGTGAGAATAGGTGGCTGAATGCACCCATTGAATTGCCTTCCACTGGAAGTCATACCAGAGGTCGGATCTCTGCCACCAAATGTCAGAAGTGTCAGTGTGAAATTTAAACAAAAAAACAAAAAAACAATCTGAAAGCACTCCCTGGTTGGAAAACAAAACCAAATGCCGAAGGTACAAAGGCGAGCCAAAAAAGTCGGGTGTTTAATAATAGTGATTTATATGTAATAAAATTAGATTTTTTTGTATCAAACACTTGAAAAAATTTTCACTAAAATGTTAAAATTTAAGTTTTCAGTTCCAAATACAACAAATAATCAAATGACCGGATTTTTAACACTGCCAAGAGCATGTAAATATTTTCCAACTAGGGACTTTTTTTTGTTGTTGTTTTTAGATGTCAAATTAGAAAGAGAAAAGACAAAGACAAATCTTGGAAGACCTCTATTCAATGGTGACGGTGCATGACGCTGGGGTGTAAAGTGCGAGTAGGAAAGGCTGCTGGGTTTCAACTACGTTGGCTCACTCACGCCAATATGCTGAGTGTTGCTGAGTATTAACGTGACCGAAACCCACGTCACTGATTGGCCGAAAGCACTAGGGCATTGGAAAAAAGAAGAGGTTGTCCAGGCATGGTGAAAGCCTGGAAGATCACTTTTTACCCAGATTCAAAGCGAACGACAGGTTCAGAAAAAAATCGAAAAAGAAAAAGTTTGAACAAAAGCAAAGAAATTCAAGTGTGCGTTATTTTGAAGAAATTGAATTGTAGAAAGAAATAAAAAGTTGTGGGAAAATTTTCTCTCGAGGATAGTGGAAAATAGGTGGAGAGCTACAAGGAATAGCAGGAGATTATTCTCATAGAGACAGGAGGAATTAGCAGTTTCGTTTTAAACAGATAAGTATACTGGTAGTCAATTTTGGACACAAAATAGTTTTTTTTTTATAGTTCAATTTACGATTTAATAAAGTCGTCGTTGTATTCGTTTGGCTTTTCCTTTCGCAAATTTCCGAAATTGCGGAACTCGTGACCCGTTTAATTTATCGTTTTTTTTTTCTTCTTTCGGGACGAAGTGTTAACGGTCCATCTTTATTCTTAACTTCCGTTGTTCTCTTTTGTTCAAAAGTTCTTGGGTTTTAGCCCTCCATTTTGCAAGGTTTCCCAATCAAAGTAATTTCTATTAAAATCTCTAATTTCGAACTTAAAATTTGTTCTTATTATTTAATAATTGCTTTCACCATCGGTTTCGCTCCAAAGGTTTGTAATTTCCTTATTTTCAAAAAAAAATTGCTGGCGCCCTTTCTTTTTTTTCCAGGTACTTCGCCCCTGTGGCACACAAAAAAAAACGATCTTCTTTAATTAATTAGTCGAATTTATTTTATTCGATACAATATAAAATTTATTCGTGAAAACCCACCCCTAAGTGTGACCTAGCCGTGGTGGTAGCATTGGAAGTGCTAATTGTTGAAAAAGTGCAACAGTACAAATAATATTTTGCCCCGTCTTACCTTTATGAGGACGCCATTCGCGTGGAATAAAAAGGCATTGTGAAAGAAAGTCAAAATTGACGAATATTCATTCATTCGTTGGTCGCTCTCATGTAAATAGACCTAAACACTTATATTTCTCAAAGACCTTTGGCATGCTTCACCACATCGTTTTATGTGGAAATTTATTTGACTGTTTTAGGTCTCGTCGTGTGATAATCTCCTACTTGATTAAATTCGTTTCAATTCCAATTTAACAAGGTTTTTTCAGACCTCTTACAATTTTTGCGTGACTTTATACGGTTCTTTCTAAGGTTCTTACCAGGGTTCTTTTTTTTTTTTTTGCTCTAATATTCCAAATATGCATGTTCCAAAAAAATCGGATAATCTAAATCTTCTACGAAGTGGTAAAAACTCTTAAATTAAATTTTCATTTATCTTTCGATGAATTTAAAATTTCTGTTTGACAGAAGGTTTTGTATACATTTATGTGGTGGTGGTCCCTCTTATTCTCCCACCCATGTTGCTAGAAAAAGAATATAATATCTGTGGTAATAAGTTAAAATAGCGTAAGTCTATGGGCCTTACTAATAATCAAACGCTAATGTCGACTATTAGTTATTAAGTCGTTTGCTGAAGGAACAATTAAAACCCAAGTTGGTTTTATATTTTTTCTATTAGCAGGTCCAGTAATTTTAAATTAAAAAACAATCACAGCGATATTTTAATTTTGTAGTCAGATTTTCTTATTTTTTGTTTTGGGGGTTCGGTAAAACAAGTAGGCAGGTACAATATTTTATAAAGAAGGCGAAGTTTTACTTCTCGGGAACGTTCTTGCCAGCCACCGAAAAAAACATCGTAAGTCTGCTCTGTTTAGTTGCGTCCTCCGTTGTCGCCACATTCACACCTCAGATGCCCGCTCTTGACACAGCTGTAGCAAGTCTTGGTTACTTGGAAATGTGGCTCTGTTGCACTTGTAACACGATAAAATGAAGTTGGACGAGCTACGGCTATCGTTCATCCGTTCGGGACAGTTGCGGGTCCAGTGGTTGAGTTTGTTGCATTTGTAGCATGTTGGGTTATCCATTTGGGTGCAGGATTTGGAAATGTGACCAATTCCATTGCAACGACTCCTCGGGGCATGCATGAGTGTAATATGCCCGGTTTGGTTGCATTTGTAGCATTTCTCCGGGTTGCCTCTACTTCCTTCGACACGGCCATCTCATCCCTTGCGTGAATCCCGGAGCCCGGAATTACAGTCACGGGCATAATGGCCGGGACGATTGCATTTGTAGCAAGCTATGATGATGATGAAATTGTTGATTGATGTTTTGTTTCTTATGTTTTTTTATGATAACTTTATTTGCTGCACCTTGTTTTCGACGGTTCCACTGATTGAATCGAAGAAGTAGAAGAGTAGAACCCACAGACACAACAGAAATTAAAAAAACAACAAGGATGGAACTGTCAGAATTTGCTCTATTCCTTCAAAGTTAAGTATTGCCGTATAATTTTTTTACAGAAAGTATTAAAGTACTAATAGTACGTCCATTGATTTAAGTGTTGAAGCATTTTTTTTTTAATTTATAACACCATATTTTTTAACAAGGAAATATATTTCTTATACTTTATTTTAATATTTTTCATTCGAAGAAAATCTTAAACTTAACATTTTTTCAAATAAAAATATTTTGTCTGAGTATTTAATTGTTTTTTTTTTGAGGTTTCTTATTGTTAAACAGTAAGGGCCAGTTTTTTCACAGTGTGTTATCTGTAATCCATGATTATTTCCACTTGTATCAAAAAATCCAAAGCTTGAGTTGTCAATCATGGATTAAGCCAATCAGCTGATTTCGGTTGATTTACACCATTAAACCAGGATTTCGGAAAATTGTATCAAAAACTGGACCTATTGCGAACAAACTGGCTCTAAGGGTATTCACGCAATGTCGATAAGTCGTCGTTAAATTCGTAAAATTCGTCAAATGCGTAAGTCTATCAAAATTTGTATGGAAAACTTGGAAGATTTACAAAGCTTACGACTGATAACATGGGAGTAGAATTAAGTATTAAATACAAATTTCGGTACCATAAAACAGCACTAGGGCAGCACTTTTCATTTAGTGTTCGACCTAAAACATGGATTTCCGTGTATTAAATATTGACATATTGCTAACGACTAAACTGGAGATTCAAGTCGTTATTTGTATGCGGATTTTCTTAAATCTTGAGATTTTCTTTTAACCTCAACACTAAATTTGATTATTTATTTTTCAAATTTTTCAATGCGAGCAAAACAAGTTTTGGATAACTTAAAAAAAAAATATTTTTTATTCCTTTGTTATATTTTTTGTTTGTTTGCTGTTTCAAAAAAATACAAGAACCTTTACGATCTTACATAAGCTTTAAGAATGAAAACATATTATATGCGAACATAACTTCTTCAGTTCTGTTTTCTTAACTTTTTTAATGACAAACACATAAATACATAAGTTACAAACATAACATTCAACTTCCAAGTTTTATAACTATAATTTTAAATGCATTCTGACTTGTAGTTGTTTAATAGAGCTCAATTATTTTCCTCGAACATAAATCATAAGAAAATAATTATTTATAATTTTAATTTGCAATTATTCGTTTTCATTCTCACTCAATTTTCGTCTTCATTTTCATCATCTGTCAAATCAGGATATATGTTTGCAATATCTTCCGATAGAAGGTTTAAATAAAAATCGTGGTATGACTTCTCGATGACTCGCAGTAATTGTCTTTCTTCTTTTCCTTGGTGATAGTATTGGGCCCAGAGTAGCAATACGGAGCTTCAACTATATCCACAGCATTCTTCTCTCGCTTTTTTTATATTCAAGCAATTGAACACTTTCATTTGGGTTTGTTTTGAATTGAATTATTGCAAATTCTTTGATAAATGGCAAACATTTTACATTTTGTCAGATGAATTTGCTGCTTTTATCTTCGACAATTTTACGCCAAACAAATTTTTCTTTTGATGCTTTAGCAAAATCAAAAAAGTCCGTGCGGGTCATTTCTCGAACAATAAGTGGTTTTTTTGCCAACAGATCTTTCCAACTGGTGCCAACCCCTTGGATGCTGAATCTTTATAGTTGATGCTTTCTTTTTCCCCTCAATAGCTGCATGATCTACATCGCACTCCATGTGAGTGTGGACTGGCACTAAACATTTGTGGTCGATACATCAATGTGTGAATGATTGCAAAAACTTTTAAACATTGTGGCAATGTTTCCATTTTTATTTCGACCCGTACAACAATCACTGAAGAAAATTAGGTGTTTTACGTTCTGCGGAATCGTTTGATGGTAATGAAAAACACAAGAAGCATTATCATTACGTCCACGCTATGCTGTTGGTGTTGACTCATCCAACATGTAACAGAAACGCAGTCATGAACGGTTAACAGCTTGAACACAATAGAATGCTGCAGCTGGAACTGGAGCTGCAGCTGCAATTGTTGTCAAAATGTATCGTACGAGCTTCTCTTTACGTGTCCACAATGCATCTGTACAGCTTTCTGATATTTGCATTTTTTGTGTATTTTGTGAACATGAGGAAATGAAGAGAGTTTGAAGCTCATTTTAGTCCCTATTTAAACACTCTTCGAGTTGAAATGGGCTTGTTCGCTTCCATCAATTCTGAAATGTCAAAAATGCTGCACGCAAAAGTTAAAAGTTGGTGAACTCTTGCAGCTGCGGCTGCAGATCCGTTAGCAGATACGTCGCACAGCTCCGTCTCCATTGTGTTCAAGCAGTAAGTTGTATGTCCACAGTTGTCTCTTATAGAATGAGACATTAGGCGTGTTTTTTTGCAGGTCCATATTGATTTGTCGAAAAAAACCACATCGGGACTTAGGAAGTTTTTACTTACAGTACGTAAGTCCCGATAATTATCTGGACTTAGCTAAGTCTATATGGATTTAAGTTGCTGTTGTATTAACGTGTAAAACTATTAGTCCCGATGTAGTTTTTTTCCACAAAGCCATATGGACTTGCAAAAAAAACACGGCTATTATTACTCCTCAGAAATGGTGTGGGAAGGCACTGTTGAAGATCGAATGAACACACTTTTGTTGAATCACTATTTCTAGCATACTCCTTGTCCTTGCCCTTGCTTTCGTACGCCAGATCAGCAGCCTTATGATGATCTTCCTGCTCATTTTTAAATAAAATTCTTCCTACCCCGTCTGATTCTATTTCTATTTTAATTTTTAATATTTCGCATCTATGGCCTATGTCGAGCTTAGGCTTTTAAAATTTAATATTCATATCTTTTAATATTTTTGAATAAGTAGAAATTGAAGCCACTGAGGGCCAGTTTCACAGTCGACACTTACCGAAATAAGTGGCACTTAAGTTTCCCATATTAGGACTATCGGCTAAGTTTCATAGCTAGCGTAAGTGGAACTTAAGTCACCAACATCGGAGACTTAAGTGCCACTTATTCAGGTAACAGTGAACGGTGATATTGGGAATTTATCTTTCAAATTCCGTAGTGTCACTTTTCTGACTGTGAAACTGGCCCTGAATCTCAATTTTCACAGCATAAATTATACATGTGTGAAAGTGTCAGGCTGCTATGGATATATTTTTGGGCAGTGTCTCCGGAAAATTGTTAATATGATCCCGGATCTCCTTTTCTTTTCGAGTTTCAATCTTGTTTGATACTCCACTTCCTCGTTGGTCTGCTTGTGTTATTGTTCCAAGTGCCCAATACTTTTCAAAAATATTTTTTTGGTCTTCCACAGATAGTTTTGTCTTACAGTTATTTCGGCAATCTACTACCCGTTTAAATTTTTCTGGCTTTGATCAATTTTCCAGTTTTGTATAAGCTTTGTTTTGTATAAGCTTTTCCGGATGTTATAACGCCTTTGAATAGTGCTTTCCCTACTGGGAGCGGACAAAAAGAAAGACTTTTTGTAATTTTTTTAAAGACTTAAATGGCCCGCTGTCTATATAGCTGGGCTGCGACCAAGTAAGTTGTTGTTTTTAATATCTTCTAATTTGGACATTGGATATTCATTACTCATAGCAGTTTTTGGGTTTTGACGCAACTATGTATGTCGAGTGAGCATTATGATAACCTAGTGACGACTTATTTGTGAGTCAATGCATTATGGTTTTTATAATTGGTGCAGTATCGGTGTTTGAACTACATTTGTTGGGAGGTTGGTATATGTAGTGCTATCACTACATGGTATTTCTGTTTGCTTTTTCTGTAGCTCTATTTTCCATCGTTTCTTCAAAACAATTTTCGGGGATATTCACTTTAATATCACTGTTACTCACCCTTTGTTCCTGATGATCAGATAAATTTCTTTCCAAAAGAACTCCAGCTTGTCTTGTATTTTCGCTGACAACATTTTCTTTACTATTGCTGAACTCGGAAAAAAGAGTGTATCTTTCAAACTGTCATCATCGTCATCGAAATCAAAAAGGGGGAAAATATCGCGAAATATTCTCAGCATCAAATTCAACTCCGTAGTTAAACGATGAACCCGTTTCATTTGAAACTGGGCTCTCAAAAACATCGGTATCCTGAGAAGTGTTATTTCCTTTCAATGGCATATCTCCTAGAAATAAAAACATTTTTTTATTTAAAATAAAATAATACTACTTATATGATTTAACAACTATGATTTTTGTATCTGAGAAAACTTACCTTCTCTACTGCAAATATCTAAATTCCTGGTAATTTTGTTTAATGCTGTGTGAAAGGACGTAATAAAGAAAAGTTAAAATTAAAAGTTGTCAGTTTTTGATCTAACATCGACATAAAGCTGTTATAAAAATGCATTTCTTATTTCTTTGCCAAAAAAACTCAAGCTACTATGATTTTTTTAAATTTAACCTTTTATATTTTGCGTGGAGTAATGAGACCCAGAGCCAGACTCAAAAAGAGCTGAAAAGAAGGTTTGTTAACGCTTTTGGCAAAAAAGGTCGATTATGTCGACTAAGCTATTTAAACTTATTACCATAGATATTCTTGTGCTACCGGCGCGACGGACGCCCGGGCGATTGATTGCCTTCGGTTTAAGAGCTCTGTCGCTACTTTTGATGTCGAACAAATAGGTTGGTTTAGGTTTAATTGCAATGAGTTTTCTGAAAGACAATTCGTGGTACTTTCAATATTTTGTCTGGTATCTTTTGGCCTTATCAACAAGAGGTCAAGGCGCCGGAGGTGTCATCAAAAGTGAGGGCAATTATAAATGAGCCAGATCTGCACAATTCTGTCCGCAAGAATAACACTATCCCAGAAGTCGGAGTCCTTTAGAATATGCTCTTTAGCGAAGTCAAGTCGCCTTCTTTGATTTTTCTTCCTGATAAGTGGCTGAGGATGTCCAGTCTTGTAACAGTCCCAGCAACGAGCAGGTCTCGCGCTTCTTGTAGATCGGCTAAGAATTTTGTCCATCAAAAGTTGGTGCGTGCATTTCCTTTCGCTTGGCTTAGTCGCCGGAACTTTCTCGAATCTTAATTTTTCTAACTTTGTCCAACTCCTTGGTAATGTTCTCAATTTCATCTTCAAGTTCCTCGAATTTTGTCTCCACTTTCAAAAATTGTTTTTCCTTAAAATTCGTTCAGAATTAAAAATGGCTCAGGTTTAGGGAGGTACCCCATACCTAAGCTGCACTAACTGCTTTCCATACCCGTCCTCATATCTTCATCACCTACATCCTGGGGCCCTATTTTGTAAAACGATCATCGTTGAACGAGAAAATCTGGGGTTAATTATTATATCCTTGCTACGTATATTGTTTCTTGTTTCTTCTTCCGCTTTAAACATATCATTTACTACAAAAAATAGACTTTGGAAATATGTACATTTATAAGAAAAACCGAGACTTGTCACTAACGCACGAGCCGTTAGAACAACATTCAAAATTCATAAGCCTTTGACAGAGGAAAACTTAAAATAAACAACACAAGTAGATTTTTTAATAAAATAATTTTATTTACTCGCTAAAAGGATAGAATTAACTTTGTTTTTGTAAAAAAAAGGAACAAACACATACTGTACGTTGCTGCCTCGATCTCAAGTTCGCAAGTCTACCACAGGCGACACTTCTCATTTGGATTCATTGGACTGCCCAATGGACAATTGAATACATGAGAAAATTCTTCAAGGTTCTGCAATGAAGCCAGAACTCTGTACTTGTCCAGTGGATGTTCATCGGATATTTCATTCCAATAATCATGCAAATTATACTTGGAGCAATATAGTTGAGCGAAACTGAGGAAGAACGTCTGATCGGGAGTCATGTTCAAACCTTGCAGGGATTCACTTTTCTCAAAGTTTTCCACTTTATTTTTAACAGCAGCTTTAAAGACTCTGCGGTAGGCAGTTAGAGCTTCCCTCACGCCATTACTATCAGCAATATTTTCATTCTCCGTTTTTTTGCCATCAAGCTTCAGATTTAATTCAGGAACTGTATATTGACTGTAATGCTTATTGAAACACATCAGACGCTCTTTAAATACTTGATTTGACTTCTCTGACCACCAATTCCTAATAGTCAGATTGGAATCAAAATGCGAACCGGTATTATCGAAGCCATGAGTTATTTCATGCCCAAGAATATACCCAAGACTGCCATAGTTCAGAGACTTCGGAAGATACGGGTGAAATACCGGAGGATGAAGGATACCAGCCATTACATTGATACTGTTGTCCGACATTAAATAGAAGGCATTTATTTTTAGCACATCGATAATTTCCATCGGTAGTGTACTTTCGGGCATATCGTGCAAAAAGGGATAATGAGATAGGTCCACGTTAAATTTGGCCATTTTTAAAACATTGTCCGCAAAATTATCTGTCAAATTGAGCTTCTTAGTTTCGTTTATATAAACTTCGATGCTGGGATCAACAACTTCGCCGACCCTAGTCCGAAGCATACGTATTTTCGCCAAGGCTTCATCACGTGTTGACTTATCCAGCCAGTCAGCAGTTTCTACAATATTCTGCATGCTAAGTTTGATCTCAGTGATGATCTCATGGATGACATCTTCGTCTGCTTTGTTGTAATGATCCTTCATATAGAAATGGGATAAGACCCACGGAAACGCATTCTTAACATAGCTCAAGCAATGAGTACGCTGGAACTTTGAAGATTTCATTTGAATATTAATGTGCATTATGAAGAGAAACTTTAAGGCCATATAGTTTGCAGCAGCTTCGGGGTGTTTAGAAATGATTTTATCCAACTTGTTGTAATACCATCGGCACGGACATTTACTCAATATGGATGGCGAGAATTTGGCTTCGTTCCAAGTGATCTCGAAAATGGAATTCCATTTTGAGAATTCGGGAGTGTTTTTTATAATGGACATGATTTCACAATTTTTATATTTATTTTTCTTTTTTTCAGCTACAAGCGCCTTCCGCCAAAATGCTACTACATCTTCGATAATATTATCGGCTTTAGCTTCAGACACTCCGTAGATATTTAGTAATTCCCTCATTATCTTCTCGTTGTACACGTATCCTGGGGACTTTTCAGTGGCAATATTCTCCAGATACACATCAAAATCGAAACCGAACTTCGGCAGCTTATAAAACGGTGGGAAGGGATGTTTTGGTAAAATTTCTTCTTTGACCACTCCAACGACGCCATATCTGCTTAGGTGGGCAGTCATATTGAACCAATCAAACGCCGAAGCGTTCCAGGTGGGATCGATGGCTGGAAATCCTCCGATAGCCTTTAGCACCTCTAGAAACTCTTCTTTTGGTTCGACTGGCCAAAGCCTCGCATCCACACAGGAGTCAAACAACTGTTTGACCTTTCCAAGCTCATCCAAGAACTTTTCATCTGCATGCCGGTGTTTTTGTAGAGTAATGTCTATCAAATCGTTAGTAGTGTACCTAATATCGAGAAAGTTATTCCGTCTCCGGGATGTTTCTATTTCTTCGATGGCAGTTGGGAAGTTACCACACGCGAAATCGTAGAAATCATTACAAGGGTCAACTGACGTATTCATATAGGATTTCATGCGTAAGGCGTATTTTTCGCGAAAGGACTCGACTTCGTCGTAGTGGATTTCATTATCAAATTTGGGGGTGGCGAAACAACGCGATAAGTTGCCATTGTGTATGAAAATCGCGAAAAATAAAATAAAAGACTGGCAAGATGATTTCATGATAGATTCGAGAATATATCACAATTGACCACACTATTGGACAACCGAATTCAAATGCGGTAATAAATTCCATTGAACCTACTGTGTATGCTTTATATTTGAAATTTTAGCAATGTTGGATGAACCTGTTCCTCACTTGAGACTTGAGTGATAACCTTTTAGGAAGTCGTCACTGGGAGATGATTATTTCCAATTCTATAATCGCTAGTTTTGGCCTAGGAGACGAGCCGAAAACCACCGGCCGGCACATCGTTATATTACTTTAAGAAAACTGTTTTAAGTTTAAATCTTAGGCCTTTGTTCAAAGCATCATTATCTACAACATAAGGCCATATTTTGTTTATGTTGAAATAAACCATAAATTATGACATGCATGCAAAAATGACAATTCTCACGAACTGTTGATAAAAATATAATCCTATGACCTTTTAAATGAGCGAATTCTTGAGAAAAACCATAAATATTAAAAACAAAAAAAATTGGTAGCGAAAGTTTACGACCTGTTAAATTAGAATTCAATAATCAAACGAGTCTTAAAAGTTAAGCATCTCTAAAACATTAATTTTATTGTTAAATGCAACAACAACTAATCCCTAGCGCGCTAAGCTTAAGCGCACAGAATTCTCGGTGCTTAACTGTTGGAAGTGATTAAAACTGTGCTACAAAATTAATCTTTGTATAAATTATCGATGAATTGTATAGAAACATCAAAATCCATTTTATTTTGGATAAAACGGAGCATTGTTAAATACAAATTTGTTTTTCGTATAGGGAGATCGATTTGGTGTTCAACAAAAAAAAGAAGGAAGAAAAATTTACAGATAAAATTAAGGCGCCCGATTGCAGCAGAAAATTGTCCAAATGGACAAATAACTATATTCCTCATGAATAATTGTTTCCAAAGAGGTTGTATTCATTTGAGCTATAAATCTCGAACATAAAAAATCGACAATGATGCTGGAGCAATGTTAACGTGGTCTGGTTGAAAAACTTCTTAAAAAACAGGTTAAAAATACTCATAACCTATGCCGAATGCAAGAAGTTATTTCTCATGGAAGACGTACGGCCAGTTTCTTCGGAGCATATCGATATGTTCCCAAATAGATTGAAAGTGGAGTGTTAGTAACAATCAAAGAAGTCAAAAAGGATATTCAAGATCCGGTGGGAATGGTCTTTTATTATTATGAATACCCTTAATGTATCAATTGAAATAGTCGATGGAATGCAGTTAGTAGGGAATCTTCCATTAAATTTAAATTGAAAATTATGTTTTTCTTAATAGAAAAAAGGACTTGGAGGTCGAACAGTTCTTGTTATAAAACTGTCTCCATAGGACTTCCCAGAACGCCGGTGTTTGTTAAAGCAACTGAAAAACAAAATGGCAATGGATTCTCTCAAAGTATGGTGAGTTGCAGTATTCCGAAGGGAATAGCCATAACCAAATGTTTCAATCTGCAGATAATTGTAAGATTACTTTCAATCAAAATCCGTCTTTGATTTTCGTCATTTAATTATACGTCAAAATTATCTGTCTAGCTTCTTGGTGTCCAACTTTGATGCGAAACAAAGGGGATTAGTTCTTCCCAAATGAAAACAACATTTATATACTCTGAGGGATTGCGTTGTGAAGGCGAAGAGGTCCAAATGTTATTCGGTAAGTTGCAAAGCGAAGTGTATATGTATTTAAGGTCATTGTTCAAAATCATCATGACACATACAAATATTTTTGTTATTAAACTGAAATCAGTTTGTTCAGTAAATTTTAAAAGTCTTCGGAACCGCCTCTTAAGCAATCCAAATGCATTTTCTACTACCATTCTAGTTGAAGAATGGATGTTATTTGTCCAGCCTGTCCCTAAAAAAGGCGTGTCTTCTTCACCCTCTAACTATCGACCAATTGCACTTACGTCCCTTCTTTCCAAGATCATGGAAACGCTGATTAATCATCAGCTTAAGAAATATCTCGAAGAACGAAAGCTTCTAAATGACCGTCAGTATGGCTTTCGTAGCAATAGGTCCACTGGTGATCTGATGGTATATCTCACCGAACAGTGGCACAAATCTTTATATCGTTTTGGCGAAAGTAAGATTATTGCACTTGATATTTCAAAAGCATTTGATAGAGTTTGGCATCAAGCTCTCTCATCGAAAATGCGTGCATTTGGTATTGATGAATCTCTTCTTCGTTGGATTAGAAATTACCTTTCGGACCCATCAATAAAAGTTGTATTGGACGGTTTCAAGTCTGATATTTACAATATAAATGCTGGTGTGGCCCAGGGCTCCGTTTTGTCTCCGACCCTCTTCCTAATATTCATAAATGATCTGTTATCTGAAACTTCTAGTCCATTAAACTGTTTTGCTGACGACAGTACTCTCAGCTTTTCATATTCGTTTCTAGATTCACATCCATGTTCTTCAGATGTGGAACTTCAACGGCAGCATGTGATAAGCTCATTAAATTCTGATTGTTGAAACTTTTTCCGGTTTTCCTCAGTAGTGTTGGCTGTATGACAACGGAAGCTTACTTCCCTGACCCTAATAACCTCTTTACAGATCGAATCAAACCATGAGTTTTCTTTGGGTTTGATAGATTTTACCTTATTCGAGATAAAATTTCTCATTCCACAAAGAATTATGTTTGCAACCATATCTGCGCTGGAATCGACGTCACTATCGAGGAAGCATAGTGACCAGTTAAAGTTCCTGAAGAAAACATGAAAACAGTTGGCTTTCTCGTACTGCGGTTCTCTTTGGAGTTTTTTTCTTTAACTGGGTCTTATTGACACGAGAAATTAGCAGATATGATACAATGGTCTGATGTGCCTAGAGGCGATAATACACTAATAGTGTATTTGTCAGAAGTAAGGAACAAGTACTTGCTTATAAGATAATCAACAATTAATCTCTTTAGGGCCAGTGTGTTCACAGTGGGTTAGATCTGCAATTTGATTATCATAGATTCTTCTTAATTCATAATTAAGGATTAAGTGTGTTCGTTCACTTTTTTCAACTTGATTAACAAATCATAGCTTTTCCACAATTCGTTCCATTTTCCAGTTTATCTATCAATTCAGTTGTCAAACTTAATGCATAATTAAGTGTTTTTTTTATTGTTATTGCCACGTTTTTTGCGGCTTTTTCTTTGACCAATGACCATTTTAATTTGTTGGTGGTAATAAAATTATAATGGAAACATTACATTCCAGCAGACTAAAGGCACCTATTAGTATTATACAACTATTAAATTTAAACTTACAGCCCTATTCTGGCGTTGAGGGCTCACAAGTAACAAGCTCTTGTGATTTTGTTGTGCTTGTGATTCGATAACAATTTCCGTAATCTCCGATAAACATCACGAGAATCCTCACAACGAAGCTCACCACAGCAAAGGTGAATTTTGTAGTGTCATAACAGTGTCAACAGCTGATTAATAAAAACCAAAATTCCATGGGCCATTCAAATTTAAAGTAAAAAAACCAAGTTTCCATATTTTTTTAGCAATAAAGTGGGCTATTAAATTCGTTTACATTTGCAAAATGGAATTGATAAATTGAAAAAAATGCTGTTTTGGAGAGTGAATGGATATTTTTTATTTCGGATAAAAGTTATCGAACATGATACGCCGCAATCAAATCCATTTTAATTTTTTCTCTTCTTCTAAAAAAAATTGAAATTTTGTTTCGAAATAAATAGATTAGACCCGGTTTAGATTCTGACTTTTTACTACGCAATGACGATTAGGTTTTGTTGGTGAGATCGGTGAGGGGAACAAAGAACACAGCTCCTCACCGGTCTCACCTATATAAAACCATCTTCATGGCGGGCGTAGTGAAAAGGCACAATCTAAACTGGGTGTTATGAAAAAAAATTGTTAAAACCTAAGTAATTTGTTAGTTGTGACCTGTTATGAAGAAGATCAGAATTTCGATAGTTTTTGTTAGGCTCACAAGTTGTGAGGGTGATGTCAGAATACGAAAAAAAACCTCACAAAAGGTTTGTTCAACGAGGCTGTTCGGAACCAAGGTTCTGCGCATCTGTGAAAATGGCGGATCAAGTGTCTCTTTACTTGTCAAAATGCTTACATTTGTTGTTGTTTCTAGTAATACCATGCGCAGTTTTCTTGGACATTCGAGCCCCCATGTTTAATTTCTAACTGACAACCTGAGCAATATATTACCTTAGATTTGTGTTCTGTGGTTCGGAACAGTTTAGAAGAGTTTCGAACAGAGAAGTACAACTTTTTGCTGTTCAATGAGGAATTTTCTGTTCTCAACTGTTTTGGACTGCTGTTCAATGAGTTTGTCTAGAACACTTTGGAACAGTTCCGAACAGGATTTTCTGCACTAGCTTTTTAGGTAGTACAACTTAGAACAGATTTCCTGTTCTAACTTGTATTGACGTTTTTCACGAATCTGTGCTATTCTGTTCTGTTCTAATCTAATTATTTTATCACTGAACGAAACTAATATCAAGTTCACCTCACCTTGTTCAAATTCTTAAACCTAAACAAATTACGATGGAATCCCTGTCCCATGGTTGCATCCTTTTTTAATTTCTATATGTATTCTCCAATTTCTTAAAGTGTCTTAAGAACCCAAACGGCACTCGGAGGGCTTGGGTATGAACTTACCTTTTGAACGCAAATTGATTTTACTTTCATTTATTTTCAGAACTTTGTCAAAGCCAAACCGAACTTAAAACAAGGAACCGTAATTTGTTCTTTGTTAATTAACAGTGCCTAATCAAGCATGAACAAACCCAATTCCAGCTAAACATTGATTAAATGACGCTAATGCAAGAAAATAAGCCAATTAGCGAAATCCATGATTAGCACCAGAAATCATGGATTCCTTGATTAACATTTTAGCGAACAAACACAATCAATGGTCACCAACTGGAATAATCCTTTTGATTAAAGATAATCGATAATAGCTTCATATTAGTTTTAAAATTATTGGCGCAAAATTTAAGATGATTTAGTACAAAGAGGATTTTCCAATTTTTAAACGAATAAGCATAGTATACTATCTTTTTAACATTTTATAAAAGTTAAAATCACCAAATGGCTATTTTATCTTTTGAGTATCATACTAACTCCATATGGCACTTTCATCATCATCATCATCATCATCATCATCATCATCATCATCATCATCATCATCATCATCATCATCATCATCATCATCATCATCATCGTTGGCTCGACAACCGTGGTCCGGTCCTGGCCTCCTTCAACAAGTCTCTCCACCCATCCCGGTCTCGAGCCGCCGCCATCCAGTTGCGCACCCCAAGGCTCCGGGCGTCCTGGTCTACGCCATCTCATTCATGATTGTACCGTCTCCGGAATCGTCCTTCCTCACAAATAGGGCCAACAATTCTCCTTAAGACTTTTCTCTCGAACGCGGCTAAGAGGTCGGAGTGCCTTTTGCTAAGCACCCAAGTCTCGGATCCATATGTGAGTACTGGCAGGACCATGGTCCTGTACAGCAGCAGTTTTGAAGTTATGGTGAGATTTCTGGATTTGAAGAGCTTTGACAGACTATAGTAGGCTCTGTTGGATTTGAGAAGCCGCCCGCGTATTTCTTCTTCTATATTGTTATCGGCTGCTACTATTGACCCAAGGTATTTCCGCTACCTTGATTGTTTGACCAACTGTTCCTCTCGCATTCGACGCCACCATGAACTTTGTTTTACCTTCACTAATGTGCAGCTCCAGATTTTGTGCCGCCTGCTCGATCTGGATGAAGGAATCATGTACAGCTTGCTCGGTTCTTCCGATGATGTCGATGTCGTCTGCGTAACCCAGTATCTGGCTGGACCTGTTGACGATGGTCCCTCTTGTTGCCGTGCCAGAGTCACGGATTGATTTCTCCAACGCCAGGTTGAAGAGGAGGCAGGCCAAACCATTCCCTTGTCGGAGTCCATTAAAGATGTTTGGATAGCAATCCGGCTATTTTTACTTGGCTTGTTACGTTGGTCATGGTCAACCTACATAGTCGTGTCAATTTATTTGGTATGCCGAATTCTCTATCGTAGGCGGCCTTAAAGTCTATAAACATATAGTATGTTGGGATGTTAAATTCTAGACATTTTTCCATCGCCTGCCTAAGGGTAAAGATCTGATCAGTTGTTGATTTGCCTGGAATGAAACCACACTGATATTGTCCAATGATGGTTTTAGCGTATGGGGTTATCCGGTCTTGTAGGATAGAGGAGAGTGTCTTATAGGCGGTACTCAACAACGTGATACCTCTATAATTGCTGCACGTTGTGACATCTCCCTTCTTATGTATGGGGCAAATTATACCTTTTCGCCAGTCTTCTGGAATTTCTTCATGCTCCCACACGTGCACTATAATCTCATGAATTGCTTGACGTAAAGCTGGCCCACCGTGTGGAAATAGTTCGGCTGGTATACCATCGGCTCCCGGGGCTTTGTTTTTCTTTAGCCGGCCTATAGCCTTCTCAACCTCTTCTATGCTTGGTGGCGGCAACATAGGGTACTCTTCTTGAAGTAGTGGAGCCTCCACTTCTGCAGTGAGCTGACCATTTAGCAATTCATTGAAGTACACTTCCCATCGCTCCAGTATACTTTGAGGATCGGTGATCAGATTTCCCTCTCCGTCCTTGCAGTATGTGCAGCGTGGTGTGTACTGCGTCATGTTTCGGACGGATTGGTAGAACTTCCGCGCCTGGTGAGGACCTCGCTCTCGGCTTTTCTCTATTACACAGATTATGTTCTTTTCCCAGGCTGATTTTTTCTGTCTGTGAAGCCGTTTTTCAATTCTTCTGAGCTCCTTATATTCGTCTTCGCGTGCCCGCGTTCTATGAGATTGTTGCATTGCTCGGTAAGCAACATTCTAACGTTCAGTCGCTAGCTTGCATTCATCATCAAACCAGTCGTTCCGATTTCTACCACTGCTGCCTAAGATGGAGTTGGCAATACTAATGACAGTATTCTTAAGGCGTGTCCACTTCTCATCTACGCCCAGCATACTGGCTCCAGGACTTACTCTACCCAGTTCTAGGGCGAGTCCTAACGCATTACCAAAGGTGTTACTGGTGTTTTCATTGTGCAGAGCAGCCGTGTTGATTCGAACCTGATCGGCGGATGCAATACGTCCTCGTATCCGCCCTCGGAAAACCATATCAACAATATAGTGATCCGAGTCGATATTGGCACCTCGGTACGTTCGTACCGTCATCAAGTTCGAGTAGTGGCGACGGTCTATCAACACGTGGTCAATTTGGTTACGAGTGACTCCATCAGGTGATACCTAGGTGGCTTTATAGATATCTTTACGCGGGAACCTGGTACTCGCAACGACCATGTTTTTCGATGCTGCCAATTCTAAGACTCGAAGTCCATTGTCATTAGTGTTCTCATGCAAACTATGGGTGCCTGCGTAATGCCTGAATACCGGCTCCCGACCTATTTTTGCATTCAAATCCCCAAGGATGATTTTTACGTCATACCTTGGACAGGCATTGAGGGCCCTCTCGACTTGTTCGTAGTAAGTCTCTTTTTTTTCGTCTGAGGACTCCTCCGTAGGTCCGTGAACGTTAATGAGGCTGATGTTCTTAAATTTGCCTCGCACGCGAAGGGTGCATAGCCTTTCGCTTATAGCGTTAGAGGCGATGATGGCAGACTTCATTTTTTTGCCGACTAGGAAGCCTACCCCGAGCACATGGTGTTTTGTATGACAGCTGTAATATAAGTCATAATCTTTCTTCTGTAGAACACCATTCCCTGTCCATCTAATTTCTTGAAAATTCGTAAATCGTTTTTCCGTTTTCTTTGCGTGGGTTGTCGTCGTGAGATCAGTCCGTTTCCGAGGCTTGTTGTAGGTCTCACTTTGACAATGAAAAATGTCAAAAAGGTAAGTTTGCCCAGTTTTTTGCACGAAATGTCACTGTTTTAGGCGTGATCAGCTTGAAAAGCTTGCTGGCGAAAAGAACAGTAAACCGTATTTTTTTTTGTATAATTGTGTGGACGTCAGTTGGATAGTTTAATTTTTATTTTAAAAAGAATGGAGTACCAAGGTAAAAAGGAAATTGATATTTATTTGACTTTTACAAAATCATTAAAAACTTTGTTTTAATAAACAGTCGTCTAGCTCAGAGCCCTGGTAGGTAGAGCTTAATTCTTTTTATCATTGATTATTTTATTTTTTTATGAATCAATAAAGTTATAATAATTGTTCAGGAATGCACCTTTAATTATTATTCTTCGCATCATAAATTAATATTTTATTCTTAAAATTATTTCCAAATTTAATGTTAAAAGAGTAAATTATAAAATTTAAATATTTTTTCCATTTGCAAACAAAGTCATATAATAACCTACGTGTTATTGACTATAATTTTGTTTTTCAACTTTTGCTATTTTGTTAATCCGTTAATCCCTTCGTGCACTTGTTAAGCATATGGGTATCATCATCATCGTCGGCTCGACAACCGGGGTCCGGTCCTGGCCTCCTTCAACAAGTCTCTCCACCCATCCCGGTCTCGAGCCACCGCCATCCAGTTGCGCACCCCAAGGCTCCGGGCGTCCTGGTCTACACCATCTCTCCAGCGCAAGCATGGTCTACCACGCTGTCGTCTACCATAGAATGTACCACAAAGAACCTTCCGAGCAGGTTCCTCTTCGCTCATGCGAGCTAGGTGCCCTGCCAACCGGAGTCTACCGAGCCTAATTTTTGTCACGATATCTGCTTCAAGGTAGATTGCGTACAATTCATGATTATACCGTCTCCGGAATCGTCCTTCCTCACATATGGGGCCAACAATTCTCCTTAAGACTTTTCTCTCGAACGCGGCTAATAGGTCGGAGTGCCTTTTGCTAAGCACCCAAGTCTCGGATCCATATGTGAGTACTGGCAGGACCATGGTCCTGTACAACAGCAGTTTTGAAGTTATGGTGAGATTTCTGGATTTGAAGAGCTTTGACCATATGCTTGGGTATAGCGAGATGATATTGTTATTGTAAGATTTTGCATCGTACGATGGTGAATTATAATATTTGATCTCTTCTGCCAGCAACTACCATCCAGTTAACATCATACAGTCCACTCAATTGTATCAGAATTTAGTCTTGATCATTTTGTATTAAGTTCCTAATAAATACATTACTTTATAACGTTTTTTGAAAGTTTGTATTTTATTTTTGCTTCTTGGAATTTTTTGTTGCTGATCAATAATAATAATTAAAATAACCAGTCATTTAAGGCTTAAAGGTGGTCGAAATAAGAAGTTCTTGTTCTGCTTAGATGCTATGCAGCAAGAAAAGACTAGTTCACTCATTTCAGGGGACAAAAAATGGCCTATCAAAATGTTTTGAAGGACATGGTTTACCAGAGCTAAGCAGTTAGTACAATTTAAAAAGTTTTGATTTATAGATTTAAAAGAAAAGAAAAAAATTTAACTATTTCAGGACCCCTCAACAACAGCTGAAATAAAAAAACAAAATAAGAACTCTACTTGATGCGTATAAGGCTGCAAAAGACAACAACAAGAAGACAAGAGCGGTTCCAGTCATTGTACCGTATATAACTAAGCTAGATGAAATATTTTGGTATAAACAAATTGTATCAAACAACCACACGCTACATTTGAGTGTGCCATCAGCAAAAAAAAAAACATACTCAAGAGTTAAAGTCGCTAGAAAATGTCCCACCAATTGTATACATATACCCATTTTGAAGCCCTTGAGGAAGAAACTATTGAAGGAACCCAAACTTCGACACCAAAATCTTTCATCGCCATCAATAGCTCCTGTCGAAATTCATCAAAAGCCCGGAAAAGACTGCAAAGGTCTAAGAAGAAAACTTACGATTGCATTTGAAGAGGTAAAAGGGCTGCATTGCAAACGCATATTTGGGCCTCATGACCACAATGAGAAGTTTTAATTTTAAGTGCTAACTGTAACTGTCCTGTTACTCCAAACTGGCCGAGTAACTCCAATTGAAGCCGATCATTGCTTGATATACTTCTTCCACTTTCCTGGTGATCGACTGCCCTTGCTGCGACTGATTTGGCCCACCGCTAGTGAAGTGAAAAAAATAAAAGAAACTTCTTTTAATTTGTTTTGAAAGTAATTACATTTACATTTTATATTACGAGACAAAGTACCATTGCTCAGAGAGAAATAAATTACAACAAACTAAACCGATTTATCGTTCCTGCCTGTGGAACGAGGGCCGACCAAATGCTTCTTTGGGATTTAAATTTCTGGAAAGGAAAACAATAAATTATAACTATTGTTCGCGCCTATCTTGCAACGCAACTACTCAAACAACAACATAATGGGTTTTCTAAGGATTGTGGTTTCCGTTCGGGTTCAAGGAGTAATGGGTTCATAGGCCAGTTGAATTAGGACTTGGGTCCTTTGAAGTATATCCTTAAGGATGAAGGGCCACGCTGACACCTAATCTCAAACCGAAAGGGACCCAATCCTTAATCTCCTTCTCTTGCTCGTTGATTGTTTGTGTCGTGTTCATTATGATATTTGTTCAATTTTAAATGATTTAGTTGGTTGCTGGGATGGATGTGAATTTGTGATGAAATTTCGATTTTTACTTTGTGATGTTATTGCATGTTGAATTTTATTTTGTTTATGCGTCAGCTGTTTTTGAAATGTCATTGCACATTGCTGTGCAATAAGACTTACACCATAATACCATCGTACGTAAACTGTAATCACTCGGATCGAGATTTTAACGCACTCTACAGCTTTATTGAACACTTTAATAACGAGGATGTTATGATAATTGGAGATCTTAATGCGAGAATAGGAGCCGGGGTAGGAAGAGAAAACAGATTTGCTGGAAGGACTAGGAATTCAAAAGACACCACTACAAATAAAGTAAAGCTGCTTGATCTTTGCAATTCCGTTGCTTTTCGGTTGATGAATGGCGGTTCAAAATCAGATGAACTAGGAGAGTTTACTTTCGTAGGCCAACAAGGATTCTCCGTCGTAGATTATTGCCTATTAAGAAGAGGTGGATGGATGGGAACGTTACGAAATCCCGCATCACAAAATCCCGCATAACGAAATCCCGCAAATTGAAAATGATTTTTTTGGAGATTGTGACGTCACGAAAATTAGTCGAGTAACGAAATCCCGCATTTCGTTTGCGGGATTTCTAATACATTTTGAAAAGTATTGTTTAGTATTTTTGAAAAATATCAATATTTAAAAAAAAAAAATCGAGTTTTTTGAAAATATTTTTGGACAATCCAAATAAAAGGGCGGGGCCACGGAAAAAATGAAAAAAACGCTAAAAAGGCATTTTAAGCTAGAAAAAAATCATGGAAAATGTACAAAAATAGGCCTTAAGAATTAAAAAAAAAGTAAGCTTAAAATGGATTTTAAGCGTTTTTTAGGAATAATTCAATTATTTTTGAATTTTTCCAAAAAAATGCAAAAACGCTTCAAAAATATTTTAAGCGTTTTTTTAACAATTATTTGCTTAAAATGGCTTTTAAGCGTAAAACAAAATGAAACCAGGTTAAATAAATAAAATGAGGAGGCCTTTCCTCCTCTGAGTTCTAACAAGAACTGAATTTTGTTCCGGAATCACTGTTGCTTAAATACTTGTTTTGGTCATCGAATTTGTTGCCTTCGTTCCTGTTGATTCTCATAACTTAGTGTGACCTAAAATAAATGTATATTATTATGAAAAAGCGAGGTGATGATGATGTTGAAGTTGATTTTGGTCCCAACGATAGTGTATTGGTGGAAAATGAAAACAGCAATTCTCTACCAATAACCAAAGAATGCTGCTGAAACGATTTATAGCTTAACAAAGTTCTTTTATTTCTTTATATTTAAAAAACAGTTGTTGGTATTGTATAAATAGGATAAATTCAAAGATTTTTTTGAAAGTTTTGGAAAAAACTTTTTTCACCAACTTTTTTTTGTTTTTTTTTGAACTGGCACTATCTAGATCACGAATATGCATTTTTGAAGTCGCTAGAACGCTTAGTTTAGCCGTAAATCAAGTTTAAAGGTGTCAACTTTGATGCCTCTAGGACGTCTAGTTTAGCCGCAAATCGAGTTTAAAGATAAAGTCGATTTTTCATATAATGCGATGCATCAATGGATAGGTACCACTTCCTAGATTACGAATAAGCAGTTTTTGAAGAAAACTGTTGGTAAAGGCGCCTGCCTGGCAACTGAAAATACCCTAAGCGGAGCAACGGAGTTGCGTCAGCGGGTGTGCCCCCGAAAAAGGGAGTTAAAATCCTTAAGTCCCACGGAGCGGGCCACCCAAAGTTCTGTTTACTAAACATAAACTGCAAGCAAACCAATTGACAACATACATTATAAGAAAAATCAATTTTTATCTTTAAAAGCGATTTGCGGCTCAACGGAGCATCGTAGACTACCCAAAGTTGACTTCTTCAAACGTGATTTCCGATTAAACTAGGCATCTAAGAGAATTAAGAATTACATATTTGTGATCTAGTTAGTGCTACCTATCAATCGCCCCAAGCAAGTTTTTGATTAGATACACTGCAAGCACACCAATTGACAACATAAATTATAAGAATGGTGGTAGCATGCCCCCCCCATACACATCTCACTGTTTACACGCTGTAAACTGACACTAGCGGGGTAGGCAAGGTACTTTTGTGCAAGAAAAATGTTACTTTTAATCAAAGCTGTTAAAATCTCTTTGTGATTTTTTGGTCGTCCTGAAAAGGACGGATTGGGATACGTCCGGGTTTTTGGTAATCATACCGTTTATGCGAGGGTGGAGTTTTGAGCAATATTTGATAAGAAGGTTATCTTATCAGTTGTTGCCCTTCTACTCAACACCTTCTGCCGCTTTTCATTTCTCTTCATTGCCTTTGTGATTGGTGGGTCTTCTCCTCCGCGAACTTTATCAACAGCCAACTTGGCAACTATTGTCTCCTTCGCCAGGTCGCCAATGAGCTTGTAAAGGCCAGCGTGAGTTTGGCCAACAACTACCTTTAAACGCCTGTGCCATGCCTCCACGTTATTTTGGGTCCTGGGAAAGTGGGTGTGGCTTGCAGAGGCTCCTGTGGTCCAAAATGCTTTGCTGTACCGCGGTGTTGCCGTGCCGGTACCCACATAGTTCTTTTTGAACAACTTTGCCAGCACTTTGGTCTCAGGGTGTTGAAGAGAACCATACAGAGCCCTGAAGTAGCTGCCGACATCTTCAGGTGGCACAAAAGCCAGTGCCTTCAACATTCGGACTTCTTTAGCAAATCCTTCTTCGTGGCCATATTTTCTTGATACTCCAAGGTTCTGAATTTTCCTGTAAATTATCTGCCCGAAATGGAACAGGCATCCGTGCATCTCGGCCTGTTGAAAAAACTCTTTAGCGGAGTTGATAATGGCCATTTCGAAGTCAGAGATGATTACATCTGGCCTCTGATGGATATTGTTTTGGCAGGCAAACTCAAGCAATTGCATCCAAAATTCGTAATATGCTTCCTTGGATTTCTTGCTCATCAAGCAAAAGACAAGGGGGACTACGATACCGTCCAAGTAGCCATGGAGCGAAAACAGTTGCCCCATTATGGTGGGAACTACTGCAAATGTGCCGTCCACGAGCCAGCACTTAGCTTCCGAAAGGAGTTTCACGGTACTCCTTGTGCCTAGCAATATGTTGATACCCCCCGAATACACTGCTTCGGAGAGGACGAATAGTTCGCCATCTTTGTGTCGCAAGTGTTCGGGGATACATATTTCTTCCAGGCTTTCCGGTTCCCTGGTAAGGCTGGCTCGCACCCGATGAATCTTCATCTTTTGGGCGGCTTTTGACGGTAGGCTTGGACGGCACACTGGTTCCACCCTCACTATTGTGTTCCTGATTATTGTGCTTGGAGGAAGAGCTTCCTTTGCTTTGGCTTTCAAACTGCTGTTTTCTTTCTTTTTGAAAGGCCATTGGAGCATGGCTATGGTCATTTGTCCTTTTTACGATAATTGTAACGTTGTTCTCTTCAACGGTGTGGAGTCTGGCCTTGCAATTGAGAGGTTTGCGCTCCGCACAGCACCAATAATTTTTGTCCTGCCTTTTTTTCTCTAAATGATAGAGAAAGCCATCTTTTTCCAGTTTGTTCTGGCATTTATTTGATTGAATTATCTATAAATAAAAGCAAAAAAAATAGAATAAAAAACAAATTCAACAAAACTTAAGAAAATTATATTTTTTTTATTTCTTTTAATAAAACGATACGATCCTAAAGCTACGATCAGACGGTTTGTGTATATACACAAATTTCATTTGTGTATGGTATACACAAATGCTAAACAAATTTGAACACAAATGCTATTTATTTATGCCACAAATATTTGTGGTTCAGACGATTTGTGTATTTTTTTAAAAAAAACACAAATTTCATTTGTGTAAAGATATACACAAATATGCTATACACAAATCAATTTGTGTATAAAAATTTGTGGTTCAGACGATTTGTGTATTTCTTCACAAATGAAATTTGTGTACTCATTTGTGTTTATGTCATTCTGTTTATTTGATAGTGAATTGAAGTGTATCCGGTTCAATTAAATAATTTCAATCAAACAATGTCAAAAAAAATGTCTTGGCAATAGTTTGGCCGCGTATTTACTCGAAAGTGAAGAAGAAGACGAAAACCAACAACAGGTCGTAGAAATGGTACGCAAGCGGCGAACTTGTTGGAGAAAAAATTGGCTTGGCCACCGTGAGACGGAGGGCTTTTGCGCAAAATTACTTGTGGAACTACGTGCCGAAGAGCCGCAATTGTATCGAAATTTCGTACGAATGTCGGTCGCTCAGTTCTATTATTTGCTGGCTTTGGTAACGCCATATATTGAGAAGGCCGATACATTGATGCGCCCCAGTATTCCGCCATCTGAGCGGCTAGTTTTGACGATGCGCTTCTTGGCATCTGGCGACAGTTTTCGCTCGCTCCAGTATCTTTTCCGCATTCCACAGAATACAATTTCCACCATTATTCCAAAAGTGCTGGATACAATCTACAAAGTTCTTGTAGACGATTTTCTGAACCCAATAGGAGTTTTGTCTCCGTGAGCCGCCCAATTTGGACTCCAACAAATCGAATACCACTCCTCCGATACGATTTTTGGCTTAACGTAAATGTGTTCATTTCATCTAATACAAATCACCCTGCATGTCCTTATGGTGCCATTTTACAAAACAAAGCATTAATATCATAGTTGCATATTAAAATTCGAAGAAAAAACATTTATTGACTCGACTGATATTAAATATTCAGTTGAATTTTCAAATCCATTTGTGTATTCTCACGAAATTTGTGTATGCTTAAATTTTCAGAATACACAAATGGTGCCCAAATATACACAAATAGTCATAAAATGATTTGGGTACCCGATCAGACGATTTGTAAATATACACAAATTCGATTTGTGTATTGAATACACAAATGATACACAAATCGTTTGTGTACGTCATTTGTGTACGTCAAATTTGTGGTTCAGACGATTTGTGTATTTTTTTGTCAATAATACACAAATTTATACACAAATATTTGTGTATACACAAATCGTGTGATCTAAGCTTAACACAATTTCAGTTACTCAAAAACACTGTCACATTGACAAAATTTTTGGACATCAGACATTCCCGTACAACACTTTTAACACACAATTATTTTATTTCACCGATGGGTATTGGGTACACTTCATGTATTTTCTTTTTAGAAAAAACAACCAATAAGAACAACACAATTTTAGTTTTACAAAATCAAAAACGACAATTTTGTTAAATTTTTTCAAAACGAGATAAATAAAAACACTAAACGAGATGCACCGTCACAGTTTTGGGACTTATACATTCATATATTCCACTTTTACACATTCGACGCACACAGGTCTTTTTAACTTAACACTTTATTTCACTCTATGCAAAAAAAAATTTGGAAAATTCCTTACCTGTGCGATATCCATTTTATTTTTATTTTTTTCTGATTGTTGATCACTTTATAATCACTTTTTCACTATCTTTTGAAACACTTTAAATCACTTTTTCACTATCTGATCACTGTTTTTTTTTATTTGCCTATAATAATTTTTCGATTAGGTTAAAACGATGAGAATCAACAATAACGAACTATAAAAAAACCGGTTATTTCAGTCATTTTTTCATCCAAAAACAACTTTTAAAAATAGAAATTTAAATTACTATAATACACAATAAAATTATATAATTTTTTTTACGTTTGATCTTTACCAACGTACGAAAAAAAGGCTTGAAACTTAAAAAAAGAATTCAGTAAATTTTTTTTTTGAACCGCATAGGGCAGTAATTTAAAAAATTATTACCAAATTATTCTCTGAACGCTTTATAATTTTAAGACTAGTCTGAACTTTGGTTTCAAGTTTCAATCTCTTTGAAATTTTTTTTTAGTTCTTAAAAGAACATTTTTTGTTCCAGCAGCATTTTAAGCTGCAATTACAAATTAAATGGGAACATTTTTTTTTAACCCAACCCAACTCCACCCTACACCACACAACCCTTCCCAACCCAAAACAATACTACCACACCACCCAATCAACCCCACCACCTAACGACACAGTTCAACATCTCTTAATGAGGCCATGCCTCTACCGAGTTCTAATAAGAACTGAATAATTTTTTTTTTGAAACAAGGGTAGGAGAATCTGGAACCCGACAGTTCCAAAAAAAAATTTTTTCCTTTGTCCAAGTTCCAGACCCACCTGCAAAAATTTTGTCCCAGTTCCAGATCCACCTCCAGAATCTCCATCCCAGATCCAGAACCACCGACCCAGTTCCAGACCCTAGGCCAGCAACCCTTCCCCAGTTCCAGGGCCAGAACCTATTTCTCAGTTCCAGACCCACCTCCAGAACCTCCTCCGTCAGACGACTCAGACCCACGCCGGCCGCCGCCGTGCCGTCGACCAATCAGATCTGGACAGCAAGCAGCAAGCAATAGCCGTCCGTCCAACCCCTAAATTGAAATATGATTTTAAATCTCTTCTTTTACCTCGAGGACTAGCCTCTACCGAGTTCTAATAAGAACTGAGTTTAATTCCGGAACCACATCTGCTTAAATACTTTTTTTCGTCAGCGAATTTGTTTTCGTCATTTTTGTTGATTCCACGATTTAGTGTGATATAAAACATACTGAAAGGGGGAGTGGCTTAATCCAGGGCGGTCTTTTATGTACTGCGAAAAAAATAAAATAGTAGGAAACTTCGTTCTCCGTGCTTCTCATCATTTGGTGTCACCTAAATGTATGGGAATGAATTTTTTTCATGCGCTGTCGCTTTGTACTGAAAAAGTATTGTAAAAGTATTGATTTTGCGGGATTTCGTTATGTGTGATTTTGTGATGCGGGATTTCGTTACTCGGGATTTCGTTCTGCGGGATTTTGTGATGCGGGATTTCGTAGCCGACCCGGATGGATTTCAAAAGTAGCTGACTTCGAGGTCTTGAGTTTTCCTTATTCCGACCATATGCCAATTACAGTTGAATTTGGAATAGATTACGTAGGCTATTCCTAAACCACTGATTTAAGTTTTCCTTCTAAATTAAAATGGAAAAACAATAAAGCGGAAGATTACAGACGAAATCTTGAACGACATCTATCAACAGAGCACCAACTACTTACTTTGGGCGACATTGAGAACGCTATAAAGTCTTCAGCTTATCCTACCCGAATTATTACAAGAGTTTTAAAACACAAGGAAAGATGGTATGATGCTGAGTGTGAGCAAGCTCGTAATAAATCCTTTGGGTGGTTAAAAGCTTTTAGAAATTATGGCGGTAATTACTTAAAAAGGATGTACATGGAAGCAAACTGCTTGTACAAAAGACTATGTAAGGAGAAAAAATTACCTTTTTTGAAAACGAAGCTCTTAAACTAACCAATTGCAGAGATAGCAAGGAATTTCGGAGAACAGTAAACCAATTAAACGGAAAAAACCTTCAAATAAGTACAAACTTAAAAATTGATTCATTGCATGCCCATTTCAAAATACTTCTTAATCCTGACTCTTTGACACCGCCTATTCACTACGATAAACCTGAATATTCAAGCGAAATATTGGACTCTGCTATAAGTGTCGAGGAAATGCGTAACGTATTCAAGAAACTAAAGGACGGTAAAGCTGCTGGTGTTGATCGGGTACCAATAGAGTTTTTGAAATACGGAACGGAAACGCTAACTTATCAACTAACTTCAGTTTTTAATACCATTTTGGATACGGCCGGAATACCAAATCAGTTAAAAACTCAATAATCTTTCCTATACATAAAAAAGGCAATATATCGGATCCAGCCAACTATCGAGGAATCTCTTTCCTTAATGCCTCTTATAAAGTTTTTACAACAATTTTAAATGAGCTTTTGACAATATGTTTAGAGTAAGAAGTTGCTTGGGGAATTTCAAGCAGGATTCAGGAGTGGTTATTCGACCATCGATAATATTTTTGTTTTGAAAAGCATAGCGAGTAATTTCATCGAGCAGAAAAAGAAGCTCTACGTCTTTTTCGTCGACTTTAAAGCAGCCTTTGTCACAGTGGAACGCAGAGCTTTATTCTTCAAACTATACAACGTTGGAATGACAGCCAAGTTTGGAAGAGTGCTGGAAAATATCTACGATGAAAATCTTTCAGCGGTTTGGGATGGATCAGTGATCTCAGAGTGGTTGGAGACAAAAATGGGAGTTAAGCAAGGATGTCGTCTTAGTCCTAGTTTATTCTCCTTGTTTATAGACGACATAATTGATTTTCTACCCGGTGTAATTGAAATTGCAGGAATTATCATCAAAGCTCTTTTATTTGCCGATGATGTGGTGCTGTTTGCCTATTCACCCCAAACCCTGCAGTTGATGATAAATCGATTGGAATTATACTGCTAATGTGAAAACTGTTTTGTGAAAACATACAAGTATTTGGGAGTTACTATTGCCAGTAATCTAAGTATGGAAACCCATCTCAAAAAAAAACTTGTTACTGCATGGAAACAATGTTTTTCGAGTAAACTAATATCACATAATGTAAAGTATAATGTTGCAGTGGCGGAATCCATAATGCTATATGGAGCTCAAGTATGGGGCTATGAAAAGTACGAAACTGTCGAAAAGCTATTGAGATATTTCATAAAAAGATGTTTCCGCTAACCCAATACCAGTCCCAATGACATGATCAATATGGAGACAGGACTTTCACCACTCTTCACAAAAACTCTGAAGTATCACGTTGACTACATTTCAAAGGTACTGGATATGCCAGATAAAAGACTTCATTAAATCCTAGCATTAGAGGCGATCAGGAAAAAAAAAGTTTGGTATACAAAGCTGGAGGAACTTGGGAGGTACTGCCAAATCAATTTAAGACTCTTGGAGGAAAATGGAAGGTACCGCAAAGGTGATATGGTGGATCTTGTTTCAAAAGTGGACGAACAAAGCAGAATAGCTAGTATATACGAGGCTACATCTTCGGTACATAGATCTGTCTATAGTCGACTCAATCACAATCTGTGTGAATTTAACTACTTTCGGAACGACAATAAGCAGGATTTCATTTCAATAATTTTTAAAATCAGAGGAGAGTTAATAAGACTACACTACGTACCGCATAGGCACGATTTACCCATATACTGCAGCTTATGCAAACTGAAAGAACGAGACGATGTCATTCATTTCATTGGAAAATGTCCTATATTATGCGAAATAAGAAGAAATTATTTAGACAGCAACTACAAAACTGAGGAAGAAATACTGGCCATATTAAATTGCGAATCCAATACAGATAAACTTTACAATTATTATAAAACTGCGATGTCTTATCGAAATCAAATAATAAACGAAGCCTTTTAATATAATTGTGAAAAAAAATGTTATTGTTAACTTTCTTTACAAAATTAATTAATCAATCATTAATCAAACTAATATTATATGATACATATTATTTAAAAAATGATGTCCATCGGGCAGACGGCAACGCCAAGCTCTAAAGATTTTAGAAATAAATATTCTGTAAATGTAAACCTAAATCAAATAATAAAATCAATTTATTTCTCTATCTATCTATCTCACTACAGTTGCGTCACATTTTCTAGGTAAACGCAAACTATTTTAGATGCTTTCTTCGTTTGTGATGTGAGTGATGTTCATTTGTATGACCAGAGATGTCAGCTGCAGCATTTTTCAAACATGACCTCATTTGTCTGTCTTTCAACTTTATATACTAACTAATACTAACTCGTATGAATAACAGGATTTCGGGAATATTGATTATTCCGGATTAGAGGTGGAGCTAAGTACTATAGAAGTATTGATCAAGAACATGTTTACTTTGTACTTTCTCCCTTAACAATAATATCGTTAGTTTGTTTAATAGATATGTTCCAGTTAGATCTAGAACAGTAAAGCGGGGTGAACGTCCCTTGTTTAAAAATGAAATTCGTACACTAATATTTCCACGGCCACGAGACCAGACCTACTCACTATGTATGGAAACGTTATCGGTTGGAAATTCGCCATAATATTTTCCGCATATTGCGAAATCAAGTGGTCCAAAAAGTAAAGCAGCCATGCTATTTTGGTGAAATCTGTCCAATCGGTTGTTTATTGTTCAGTTACTGATACCAAATCACACACGTACTGATCCAGGAGATCAAAGTTCATGACCATAGACAACACCGTTTGTAACCCGACTGGGCTTCGGACAGTTTGGAAGAGGACCTCAATTTTGGCCGAAAAATCATCTTTAGCGACGAGGGACATTTTTGGATGAATGGCTACGTTAACAAGCAAAATTGCACTATGATATATGGGACGACAACAACCCACACGAAGTTCACAAGGTGACAATACATCCCCAAAAAGTTACCGTTTGGTGTGAATTTTGGGCCGACAGCATCATTGGTCCTCACTTTTTCGAATTTGGCGTTGATGAGGCGGTCACCCTCAATGGCGAGCGCTACAGGACGATGACAACCAATTTCTTATGGCCCAAATCACTTTACCGTTTCCAGCATTTTTTCTAGTAACTCCCTTTCCTTATCTGGGCCTCGCAATGGATATTCGACACTTCGAAAAATGTTTATTTTTGATTTACTTGTGTGGAAAACACTGATGTAGTTGAAAGTGTTTTATTTGTTAAATCCATATCTATATTGGGCGTGTTCAAAGCATATCTGAATTGTTTGAAATATTGATTGGCCAGCTATCACAAAAAGTTCTGAAAGTTCGGATCATATCTAACTTTTTATGACACCTAGCTAGAAAAAATTCAGATATACGTTGAATGCGCACATAGCAATTGGTTGTTGAAACATATATGCTAAGGTGGGAACGTTCAATGAACAAAGTAAGGCAAGTTTCTAGTTATTAATTGAAAAGTTATCTTATTGTTCATTGAACATATTTTGACAATTGCTGGAATGTATTTATAAATCTGAAGACGTCCAACTTTTTAGACATGGCACGCTGGACAATTGCCCAAGAGTTGGAAAATTTTAATTTCTTTTGGAACATCCAGTTTGGTTTTAGAGCAACCTTCAGTCGCCTGTGCCATGTCTCCACTGTTTTGTGTCCTTGGGAAGTGGGTGTCTGACGCTGAAGCTCCTGTTGTCCAAAACGCTGGCCTGTACTGCGGTGTGGTCGTTGCAGTACCGACATAATTCTTTTTAAACCATGTGGCCAGCGTTGTGGTCTCCTGGTTTTGCAGTGAAGCAAACAGGGCTTTGAAGTAGGTCCTCACCTCATCCGGTGGCACACAAGTTAGTGTATTTAGCATTCGCACTTCCATGGAAAAGCCTTCTTCTTGTCTATATTTCACTGCAAGTCCAAGGCCTTGAACTTTGCGCCAAATAATTTAGCCGAAGTGAAACAGGCAGCCAGGTATTTTCACCTGTTGAAAGAAATCCAGGGCTGCATTTATTATGGCCAGTTTGAAATCACAGACAATTAAATCAGGCCTTAAATGAATATTGCTGTCGCAAGCAAACTTTAATAACTGCAGCCAGAACTCCTTGTAAGCCTCAGCCGACTTTTTGCTCATCAGGCAATATACAAATGGGACAACTAAGCCTTCAATGTACCCATGTACGGAGAAGAGTTGTCCCATTATCGTTGGAACCATCGCAAAAGTGCCGTCGACGAGCCACCACTTGACCTCGGGGAGGAGTTTTACACTACTCCTCGTGCCTAGCAGGATAAAACGAACAGTTCACCATCTGAGTATCGAAGGTGCTCGGGGATGTTAATATCGTAAATATCCTGTAGGCTTTCGGGCTCCTTCACAAGGCTGGCTCGCACCCGATGGATCTTCATCTTCTGGGCGGCTTTGGTTAGCAGGCTCGGACGGCACACTGGATCCACCCTGACAACAGTGTCTCTGATGACGGTGCTTGGCGAAAGGGCTTCTCTTGCCTTTTTCTTCAGATGAGTATTGGCTTTTATAATTTCCTTCTGGAATGCCATGGAAGCGTGGGTATTGAGGGACTTTTGGATAATGACCCTATATTGTCCACTTTAATCGTTTAGCATCTAGCCTTACACCTCATGGTTTTTGTCTCGGCGCAGCACCAAAAGCTTTTTTCATTTAATATGTTCTCTAGACGGTAGATGCATCCATTTGTCTCCAACTTTGGGCAGCTAGTTTTAAGTTAAAATGAATGAATAAAATACAATACAATATAATAGAGTTTTCTTGGGAAATCGAATAAATACAAGTGTAATTGTATCATCAGAACAAAAATGAACCGAAATTCAAATTTGGACATAGATTCAACTTCTGACGTATTTGTTCCTCTGTCCGACTCTATTCAAAGAATTGTTGCTAATTATCCGAGCCCTTTTTACATTTCAACGTATAAAAATCATAACACATTGACTTTGCTTTTCTGGTCAAAACAACACCCGAATCCAGAAGGAAGGTTTGCTGGGTTTCACAAGCCCACTCCTAGTTTGAAAATTAGTACCGGAGGCAAGCATACCTCAGCATTGTGTGCCGATCCTCAAGAAATGAAACCCTATGAATTGCGCCATCTACATACAAATCAGTCTCCTTAAGATCGCCTAAAAGATCCTTTCTACCTTGTAATCTGAAAACCTGAAGGAATTTGTAAGCCATATCAGTGCGTGGCTTTAGGTCAGTAAAGTGCAACAACAACCCCAACTACTAGTAAGCTGCGTCATCAAGGTCGGCAGCGACCTATACGTTTGATGTCAAAAATGAATTTAGAAGAGGCGATGCGCCGCCGTCCTGCAAATTCTTTAACATCGTTTGTGGCATACGCCAATAAAGAAGAACAAAGCGTTTTTTGAGTAGCGCTTTTGTTACCATTGAGCTAGAGGTAAAGAATATAGATCTAACAGTTTATGAAGTCAAAACCAAGTATTCGCTGACACCAAAAAAGGGCACCCAATACCGACGAACTTAACAGAACTTAACCTCCGCTGTCAACTCAGACAACGATAAAAACACTGAGATGAAATGATTCTTCAATCTCTTGCCAATCACTGCTTCTTCTAAGAATACACTTGATTAGCAAAGCAACTTAACTGTCACTTTATTATCCCGGTCATGCTAAATCAAGAGGTTTGGAACTTGTCGAAGGTGGCTTGAGAGAAGCTGTTTTTATCCGAGTTATTTTTAAAGTCCCGTTCCCGTCTGACCTAGCCAAAAAAAAACAGTCTATCAACTGAGTTGGGCTGTAGAGTAGATGGGCACACAATCCACCGCCGAGGAACGGTGCAATAGAGGAACACTACGAGACTACGAATCAGGTCACAAAGCCAAATGGGAAGGCACAGTAACCAAACACGCTTGAAATTGCAGACAACTAGCTAGAGCCACATCTCGTACTTTCATAAAACGGCAATGGGATGGATATATTATATCGGTCCCAGAATTTTAATTTCTCAAAAATGTTTAGACGATAAATGCTTATAACTATTAAAACAAATTTGAACTCTAAAAATGTTTTGATTTATTCACAATCTAAAATCTACCACAGTCTACACTTATCTGAAGGATTCATGGGACTGTCTAAAGGACAGTTAAACGCCTTTGAAAACTCGTCAAAATTCCTCAGCGTCCCAATTACTCGATATCTGTCCAGCGGGTGTGTAGCACCTAATTCATTCCAGTAATGCTTTGGTTCATATTTGGCACAGTAAAGTTGAGCAAATGCAAGAAAGAACGTTTGCTCTTGACTCATATTCAAACCTGGTAGATAATCTCTTCGTAGATATTCATCGCTTTTGTATTTCACACCGTACTTCAAGTCTCTTCTATAGGCTTCAAATGCTTGCCGTAACCCAACGCTATCAGCTTCAATCTCAGACAACACTTTCCTGCCGTTGAGTTTGTGATTAAGAGCGGGCTCCTTGAATTTGTTGTAATCGTCTACGAAACAGCTAGACCGCTGTTTAGCGATCGCAATAGACTTCTTTGACAACCACGAATGGCGTGTAAGATTAGACGTGAATTCGAATCCAAGTCCCTGGAATGCATGTCCTATTTCATGTCCAATAACGTAACCTAAACTTCCGTATCTAACGGAAATTGGAAAGTCCTTATGATAAACTGGAGGATAAAATAATCCACCCATCAAATTGATTTTATTTTCCGTTAGTATGTAAAAAGCTCTGATTTTCACTGCGTCCAAAATGTCATAAGATTCCGTTTTGGTATTTCCATTCTGATGTAAATGACCATAGTGACGCATGTCCACTTTGAATTTAGCCAATTGCAGAGCATTAAGTGCCACATTATCTGTTGCCTTAAGAGATCTTATTTGTTTAATGTAGATGTCAGAAATAGGATCAACGACTTGGCCAACACGCGAACGAAGATTTTTCAATTTCTCTAACGCTTCATCATGTGCCGTATCACCCAACCAATCTGCTCTGTTTATTAGAACTTTCCAGCTGCTCTTGAGTTCAAAGATCAACTCAAAAATATCATCTTCGTCTTCCTTGTTGTAATGTTCCTTCATGTAGAAATGAGAAAAAATCATTGGTATGGCATTTTTTACAATACCAATACACTGTCGTCGCTGGAATTTCGCAGACCTCAGTTGTGGATGCATCGAAGAGAGGAACTTCAGGGCCATATAATTGGCAAAAGCCTTTGCATTCTTTTTAGCTAAAAGGTCTAGTTTATTGTAATACCAGTTGCAGGGGCAGTAAGACTCATATGATATTCTAAATTCTGGTACATCCCATGCAATCTTGAAAAGATTTATCCACTTATCGAAGTATGGTTCATAGTGTGACCGCTGCTGTTGACATTTACTACGAACAAACTCTTCATCAATCCATGGAGCTTGAAGGTTTAGTATTTTCCTCCATAGATCAAATACTCCTTCTATAACTTTATCGGCATTGGCTTCTGACACTTTATAGGCCTGCAGGAGATTCCTCATGATTTTCTCATTGTATACGTATCCATCGGACTTATTTGTGGCGATGTTCTCCAGATAGACATCAAATCCAAAACCAAGTCTCGATATTTTATAGAATGGCTTGAATGGATACGTTGGCAAAATGGTCTCCTCAACAAGTCCGACGATGCCATACCGTGTAAGATATGCAGTCATATTGAACCAATCGAACGCAGACACATTCCAGGTTGGATCGAGGGCAGGAAATCCTCCAATGGACTTGATCACTTCCAAATACTCTTCGCTTGGTTCCATGGGCAAGAGTTTAGCATTGGCACAGGTATTGACGAATTTCTTTGCTATTTGCAGCTCCTCATAGTATTTTTCACTGGGGTCACGTACTTTTTTGAGAATAACATCCATCTGATCGTAAAGAACAAACATCAAATCAAACAAGCTCGATCGTTTGTTAGATGTTTTCAAATCCTCGATGATATTCGGATAATTACCACATGAGTATGTGTAAAAATTATCACACGGGTCCACGGAAGTATTCATCAACGATTTCACACGCTGAGCGTAAGATCGGATGAAGGTTTCTTTTTCGGTATGGATCGTATTTTCTGCTGAAGTTGGTGCACTCTTTGTGAGTTCCATGCAAAGTAAGAGATACAACACAAACAAGAGCATCATCCAATTAAGATGTATTTTCATTTTGAATTTAACACGAGCACGCGAAACCACAGGCACTTACTGACTGATATTGAACGACAAATTAAGGCTTATTTCAAGGAAGATACGTTTATTTAAATGTTATTGTCATTTTTGTTAAAAATGTTAATCATTCACAATACCTAAAACCTGATTCGTGAAAGTTATAAATAATTCAGTGAAGTTATCTGACTATATTCAATGGAAATTCCGATTATTCGTTGCAAAAATTTAGGTAGTTTGTTAGTTAGACGGAATCAGCGGCGGCGACCGATGCAAAAAACGAGATGACAAAAAAACCCCGCTAACCAGTGAGTCGTGGGCAAAATGTTATTGACTTTTTTCGATGTTCGAAAGATTCATGACTCAAAGAGTTATAGATACTGAAACGCAGTCGTTCATTTTAACCGTATATGTAGGTTCTTATCTGAGTCAACAAAAAATTGCAGATAATTCTTTTTAATCCGAAACGCAAATATAAGCCTTAGTGCCTGATTACATGGGTCGTTTACTGAAGAGCTCATCGGTGAGACAGGTAGGTTTTATGTGGGTTAAAAAGAGAAGGTAGATTCCACCCAAATTTCACCGATGCGCCAGTTTCATTTAATATTTTCGGATTTAGCATGAAACGTGTGAATGAGACATAATGGGTGATTTTTTAAGAGGTTTAGAACTTTTTTTAAAAAAAAAAACACAAAAAATTCGAAAAAATGAATGAAATATTTATTTGAATCGATAGTTTGAACCTTGCAATTTAATGTTTAAAGATAATTTCATGCAAATGTTGACCGCGGCTGCGTCTCAGGTAGCCCATCCGCTGAGTCCAATTTTGGCATACTCTTTCACACATATCGGCCGGTATCTCACGAATGAATGCATGGATGTTGGCTTCCAGTGCGTCAATCGAAGCGGGCTTGTCCCTATAGACATTAGCCTTGACATACCCCCACAAAAAATAATCTAATGGTGTCAAATCGCACGATCTAGGCGGCCAATTGACCGGCCCGAAACGTGAAATTAACTGTTCACCAAACTCGCCTCGCAATTGCGCCATTGTTTCGCGTGCTGTGTGGCATGTGGCACCGTCTTGTTGAAACCACATATCATGCAAGTCAAGAACTTCCATTTCGGGCAAAAAAAAGTTTGTTATCATCGCTCGGTAGCGTTCACCATTGACAGTAACGCTGCGATTCGCATCATCTTTGAAGAAATAGGCCCAATAATGCCGCCGGCCCATAAACCGCACCAAACAGTGGCTTTTTCGGGATGCATTGGTAGCTGTTGCAATGCTTCTGGCTGATCTTCACTCCAAATGCGGCAATTTTGCTTATTTACGTACCCATTCAACCAAAAATGAGCCTCATCGCTGAACACAAGCAGCGCGCGATGAACATTTCGAACCGAGCACGAATTTTGATAGTAAAATTCAATAATTTGCAAGCGTTGTTCATTTGTAAGACGATCCATGGTTAAATTGCAAACCAAACTGAAGCTGTTTGACAGTGACACAAGGTACTAAACACACGTCAGCTGTCAAAACCAGTGTTGCCAAAACCAAACCAGATAGGGAAGGGTAGATTGAAATTAAAGGATTTTTCCTTACCGTATAATCACGAGTTCAGTAAAACGACCTTCAGTAAAAGCTTCGAGTTTTTGATCGCAAATTCGTAGACATTTGTATGCAGATATGTATAGAAGTGCACATACTGAATTCCGGCATTACGTTTCGAACAAAAACCTATTGTATGCTTCCGGAGTGTCTAAATTGACAACGTAATAAAGGGTCCGCCATCTAACGTTTTTTTTTTTTCAACTAGTGTTTATTTCGAGAATGGTAATCTCGACCCGTTTAGGAGGTAGGGGCAATTTTAGAATAAAAATGACTTAAAATGAAAAAATAATTATTAAAAAACAACGGCAACACTTACAGTAAATTAATGTACCGTTTTTGAAAGCTAGAAAGCCAATAGTTTTTAAAAAAAATCACATGCAAACTAAAAATTTTTGTATGAGATTTTAGTGTTTTTGTTGCTTACTTATGCTAGCACCCAGCATTACGGCGTATAAATAGTGAGATATGTAAAGGGGGGGCATTCTGCCCCCCTGCAACCCACCTGCTTGGCCCACTATAGGATTTGGGGTATGTGCGAGGTTGGGTGTGTGCAAAGTTTCTTTTGCATTTAAGGAATCTGGATTCAAATTTCTTTTGCATTTAAAGAATCTTGATTTAAACGTTAAATTTGTCTTATATATATCCAAGTCAACAGCTGATTTCTAAATATACATATTCGTGGTCTAAAGTTGCACATTTAAAATTTTTAGACATGAAAATGTATTGTAGTATAAAAAATCACATTAGGTAATACTGTACGACTGCAGAAAATGTATAAATTTCGTTTGTGTCTTAAATACCTATATAATGCAACTGTAATGTTCTTTATGTGTACATACCTAGATCATATAAAAATAAATGAACAAACATCCAAATTTCGTACCGTTACCGTTACCGTTTTTTTTTTATGTGAATACAAAATGGCGGCTAAGCATCCACTACTTCATGATAAACTAAATAACTTTTCAATATTTTGTTCGTTCGGGGATTTGGTGTCGACAAACGAAAAAAGCATTGCTTTTTTGGAAGAAATTGGTCTAATTCCCACTAAAACGTCAACTCCCCCACTTTGTTGCAACTTACCAATGAAAGTGGAAAAATTTAAAAATATTAAGTTCGGTTGGATGTGGCGATGCTAAAAAAAAAGCTCTAAAAAAAAGGTGACCAAAATTGTAGGAATACAATCAACCCATCTATCGGCACATTTTTCCATGGGCCTCAATGTCGGCTAGAGATTCGCGAAGTGCTTGCGATAATTATCTCTTTTGTGATTAAAATACCTGTGAATACAGTTTTTCAGGTAAGTTCGTTAAATCTTAAGCTACAACTTAAGGATTTTTTTAAATATTATTTTATATCATTATTTTAGAATAAGCATTTAATCGCTTGACGCCATCACGACAGTAAAAGTGAGCTTAGTAAATCTACTATAATAGATTACTTTAACTATTGTCGTGAAATAGCCGAAATAATAGCGTCTCACGTTGATGTTAACATTGGCGGCGAAGACAAAACTGTTCAAATCGACGAGACTTTTCTTACAAAAAGGAAATACCACAGAGGTCGTGTAACCGAACAGATTACAATCGTAGGCGCAAAGGCAAAGGCGAATATGTTGACAAGACCGATGCAACAAACACTATAAATGATTTGGAAAACCAGAACAAGCTTCTAAAAAAAACTATTTTATGCCGGAAAACAACGCACCACCTTCACCAATATATGGCACTTTTCTTTTATAGAAAATACTGCCTTGAACAAAAATATAAAGACGACTTGGACTCCCAAATCATGGAATTTTTACTAGACGATGGTGAAAAAAGTATGGGTTTGCAACTAAAGGACTTCGACCCTCCCACTGTTCACAGTGAGCACTTAGAGGGTGTTTTACCGCCAAAACAACCTCGGCTTTTCACCATCAACGACGAACTCAATGAACTCGACAGTAACACCAGTACGGACGATGACTTCATTGACGAGGCTTACATACCTCTTTAATACATTGAACTTTGGCTTTACTGTTTTTAACTAACTCTTGACTTACTCACAAACGGACCGACTGGGACGCGGAATGCAATGCAATTCTACCTCCTCGTGGTGCATTCTGGGTAACGCTAAATGAATTGCTGTACTTAACTTACAAAGATGAAACTAATCAACGTAAATACCAAAAATAACAAAAATCTCATAAAAAAGTAGTTTTAGTAATTTTCAATTTTCTCAAAAACTGGAAGACATAAATTGTTTCGGTTTTTTGTGTTCGATTCAGAATTCATATTTTCATTAACTTTTATTAGGTAATTTAGCGCATCATTTCACAATTTTGAGAAAAATTGATCTAAACTTTTTTTTCCATATTTTTTATCAAAATTTTGAGTTTGCCTGCGAATTTTTTAAAAACTATCAGCTAAAATAATTTAATTTAAATGCAGGATTAAAGTATAGATTTTAAAAACGGTATATTAATTTACTGTTAATGTTGCAGTTGTTTTTTAATAATTATTTTTTCATTTTAAGTATTTTTTTTCTAAAATTGCCCCTACCTCCTAAACGGGGCGAGGTAGACACCCCCCCCCCCCCCCCATCACCCATAGTAAAAAATGCTTATTTTTGACCCTTCTACAAGAAATCATTATCAATTTTTGGCGCGAAAGTAATCGTACTCTCCCCGAAAAATCATGTTATGAGAACTGTAAAGGTCATTTACTTAAAGAGAACAAAAAAAATATAAGGAATAATCGTAAAAGACTTAAGTAAATAAATAAACATGAATAAAAAAAAAAACAATTTACAATTTAAATTGAACAAATTTTCACAAATTAAGTCTGTTCGTTAAATTCCCAAACTGCCAATTTCTCTCTTCAATCCTCTTCTTTAACCCAGAAATGGTGTAGTTGTGGGTGGTAGAGAAAGCTGACAAGAGAATAAAACATTTCCATTTCAATTCTAGTCCAAGAAATTTACTTCGGCCACAATTGTGGATTCTGTCAAAAGCTAACTTGAAGTCAAATAATAATTAACACATACAAAGTGACTCTTTTTTTAGTTTTACTTTAAGGTCCAGTTTTTTAGTACGAGATTAAAGATAAACCCAAGTTAACTCACCCAATTTTTGATATTTTATCCATACCGAGTGTTTCTTGGCCAATGTGATACCTCCTTTTTGTAACAACAACTTTATTGCAAGAATCATAAATTAATAAATAAAAAGAGTGTGTGTACTTTCATAAAAAAATTAGTTAATTTTATTGACCGTTTTTCTTGATATTCTTAACTTAAGTTTTTTTTTTAACTTAATTTAACAAAAAAGGGAATGATGAGTTACTTATCAAATTATATGCACACGACGTATATGAGCGTTGAACGTTTTCAATTTGATTGACCTTTAACGTAACACAGTTATTTGTTAATAAGGTAAATTAAATATCAAAATGTGTTCGCACAACGTATATATGACCGTTGAACGATTTCAATTTGATTTTCTATTTAACACAGTTATTTGTTACTACGTTCTACCAAACATCAAATTGTGTTCGTGCGAC
Organism: Leucozona laternaria; assembly: GCA_932273885.2. Classification (NCBI taxonomy): domain Eukaryota; kingdom Metazoa; phylum Arthropoda; class Insecta; order Diptera; family Syrphidae; genus Leucozona; species Leucozona laternaria. Next base: position 210,889,205 of record OW026366.1, read on the forward strand.
GTATATGGTCGTCGAACGATTTCAATTTGATTTCCACCTCTACTACTATTTATCAAATTATATTTGTATGACGTTTAGTCAATAAACAATTTCAATTTGATTTACTAGTTTCTAAAAATTTTCTAACTACGACAAATTTATAAAATCATATTTGTTTGATTTTATCAAGCAATTTCAATTTGATTTACGCTAACCTTTTACAACTCCGCACTGCTAACTGGTCAGAAACTAAAGAGGCCTCATCGTTGATTTGGCTCGCCTTTTATACGCTCATTCGCGCACTTTTTAGTGGTGCCAATTCGTGAATTTTCCATGTGGTGAGTTTCGACGAACATGAAAAATAAATTAAACATTGTGTTAGCTTAGATAAGGGCAAATTAATAAATGTTTAATGAACAATAAATGATGCCTTGTTAATAAACTTCATTCTAAAATTAACTAAATTCATTATTTGCAATTTATGTTTTCAATATTGCAATTTATTTGTATTCACAAAAATCGTGGTGAATATGATTCTATAAAGCTTTAAGACTCAAATTACTTCTTGGCAGCATTGCTTATTCGCCATATTTTTTTATTCGTGCACTTCCATATTAGTGCTATCCTTGTTGATTTTACTTTCTTTCTCCCTTTTACTTACTAGGTAAATGGAAAAATTATAAATCATTCAATATTTATTAAATTATTTAATATTTTAATAATTTAATACAAAATTCATTTTATTCATGTAAAACTTTCTATACTGAGTCTACTTCATTAACTCTGTAAATAAAGTTTTACGTCAAACTGACATGGTTTGCTCGCGCGTGTCTTACCGTGATGTTTCTCATCAATTTGTTTATAAATTATTCGTGGTTTTGTTTATTGTTTTTGTGTAAAATAATATCTAAGTTGTGTCCTACATACTTCCAGTGTTTATTGTGTAAATTTTATAAAAATGATAGTGTTTATTTTAATACGAAACAATTGAATATTTTGGAGGTTATCTTCATTTACCTCCTTCGTATTAAATTTCATATGTTTTCATGGTTATGTGTTATTTAAGTGTCTTTGATTGTTTTTAATTTGTTCTAATGTAATAATTATAATGCTTAAAATAGTACGTGTGTTTTATAAATTTGTGAAAATAACCTTAGGAAATATAGTGTGAGCCTAGTTTACAATTGTAACTTGTGTCAAGGTTCTGTTTACGTGTTTTTTGTGCTATTTTGTTTAATTGTGTTACTTGGTTACTTTAATAATTTCTAATAACTTTTAATTAATTCCCCTTTTTTTACTTTTAGGTTGTTTGCAGATTATGTGTACCTACTTTCCATTTGGTGGTGCTCTTATCGACAACAATTTTTTTTTTGTTGTCTTCGGATTTATTGGATATGATTATAGGGTGAGTTTGACATGTTTTTCATTTTGGAACATTTAGTAATTTTCTATTTTTTCATTTCAGATGCTGTTTATATTTTTAAGTTATGTTAGATATTTTAAGTATTTTATGTTATTATGTTATGTTAATTTAAGTTTTAGTTATTCATAATGTATCATATATCATGTAATCTAGGTTTAAGATTTTTCAAAAATACGTAAACATTATGTTATCAAATTCATTTTTATTAAACTCAGGGTATTCCAAATTACATCTTGTTTTTAATTCAATTTAGTTTTACAAAGTTTACACTTTATGTGTATATGGTTCAACACCGAGTTTGTTTAGTCGTTCCGCATGCATTCTCCATCGAAAAACTGCTTGTTCAGTTCACTCTGGGTTGATTTACTTCTAGAGTTAGCTAACTATGGTTTAATTCACCACTGACAAACTGGGAATAGGTTCGTTTGGATACTTTTTCATTATTTACTTAATAAGATTCTTTTAATAAAATTGATTTATCACTTTTTTAAAGAAAAAATTATAAATTTGTGTGTTTCTTACAAATTGAAGTGCTTAAAACAATAATACAAAATTGAATAAAGAAATGTATAGTAGTGAACTTAAATGAGCCTTTTAAATCAAGTTTTGCTGTAAATTTTAAAATAAGATACAATTTAAAATTAGATATAATTGGTCGGTTGGTATATGAATTGGTGACATTTTCTTAATGGAAACTTTAGAAAAATTTCGTTCCGCATGAGCAGCATACTAGGCTAAGGGGATTAAATTATAGTTGTAAGTTGCCGCCATTTTTCCAACCACTTTCCTCCGGGCTTGCAAAAAAAAGAACACGCCCAATATGGAGAAAATACTGGTGCGCGTTCTTTGTTACAGAAATATGTATGTGATTTATTGAAATTCAGCATTCCGTGTAAGTGTGGATTGGGTGCGGAGCTGCATTACCAAACTTGTAAAAACAGAGGTAAGCATAAGTATTTTTAATGATTTAACGTAGTCTAATACACACGATATCTATATTTGATGGTCAATATCCAGTCTATAACATTTTTGAGCTACGACTTTTATGTACCAACATTTTACCAGTTCTTAATAAGAAATTTTGACTAATTGGTCATTTTTTCACTTTTTTCGTCAAATTCCATAGGTTGCCCGTCTCTTACTCTGGAGATTGGTCGAATAAATTCCTAAGTTATCGTTTCTTGTAGACAATGAAAATCGTTTCGTTCCTGATCATAAAGGTAAGTGGACTCTAAGAAATTAACCATAGCAATAATCAATTATTTAGTCAGCTTAACGCTAAACGTGCCTTTAAATTTAAAGTGAAGGAACTCATGTTTAATTGTCTAAACACATGACACCTTAAATTATTATTATTTCATAACATGATTATTACTGCAACAATAAAGACTAACCTGTAGTGCCGAAAGAAATTTTTATTATATTTTTCGAAAGGATCTTTTCTTTTTTATTTATTTTTGTTCGGCGAGATTGTGCCACATCCTCCAAAATACTAATTTCATCAATTTATTATATCCTGGTCGTCAGAACTCATTTTTTTAATTTGATAAGTGAAAAAAGATAAAATCCCTGTTTGGAACCAGAAAAATTGTTTGTTTATTTTGGAAAATAACACAAATGTCATTTCAACAGCTGTCTGTTTGACAAATAATGTACTAGATTTTGTAATAGAGCACTAATTACTAATAAGTGTATTTAATTTGGTTATTGGTAAACACACAAATAAACTCGTCTTTAAAGTTTAAGATGGCATTTATTAAAACGTGTGTTTAGCGTTTGGTAATTGGTAAGGCCCTTTAACTGTAAACATATAAATCATACGAAAAAATATTACTTGCAGAAATAAAGATAATTCAAATTTCTATAGAACATGCTGTCAAAACTTTTAAGCGTGATGAATCGTTCTCGAGATATCAATTAAAAAGTATCTTAAGAATACCTACTACTTACGGCAGTTTTTCAGTAGTGAGTTAAACCGGAGTTAGTTAACTCTAGAAGTAAATTAACCCACAGTTAAATGAGGAAGCAGTTTTTTGGTGGAGAATGCTTGTAGAATGACTAAACAAACTCTGTGAATAAAACATCTAAAGCATCTGCTCAGTTAATCCTGAGTTAACTCACCAAATTTGATGAGTTAACTCGGGTTTAACTTTGATCTCGCACTGAAAAACTAGACCTTAAAGTCACTTTTTTTAAATACCAAAACATTTTTTTTTTGCCGACTGGACCATAATATTTGAGGAGAAAAAAGAGTTCAGTCATTGTTGCAGATGTTTCTTGGCCAATGGCACAGTGTCCCGTTAGTACACCTATGAAGGTTCTAATATTATTCTTACTCAGCGATAGAATATACTGAATTTTCTTTTCACTAAATCGTTCCTGGTGGACATCCAGGAGTTACTGATTTGCTCTAAAATTTGCAAATATTATTCAGTATGCCTTGGCATTTTGCTACAGCTTTGGATATTATAGTCTCACTAGATAATGCTTTGATCGCAGCTTCGCTGTCCCCGAAAAATGTGATCTCCCACGAGTTCAATTTTTTCTTGTGAACTATGTATTTCAGCCGCCTTTTCAATAGCTTAAATTTCAGCTTGAAAGACACTACACTTTCACTCATATGGGAGTTTGTATGATTCTCTTATATTGAGAGCTTCACAGATTATATTCAGCTCCTACTCCTTCTTCCATTTTTGACCCATCAGTGGAGAAGAGGATACCCTGTTCACTTATCAATGAGTTGGGTTCCCATCCATGCATTTCGGGTATTAAAAAAGAGAATTTTTTGTTAAGATATATTACAGGTGGTACGTAGTCAGTCGTCAGATCAAGTCCGGCCACTGTGGCATACCTATGCAACATAGACCCATGACCATAGGTGCTTTGCTTCCAAGAGCCCATTTCTTTAAGTCGAAGTGCACTTTTGGCTGCTGTGCATCTTATGTACCCGTCCAGGACTGGAAGAGAGTGGCGTAGATCTCTGTGCTCCCGTTATTCCTATAGAGGCTAGCCTCTGTACCTTGTTCAGGTTCTTGAGATAGCTTACTTTGTCTACAGCTTTCCACTACACAATCGAACCATAGGTAAGTATCGGACCCGGACGAACAATCGCCATGTACAATGTACATGTACATCCACTGGATGACCTGCGGTCGCATACCCTATCGTGTACCGAAGGTTTCTTTGTATGTGTAGAAAGAGAAAGTGCTTTTTTCATTCTTTCCTCTGTGTTCCATTTCCATGTAAGCTTGGAATCAAGGATTAATCTGAGATATTTAACGTCTTTGGAAAGTTTACGAGAAATGTCATTAAGCTTGTGAGTGGTAAAATCCTCTAATTTCGTTTTCTTCGTAAACAGAACTAGTTCAGTTTTTGTAGGGTTGACCCCGAGATCGTGCTGCCCGAGTAGAAAGTTCTTTAAGTGCAGATTCCATAATGTCTTTGATTGTGGTAAGATAATTAAGATAATTGATGCTAGTGAGTTAACATTTTTCCGAGCAAACAACAAAGAAACCAAGAGAGTGTTGATAAATAACCCAATATAATAAATAAATATATACACAGTCGACTCTCCCTAAGTCAAATTTTCACGGTGTACCATCGAGTTAGAGAGAGTTTTGGAAAAATTCGAGTTATAGAGAGAAAGATTTTTTTTTTATTTTTTTTATTTAATAAAAAAGGTTAATCCTACATACTTACAAAAAGTTAACAAAAAAATATAGCTTCTTGCTTATTTAAAAAAATATTTATAAAATAAGGACTCATGAATTCATCGAAACATTGAAGGGAATGTTAAAATATGGCGAAAAAGTACGAGTTAGAGAGAAATTCGACTCAGGGAGAGTCGACTGTAATATATTAAAATACGCCTTATACCTAATTATTATCATTATGGAATTTGATTTGATATCTAATTAGGAGAGTGTTACCAGTAAACAAGGCATGTTCCCATAATATGCTGCGAGTACCTACCATTCTTCACACGCGTATAATCGATATGTTTGAATTCTTGGTATTCTTATGAGGTTGCGACCTTAAGGTTAAGGTTAAAGGTTATGACCTTTAACATCTTTAATAAAGATTTATAAGTTTGACTTGCTTTTCGTTAAATCTATAAAGTAACCTTTTTGTTGACATCTTATTTCTTTAAGAAATCTGTAACTGCAAATAGGAAATTTACTCCTACACACAAAAGCCTGTCTAAAACCTTCTTTGGATCAATGGTTGTCTAGTAAGTGTCAATTAAAACCAAGTTTATTGAATAACCCTGACAGTTGACAGATAAGGCTAAATAATGGATAAAACACTTATTTAAAATTATCTGAATACCAATAAGTGGCTCTAAGCAATTTCCATATACGATCTAAATCTAATGGCTTCTTGTTCTTTTGCTAGAAGTTATGTATTGCATTTATATGCACTTTGTATTTGATGTATAATTTGATAAACCCACATTCGTCATATTATAAAGAGCTTAAGAATCGATTATTTCAATTTGTTAAAAACTGAATTATAATCAGATTTTGGACCTACATACTTGCTTCATTGAGAGTGGGTAGTGTGTAAAAAGTTTTATTGCAAACTGAGACTATTCAATGTTAACATGTGTCTTAAAGTCTTGTTTTGACTTGTATTACCATTTTAAAAAAAAATAGACAAATGTGGGTACACGACATGGAAGAAAAACACCTTTTACATCGTCGGCGTCGTCGAAAAACTGTAAATCTCTTAAGAAAAAATCTTGATCCAATTAATGCCCATAGGGAATTAATATACCTATGATAAAATGTTGTTTAACTTTACTCCATAAATGAATACAGACATTAATTAAAGCATTTAATGTTTCCAAACATTGATATCGCATTTGGAAATGGGAACTATTATACATATATGGGAAAACGTTGCATTAATTCAGTATTTTCTGGTAAAATGGTTTACTTACTTTTGTAGCGCCATACATGTTTGCAAAACGAAATAAGTATTTCTTTTTGAGGGAATAGTTGATAGGAACATTATACGTGTTTTAGGTAAAGCCTGCGAAAAGGCCTACATGGCTGTCATACGCATACGACTTAGTGTAGTGTTTCGTATATTCCGATTCCGTATATGTTCCGGTTCTTTGTGTTTTTGTGGAAGAAATGCGGTCTCATAACGGATGCTTTGTAGATAGAAAACATAGACTTTTCTCGTCTCGTGGCCAAGCATATTTTTTCTCATTTTCTCTCGTTCCCTTAAGAAACTTACCTCCGAAAATTTGTTTGGATTGATTGATTGCGGATTGTATAATGTCGCTTAACCCAATAACGCAGCTGACTTTCAAGCGCTATAACTTCGGATAATGGTATCGCATCACCTTTAGAAAATTATCGAAATTTTGGAAAATTTGTGCTCTACAATTTAAGATTAATTTACATACATAAGTTTCTTAGGGAACTAGAAAAATGCAAAAAAATAAAAAAAAACTAAAAAATAAGACGAAAAAAAATGTAAACCCAAAAAATCTTTGCTGTAAATTTTTCAAAATGTCGCATTCAAATTTACAATTATGTACTTCCAAATATGTGTATTTAACAGCAAATGCGTTTTATTTGTTTTAATGTAAAGGGTCTTCCAAAAGGGACTTCCAAACTTTGACAGTTGAAACTACATCTGTCAAATTGGCTGTCATTTATTCAGTCTGTTTTGCCAAATCACAAAAGATGGATAAAAAGTTCAATAAGACGAGCATCATATGATATAATTGTTTTATCATAATGGGTGTTCTGTTCGTCCCACACGCTTGGCCCAATTTACGGTCGCCATAATCATCCTACCGGGAAGACTATTCGCAGTGTTGTGGATAAATTTAAGTCCACTGGCTACGTTAACGATCAACCAACACCAGTATGTCGACGAAACGCAAGATCTGCCAAAAACATCAGTCAATTTCTCGAAGCTCACAAGAGCTCGACCTTTCGCAGGCCACAACTTGGTGAATTTTGCGTCGTGTCTTGCGCCTGCACCCGTACAAAATTCAACTGACCCAGGAGTTGAAGATCAGCGACCATAGACAACGACGTGTGTTCGCTGAATGGGCTCTGGAGCAATTGTAAACTGACCCTAATTTAATCAAAAAATCATCTTAAGCGATGAGGCCCATTTCTGGATGAATGGGTACGTCAAAAAACAAAATTATCGAATTTGGGACGATACCAATACACATGAGATCCAAGAGCATCCAATCCATTCCGAAGACTGTTTGCATATTTTCATATTTCTTTGAGAACGACGTGACGTTAGATAGGCCATCGGCGTCGCCATCAACAGCGAGGTCCATAATTACCAAATTCTTTTGGCCTGAATTGGATTATTTGGACACCAATGACATGTGGTTTCAACAGGATGGCGCTACGTGCCACACAGCTCTAGCCACATTGGAAATTTTGCACGAGCAATTCGAGGACATAATCATCTCATGTGGAGGTGATGTGAACTGTCCACCAAGATCGTCCGATTTGACCCGTTAGATTTTTTCTTGTGGAGTTTTCCAAAGTATCAGGTCTATGTGAATAAGGTACAACAACAGCGACCCTCAAAGCCAATAGAACACGTGACATAGGTTAAATTCAGCCTGATTTATGTGCCAGAGAGTCATTGAAAATTGGACATTTCGGATGCCACCCAGAGAAGCCGCGGCAGACATTTGAACGATGTTATATTCAAAACATAAAGACATAGATAGGCCTTTCAAACGAATAAAAAATTTAGGTGATATCTCACGCACACATTGTTTTATTTATAGGATATGAAGTGCTTAATTGGGAGACCCGTACTAATAGGCAAAACTTATCTTCTACTGACGAACTAAATAAACTAAAAAAATTGATAGCTATACATATAATGAAAATTAGTGACCCCTTCTCAATCTTTTAAACCAAGTTGTTTACATTAATCTTGAAAACGAGTTGAATTGAGCGATTTCGTGAATATGTCCGCAAGTTGATCTTTTTTTCAAATAGGCTTTATTTCAATACGTCCATTTTGAATGTGATTCCGAACAAAGTGAAGTTTAATGTATAATATGTTAAGACCGTTTGTTTTCCAAATTGTTCGCCATTCCAATACAACCCTTATTATCTTCGAAAATAAATGCTGGTTCATCTTCAATTTCCTTCAGGTCTTGTAATAAACCTCTAATCCAAATGGCTTCAGATGCACGAAGGCACTTAGGCACACATGCTCTGCTTCATGTGAAGAAGTTGCAACAGTAGTATGCTTCTTACTAGACCATGACACTGTACATCCGAAAACTTTAAAAGTATATCCAGTAATCGATTTTCTATAAGTAACATCGCTTCCCCAGTCTGGATCAGCATATCAAATTAAAGGATAATCAGTGTTTACTTCGAAAACAGCTGATTTCCTATTTATGTATATTATAAATCATTGCAAAATGAGTGAAGTCATCAATGAAAGATACAAAGTATCTCGAGCCATCCCAAGCAGCTACAACAATAGGGCCACAAACATCAGAATGAACCCTTTCTAGAACTCGCGTTGCCTTTTTTTCGGATGCCTTTGAAAGGATCATAACCCTGTTTACCTGACTGAAGTCAAATTGAGTTCATTTACCATGTTTTCCTTTACAATTCTTTTGAAGGATCCATGCCCACATGACCCAATCGCTTATGCCACAATTTGATTCCGTCCGTTTTGCATATATCGGGTTTTTCAATAAGAGCGCTACAAAAGTTTTTTTAAAAAAAACAAAAACGGTTTTGGATATCAAATTTATTCTTTATTCCTGTGAAAGTACATTTGATGCCATTATGTATGGAACTCGATTTCTTTTGCATGGCCACCACAAGCACGCTTGCAGAAGTCCAGACGCTGAACCCAATTTTCGACGGTTTTCAAGCATAAATCGGCCGATACTGCTGCAATTTCAGGTTCGATATTCGTACGAAGTTCATCAATCGTCGCTAGCTTGTTGGCATAGACCATAGACTTGACGTAGCTCCACAGGAAATAGTCTAATGGCGGCAGATCGCACGACCGAGGCGGCCAAGCGACTTGACCATTTCGTGAGATAACACGTTCTCCAAACTTGGTTTCCAATAAATTGATTGTGACATTCGCTGTGTGGCTTGTGGCGCCGCCGTCCTGTTGGAACCACATGTCCTCCAAGTCCATATCAACCAATTGGGTCCAAAAATATTCGGTTATCATTGAACGGTAGCGATCCCCATTCACAGTAACGTGCCGGTCTTGATCATCACGGAAGAAGTACGGCCCAATGACGCCGCCGGCCCATAAACCACACCAAACCGTAATTTTTTCGGGATGCAATGATGACTCATGGAGTACGTGTGGATTGCTGCCTGACCAATACCGCATATTTTGTTTATTGACGAAGCCATTCAGCCAGAAATGAGCCTCATCGCTGAAGATGATTTTTCGATTTTTAGCACTCTTAACGTTGAGGCCACTGACTACTAATTTCGGTAGTAAATTTTAATAATTTCGACTCGTTGTTGGCTCGTATATCTTTCCATCATAAAATGGCAAACCTTACTGAAGAGAAATTTCAAAAGAGCGGCAAGAAATATGGCGTCGTTTGCTGTCCCTGTTGCTCTACTTTTGTAGCGTCCCTGTTGAAAAACCCTTTATTAGCTGAACGCTTCTGAACCTCAAATTCCACTTCATACAAATTCCCCTGCAAGTATGCTTCCGCAAGCACCACTCCATTTTTGAAGAACTGGACATCAATTCCCAAAGTTGTCAGTTTTCGAACAGATAATAAGTTGTCTCTCAGGTCCGGTAAGTATGTATAATACGTCTTTTATAATGGCATCTACATTCTTGTTGCTTTTTCCGTTTATAAAGGGTGTTTTTTTTTTAGACAACCACATGTCAAGAAGAAATAAAACGCATATAATTTAATGTCATAGCCAAGAATGTAGCTTTATAATAAATATATATATACCATTAAGTTTTAAAAATGATTTCGGGCAAGTGGCCGCCGTGGCTGGCTCGAATAAATTCCAGTCGAGAAGCCCAATTTTCGACCATTTTTTGCAGCAATTGGGGCCGTATGTCAGCAATAACGCACCGAATATTCTCTTCCAAGACGTCAATCGTCTCGGGCTTATCTGCGTAGACAAGCGATTTCACATAACCCCACAAAAAATAGTCCAGCGGTGTTAATTCGCACGATCGCCACGCCACAGGCCCACGATACTGTGCTCACCAAAAGTTTCCTTCAATAAATTGATTGTTTCGTTGGCTGTATGGCATGTAGCGCCGCCGCCGTCTTGTTGGAACCAAAGGTCGTCCACATCAACATCCTCCAATTCAGGCACGAAAAAGTCATTAATCATGGCTCTATAGCGTTCCTAATTGACTGTTACATTATGGCCGGCATTTTTCAAGAAATATGATAATTCCCAATATTTCAATTTTGTTTATTGACGTATCCATTCAACCAAAAGTGATTCGCTTATGAAAATTGGCATCAACGGCAATCTTGTTTTGGGCTCATTTGATCACGATTTGCAAACGTTGTTCAGGAGTAAGTCTAATTTATTATGAAATGGCAAACCAAACTAAGCATAAATCAAGTGACAGTTGTCAAAAAGACCAACTCCAAAAAAAGTATTGCCAGATTGAAAACCACAGGTCTAAAAATAATACTCTTTATTTCCTGAACTTTTTGCAACTGAAAATTGATTATTTTTGGCAACATTGATTTCAACAGGTTTTCTTCAGGAAACCAACAGTTTTTCTTTGAAAGATGATCACTTGCACCAGAATTTAATTTAAACTGAATTTTTGTTGCCAAGCTATTTCATCTCTCTTGATTTATTCCGACCTGACATTAAACTCTCGTACTTTTATTTCACCTTTGATTCGGTCCAATGTAATTTTTCTGACAGTCTGTTGCCAAGTGTCCTATCTTTTTACACTTAACACATTTACCTTGAAATTTGAAAGGTTTCTTAGCATATTTCTTCCCAGCAAACGCCGATCTTTCCTTAACATCCTCTGGTTGACCACCGATTTTTTTCGTAAAAGACGATTGAAGGCTGTCCCACATCTCTTTAGCTGTATCCTTTTCACGGATGTAACTTAACCAGTTCTCATGCACAAACGTTACAATTCTTCCCTTTGCTTTTTTGTCTCGTCTCGAAAATTCGACATATCCTGCAGCGTACCATATTCTTATTTTCGAAGTGTAAAAAATGTTGTAAATGTAATTTATGCAAATACTAGCTGCTCCGCCCAGCCGGTAATTTTTATGTTTACCCCATTTCACCCTACAAATAACTAAATTTGAAAAAAGAATATCCATAAAGCCTTTTTTTTGTTTTATATATTAAGATAAAAAAGTAGTACTGGTCAAAGATGACTACCTTGATGCACCTCTGAGATTTGTTTAACAATAACATTTCCAGGTGTGTGTGTGTGTGTATTATGATTCCTCCTTCTTACTTAATGTTCTTAAGAATTTAAATTAAAACAAAATAGTTAAGTGTGTATAGAAACACATGAGTTAGTACTGGATACCATCCAGACAGTTTTGCATGTTAAACATTTCCCACGAGCAAACATTTTGTCTGCCCTCGCAGAAAAAAAAAAAACAAACCAGAAAAATAAAACAACCCTGAATGAAAAATATTTGCGCTTCAACAAAATATTTTAACAAAATTATTTTATAATTATTCTAGCCACGTGAGCTTATGTTTCTTTTAGCTGAAATTCTTCGGTGGCCTTTAAACGGCGATTACATCGAATTGATTGAGGCCGCATACTGACCAGGTAGTGGACAAAATTAAAAAAAAAAAATTAAATGAGAAATCAACAACAGAGCACATAGGCGTTCTCCTATCAAACAAAAACAACTCAAGAACTCCGTTTCAACGCGATATGAAGCCCCAACTAACAATACATATCTGCTGAAACAACCCTCACTTTGGTTTGCATTTTAAAAAAGGCGTCTCTTTGCATACTTCTACCGGTCGGATACTTGTCTAGAATAAATTATATATCGAAAGATAAAATAAGTATTTATTTTTTTTTTTTATTTTAATTCAATAGATGGATAGTAGGAATGGAAAGAGAGTCGACCTCGTCATAAGTCCATCATATGGAATATTCGTTTTGACTTCATAGGTTAGGAAAATATTTTTAAACAAATCGAAAACGAAGAAATAAAGTATAAGACTAGGTAGCATGAAGTTGCTCTATGGGTAGATAGTGGCTGGCCTTGGGACTAATTAAAAGTGTACACTATCTAATATGTTCGGTACATTTTTCTCTAATTTTCTTTAGAATATAATCAATGAAGACGAGGGTTTAGTAAGGTTTAAGTCAAATATGTGTTCATTTCGTCCGTAATCGGTAATCGGTGGTCTAGTGGAGTCGAAATAGGGTTGTAGATCGAGAACGATGTGGGTTGGTATTAAAATCAATCTGTTGTAGTAAAGAGGGGCAGTCAAAGTTAAATATTGATAAGCAGGAAGCAGGACTATTCAGTGCCGAACTTTCACCGTTGGACAGTTCACCACCAGATTTTCACCATCTCAGCGTTTTAGTGTTTGGAATTTTCGTTACCGCGATTCCGCCACTGGGTAGTTCGCTGTCGTTCTTTCAACACTAGACTTTTTTGCACTGCCTACAGACAGGTAATGTAGTGCTTATTATTTATTACGGAGATTGTTTCTTTTGAAATAAAAATGTGTTTAATCACAATAGAATGTAGATTTGCCAGTAATAACCGTGTTTTTTGACAACTTTTGCATGGTGCAACATTTTAGAACATTTGTTTCATTGCAATGTAAAGTGAAACCTTGCTAAACAAGCGAATTCTGTATGTTTCAATTTTTAACGCAATTTTCAATGTGCTATTATTTACAATAAATATGAACAAATTGCCTCACGCCAGTAAAAATAGTGTTAATAAACGATTTTCTATTAATTTGAATCATTTATTTCTAATTTTCGTGTTTTATTTTGCAAAAGTCGCTGTTCTGCAATATTTCCCAAATACAATACAAATGATTAAATAAGCTGATTTGTTATTGGAAACAATATAAATGAACTCTTATTGTGAATTAACCACACGAAAACAAAATTTCCAGACACGAAAAATCTTACACTTAAATGGGTGGCACACAAGTATTGAGCATTAAATGGCAGCACTTAAAAATCCAACACTCAATCGGCGGTGAAATGTCCGTCTATCAAGAAGAGAAGAGAATGTCAGCATTGTCGCGGAGCCCATTTAAAGCCTGTAAACTAAAAAGTCTTAGACGTTCTTCATATATGGAGGAAGGTAAAAAGGATCGACCCGGCCAAGTCCACGTAAGGCGAAACGTTAAAAATTTTCGCTGGACTGCTTCAATACCTTTAATGTGAACTTGATAACATGGAGACCCAGACCTGAGATGCATACGTATCCTAAAAGTTGTCTGAGAAAAGTCATGTAGAGGGATTTTGTGACATAGGGATCGGAGAATTCTTTCGACCAGCGTTGAATCCCTGAGAGGAGTGAGCTTTGTTTAAAATATTATCAATACGAGAGCGAAAGGTAAATTATTGGGAGTCGCATAATAAACCTAAATCACGGATCGAAGTTACAATGGGAATGGGTTTGTCGTTTATAAAATATTGCCTTTGTTATAATGGAAGACTCTTACGGGTATAGGTTATGGCTTGGAATTTTTTAAAATTGAGTTCCAGGAGGTTTTTTTGGCATCAAATATATAATTTGTCCAAGTCAAATTGTTAAGCCCAAGATGATATTACTATTTTAAATCTTCCCCCCAAACTAAAGTGGAAAGAAGATAAAGCACAGGAGTATAGTTGCAATCTGGAGCGAAATGTGCCGATTGATGCTCAACTCACGATAGGAGACATTGAAGACATTATTAAATTATCATATCCAAAAACTGGAAAGTGCCATGGAAAAAATCTTAAACCCAAAGAAAAATGGTTCGATGCGGAGTGTAAAAAGGCACGCCAAAAATCATTTGGATGGCTGAAAGTTTTCAGAAAATACACTAGCAATTACTTCAAGAAAATGTTTATAGAAGCAAATGTTAAATTCCAGAAAATATGTAAGGCGAAAAAATCGATATTTTTTGAAACCGAGGCTCTTAAATTAGCCCACTGCAAAGATTCCAAAGAATTCTGGTTGGCAGTTAAGCAATTAAATGGGAAAAAAAACTCAAAATAAGTACAAAATTAAACATAGATTTATTGCACGATAACTTTAAATTACTTTTGAATCAAGAGAGCCTTACACTTCCTATCCAATACGCAAAACCTGCTTACTGTAATGATATATTGGATGGTGTAATATCCATATCAGGATCAGGACGAAGTAAATAATGTACTGAGCAAGCTGAAAGACGGAAAGGCATCAGGAGCTGATAGAATACCAATGGAGTTTCTAAAATATGGAACGGAAAGTCTTACTTCAAGATTAACTTCGGCTTTTAATATAATTTTTAACACTGGAGTACTACCAGAACAGTTTAAACAATCTGTTATTTTCCCATTCACAAGAAAGGCAATATTGAAGATCCAGGTAATTATCGCGGAATATCCTTCCTCAACGCCTGCTACAAAGTTTTTACAACAATATTGAATGATCGATTGACATATTGGATACATAGCAAAAAGTAACTTAGTGAATTCCAGGCAGGATTTCGAAGTGGTTATTCGACCATCGACAATATTTTTGTACTGCATAGCATAGCAGCAACGCTTATCGAACAAAAAAAGAAGTTGTACGTATTTTTTGTCGACTTCAAAGCAGCATTTGATACGGTGGAAAGCAGATCACTATTCTTCAAGCTCTACAATATTGCGATGTCAGGAAAGTTTGGAAAAGTACTTGAAAATATCTATGATAGTTATCTGGCAACTGTATGGAATGGATTTGAAAAATCGGAATGGTTTATATCAACGATGGGAGTCAAACAAGGATGAACTCCTAGTCCAAATCTTTTTGCTTTGTTCATAGATGACCTAATTGATTTTCTATCTGGTGGAATAGAAATTTCGAGAACTCTGATTGAAGCCCGTCTATTCGCAGATGATGTGATACTGTTTGCTTACTCGCCCGAAACTCTACAGCTGATGAGTAATCGACTCAAAGAGTACTGACAGTTATGGAATTTGACGGTTAATCTGAACAAATCAAAAGTGATGTTATTTCGGAAAGGTTGTGGTAAAACAGCCAGGAATGAGAAATGGCACTTTGGCAGGGAGCCGATAGAGATTGTTAAAGCCTACAAATACTTGGGGATAACCATAACCAGCAACCTTAATATGGAAACCCACCTCAAAGACAAGCTGATTAAAGCGAAAAGTGCAATATCCGCAACATGGAAAAAATGCTTCTCAGACAAAATCATAACACATAGTGTTAAATATAAGGTCTTTGTTGCAGTGGCAGAAGCTATTATGATGTAAGCAGCACAGGTCTGGGGAGGTGAATCATTTGAAACGGTCGAAGAACTTCAGAGATTCTTCATTAAAAAATGTTCTCATTTGCCAAAAAACACTCCGAACTACATGATTATAATCGAGACAGGACTGTCACCACTTTTCAGTAGAACGCTTAAGTGTCATGTAGATTATATAACTAAGGTACTTAATATGCCTGACGAAGGGCTTCCTAAAACTTTAGCATTGAAAACAATTGGTAAGAAACACCTCTGGTATAAAAAACTAGAAGAACATACTCAGTACTGTCAAACTAGCTTTCGACTGCTGGAAGAAAATGGAAGGTACTGTAAAGATGACCTCCTAAATCTCATTTGCAAGGTAGATGAGCAACTTAGAATGGAATCTATAAATGAGGCTACATCTTCGGTGCATAGATCAATATACAACCATCTTAACCACAATTTATGCAAGCGGAACTACTTCCACAACGAAAATAAACAGGAGGTTATCTAATCGATATTCAAAATGAGAGGGGAGCTGATAAGGCTTAACTACATACCACATCGAGAGGATCTGCCTATTTACTGCAGCTTACGCAACTTGATGGAGAGAGAAGATGTCATCCATTTCTTAGGGAAGTGTCCAATTTTATGTGAAATACGGAGAAATTTACTAGGCAGCAACTTTAAGTCAGAAGAAGAAGTACTCGCCCTTCTTAACTGCAAAGGAAACATTAAACTACTCTACAATTACTTTATAATCGCAATGTCTTATCGTAACCAAATTATGAACGAAGCTTTTTAAATGAAATCAAATTTATTGTTAAATTCAAAATATTATTACTTGCTTTTTAAAGACAAACTTCAATTTTATAGATTTATTACTAATTATAGAAATAGAATACAGGCAGACGGCAAAGCCAAGCTTACACGATTTAATAAAACATTTTTTTTTGTAAACAATGTATATATGTATATATATATATGAAATAGTATAATAAATCGAACTATCTATCTATCTATCTATCTATCTATCTATCTATCTATCTATCTATCCAAGTCAATTTGCAGAAATTTGGAATCTTCGATACATGAAATCTCTGCATATTCTCATGTCATCTGGGTAGATTAACAGATCAGAGTTAGAAAAAATATGTGCAACGTCATTAGTGGTTAAAACGAAAATAAGTGGACATAGGTGGCTTCCTTGTGGAGCTCCAGACGTAGCACAGATGGAGGTTGACATAGACTACCTGAATATAACAGAGTATTAACACATGTTATACAAAAGTGCGTGTGTTGAAAATGGTTTTCATATTTTGCTTCGATACTAAAGGGTGATTTTTTAGCTGGTTTGGTTTTGGCAACACTGGTTTTGACAGCTGACGTGTGTTTAGTACCTTGTGTCACTGTCAAACAGCTTCAGTTTGGTTTGCAATTTAACCATGGATCGTCTTACAAATGAACAACGCTTGCAAATTATTGAATTTTACTATCAAAATTCGTGCTCGGTTCGAAATGTTCATCGCGCGCTGCTTGTGTTCAGCGATGAGGCTCATTTTTGGTTGAATGGGTACGTAAATAAGCAAAATTGCCGCATTTGGAGTGAATATCAGCCAGAAGCATTGCAACAGCTACCAATGCATCCCGAAAAAGCCACTGTTTGGTGCGGTTTATGGGCCGGCGGCATTATTGGGCCATATTTCTTCAAAGATGATGCGAATCGCAGCGTTACTGTCAATGGTGAACGCTACCGAGCGATTATAACAAACTGTTTTTTTGCCCGAAATGGAAGTTCTTGACTCGCATGATATGTGGTTTCAACAAGACGGTGCCACATGCCACACAGCACGCGAAACAATGGCGCAATTGCGAGGCGAGTTTGGTGAACAGTTAATTTCACGTTTCGGGCCGGTCAATTGGCCGCCTAGATAGTGCGATTTGACACCATTAGATTATTTTTTGTGGGGGTATGTCAAGGCTAATGTCTATAGGGACAAGCCCGCTTCGATTGACGCACTGGAAGCCAACATCCATGCATTCATTCGTGAGATACCGGCCGATGTGTGTGAAAGAGTATGCCAAAATTGGACTCAGCGGATGGGCTACCTGAGACGCAGCCGCGGTCAACATTTGCATGAAATTATCTTTAAACATTAAATTGCAAGGTTCAAACTATCGATTCAAATAAATATTTCATTCATTTTTTCGAATTTCTTGTGTTTTTTTTTTAAAAAAAAGTTCTACACCTCTTAAAAAATCACCCATTACATTGGCAAATGGGGAAGCTACTTTTTGTTGGTTTATGTTATTGGAAGGCAATTGACTCTGGGTATGCCAATTAATAACAGTTTTTGTTTATAGAAGCATTGTTTTTGAAGGTCCAGGGCCCTATGCCGGTGGGCATAGTTAGGGTACCCAGTTTTTTTTTTTTAAATCATGCGAGGGAAGTGCGTTAACGTACGCCCTCTTTTAATTTCTATAAACTGTTATAAACTGGCATTTTTCTAGTTTCGTCTTAAGCCCGAACCACACTACTCTCGTGTGGTGTGTTGTGGAGTAGTGTGTCGCTGTCATTCCAATGTATTTCATAGATTTCGACAGAACACATCACACGATACAAATATGGCTCTAGGCATATGCAATACATTAGAGCGATAGCGACACACTACTCCCCAACACACCACACGAGAGTAGTGTGGTTCGGGCTTTAATACTGATCACGCCGAATTTTTTTCTCCAAAAATCAGTTGAAATTCTTTCTAAATTTTGACATGAGAGCGTTGTGGAGAAATTCATCGCCGGAAATTTTTTTTTTGAATTTTCACTCATCAATTTTCTGCTATTCGTTCAAAGTGAGTCTGGATTTAAGTCACAGTACACACACCTATTAAAGGTAACATCATAAGCGTTTTCATTTTATTCAGTTCTGCTAATGCTAATATTTGTTGTTGTTTTTGTGCGCGATATTCTCTTATTCACTTGAACGCATTCATTCTATACTAACTGTGTAGAATTTTCGTATAACTAATTAAAGAGAAAGCAACAAAAGAAAAAATTGTACACTAGAGAAAAAATCAAAAAGAACATTTCAGTAATTTTGAATATCATGACTGGTAATTGAAAGGAGCTGATGTACTCTACTTTTACTGAAAGTGAAACAGCGCCCCCTACCAAGGCTTCAGGCATTTTAAATGCATTACGGATAATACGGATAGTAATGAGCACTCCATGTTCTTTTTTTTACACGTGTATTGCTCGATACTGTTACTTGCCATGGTGCATGGAAATCTGTCTACAATAACAGGTAAAACAACACGCCTGCCACGAACTGCACCAACCCGCCCCTATAAGAATATCGTTTGTATTTTTCACGTGTGCCGAAACTTCTTTATAGGCCGACCCCACCAGAAATAATTTCTCTCAGAATACTCATCCTGATCCTGATTCCTGACATGAAATGTATAATTGAGTCGCGTTGTTATATGTTAAGTTGGGATGTTAGCGATCTCTCTCTCTCTAATCTATTTTGTTTTGACAACGATGCCTGACTTCAAATTTAATGGGTGTGCATTTTCCTTTTTGCTGTGCAGATGACATTAAATTTCATCTCATTATTTTTTGTCTTGGAGTCGGCCTGTTAATAGTACAAGAGCAATTATGCTCGTTTTCATTGAAATAGATACCTTCTCTATGTCTTCAACAATGTTGAAAATCACAACCTGTGATTTTCGACCTGTGAGTCAAAAATCACAATCACAACCTGTGAGCTACTCTAATTAACCTGAGAGTGCCCTAAATGTGATTGAAAATCACAACTGTATTAAAATCACAACAAAAAGAAACGATTCACAAATCACGACAATCGGACAGTGAACTTTATGAACTGTGAACAAAATCACGACGAGAGAAAAGTCAACAATGAGTAAAATGAATCAGAACGAGAACTGTAGTCGTGATTTAGTTATTATTTTAGCAACAAAATCTCAGGACTCATGATGAAAATATGAAGAACAGATTAATTCTTTTATTTTTAGTTTAGGATCTAGAATTGTTGATTGAGGTCCTGGCCTCGTTGTGATTTTGTACACAAGGACAAGGAAAAGTGAAACTAAAATTTTGACATTGCAAATTTTCGGGTTTCCACTGGCGCTAGAGAGCTGGGCGAGACACTAAAGTAATTTCCACCTCCTACATCGATTGGCGTACTCCGTTTTTCGATCCGCCATATGTATGTATTGGAAATTTTGGGCTTTCGATATTTTAGACATTCGAGATTTTGCTATTCGATAATTTTGAATTCGGGACTTGAGATTTTTTAGCATTTTTGTATTCATGGTTATGTCCTACGAGGTACTTTTAATTACTTATTTGGTGTCCTCATTTAATTACTTTATATTTTACTGAGAATTTTTGTTTTTGCCTCCAAAGATATTCCAAACTTACCAATCACAATCACAGGTTAAAGTCACAGTGATTCAGAAATCACAGTCACAGTTATACCTGTGATGGGAAAATCACAGTTTAGGTCATCTCTACTAAAGTTTATTCTCTTCTCATCCAAAACTATATTGGATTAAAATTTTCGACTTTCTTCTTTTTGTGAAACTATACCTGTCCTTAATTTACCTATTTTGAAAGTAAAAAGAACAAACCCAACTCATGGATAGCAGATGTATCTATACAGCCATATCCCCATATTGACCGGATGATTAAAATGCGCGCGCAAACGACAAGTGCATATATCTCAAATTTATCGTAGTTAGGTACTTACATACATGTTACTATATAAAAAATGTATCTAAAGAGAATTAAGAAAAGAATGCCATTTGTTGCAACTACAAATACGCAAATGGGCACTATTTCCAATTGACTTCTTATACAAAGTCCCGACGTACATAGACATACATGCAAGACCGGCTTTTGTTTTTTTTTTTTATTTTATTCACTTTTCAACGTTTAATTGTTTTGAAACGGACGACTCGAGTCGAGAATATGGTTTGCGTTTGAGTATCTTCAAATTGAATGGCTGTACCTGCGGGATCAATTGGTGTACTTGAGACTTCCAGACAGAGTTGAATAAGGGCCACTTTGTATCTGGTCTGTCAGATAAGGTCCCTTTGTGTAATGATCCATTCGGATATATCGGAAGACACATGTGACTACGTACATTTTTTTTATTGACTATATTGCAAGCCTATATCGGTAATTAAAATGTTTTAAAGTCGCACTTACTTTGGCGGCACCTTCTGACATTTTATTAGTGCTTGTCCATATTATGGTTAAGTTATTGGAAATTAATTGTCGGTACGGTAATTTCATGTTCAAAATAAAAAGGCCGTAAATCTTTTATTTTGTTTTTATTTTCCGTCTTTATACATCAAAGTAATAAACATTATTGGATATCTATGAGTTTCTCTTGTAAGAAGTGCAAGAGGACGATAATATTGATATACCTACTTGCTGTCTCCCAAGTAAAACTTTTGCTCTTGTAAGATGCTCCATAAGCCTTTCTAGAATTATTTAAGGGAGCTAAAGACACTCTTGTAGAGTTCTTATAGATTATTATATGATTGTTGAAAGTGTTAAATGTAATAGTTATGAGAGAGTCTTTCTACCTATTGCAAGAGTTTTATTCAACTTATGGGAAAAGACACAATTTTGTAAATCTCTAATAACTCTTGCATCTCTTCATATAGAAAATGTTAAAAAGTTAAAGATTAAGTGTAAACTTAAAAACCTTGGATCAAAAGAACATTTATGACAAATTGGCAATTTTCTGTCAGTAAACTGACAAAAGAATGAATTTCTCCATTTTTCTGTTAATTTTTTGACAGAAATAATAATAGAGCAGTTTTTATACGACTGAAAAAATGCTGGAACTTGAAAGCCATCATTACAATTCCTAGAGAGAATTCAAAACCGTGCGTTGAAACTTATAGGAGATAGGAACGTTGTTGACTCAATCGATTGTCTTGAATATCGTCCCAATGTTTCTTATCTTTCTTAATTTATTCGCTTCTTCTATAAAAAGAGTTCAAATGAAGTAGCCAGTTGCGTTATCCCTCCCCTAAGACAGTTTTCCCGTAATACCCGTCTCGCTAGGAATGCTAATCATTTTGACCTTGAGCCTAACATCAGGCGTGCAACCAATTATAGACATTCGTTCTTTAGCCGAACAACACTAATGTGGGATGCATTACCCACCTCAATGTTTCCTTTCGATTTTGGCTCACAGGCATTCAAAACAAATGCCCATCGGTATCTTAAGAAGCTCTTTTGGACGAGATAAAGTGACGGCTGTAGCTGTTGACGTTGATGGAGTGTTAGCTAGGGCAGCTAGAGCATCGACGAATGCTATGGTTTTCATGAGTAGAAATTTCACAGGATATTATTAGTGTCGTTGGAGGCAGGTCAATTGAACGTGCCATTTCAAAGGATACTTTAGAAACTTCTTGTAATGGTTAAATAGTGGTGGGCTCTTTAGTGACTTCTATCATATATTTTTTTTAACAGTTTTCAAGAGTGTTCCATTTAGAATTTAGAATGCTCTCAGCGGCATTAAAGGCACAACAACCTGTCTTAAACTCTATGTCATTTTTAAGAACTGCGTCAAGTGAACTTTTCATTTCCGATTCCTGCCATGACTCACGCGTTGTTTTCCGAATATAATTTCGCTACATTTTCAGAATTCTGAATTTTTGGAAAGAATTGTTGTAGTTGCGGTTGGTTTTGATCAATCAGAAGCCCAGAATTCTTAAAATTCAGTTGTAAAACCTAATGCGTTGAACGTGCGCACTGTATCAACTAGTAGTAATTTAACATCAGCTCGCAAGCCTTAATGTTAGCCTTATGGAAATGTATAGGCTGACACCTGACGAACTGGTCAGAGCAAGGATCAACCCTTCGCCTTTATAGCTCACTTGCGGAAATAGTCAATATTCCTCTTGGAGTTATCAAGGGCAATAAATTATTTTTTTCTTACTGAGTCCCATTGTAGGTGGCGCAGTTTTACAAATTGCGTTGTATCTGGAAAGATCTGGCCCACCTATAATAATTTTAGAACAAGTGACCTGATAGTCAGACACAGGCAATACATAGCCAGGGTCGTTGCGACCTGTTGTGTTCACTTGCCAATCGGAGAGCATGCGGCGAGGCTGGAAATCTCTCATAATAATCATTTTGTCGCAGCTGTGAAAAGGTAGAAGCCGGGAGGAAAATGCCCCGGTCTGGAATGTTACCTATCTACCATCATTCTTTAACGACCTTAGCCAATTTTCCGAACTGAAGACCAGAGACTAAATCTTCTTTCTTAACGCGCCGAAATGGCTCTAAGACAAACTTCGGTGCCTACTGTACCGGGACGTCCGTCAGACTTATGTTAGTGGCCTACGGACTTCTGAACGATGCATATAGTGGCTGGAGGACGACACGATTGAATTGTTTCCCCTCAACACCAATCAATCAACCAGCTACCTAGTATGATAGATGCTTCAAGTGTGAATGGATTTCCAGTTGATTGTAGATACTCAATATACACCAAACCACAATTATAGCTAACATCGCTACAACCAAGGATGACGTCAGGTTCTATAAGGCACATAACAACCTTTATTGGACACCTCGCACGTTATGATGCAGATAGAGCATGCGGAGGCCCACTGGATTTTCGCATCCAATGCCTGCTACTACTGGGCTATCCCCTGAGAGATCAAATCGTATGCGTCTCTGAAACTGAACCAGGCAACAAATTGCATAGCGTGGCATATTGCTGTCAAACTCAGAGCGTGGTATGATAAGATGATGATCCGCTGGCTAGTACGAGTATATCCAAAAATCCCTCTGATCAAATTATTTGTTACCCACTGGTTAAACGTGTTATGGTATCAAAACGGCGCACTCCAGCGCTAATTTCGATGAATATGAGCAAGTATTTGCTCGTGGTCAGATCAGAGCTCTTAGCAGATTATGATCAGAGTCCTCGGATTTAATTATAAAACACACTTGAGCACTGAACTGTCATTTAATAGGGAATCTATTTTTTATTCTTAATTATGTGTGAAGTTGGCTTCGCTCAGCGTTTCGCTCGATTTACTCGGTCATTTTATTTTGAGCTAATTGATCAAGCTCTCAGCTAGCTCCGATGGAAAAAAGAAACACACTTTTTATGCTCTGATGTCTGAGCTAAAAAAAAACGTAGAATATTTTTTTGACAGTTCGGTGAATTGCTCTGAGTTAAAAAAGAAAAACGCCTAAAGTAACCCAAATGGAATTCAATTGAAAAGGTTTTTTTTTTGAATGGAAATGTCAAAAAATTATGAAACCAGAATTGGAAAACGAAAATAAAAGAAAAATACAAGCAATCAACCAACTGTCGAAGCCAAATCGACGAACATGAAATGAGCTACTAAGCAATCTATGCACATATTTTTGTGTTATTCTCACAAATTCTTTGGTATTTCCGAATTCTATAAATGTTAAAAGATTGAATAAAAAAAGAGTGCGGTTTTTATATTTCACAACTAAAGGGTTTTTCAACAGGGACGCTACAAAAGTAGAGCAACAGGGACAGCAAACGACGCCATATTTCTTGCCGCTCTTTTGACATTTCTCTTCAGTAAGGTTTGCCATTTCATGATGGAAAGAAATACGAGCCAACAACGAGTCGAAATTATTAAAATTTACTACTGAAATTCGGAGTCAGTGGCCTCAAAGTTAAGAGCGCTATAAATCGAAAAATCATCTTCAGGGATGAGGCTCATTTCTGGCTGAATGGCTTCGTCAATAAACAAAATATGCGGTATTGGTCAGGCAGCAATCCACACGTCCTCCACGAGTCATCATTGCATCCCGAAAAAATTACGGTTTGGTGTGGTTTATAAGCCGGCGGTGTCATTGGGCCGTACTTCTTCCGTGATGATCAAGACCGGCACGTTACTGTGAATGGAGATCGCTACCGTTCAATGATAGCCGAATATTTTTGGCCCCAATTGGATGATATGGACTTGGAGGACATGTGGTTCCAACAGGACGGCGCCACAAGCCACACAGCGAATGTCACAATCAATATATTGGAAACCAAGTTTTGAGAACGTGTTATCTCATACGAAATGGTCCAGTCGCTTGGCCGCCTCGGTCGTGCGATTTGACGCCGTTAGACTATTTCCTGTGGGGCTAGGTCAAGTCTATGGTCTATGCCAACAAGCCAGCGACGATTGATGAACTTCGTACGAATATCGAACGTGAATATCGTATCGGCCGATTTATGCTTGAAAACCGTCGAAAATTGGGTTCAGCGTCTGGACTGCTGCAAGCGTGCCGTGGTGGCCATGCAAAATAAATCGAGTTCCATACATAATGGCATCAAACGTTCTTTCACAGGAATAAAGAATTTTTTGATATCCAAAACCGTTTTTGTTTTATTTAAAAAAAAACTTTTGTAGCGCTCTTATTGAAAAACCCGATACATGTAGGAGAAAGTACGCAGTGATTGGTGACCCAATTACGCTATTCATTTAATTACGGAATCGATGAAAATATAAATTTGAATAACAAAACCCAGTTTAATAGTATAAAATTTTTCATTTTCTTTCTTAATATCTTGATTAAACTTAAAAACCTTCCCTTTTTCCATGACAAACGAAAAGCACTTGAATTTAATGAATGAAATTAATTACAAATTATGACAGCAGGTGTCCCCAACTGCATACGACTCATACAACCTTTTTTATTATGTTCAATTCAAAACGAACTCAACAAATTACTTACGTGTATCAATAGTACACAAAGAAGGTCAAAGTATACTTTGAAATAACTTGGACTCCAAAACGTTTATAGGTGCTTATGCCTAATGCAAGTCTCATAATAACTCTCACACTCACGTAAAAGCTATGACCATATTTTGTTTAAGGTTAAAACGCAATCGCACATATACTTTCGCCAAACTAAATGTTTCATAATAACCGCAGTAAAGCCATTTAAGGTGACAAAAGGGCTTTGTGCCATCATAAACTAGGTAAGCAATTCGTTATAATGACTGGCGCTCTATAAAAATATCTTCCACAAACTAAGGTAGGTAGCAGGTAGATGCATCATTGACTCAGTGTGTGAGTTGGATGCAATTTACGTTCAAACAAATCCGGAAGTAGAAAATTTCGTATTTCCAATGTGCAATGGGTTGTCGCACCGAAAACATGTCCACCAATTATTTATCTACCGAATCCAGGTAGCACAGGTAGCGCTGAATTCGTGTCATGCATTCTATATCAGATGAATCCCATGTTCCAGTTTCCATCTGGCCTTAATTCTGCCTCAGAGGTCTTGGTTTGGGTTTTGGATTTTATGCAAGAAAACCCGATAATAATCTCTTTTTCCTGATAATCACTTCAACGAGGACGACGTGTTTGTTATTTTCTGAGGACAACCCGAAAGATTTTATTGCTACATATTTTATAACACCTCTGGAATGGATAGATGTAGATACTACATAGCTATATAGCTGGCATGTGGTGCAGAATAAAAGATTTTATAATGTTTGGGCTTTGGGTTGAATTCAAATCTGCACGTTGTATCTATATCTATCTACCTACACTAACACTGCGACTACCCTCTGTCTATGGTTTCTTCTTCCTGTCATTGATATTTAGGTTTTGTATAAGATAAAGAGATAAAGAGCGTAGGTGTGTTTTTTATGAAATATTTCTCACGGGGACTTTGTTGACTTTTTGTTAGCTAAATATGATGTACCTACCTATATAAGGTTTTTATGTCCTTACTTATCAGCTTAATTTATCTGTATCATTATTTGGTTTTTTTTTTTTTTTTGATAACTTAAAAACCGGATTCAACTTTTCCAGTACCCGATGGAACTGGAAGAAAAAAACAAGGCCCAAATTACCGCTTCAGTGACTGAATGAGTGAGTGCCATCAGTGATCGATAGAACGAGTAAAAATAAAATGATAAAATAATAAACACAATAGTTCTTTCATTTTACCTTCAGAATTCCCATCTCACACATTGTTAGTCGGCTGCCCAGTGCCCATCTATCGAATGAAATTCCGTTCGGTTAGTGATGAGGAAATGTCAAATTATTGCTCGATAACGTGAACGTGAGCGGTAATGCCAAACTCATATAATTCAGTCACGTATTACTCGAAAGCTGATGCAATAATTCGGCCGCAGATAATTTTCGGTGCTTAATTAAAGCGATTAGAAAAACTGTGTTACCGGCGTGAATTGCATACTTGTTATCGATAGTTTGTATTTATTTAAACGTCAAATTTATACTGTGATGGCGTCATTATTCCCCGATGTCGTTTTTTTTAGCAAGCAAGGAAACAAAAACAAGCTTTGTTTTTTGCTTCTTACTGTGAAGGCAATTTCTCGGGCGTTATATTTTTACTGACGCCTGATTTAATGACAGTGGCGCAAAATTTTATGCAAGCTGGTGTTAAGGTATCAGCATGGTACTACTTAACAATGCACGTGTTCGGGTTGCAGTCCGACCTATCCTAAAAATATTCAGATACTAGCTTGAGTTGTTGTTGCATCAGCTGACATCAGATGTTTTTCAACAAGGGATTACAACATTACAAACCTATCCGAATAGCTTTGGATAGTTGCCCGAACGCGGCCAACTTTTAACAACACTGACATCTAAGACAGTGACAGTTCTTGCGCCAATTTTGTTTAATTTTGAACTTCAAGAATTATTCAAGTTACAGATTTATGAATGGGACCACGTCGAGTGCTTTTTTTTTAAATCAAAATCGCTATTTTGTTAGAACTGCGTGTAATAGTAAAAGCTATTATTTTGGAGTTGGACTCCGACAAGGGGATGGTTTGGCCTGCCTCCTCTTCAACCTGGCGTTGGAGAAAGCAATCCGTGACTCTGGCACGGCAACAAGAGGGACCATCGTCAACAGGTCCAGCCAGATACTGGCTTACCCAGATGACATCGACATCATCGGAAGAACTGAGCAAGCTGTACATGATTCCTTCATCCAGATCGAGCAGGCGGCACAAAATTTGGGGCTGCACATTAGTGAAGGTAAAACAAAGTACATGGTGGCGTCGAATGCGAGAGGAACAGTTGGCCAAACAATCAAGGTAGCGGAGCACGAATTTGAAGTGGTGCAATCCTTTAAATACCTTGGGTCAATAGTAGCAGCCGATAACAATATAGAAGAAGAAATACGCGGGCGGCTTCTCAAATCCAACAGAGCCTACTATAGTCTGTCAAAGCTCTTCAAATCCAGAAATCTCACCATAACTTCAAAACTGCTGCTGTACAGGACCATGGTCCTGCCAGTACTCACATATGGATCCGAGGCTTGGGTGCTTAGCAAAAGGCACTCCGACCTCTTAGCCGCGTTCGAGAGAAAGTCTTTAGGAGAATTGTTGGCCCCATATGTGAGGAAGGACGATTCCGGAGACGGTACAATCATGAATTGTACGCAATCTACCTTGAAGCAGATATCGTGACAAAAATTAAGCTCGGTAGACTCCGGTGGACAGAGCACCTAGCTCGCATGAGCGAAGAGGAACCTGCTGGGAAAGTTCTGTGTGGTACATTCTATGGTAGACGACAGCGTGGTAGACCATGCTTGCGCTGGAGAGATGGTGTAGACCAGGACGCCCGGAGCCTTGGGGTGCGCAACTGGATGGCGGCGGCTCGAGACCGGGATGGGTGGAGAGACTTGTTGAAGGAGGCCAGGACCGGACCCCGGTTGTCGAGCCGACGATGATGATGATGATTATTTTCTCGAAAGATAGACCATTCTTCCTGTTTTGCGTGTAGCTGTAACATTGAAATTTATTTTCAAAAATCGTGCGATCCGTTGACGAGTATGGCAGCCTGCATTGAATTTGTAAAGCTGAAATGTGGAAAAAGGGACAAGTTTAAATAAATTCGATATGTATATATAATGCCATTTACGTTAGGCTGCAATTTCAAGAACAGGCAAATGAATCGAAGGGGTTCAAATAGTCTATAATTTCTTTAATTATTTATTTTTGTTCAGTTTCTTGATTTTAGTAATGAAGAATGGTAAGATTAACCATCACTGAACAAAGTAGAACCAAAAACGCCGAATTGTATTTTGAAAATCAACGTACAATATTTTCAACCCAACGCAACTCTCTCATATGAGACCACTACGTTTTCCTGCAAATCAGTTGCCCATGTCATGTTTGCCCGCCGATTTGAAAGGTAGTTTTTTGCAACAATCCCGCAGCGCGATTGCCTATACAAATTTTTCACGGGATTTGCGGCGATATAGGCAATACTAATTAGTACTTTTTGACGGGATCGTTACGAAATCCCGCAGCACGATATACCGCAGATTACAAATACAACAAAAAAAATTTTTTCATTGTTTAGGTGCGTCTGGATCTGGACGGAGGTGGGTCTGGATCAGGGTTGTCACTTTGCTGCAATTGCAGTATATCTACTGCACTTTTGGTTTTACGAAACAAAAATTTTGCAATACTGTCATTGAATGCAGACATTGTGCGCGTTCAACGCATTACGTTTTACATCTGAATTTTCAGATTTTTGAATTCTTCGAGCTTCTGATTGACCAGCTGCCATAAAAAGTAAGATGACTTTTAGTGACTTTTAGATACGTTTGCTTACGTTTCATCTATACTTCAAAATAATAATTTGCTTGAAATAGTGAAAAAACTGCTTATGAGTGGGTTGTAGGGGGGGCAGCATGCGTCATCCTACCAACCATCCCTACAACCATGCGCTGTAGCTTTGTATTGAAAAAAGGAGTAATCGGCGGGCAAACGTTACACGGGAAACTGTGATTCGGGAGGGATTTCGTTCTGCGGAAAAACGTGACGCGGGAAAATGTGAAGCGGGAAAACGTAGCCAATCCATCAAGGCTAATCATTTTCTTTGTGTTCAATTCTGCGCATTTGTGAAAATGACGGGTCCCTGCGCCCCTTTCTCCGGATTAACCACTCCCAATTTCTTCATTTGGGGTTATTTAAAAGAAAGAGTGTCTACGTCATTGACCATACATACTTCATCAGCTAAAAAAAAAATATTCATGAAGAAATCCGAGCGATACCGCACCTGACCTTTTGCGTAAAGTTATAGAGATAGTCTTGGAATGGAATGAGTGCAACTTTGCGAAGCTGCGAATCGACGCCAACTACGTGACTTTATTCATTCTCAATTGATAAAGTGTATTTAAAATATTAAAAATAATAATAGACAAGAAAGAACGCCAATATCACACGTCACACCCATACATATTTCTCTAGGCCTTCATATATGGTATTAATTGATTTTTCAAACCAAAAACCATACTCACTGAGACAAGTTGACACCGAGTAACATTGCGTTTACAAATTTTCTTTAATGTTTCATTAAGTTCTTATAAGCATTACAAAGCAATAAATCACTTCGACACTGCTTCAGAAAATCAAATGCAAAGTCATTGAGTTTTGTTTGCCAAAATCAACTTAGCAAAACAATGACTTGTAGAAATAGTATTTTTTCTTAAATTTTAATTCAATGTCTATCTTGATGGAACTGTGTAAGAAAAATTCCTGAACCAGCGCCATTATTTAGATAAAAGAATTATTTCGTGTATTGGTATAACTTTAGCTGAGCATCACGTTTTTCAATTTAACCCCGCACCCAAAACCCTATCAATTAATCGCCATAATATAGTTATAGTTTTTCATCATGATTTCTTAAAGGTATTTAACTTTGATAAAGTTTTTATTGTTCACATTTTGAAAAGGCCTCTGTTCAACAATAATAAAATGTTAAATTTTGATAGAATCGAGCACGATGCAACCACCCAGGCAGGCCAATTGTAGGTATGCAACTTCTGATGGATGATAGCAGATTCAGATCAGCTTTATAGTCGTATAGGCCGACAGAGATCTAGACCTGACCGTAGCCGTAGCCCGTGGATGTTATTATGTTTATCTCAAAATCTCACATCTTAAAACCGCATTGTAATTTTGTTTTTTTTTTTTTTTTATATTTTCAGTTGAACCTTCATAAAGCCGTGAGGTTCGTCGGGAAATTGTATATTCAAAGCTTTTGTATGGCTCGTGTCTTCGTGGTTACACTTTCATTGCGGTCGGTTTCAATAAAAAAAAAATACAAAAATTTTTCTGCTTTTGTTGTTGTAGCAATTTTTATTATGTGGCTATTATAAGTGTTGATTTTAAATGCTTTCACGGTCAATATTTAGGCTTCAGAATCTATAGACTTTTAAGGATGGGGCAAAACAGTTAAGAAGACGGGTCATTTGATTTCAGATAAAATAAAAAAAGTTTCTTTTCTGCTTGCAGAGTCATAATGTTATACTCTGCAAGTCTGTGAGAATTCAAGGAACATTTCCTCCTGAAAAGTTGTTTTGCTTTATTTGTCGAAACGTACTTTGCGAAATCTAGCTCTATCGTTGCGTCGTGCGTGCATTTTGCGTTCTTATTACAGTTTGTGCAATAGACTTTCTGATCAAAACTGTATTATTTCGTGGAGAAGTGCATCAATAGGGGCAGGAAATCTGTGCGCTCACGATAAGCATGTGACCGCATTGGACAGTCACAAGTCCAGAAAACATAGAACTAGTTCGAGCTGCCATTGAACTATTTATACCAGGCACTCTGTTAGGAAACATGCAGGTATTTTTGAAATTTGGAGACGTTCAATTCCCACTAGATGACACTCGTCCAAGAACTCTTACCTCTTGATTATGAAGTTTAAAATGTTATTTTACTTAAAACTTGTTGCGAGGTGATATGAACTGGGCCGCACGCTCTCCTCATTTCGACGAAATTCATTATTTTTATCATTCTGAAGAAATATGTTTCTTATCTGCCCTATCCGTTATTTATATTCTTTTAAATAAATCTTTTTAAAAAGCTCAATTTTCCCCAAATTATGGAAAAGTGCTTTTATAACGCCCATCCATAAGCAAAGATCAAAAAGGGTAATAACTGATTACCGATCTATTGCTAAACTGTCTGTGATTCCAAAATTATTTCAATTAATCATATGTAATGTTCAATCTTTCAACTGCTGCTCAATTATTTGGGATAATCAGTATGGTTTTGTTAAACAAAAATCAACTACTAGAAATTTGTTCCATTTCACGTCCCTTTGTCCTGATGCTTTTGAAGATAGGGAACAAGTTGACTTTGTATTCAGTATTCACTGACTTTAGAAAAGCGTTTGACAATTTATGTCATAAAGCACTATTACTAATATTTAATGATAGTTTTGTAAAAGGGATCTGGTCCTATTTAGAAAATAGATGCGATAGTGTTTCTTTTAGAAATGAGCGGTCGGTTCAGTTTTTCGTTAACTCAGTAGTTCCTCAGGGTAGCCACCTGGGCCCAGTTTTATTTACTTTATTTATAATTGACATATAGTCTTGATAAATAGAAATTCTTTTGTTCATATTTATTACTGATGAGTGATTACATTAAACTTTACAAAAGAATAAAATCGTCCACTGACTGTAGGTATACTTTTACAAGGTGACCTTGACAGATTTAGGGAATGGTGCAATTTAAATCGCCTTTTTTTAAATGTTAAATGCAAAACTATGTGTTTTTCAAGTAAAAAAAACATAATTATACTTAAGCCCGAACCACACTTCTCTCGTGTGGCGAGTAGTATGTCGCTATCGCTCTAATGTAAAGGGTTTTCCAATAAGAGGTGTTATTTTGAATAGCCCGCTATTTCGGTAGCTGTCACTTTTGAAGCTGTAATTTTTTGACATTTGACAAGTAGAAACTACGCCATTAATAAAAATGTTACGATACACGCTTCAACAAAGCATTGAAATTATTAAAATTCACTATATAAATGGTGAAAACTTGGCAGAGACGGTTCGTAAAACTAAAACATTTTTGGGTCGTCGTGAAGCACCTTGTCGGAGCGCAATACAGAAATTGGTGGACAAATTCGAGCTGTTGGGACAAGGTAGTGATGTGAAGAATAAAACCCGTGCACGTCGCTCAAGAACAACTGAGAATATTGCTGTTGTAGCCCAAAGTGTTGAAGAAAACCCATGTTTGTCCATTCCTCGTCGTTCTTTGGAACCGTATTTTGCATAAAGACTTGGGTCTTAAGGCTTATAAAGTTCAGTTAACACAAGAACTCAAGCCGGCTGATCATCAACAACGTCGTGTCTTTGCTGATTGGGTCCTTGAAATGCATGAAAATGATCCGGAATTTCATCGAAAAATCATCTTGACTGATGAGGCCCATTTCCACCTCTGAGGCTACGTCAACAAGCAAAACTGTCGCATCTGGGGCTCGGAAAACCCAAGAGTTATTGTTGAAAAGCCTCTCCATCCTCAACGCGTGACTGTTTGGTGCGGTTTATGGTCCGGCGGGGTCATTGGACCTTACTTTTTCGAAAATGAGGCTGGAGCAACAGTTACGGT
Organism: Leucozona laternaria; assembly: GCA_932273885.2. Lineage (NCBI taxonomy): Eukaryota > Metazoa > Arthropoda > Insecta > Diptera > Syrphidae > Leucozona > Leucozona laternaria. The sequence goes on from OW026366.1 coordinate 210,922,470, forward strand.
CAATGGATTGCGCTATCGAGAGATGATTAATGATTTTTTATGGCCGGAATTGGATGGTATTGATCTGGACAACGTTTACTTTCAACAAGACGGCGCTACGTGCCACACAAGCAATGAAACCATCGATCTTTTACGGGAAAAGTTTCCGGACCGTGTTATCTCTCGTAGAGGTGATCACAATTGGCCACCGAGATCTTGTGATTTAACACCTTGCGACTTCTTCCTTTGGGGCCACGTGAAAGATAAGGTCTACGCCAACAGCCCAGCGTCGATTCCAGACCTCAAAGATGGAATTCGTGAGGCTATCGAGGACATAGGGCAGCCACTTTGCGATTTGGTTATGGAAAATTTCATGAAAATGATATGGTCCTGTAAGCGTGGTCGTGGCGGCCATTTGGCTGATGTTGTGTTCCATTATTAACGGCATACCTTCTTCTTTATAATGAAATAAACATCCGATCATTTATCTCAAAAAATGCCATTTTTCTTTGAATATCAAAATAACACCTCTTATTGGAAAACCCTTTATTTCATATGCGTAGAGCCATATTTGTATCGTGTGATGTGTTGTGTCGAAATCTATGAAATACATTGGAATGACAGCGACACGCTACTCTACAACGTACCACACGAGAGTAGTGTGGTTCGGCCCTTAGTTACATGTTTGATTCGTCTCCTTTGAATTAACTGTCTGTATTTTATGATATTTAATGATCACTTTAATTTTGTAATAAAAAAACCTAAAAGGGTCTTAGGATTTTAAAAACGTTTTTCACGTGAATTTGGGAATCCCTTCGTTTTGGAGCTTCTTTTTGTATCCCTTGTGAGACCAATTCTCGAGTACGGATGTGCCCCTTACTACTCTATCCATATAACTAGATTAGAAGCGGTGCAGAATAGATTTTTACGTTTTAACGAGAAAATGTTGAAAGTCAAAAGTAAAACATACATAGATGGACTTTCGTGTTTGATTATGTTTTCAGTTTGAATTTTTGTTTCAAAATTTTTAAATACAATGTTGTTTGAACTATTGAGAAGCACAGATTGCAAAATTATAACAAAATCGGGCTTACTATGGAAAAGACAACGCGAATAACCCAAAAATAAGGCCCTTTTCTCAAAAAACGTGAAATGCCTATTTCCGTTATGTGAATTTTTTGCCAAAAATCTGAAGTGAAGTTTCCTTGCAATTCCTTTGGTCATTGAACGTGCGAAGTTTAATCAAAATCACTAGAGCTGTTTTTGAGCTCAAACAAAAATTAAATTTTCCCACTAGGGAATCACATACAAATGATTTATACCAAATTTCATGCAAATCGAAACACCTGTTTAGGGTCTAGCTTAAATTACAGTGGACGCACAGACACACCGACGCGATGGACGCACAGACCGACAGACGGCACGAAGAAACCCACTTTTTCGGACTTCTCGATCATTGTAGTCTTGGCTTAGATGAATACAACCTCGTAATTTTTTTCTACACGAAACCAATACTTGCCTTATTTTATAGTCAGTAAAAAAATCATGTAGGTTCTATATGGGAAGTTATGGATTCGTACAAAAAATCGAACTCGAGATTTTGATCAAACTTTACATTACGATGATAGAGAAGTCAAAAAAAGTGGGTCTCGCAAAAACGTCCGTCTGTCTGTCTATCTGTCTGTCGGTTCGACTACAGCCTAAACGGATGGGTCGATTTTCTTTAAACTTGGTACCTAGCGTTTTTTTTTCTCAAATCCAGCGCTACCGAATTTGTTTTTAAGAACTCAATAAATTTAAATAGTTATAAGTTGCCGTTTAATAAAAAAAATGGTCCCGAAAAATGGTTATTAATGGTACCTCCCAAAGAACCATTTTTTTGATTTTCGCTTTTCTCGAAAACGGTTACACTGATTCTGATCAATTTTTTTATGAAGAAGTATTGACATATTCTAAATAATATTGAGTACCAAAATCATCAAAAAAAATATTTTTTAGATTTTTAAAAAAAGTTTTAATATTTTTTTTTGAAAACTCAATATTTCAAAAACGACTTGGTCGATTTTTATTAATCTTGGTAAATAGCAGTGTTTTTACTTTATCTAGAAGATTTTTGACAAAAATTATTCGAATACCCAAAAATAACGGTGCCTCCCATACAAATGTTAAAAAACCGTTAAGAAAAATATTTTGTTTCTCAAAAACGACGCCTACGATTTTCATTAAAGTTTTTTGTGTGTTAAAATTAGTACGATCTACCATTTAAAATTTTTAAAGTTTATATTTTACGTTTATTAACAGTACCTCTCACAGAACGGTCTCTTTGATTTTCGACTACCTCAACATCTGATCAACCGAATCAAATTAGATTTTTTTTATAGAAGCTTGTAACAAATATAAATAAAATTGCGTCTCAAAATTTTCTAAAAAATGACTTTTGGATTTTTTTAAAAAAAATCAAAATTATTTTTTGAAAATTAGATATTTCGAAAACTGATGGTAGCAGATTTTTTTGTGAAGTTCAATTTTTAACGCAACAATAATAAATGCTTTAAATTGTCGTATCAATTATTTTTCTCAAAAATGTAATTTTATATATAAAAAATTAATTATTTTTAAAACCGCTCCTACGATTTTCAAAATTTTTTTCTCATAAATAAAGATTTATATAAGAAATCAGATGGTGTACATCGCGTTGGGTTAAAACGGATTCAAAGTATTTTAATCAATTTCTTTCTAATTTTGTTGATTTAAAACAATTTACCAGTTTAAATAGTATAATTTCCTTTTATGCATATTGCATATGTGCAACACTAGGCTATATTGTTAATTTTTGTATACTCACATAATACCACCTGAAACTAAACTAAGATTTGGCAAATGGATAAAATATATACTCCTATAGCTAATTTATTTCAGACTATAGAACCACAATGTGATCGCGCATAAGAGCAAGTTCGTGCGACCGAGTTGTGCATATTTTTTTTATTGTTTGTTAAAATAAACAAAAAAATCGTATTTATAAATTAAATAAATTAGGTATGTTTTCAAATTGATTATATGCTTTTGTCGAAATATTAATCAATTAAGGCCTTCGTTACGTTAAAATCGAAGGAGTTTTGATTTGTAATGAGGTCACCGGAATGTATTAGTCCAATCAGTAAAGCAACTTCAAGCCTGTTCCTAACTTTTCAAGGGTCAATTTGGAAAAAAATTCATTCAAAGATGTGGTAAGGAAAGGATTTCAAAAATTAGTTTTGCTTTTATATCAAATCAAGTAACAAACGCAAGATAACTGTTAACAGTGCCTTGTTTTATTTTGTTCGCCTTCGCTTTCGCTTTCGCTTGACTGCCATTGTCATTACATGAAGCTTGAATGGGAAGTTGGTTGAATCTTCTTTATTTTTGTGTTTCTTATAAAGAAGTTGTATGGGCTAAAAAACTGGAATAAGCTGTGTTTGTTTTGAAATTTTAAAGAGCCATTTTGAGGAAAAGTAAAAAATCATGAGATTTTCACTTAATTCATGAAATCATGAGTTTAGGGTCAAACCACATGAAAATCAGGATAAATCATGAGATTCGGCATCATTGTTTGAACCCATGTGATTTTTTTTCCTTTGAGACTATTGAAAATTCATCATCCAAGGACGTCCAAGGAAGCCCTAATAGAAAACATCTGTATATACCGAAATTGTCAAAATTCCTATTACAATCCTCGAAAGAGTTCAGAGGAATTCTTCGAAAAAAGGCTTGGGTAGTCTATATATGCTTGAGGGCGCCATTTGGCCCACACTTTTACTAAAACCAAAATCCCTAATGTTGTGCAGTACGGACAAAATAAGAAAAAAAAAAACATGACTCATTTAATCGTAGTGAGTTTAATTCCAATTCCAAAATCAATCGCAACACAGTTTTCTGTGACAGTCGATTTGACAGTACTCGATTGTTTTGAGGTTAGTTTGGTCTGGCAATTCATCATGCATAGATTCGATTCGAGAAACTCATCGGGCATTTCATTTTAAAATTTTATTCAGTGATGAAGCACCTCTTTTTGAGTTAAATCGCTATGTCCATACCTAAACAGAAGTGCTCCATTTGGAGCGATGATAATCTACAAGTCCAAACATATTGCCGAAACATCATTAGGTACATCCAGAAAAAAACACCGTTTGGTGGGCTTTTAAAATGGTGGCCAATTTCAAGTCGACCAGTTCAGTTAACAATCAGACAGCACCCGTGCGTTAACGAAACGTAATATGCTCTGCCGGAAAATTCACCGCTGTCCGTAGTTCTTCACAAATCCGATGGCATTGTGCCATCCATCACCATGAACGGAGAGCACCAGCTATAGATGATAACCAATTTCTTTTTGATCAAATTTGATGATATGGATGTGAACACCTCTGATGATACAATGGGCATTCTGGACGATCTATTTTAGTGCATGGTTATTTCAGGCCGAAGAGGCAACGTGAACTGGCCACCAAGATCGTTCGATTTGGCTGCGTAAGACTTTGATATCTCATACAGAAGTTACTGTAATCAAAACCCTTATTTCAAGCCTTTTCAAACAAAAAAAACTACCTGGGGATTTTAATCAAACCTGACATTATGATGATAATAAATACGAAAAATGTGGGTCCCATAGTTCTAGAGTCACTTTCATAATAACTACCTACTACTATTGTTATTAATTACTTACACATACCTACTTGTATAAATGTATAATTATTTAATCTCAGTACTTTAAAATCAGGTACTATTAAATTCCAACTGACTGAAAATCCTTGCTCGTCAACGAACATAAACTCTAGGACTCAAGAACGCCGCCATACTTCAATAGAAATCCAAAGAAATTACAAAGATGTAGTAGTTTTACTGCTCTTCCTTAGTCGTTCCAGCAAATCTGTTATCTGTCCCTTCTTCGGTTCCTTTGTTTAACTAACCGCAGTTGGAATTTTTCTTAAAATAACTTTTTTTATGTTTCACCTGAAAAAAATTAATCAAACTAAAAAAAATTAAACTGATGTCAGACAGAATTTCGGGACTCATTTTCGGCTTCATGCATATTTTGCTATAGTTGATTAAATGAAAAACACTTCAATTCTATTTTCTACGAATGCACCTGTCTTCTACTACATAGGAACATAAATATCTACAATCGTAGGTGAAAACAGACATAATAGTTCCCCAAAAACGTGATACTTCCGGTGTTATCATTATGTCTCTATGAATTGCAAACATAAGTTAGATAAATGTTATTTCTTCGTTTGAACTTCAGTTGTCTGCAACAAAATATCTTCCCAACTACAAAGATCCCCTTTTGCAGCCAACCATAATATAAATCGCATGAGAGAAATGCTCAGCACGATCTTCTGCTCTTGTAGCAACTAATCTTTTAAATTGATCGCCAACAAGATGCACTTGCTGTGCCGATTTATTCATTTATCCCAGCCACAGCGTCGATAATACAGTTCAAACATAAATGATCTCTGAGAACTGAGAAGTATCAGCTATGCACCGGCTTTTGTCATAAGCAAACAATCTATCGTCGATCCTCGATACACTTCAGTCCAATCCAAACCAAACAAAAAATGGATAAAATAATGTTCGTAGTTCGTTCCACAAAATACACAAGTTCGTTTGCTGACTTCATGAATGAATATCTCAGTTGGCAGTTTGACAACGATCGAATCGATCGCTTGCTAGTTTCCTACATTCAGTTGTATCTCGCATCCAACTATACCGATCGTACCAATCTCTGTGCAATTTCTTGCGCATCTCAATCTCAAGAGTCAAGACTTAACATTTCCACTCGCCATCGCCATAGCGACAGTGCCACAATCCTCCGTGTATTTTGTATCTTCTCTCATTGCAAAGTATCTATCGGGGAAAATCAAATTTTCCCCCGGTTTCGATCGGTTGGCCACCATAAGAGGTACACATGTTGGCAATGCGCCGTCGTCGTTGTCGCTATCGTAATCGTAGATACATTTCTCTTCTTATGCGGGTGTTTGGTGTGGTGCGGTGCTTCGTGCTCCTTGGACTTCTTTGACTTTGACTACCGTGGAGACGCACCATTCAGTCCTCCTCCTCCAAACCAATCGACCACGCAAACGCAATGCACATGCACATTTTGTTTATTTACGTGCAAAGAATTGTATATTATCTGGCAGGCAGACGGGCAGATCGGTAGTCGGACGGACGGATATTTTCTTTTTTTGAGTTAGGTACAAAAAAAAAAAAGCAATTACTATCCTCTCTCGGTTTCGAATCGGCATCGCATAATGCACAGCCCCGCTGTTTTCGAGCGTACGTTTCAATTCAGTTGAATTGTGTACGCCTGCGAAGTGACTTCGTACGTCGATGAAGGTTATGGGTTTCTTTTCAAATTAAAAAAAAAAAATCTAAGGACGGTTAAGATTTTCGAACGCCTTTTTCTAATTGTGTTTAAATTTGTATGAAAATTGATAATACCTACTTTCTAACTGCGCAAACTTTCCAGTTATTTGCAAAAAAAAAAAAAAAATTTTAAAAAAGTACAATTTTGGAATACCAGTGAAATCAAAAAAAGTATTTACTTTATCAAAATTTGACATATAAATGTGCTAACCCTTAAATGAATTGAAATTTTAAATTAAAAAAAATAGAAAGTGTAAAAAACCCTAAATACATACCCCAAAAAATTGTTGAAAACTTTAAATTTGAATTAAATAAAAAAAAATAAATAATTTATTAAATCTCTTTCAACCGGAAATTGAGAAGGAAATTTTGAGGGTTGTTTCCGATTTGAAATTTTTTGGGTTCGGATTCGGATAAAGTGCGTTTGTTCTCCTCTCTCGGACAAGTGTCTGATCTATGCATTGTGTGTTGTTTTTGTTGTGTATTTATGTATATCTATTAAATTATACTCAGAATTTAAATTCAAACTGTGAGAAGAATATTAATTAAGTTGTTAAAGAAAAAAATATTATTTTTTGAGTGTTACTTTTTTTAATTCAAAATTCGAAAGGGTATACTGAAAGATACTTAAAGTGTGCCATATCCGGTGGAATTTAGTGGAAATAAAATTATTTTTTGTGCGCCAACTTTAATTCATCAGCAATTCTAATAAAAAAATTATCGGAATTGCCTAAGATTTTTGTTCGATTATTATTTTTGAATGCTTATTGACATTTTAATGGATACATTAATTTGCCTAAAATTTAACAAATTGGCAATGTTTTGAAAGGTAAGATATAAAAGAATAATAAATCAAATAGTTTTTATATTTATAGCTTTAGGGCCAGTTATAGAAACTGTATACAATTGGTGACTTATTATTTATAAGTTATAAACATTTGCTTAAACCTAAATTTACTTAATTGACTTGGAAGCACAAAACATATATGGCCGTATTCATAGTTATTTTAAACAATTGTTTAGTTAAAAAGTAGGTTAAATTGAATTTTATGAATTTTATTTTATGGTTTTTCATTCAAATATTTGGGGTCTGATAATTCAATAAACTTCTATTATGAGTAATACAGAAAGGAATTTGGTAATAGAAAATATATTTATTCATTAATTCAATAATTCTTAAACTGCAGTGAAGCAAAACATGAGTTTTACAAACGACTATGAATACGCGCCATTGAATTGCTATTACCCGAAGACTATACGGCGTGTATTATCATAGTCGTTTTCTAAAACTCACGTTTTACTAAACTACAGTTTAAGATGAATACGTCTTTAATGATTACTTATACCCTTTGCTTATATGAAACTTAAATGTTTATGTTCTACTTAAACCCTTATGTCCTACTTCTTCTCTGTTTAAACAGACGCATACGTAAGTTGTTATCTTGAACTTAAATATTTTATTTTCAATTCAGCAAATGAGCCTGTCTTTTTGTGTAGGTATTTCCTTAAAATTCTTTTAATTAATTTCATAGCTTCTTTTCGATTTGCAATGCCTTTTTTTGGCTATGATTTTCGTCCAAAACTTTATTACAACTACCATATTTGGGCAGGTGCTCTAAAAATGATAGGTGAAAGAACTATAACGGAAACATTTACATCTCTTGAGCACCGTCGTAATGTTTCATGTCTATCATTATTTTACCGCTATTTCTATAATAAGTGTTCTAGTGAAATAGCCAGTTGCATTCCTCCCCTTAAACAATTCAACCGTAATACTCGCGCTTCTAGGAATGCTCATCAGCTTACCCTTTGAGCCCAACTTCGAACGTACTGTTAAGCACAGAGATTCTTTCCTTAGTCGCACTACACGAATGTGGAATGCTCTACCCAGCCCTGTTTTTCCCTCCCATTGTGATCTTCAGACATTTAAAACCAAGGGGCATCGGTATCTCCTTTCCAATCCCCTTAAATGTACCTAATCGCTCGTGCTGTGTATATCATTTTAAGGGTAGTCACAACCCCTTTAGTGCAAAAAAAAGAAGTGTGATTTAAGTAGAAATAGAATAGAATTTATATAACAACAGTCTAACTATTTTGTGTTAACTTTGCTTAATACAAGAATACTCGTAGCTTCCATTTTAATCCATTTTGTTTTGCTAGAAAGTTTTCACAGAAAACCAGCAACATTTATGAAAATTAAAGTTAAAACAAACAATAATTTTAAAAATAAGATTCTATAGAATTGATTATTTTTTTAAAATTTATTTATACGGAAATTTCGCACGAGTTTTCCCCTAATTCAAATCCATTCAGTCGTTGCTTAGTCTAGTAGCCAGTGTTAGCGCAGTGGAAATTATTTATGTGTCCCTATGAATGAAAAAAATGTGTCCTTTTGAAATTAAATGAGTCCTTTTGAAAATTAATTCTTAACATCTAAAAAAATACGAGTTTAAGTAGGTAATACCTGTCCGCAGTTTTTTTTATTGTTTAATAAAAGAAAAACTTTACAGAAAATTAAGAATAAAATTAAAACAACTTAATGCATAACATTACTTAATGTAGGTTAAAGTCAGTCTTACATTTCATAAAAAAAAACAAGTTTATAAATAACCTTATTTATTACTTATTTCATCTTCGTTCCTTATTTTTAAATAAATTGAAATTTTCTTCATGTTAAATGATCGTGAAAAAATGTGTCCTTTTAAAAAAAATTTATCCCCGAGTCCTCTAAAGAAAAAATAGTCTCCGGGGCAGTATATAGTATCCCAGTGGTAACTCTCCTAGTATAGCCCCCAAAGAAAATTGACTTTCACCTGGAACAAATTCCGACAAATTTTTACCAGAGCTGTGTGATTTTATGGAGTGAAGGGGTCAAAATTTAGTATTTATTGTAATCTGGTCAAAAACCATCAGTTTTTTTTTTTTTTGTTAGAAAGATTGTCAAGGTTTATGAAAAATTCTTTACGAAAAAACATTACGATATTTTTTCGTAAGAAAAAAAAACCATGCCCATCAGTAACTTAAACAAAGATTATGTGGACAAAAAAGTATTTAGGTATACTGTATATGCATACAGGTACCTACATTAAAAGATTCAACAACGTGTTTTTTTTTTCAAAATTGACATAATTTTTTTTATGTAGAATTACATATAAGCTAAATATTTTGTAATGATATTTCTCCAAAAACACCCGATAACTTTAAAAATCTTGTATTCTTTTAACACACAAAATCCAAAGTAGGGGTTAAAATTTATAGTGTCCTATTTATAGATTAGCAAAACAAAGTGCGCTCCACCAAAATTCAGCTTTTTCTGATTTTTTTCAAAGTCCGACACTTTATTATTTATTTGTCTGATTTAAAAAAATGGCAAGTTGAATATTTTCTGCTTTAACACTTTACTCTTGGCTCCCGGACCAAAAGGAATTTAAATTAATCATTTTAAATCAACTAATGGGGGGGTAAGGGTAAATTTGTTTTGTATGCTTTAAACTTCGAGGAAGAATCAAATACAAAATCCAGCATGTTAAAGATTTTTGTAATATTTAGTTTGATAATCCAACGAAAGCGATAATTTTGTGCGCTCAAAGATTTTTTAAGTGAACTCAATGATTAGCTTTTTATTTGTTTGAAGATTTCTGAGATGAAATATTTTTGAATTCATTTCTTAGTGGGTTTTTCTACATGCATTGCTCATAAATTTGGACTAAAAAAATTGTACGTAACACAGTCCAAATTTGCACCCGAAAAAAAAAATTAATTTTAAAATTGGTTTAAAAAATCATCTTTCTAAATGTGCTGTGAACCAAAGTTATTCACACTTATACTACGTTTCAACCGACCACTAAACCGAGATTTGATAAGATTTACCTATCTATAATCTTCTTCAAATTTCGAAGATTTACAATACAAATATATTTCGTAAATCTAGTAGATTTCAAATAAATCTCGTTAAATCTTCATAGGGCCAATAGTTTTTACAAATCTAACAAACCTTTTTACTGGACGCATTCATTGGAAAATCCAACCTTTTTTTGCTTCTTTTGACAAACATAAAAATTTCTGTCTCACTTCAACTTCATTCGAAAACAACATTTGCATTTTGAAAGCTGCTTTCAAAGTTAATCTATTTTTTAATCATTTTGTGTGATGGAAACACAAGCTAAATTGAGACAAACCTTCGGTGGAAACATAGGATAAGTCCCTATGTTTCACAAGGTTTGATCAAAAATCTGATTAGTTGCCCGGTTCGACACATCCCAAAAGTATTAATTTATGAACTTATGATCCTGCCCTAAAACATATGTATAATGAACAACTTATCAGTAGTTTACTTACGCCCAATTTCTTCACAGAAGTATTAAGCAAGCCTAGTACGCAGTCCAGCTAGACCAGGTACTAGCTCTGGTACTCTGCCCTAAAGAAAAGTAAGTACCTGACCATTTCTTCACGTCACTAGATAGTACTCGGTATCAACTTGACAGAACTAGAGCTTAGTACTTATGTGAAGAAATCATTTGGTACCAATTTGAGTACTAATTTTAGGACTAGTACCAGTATCAGCATTAGGACTCTATGAAGAAATTGGCCTTTAGACTTTGTGAAAAAAGCCCAAAATTCAAATTACATTCCTTGTCAGCTTTATGTTTTTGTAATAGTAATTCTTATGTCTGTAGTAAGGTATAAGCCGTGTTTTTTTCGCAAGCATATCTTCTTAAAAAAATACATTAACAAATCCGCTTCGTTACGGGCGATACAAATTTTCGCTTAGGAATTTATCGGATATAAAAACAGTGCTTCCATCAAAAATCATATTTTGGGTGAATTGCCATCAAATGTCATCAATTCATTCACAATCATTATTTGACTTTTTACAAACAAAAACAAAAAAGTTAGTAGTTTGGAAAATAATTTAATTAAATTGAAAAATTGAATAGCAACAAGAAATTGGATTGTTTTTTATATGTGTTGCCGACTACTTCGGTGTTATAGAATCCTTTCCATATATTTTAACCTACTTCGGCTGCGAAATTCCATGGTCCTTCATCTGTATTTATTAAGATGTAAGGAAAACAAAGTATATAACCTTAAAAGGAAAAGAATAATAATAAATAATAAAACTATTTACTAGTGCTTTTTCAGAATTATGAACTATCCATTTTGTTATTTGATTTTTCGTAGGTCGAAAGTTGAATTCACGTAAATTATATATATTTTTAAACAGCTGACAGCTCAAAGATCATTAATATATCAGTGCTGCCAAGATGTACGATTTTATTGTTAGTTTTTTTTTTTTTTTTTGCAAATTTATTTTATGCGAGTTCGCATGCAACGTGTTTTTTTTTTAAGAAAGAACAACATTCGAAAGTGATCCATACTATATATATATATCCATACTATATATAATGGGTGATTTTTTAAGAGGTTTAGAACTTTTTTAAAAAAAAAAACACAAAAAATTCGAAAAAATGAATGAAATATTTATTTGAATCGATAGTTTGAACCTTGCAATTTAATGTTTAAAGATAATTTCATGCAAATGTTGACCGCGGCTGCGTCTCAGGTAGCCCATCCGCTGAGTCCAATTTTGGCATACTCTTTCACACATATCGGCCGGTATCTCACGAATGAATGCATGGATGTTGGCTTCCAGTGCGTCAATCGAAGCGGGCTTGTCCCTATAGACATTAGCCTTGACATATCCCCACAAAAAATAATCTAATGGTGTCAAATCGCACGATCTAGGCGGCCAATTGACCGGCCCGAAACGTGAAATTAACTGTTCACCAAACTCGCCTCGCAATTGCGCCATTGTTTCGCGTGCTGTGTGGCATGTGGCACCGTCTTGTTGAAACCACATATCATGCAAGTCAAGAACTTCCATTTCGGGCAAAAAAAAGTTTGTTGTCATCGCTCGGTAGCGTTCACCATTGACAGTAACGCTGCGATTCGCATCATCTTTGAAGAAATAGGCCCAATAATGCCGCCGGCCCATAAACCGCACCAAACAGTGGCTTTTTCGGGATGCATTGGTAGCTGTTGCAATGCTTCTGGCTGATCTTCACTCCAAATGCGGCAATTTTGCTTATTTACGTACCCATTCAACCAAAAATGAGCCTTATCGCTGAACACAAGCAGCGCGCGATGAACATTTCGAACCGAGCACGAATTTTGATAGTAAAATTCAATAATTTGCAAGCGTTGTTCATTTGTAAGACGATCCATGGTTAAATTGCAAACCAAACTGAAGCTGTTTGACAGTGACACAAGGTACTAAACATGAGTCAGCTGTCAAAACCAGTGTTGCCAAAACCAAACCAGCTAAAAAATCACCCGTTACTATACATACACATATCAATAGTATGGATCACTTTCGAATGTTGTTCTTTCTTAAAAAAAAAACACGTTGCATGCGAACTCGCCTGTGAATGTCGCAAGGAAAAAAGTCAATTTAAGGGGATGTCTGATATTTGAATACTGCCTATTTCACTTCAAAAGTTTTTGTCACAGTTACTGAAGTGACAAATCATTCAAGAGTCTCTATCTCTTGTCATGGTAAAGTGCATCGCATCTTAGCCGTTTGAATTCAGTATTCCTGCTGAATAACAACATGTACTCATGAATGTTTAAGAGTTTTAAGGCACTATAGCTCATCGAGAAGTTTTAAATCGATATTAAAAATTATACCGAACAGAAAAAAATTGACTTCAAACTTGCCAAATTTCTCTTTGTCATACATAACCTAATAAAGATGTTTAAAATCTGTTGAAAAATTTCACACACACAAAACTAAAAAGCAGAAAATAATTGAATGAAAATAAAGTTGCAAAGTGAACATAAAAGCATAAAATTTTAAACGAAAAAGGTGGGGCGCATCCAATAGGTAGTCAAAGGGGGAAAGAGGAGCATGATACGCAACCAGAATAGTAGAAAATTTTGACATTTCATTTACATGAGTGGTCGCTGACAATTGCGAAATATCATGACACAAAACCAAGTACCTAAAATCCGTGTTTTGACTTTGAGGTCAAATTCTAAACAATTTTCTATTCACCGATTCGTGGAATCCGTTATGATGATGTGAATTACGAATTAACGTTTTACAATTCGCAGAGGAAAATTGTTGGTGGAATATATTAGGAGTTTTTCTTTTTTTGACTCCGAGCGGCCCGTGAGCGAATAGAGCTTGCTCCGAACCGGGCGTGACCTGAGCGCCCCGATTTATTTATGAAACACTATTGGGCACTAAACTGTCATTGTATACATTTTTTTTGTATTAAAACGTCAAAATTGTCAGCTTTAGCCGTTTTTTTATTATCAGAGATTATCCATATAGCTCATCAAAATACATGCATTACAACAACAACACGAGATCCTGCTCTCTATCGGGATCACGTTTCATCAACCAAAAGTTTAGTTTTTGCTATTGCTTCTCAGCTTTGGAAATGGTTAGGAATTGTGAACTCTATAGTGTAAAGAAAAAAGAAAACCAATAAATGAAAAATAAATAAACGTAATGGAAAAAGAGACAGGTATACAACACAGTTGTCACTAAGATCCGTATTGTTTTGCGATGATCTATATGGATCATCGGCGACAATAAAATACGGCTTTTGTTTGTGAAATTGGTGGTTATATTTTCAAGTTTTGTTTCTGTTTAATTAGTTTCTAGTAAATACAAAATGAAAAGAGCAATTATTCCACAAAAAACTTAATGAACTTAGCTGCGCTCAGCTTTTCGCTCTCGGTCATTTTTTTCCGAGCTCATCAAGCGAGCCCCGTTCGAGCTCTGAGCTAAAAAAGAAATACAAGTTGAGAGCTCGGAAGCGTTCCAAGGTAAAAAAGTAACATAGTTCTTTTTTGGACAACTCAGTACCCCGCTCGGAGGTAAAAAAGAAAAACGCCTTTTAAAATACACAATTTTCCAATTTTAAAATTTTACAAGAGATATTGGGGCATATTCATAGTCACTTTTAAACTCCAGTTTATCTTAGACCTGGGTTTATCCTATCTAAATAACATTGAATAAACCCCAGTCTAAGATAAACTGGAGTTTAAAAGTGACTATGAATATGCCCAATTGTATTTAAATTTTGTTTATTTAAAGGATTTATAAGCAGGCTCTGCAAAATTCATGAGAAAACACTGGAACACACGTTAGGTAAATATGATGACCTTGTGCACCAAATCTTAAGTTACCTACTACGCTTGTTTAGCTGCTAAAACTTTCACCAAGTTTCCCCAAACGCAGTTTCTTTCTAGGGTTTTGACAGAAAGTTGTGGAAAATTGCCAAAATTTGTGAAAAGTCTTACGTTACCAAACAGACCTACTAGAAACCTTGAATGTCACCAGGTAGAAGATATAGAACCGTCACTTAAAATTCTCTAAGATTATACGCGAATTTATCAAAGGAACAAAGTTGGAGGAAGAGCTGAAAGATGAGCAATTTCATATAGCTCCATAGATGGAGCCAGAATAGATCTTGCATTTTACCTCAAATTAATTCTTTCAATCTTAAAACAAAAGAATTGAAATCTCCACTCAGTTTTTCTTTTCTTTTGAACTTTGACTAAAAGTATAACACTACAGTTCTTTGTGTGTTTGAAAACAACACATTTATCTCAAAATCCAATTAAAAATTGACTCACGATCCAAATGATCGAATAATTTAGTTTAAATTCATCGTGAATTTATCACAGTGCACATATAATTTCAATCAGCATCTCATTTCACATCACGTATTTGTAATAATAAAACAAAATCCTGAAATCTATAAACCTATACCTACTGATGCTACTCATGTGCGCATAGACATAACGCATTAATAGAGCATAGAGATACACCATTATAATGTGAATCTGATGCTTGCTTTCGTCGTCGTCAGAAAACAAACCAGTAATTTATCGCCATCTCTAAATTACTTACAACTCTTGTGTATCTTTTGCTAATCGACCATTGACATCGAATAGGCCACCGAACTTCACATAAAAGCCGACACTATCTTATTTTTTACAATCATATCCTTTGTTGAATGATGTCATGACAGCCAGCGCCAGCGAAGTGGCGCGTCAGCGCAGCTCAACGCGGAACAATCTCTCCTTTAATTGAGTTTATATTATTTTTCTACCACGACAACAACCCAAATGCCGCTTTTTAATGCGAGCGGTTCTTACGAAACCATTTCCATAAAATAAAACCCTTTTTGCTTTTATTTTCGAAACTAAATCAAATTTTACGATTCGGCATCGGCACTTAAAACTCACCGTTTAACGACTCTTCAAATGGCTATCATCAAAATTGCTTCGCTCTCGACCTGTCAAACGTCAGACCGATAAATCATTGAAAAGAAAACCAACAACTTAAAATTACCTTTCCTTCGCATAAATGTACCCAACAACAACTACTGTCAATGCGCAATCGATTTCGAGGCAAAGTGCCAACATTTATTTCGAAATTCGAACATAGCTGTTTTATTCAAAATATCAAGAGAACATGAAAAATTATGCAAATAAATAAAATTCTTATAATGTAGAAGCTCAAACCAGCAACACACGCATGATGTGGCGCGGTGGTGGCGACGCGACGCAAAATTGGTATGCGAAACCGAAACCTCACTGACGGATTGGGGGTACAAGTTTTTTTTTTTTTTTTGGCTTATTCGCTTGTCAAATTTGATAAAATTAATTCAGTCCACGAGCATTAAAATAACACGTTGGTTTATGTCATAAAAATGGAAGACAAATTGGGCATTATTTTAAGTTTTTGTTTACAAATGTGTCATTTCTACATAATTGTAATTTAGTCGGAGAGTAGAGGTACCTACACGAAGAATCTGACCTGAAAATTGACAGAATGACGTGACTGCATAATTCTGACATTTAACAGGCGGGTGGTGATTTTTCTTTACTTGAAAAGAAGAAGAAAATGTTGTGAATAACACGAATGTTGGTGTTGTTTGTCTATTTTTTTGGCACCTGTTCCATTTTAAAAACTCTGGGGGGGGGGGTTTCGCATCGCGTCGGTCGGTCGGTCGGAAACGATGAATGGAAATTACTTGTCGGACGAATTTCTATTTTTTTTTCTTGTCGAAAAGAAATAATTAAACATCCGGCTGATGTTCTACTGTAAAACCAAAATACAAAATAAATATTCGTATATCCTCTCTTTAGAAACCAATGATTGTTGTTTTTTTTAGCAGGTTTTTCTATGGAAAATTTTAAGAATGAAACTTTGGGCGATTTTGTAATACATAATTCAGTTTAAAATGTCATCGAGGGATTATGTGTGGGATTATCTCATATGTGTGGTAGGGTAGAGAAATATTTTTCATTCCATTAATTAGCTAATGGGACATTTAAACAAGTAATTTATTTCCATTGACACAGATTTGTTTTTGTGTTTTTGTTTTGATGTTTGTATTTTTGTGATAACGCAATATCAAAAAAATCTCCATAAAAAATACAAACAAAACTGTTATTGCTCACTTAACAATAGGTAGGTACTTATTAGGTATGGTATTTGATGAAATCATATATTTGCAAGGAAATATTTGAACTGATTATTTTCTAAGAAAACACAATTTTGTTTTTCAAAGATGAATAACTAAACGGCAATTCTTCAATTACTGGTGATAAGTTGGAGGCAAAAAATGGGTTTCCACAGAATTAGTTGCTGACGTCCGATTCAATGTCATCTATATTCAGAAAAAGTTCTTTTAGTGGCTTGTCGAGGGGAGTTGAGTTTGTATATTCAGCAATTCAGCTTAAAAATATCAAAATGTAGAAACCTACTGTTGGGTTGTACAATCCTTATGTTGTAGTTCAAATTGCATCTATTTCGAAAGATTGTATTATATACAGGAAAGTTGATTTTTCTAAACCCCAAAGAGGGCTATTAGAGCGTCTTAAGTTTAGGTTTTCGGGAGGCCATCAACGTAACGAAATCCTTCATTTTTTTGTTGTTGTAAGCACCAAAATAGTGTGTTATCTGTATATGTTCTGTCTGTGCCGGCGGCGGCGGTGGGGTAAACTTAAAACGTGGGTATTCTTCTGTAATACGTTACGTTGTCACACTTTTCGATGTAGCACGTAACATTGCGAAAATCTGCAAAGTAAGATATTGGGTACGTTCAGTGACAAAAATCTGAAGATCCCCTTCAAGCAAACTATAGTCGGTTTTGGATCCGCGCACGTAGTCAACAACGTATGGACGACTTTGCATACGAATCCATATATGGACCCTCAGAACTGCAATTGTTGATATTTACACATACTAACTAACACATTTTTGATGTGTAAACATTTATGCTGGCGGTAGAGTGACGTCGTGCAACGTTACGGTGTGCAACGTTACGATCTGCATACTAGGATGGGTGCGTTCAGTGAAAAAAATCTTAAGCAAAAACAAGTCCGGTTTGGATCCGCGCACGTTGATGTTTACACATATTAACCGTGAGCCCCGGCACTCACACAATTTTTTTTGTTCAGCTATTTATTATGTGTATGTGGGTCTGTAAGTTCCTGCTTACGATGATTTAGGTTGTGACTTGTTCTTTATTATTGCTCCCAAGTAAAAGTTTGACTCGCCTTAGTTTTGGTAGTTCTTAACAGATTTCTGGTTTGATCTTGTTTTTGATTATGTTGATCACGGACAGCGCTATGCATCAACAGTAGATGAAGACTGCGACTCAATAAGTGACGCACCAAAAAGGTATAGAAAATAGTGTACAACCAACATTGTGTGCGAAACTAGAAAAAGCTAGTAAGGTTAGAAGAAGGTCATTGCTTAAGGCCCTGGTCAACTCCGAACTGTAGCACCACCTTTAATATAAGCAAGGAGTTAAGTTTCTCCTATTTTGCTTTACGGCTCAAGCCCTGTTAGGGTGATTACTGCTTCTGTACCCAATAGAGTGTGACATTATTATTCCTGTCAACTTCATTTACTAGGTGAATAAAATGATGTAGCTGTAGAACGTTTGATGTTCTGTCAAAGCTATTGATGTATCAAGATGTTTAGTAGAGATTGAGCAAACTTCAACTTTCAGCCAAAGATCAAGCTGCATTCATTGAGTTCCTCCCCATCATAAATTCCTATATCAGTTTTGAACTGATAGCATAGAAATTAAGGGCTTTAAGTGCGGCTGGGTTATCTGACATATAAAAGCATAGTTTTGGTTCACGTACATAGCTCCTTTCAAGGCTTCATTCTGCGCATTTCCCTGTGGCTTTTAATATCTTCTGGAAAAAGCTTGCAGCCTGTCTCGTCGGTGTGGAAAGTTTGGTTCTCGTCCCAAAGATTCCTTCCAAGTCCCACCCGTTCAGACATTATAGATCCATCATTAAACCATTTGATTTGAAAGTAACGGGTGATTTTTTGGCTGGTTTGGTTTTGGCAACACTGGTTTTGTCAGCTTCAGTTTGGTTTGCAATTTAACCATGGATCGTCTTACAAATGAACAACGCTTGCAAATTATTGAATTTTACTATCAAAATTCGTGCTTGGTTCGAAATGTTCATCGCGCGCTGCTTGTGTTCAGCGATGAGTCTCATTTTTGGTTGAATGGTTACGTAAATAAGCAAAATTGCCGCATTTGGAGTGAATATCAGCCAGAAGCATTGCAACAGCTACCAATGCATCCCGAAAAAGCCACTGTTTGGTGCGGTTTATGGGCCGGCGGCATTATTGGGCCATATTTCTTCAAAGATGATGCGAATCGCTACCGAGCGATGATAACAAACTTTTTTTTGCCCGAAATGGAAGTTCTTGACTTGCATGATATGTGGTTTCAACAAGACGGTGCCACATGCCACATAGCACGCGAAACAATGGCGCAATTGCGAGGCGAGTTTGGTGAACAGTTAATTTCACGTTTCGGGCCGTTCAATTGGCCGCCTAGATCGTGCGATTTGACACCATTAGATTATTTTTTGTGGGGGTATGTCAAGGCTAATGTCTATAGGGACAAGCCCGCTTCGATTGACGCACTGGAAGCCAACATCCATGCATTCATTCGTGAGATACCAGCCGATATGTGTGAAAGAGTATGCCAAAATTGGACTCAGCGGATGGGCTACCTGAGACGCAGCCGCGGTCAACATTTGCATGAAATTATCTTTAAACATTAAATTGCAAGGTTCAAACTATCGATTCAAATAAATATTTCATTCATTTTTTCGAATTTTTTGTGTCACCCATTAAATGTCATCATTTTGCTACATAACTTCATTTGAAAGTTTTGCTCGAAGTTTTACTTTTTAATCATGCCATCTCTTGGAATGTCAACAAAGTTCGTAACCTGGAGATGCATTGTCTTTCCCTGATGCCTATTCACTTTCTTGTCCCAGTTCTCTCCTTAACGAATCCTATGTGGCTTCCTCAGCAGCACTTTCGATGAGCACGTGTACCGACTAGAGGAAGGTAAAGGATGGCTTCCATCGCTGCTGTAAAATAAGATCTCTCGGCTCCATGAAATGCATATGCATGTGAGGCTTTCGACTTTTTCTAGCATTTTCCTAGATCAGTAGTTGTAGTTCAGTTCTTTTGTGCCATACCCTAGCCCGTGGCGTAATAGTTGGTGCGTAGGATTTTCACGCCGAAAGTCTTGGGATCAAAGTACAGCCTTCGGATTTGGCAGAAAATTGTGGGTCCCTTCCATTCTTGCCGATAACACGCACACTGGAATTTCATATAATTATGTCATAAGCGATGCTTAGACAGCGTATGCCATGAGAAGTAAGACTTTCTAATAGCTTATAACTCATCCACTCAAGAGCTTGAAAGTTAGGGCGACAGTAGCCCTCCCTAAAAACAGCCACATTTTCTGATTATCTTATTTATATCCAGTTTCTAGTTACGAATTGTAAAGTTATCTCGAAATGAATGTTCACTCAAATTCATTCAAAATTGACAGATTACAGGTATGTCAGTGATCAGTGAACGAGGATATACTTAAACAACTTTTGGATTGCTTTTTATAAATATGGAGAAGTTCAACTATTAAGACAATGACTAGACTAGGAAAACTGTCTTAGATTAAAAATACGACTGGCTTTTTCTAGTGCCAGTGACGTGAACCAAATGTATCTCATGTTTTGATGAATGAAAAGATTTGCCAACTACGGAGAATTCTTACATATAGAGGGTGTTTTTTTTAAGAGGTATAGAACTTTGAAATATAATCTTCTGGCATTAAAATTTAAATATGATATTTGGCACATGACCGCCACGTCTGGTTCGGAAGTAGTCTAATCTGGAGGTCCTATTTTTGATGCCTTTTCCAACATTTGTGGCCGTATATCGGCAATAACGCGGCGAATGTTGTCCTCCAAGTGGTCAATCGTTTCGGGCTTATCGGCGTAGACTAGCGACTTCACATATCCCCACAGAAAATAGTCAAGCGGTGGCTTTAAATCGCACGATCTTGGAGGCCAATTCAAGGGTCCGTAACGAGAAAGAAACTATGCGGTTACCAAACGTTTCCTTCAATAAATCAATTGTGGCACGAGCTGTGTGACATGTTGCGCCATCTTGTTGAAACCACAGCTTCTGCACATCATGGTTGTTCAATTGATGAATGAAAAAGTCAGTAATCATGGCTCTATATAGCGGTCATCATTGACTGTAACGTTCTGGCCAATATCGTTTTTAAAGAAGTACAGACCAATTATTCCACCAAACCATAAAGCACACAAAACAGTCAGTTTTTGTGGATGTAACGGTGTCTCAACATACACTTGAAGATTATCATCACTCCAAATACGACAGTTTTGTTTATTGACGTATCTATTCAACCGAAAGTGAGCTTCATCACTAAACAAAAAAATTCGCTTATGAAAATTGGGATCAACGGCAAGCTTGTTTTGGGCCCATTTGGGCACAATTTCGAAGCGTTCTTTAGGCGTCAGTCAATTCATGTTGAAATGCCAAACCAAACTATAAATAAATCACTTGACAGCTGACAAAATAGTGTTGCCAACTTGAAGTTATATACCTCTTAAAAAAACACCCTTCATAAGATGCTCAATTTTTTTTTATTTTGTCTTTTTTATAATATCAATTATGCAACTGCTGTAGTGACTCATCTCTGATGCCAAATCTACTTACCTACTTAAACTTTTTGTAGGTAGTAATTATAAATCAAAAACTGCTCAGCTCCCACATGCCAGCATTTTCCGTCGCTCTTCTTGGATGTCATATTTTATTAGCTCTAAAGCAGCCTTTGTAGATTCAAAAACCATTCATTTCTTAGATTTATTCTACACATTCAGACACATCGTTAATCATATTTTTCTTTGTCAAATTAAATAGATTAATAACTTCCAAGAAAAAAATATCCTTTTTTTAGATTATGCATTATTTATAATTTTCAAAACTCATTTCTGGCAACACTTTTTTTTCTAAATTTTAAGCCTTTCAAAAACTGCATTTAAGATTTAATGGAACTATTTGGGTCAGGGAAACACACTTTAATATAAATTATATATGTAGTCTCTAATATACAACAATACTGTTTTCTTTTATTTTTCTATTTTTAAAATTATTTGAGGACAATCTATTTTGATATAAATGATCGGTGGTTCTTTATGTTTCTAATTAGATCCACACCGTTTCGTGGGACTGTCTAATGTGTCTATAGTCAGTCTGGGTTTTAGTTTAGTAATTTTTGTTGTTTTATTTAATTTTGTTGTAAAAATCTTGAGGATCTATCGTAAATTAGCTTGAAATGTATTTGTATATTTCTCGGATGAAAGTTGATTTTTAATGATCAAAAAGTTTTGTGTTTCGTTCCTGGTGACTTGGCAGATTTGGTGTTTTATTGCGTGCACATCTGTTTGATGATTCTTAGATGAAGATACCGTTTCCGTTGTGGTGTGGCGCATCATACACCAATAGATACACATATACTATAAGGATACACATAGACGTGATTAAAAAAGCTCACATCTACATCTCAACATTTTGTGATGTGAACTATGCTTTGTTGTAAAACTTATAAAACATTCTTTTGACAATTTATGTGGACATTCTATCACACATAATTGTCATATGCAACATTTGAGTTTGTGAGAAGTTTTTTAGGCGGCCGGATTTCAAACTAAAAGCCTCAGTACAGCTGGACAATTTGAAATATGTAAAAGGGAAAGATAATTCCCGAGTTTTGTGCTTCATCCGCCAATTTGACAAACACATTTTAACCAATATCTCGAGAACGATTCATACTACAAAAATTAGCTTACAATCTTTTTGATAGAAAATTAAATTATCTTTTCTTTAATATACAATACGTTTTTATAGGTTTAATACTTTCCGAGTTAAAGTGCGGTAAAGTATCTTTTCCTTTCCTTTGAATCCCTCAGTAAGCGAGTTACACTTAGAGCCATAGGGCCATGCCATTTTTCTTGAATACTCATTAATTTGAATAAAATTATGCAGGGGCCCTAAATGCGAGGAACCTTAGAGGTGCTTTCTAGTTAATCCGTTCCAGAACTGAAATAACTTATGTCTTGAAAAAAAAAAAAAAAAAAAAAAAAAAAACAACAAGATTCAGAATATTTAGAGAGTGATTTATTTGAGTTCCTTCAAAGGAAATTAGTGATGGGAAAAAATGTTCGGATGAGAAATAAATAATTTCATGGAGAACCGTAAAAGTGTCGTGGGCAGGAAATATTATCAAAAATGCATCATAATACAAACTGAAAAGTGAAGAAGCTTTATGATTTTGAGATCTATTATATTGGATTTAATTTTTTTTTTTTTTTTTTTTTTTTTTTTTTTTTTGAGAAATGTTATTTGAGTGTTTGTTGGTCTTAATGGCAAATAATGTGTCCAATATTTTTAACGTTTTTTTTTTCAAGTTCTTATTTATGGAAGCATCGCATCATTTAGAAAACACAGGGTGGATATAGCTAGCGTTTGAATTCTTAGCAGATAAAGGGTTCGAAATTTTTTCAAAAAAGAGTTGCAGAAATAATTTTTATTTATAGATATGACGAGTGGTTTCGGTTTATAAATAAATTTTATTTATTTTAGACTTCTTAAATTTGTAGTATATTGTTTTGTCATTAGATATTTGAGATCACATACAATTTGGAAATGGTTCTTTTGAATTGTGTTATTTGATGTTTTGCAATTCAAAGACAGAGCCAAATAATTGGCAATTCAGATAAACTTTGTTTAAATCATAGTGTATGTGTTTAACGGTTATTTTTCAATAATGGATGTATATTATATGGGGCTGAAGTTATTCTGTCTGTAATTCGGTTTTTAACCGAAATAAACTATAAATTAAGTGAATGAACATGAAGAATTTACTTTCAGATTCGGAAGAAGAGAACAAGTACAAGTACAAGTCAATAATTTATTAATACTTACATTGATAAACATGAACTTTGCTACTTCTTTTAAATAAATAAAATATTTTGAGGTAAAAGAAGTTGTATGTAAGTTTCACTACTCAACCACAACGCAGACTCTGGTTCAACCGTAATACTCGTACTTCAACGAACGCGCATCAGTTTACCTTTAAGCCCAACTTCGTACAGGTGTATAAAGTTAGGAAGAAAATTTTCAGAATTTGGGCTTAAAAGCTTGTATTTTTGAGAGCAGGACACCCATATCATTTTTTTTTTCGTAATAAATTACTTGTACTACAAGAATGTAGAAATTTCTAGACTGCTTAAATGCGAGGCCAGCCATTTTTCCTCTGCTAGGGAGAATAGCTTAGAATTTCCAGAAACCATAACAATGTCAACCAGCCAAGTCGCACTCAAACTACTAAAATTTTATATGTCAGCTTAAAACGGGTACGTGTAGACACTAAACAGGTTAAACAAACTTAACAAGATTAATAATGTCCCACTTCATTGGATACCAAGCTACACTGGTATCCGGGTCAAGGAAAAGTATAGCAACGATGCAATATTCGAACAAAATCAAATCAGAAAAAATGGCCCAACGATTTAAAATTTGGAATGACCTTCCCTAACTGAGACAAGCCACACTTAACTTTTAATTGAAAGCAGCGTTGCCAACCACTTTGGCAAAAGAATGCCTCACTTGAGAAAAAAAGATGCCTTTTTCCAAAAAAATAGCCTCACTTAATTTTTTTTTAAATGAAACACAAATATGATTTAGGTATATAAATATTGAAAAAAAACTTAAAGAAATCACAACAAACATTTAAAAAGGAGCATTTATTAGTTGATTTAAGTCATCTAAGTTACAAAGGTACTTTTGGAGTAGGTACAAAATAAATGGTCCGCCAAATAACTTTTCTTTTTTTTTGAAAATGGCGCAAAACATCGAGTGTAGCTTCGGCTGTGTGGCACGTAGCGCCGTCCTGTTGAAACTTAATGTTGCCAATATCCTCCTCTTCAATTTTTGTCAAGAAAAATTCGTTCAAAGTGGCCCGATAACGATCGCCATTGACTGTAACGGCCACTCCTTGCTCATTTTCGAAAAATGGCCCAATTATGCCTCTGGACCAAAATCCGCACCAAACAGTGACTCGTTTTGGGTGTATCGGCTTTTCAATGTATGCGTGCGGGTTTTCTGTCCCCCAAATGCGACAATTTTGCTTGATCAAAATGAGCTTCATCTGAAAAGATGATTTTTTTGGCAAAATCGGCATCTTCTCTAAGTCGATCGCTGGCCCACTTAGCGAAGCGTATACACAACCATATTCGTTCAGCGGAAGGATAAGACTAATTATCTGGCAAATCAGACATCAGGTAAGTGTTACCATTCACGAAATAAGCACTAGTTGAAAAAAAAAGTCAGATGGTGGACCCTTTACAACCATCTTAAGCTCAATACATCAAAGTGTAATATTTTTAGGATTCCTCAAAGTTAGATGGCGGACCCTTTATATGCACATTTTTAATCTAGATCGTCCTCTTCCCTAAAATACATATTTTTTGAAACAAAGATATGTGGGTTTGCTTAAATTCAAGATCATATTTATTTTTTATTTTTGAAAAGCGTCTGCGTGAAGAATACCACTCAAAGTTTCTGTCTTAAGCCTATTCTTCAGCTTTGTTTCATTTAAATTAATGCTTGAAAAAAATCCTTTCAATCCTTGGTATATACCTATTAATTTTTCAAGAAAAGGGAACATATTGGCCTTTCTCCAAAACTGGGAAATATTTGACAAGTCGGTAGTAAGATTTAAAGTTCTCAAAGATCTGAATTCAATATCAATTTGCGCGTTCAACGCATTACGTTTTGCATCTGAATTTTCAGATTTCTGAATTTTTGGAGCTTCTGATTCAGGTGCCATAAAAAGTTAGATGACTTTTAGTGACTTTTAGTTACGTTTGCTTACGTTTCATCTGAATTTTCAGCCAAAAATTCTCATCTGAAAATTCAGAATAAAGTGATAGTGGTGGGGGAAATGTTGAAGTACTCTACATAGAAGTTGAACTTTATGATTTTCGATCTGGTAAGTGTGATTGATTTATGATGATTAATTTTCATTATTTATTGTTTATTGATAAGTGAATTTTTAAATCAAAATACTAACTATTCTTAGAAAAATGTTCCCAGAATTCTCCATCGCAATATTGGGGAATTATTTTTTCATTGAACTTTGCATAGTCTTGCTGTATTTTGTATTATCTCTTCCAAAGCCAAAAATTTTCTTTACTATCATATTTTGAAGTAACTACATCATTTTCCCGCACATACTGAAAATCCATATGGTATATGTATATATATAGAATTTTTGTATCTATGTATTTATTAAAATAAATTATTAAATAAATTCCAAATAAATGAAAAAAAAAGCCTTTTTGGAAAAAAAAATCCTCAAAGCCTCAGGCAGTGAAAAAAGGCGTAAAAGGCATGAAAAAGCCTCAGTTGGCATCGCTGATTGGAAGTAACACCCAAGAACTTTACATATCCTTCATTAGGTTAAATAGAAACAACCACAGGATAATAACTTGTCTCCTTACAGGCCATTCTAAGCTAAGACCTCAACAATATATTTTTGGACTATTGAGTTGTTGACACTTACACTTTTCATGTAAATAAATGTTGTGCCCCAAAGAGATGGATAACTGGGGAAGGTTAGACAGTAATCCAAGTACTCAAACTTCTCAAAGAAACTATAATTTGGAAGATTAGCAGAATGCACGATAAACAAAAACAGTCTTCATTTAAAAAAGAAAATAATATCTGCTCAAAGATGATTGCGACGTCATAAAAAATGCTAATATGGCGACTTCTGTGTCTAATGAGCATACCTTGTAACTGTTTATCGTAAGCAGAATGAAAAATCTCACTCAGCTGTAAATAGGACAGCTTAAATCCAAAGGTGGCAGTTTAATTATACCCCTTGATCATCCCGGTCCGGTGCTGTTTGGCGCTGAAGCATGTCAAAAATGACTGCTTTGAAGGGAAAATTCTTCGGGTGATTTTAAGTGCAATGTGCTTATCTATTTAAAAATATTGTCAATTTCGATTACTAAAATTTGTATTATGCCAACAATTTACGTTAGTTTTTATAGAGATCGATAAAAATGCGAAATAGTTTAAAAACAAAATTAGATGACATAACTCGAAAATAATGTCCTATAATAAATAATTTTATTTCCAACAAATTTGGCCTTAAAATATTTGCAGCTAAAACCTATAAAGTTTCGGAATTCGTGTTTTTCAAATTGGCGGATTTTTCCAGGAGTATAGCATTCCGAAAACCTGGATCTAAGTCGTTCTACACCTACTTCGTCCCAAAATATATATTTACTTCGGGCAAAGTGAAGGGAAAACGCATCAACATATATTTTTTGTATGCTTTAGACTTTGAAGACTTTAAGGCTTGTTCCAAATTGTTCGTTTAAATACACTGTATTCGTAGTAGTCATAGTAAGATAATTTCTACTAGTCAGGGTTGTAAAAAAATGCAATCTTTTGTTAATGTAGTCTTTAAAAATCAATTATTGAATTCAATTAAAAGATTGCATTCATTTACTCACTTTGAGACTTTGACTTCAAATTCAATTGACATTGAAAAGAAGGCAATCAATTTTCCTCATTAATTTTAAAGCGATCAATTGAATGCAATATTTTTTGGGAGTTCAGTTTGGGATTCTTTCTCATTTTTTGCATTATTTTGCATTCAATTGCATATGATAATATCACTTGGAATACTAGGCGAGGAAAAATTTTAATCGGCCGGAGCACGTAAGGTTTATGGAGTGCAAAAACAATGCAAGGAATGACAAAAATTGCATTCAAAAGATTGCAGTCAATTGATTGCCGTTAAATGAATGGAAGAAAAAATTATTGTAATCTTTTTGATGTTAAATGAATGTAGATTGCATAATTTGAAGTCAAAGTAAAGGCAATGACTGCAATCTTTTTATTGAATTCCTCAAAGATTGCATTCACAAAAGATTGCAATCTTTTAAAACCCTGGTACTAGAGCTTAGAGTTCGAGTTAAAGTGCTCACTTTTTTTTATCTTTTCCTGTTTTTGTCACTATCCTCATTCATTACCAGATTGATTGTTCAAACTAATCCTACTACATATTTCGGATTTCTTAACAGATAATAATCTTCATATATGATCTCGTGAAGTTTTCTGAAAGTTATTTTTCGATACCTACAATATGTCTTCCATAAATAGAAAACCACATAAGCTATGAGCTACGCTAATGAAGAGCCCACACAACGAAAGTCAATTAGATTGACCTCTTCACTCACTCACAATCACAATGCATGTACCTTATGTAGATATCTTTTTACGCATCTA
Source organism: Leucozona laternaria (assembly GCA_932273885.2). Taxonomy (NCBI): domain Eukaryota; kingdom Metazoa; phylum Arthropoda; class Insecta; order Diptera; family Syrphidae; genus Leucozona; species Leucozona laternaria. The sequence goes on from OW026366.1 coordinate 210,950,602, forward strand.
AGGTGATAGTAGATACATAATTCAAAATATCCCTACTCGTCGTCAACCCACGTTAAAAATTTATTTCAAAAAAAATAAACATACCTCACACCTCAAAGTGTCAAGCGTCCATGGTTTCAATAAAACAATCATTTCCAATCATCATCAAAACGTAAAATATATTGTTACGAACATTTTCAATTGATAGTTTAAACACAAAAAAAAAAAACTATGTATAAAACAATAAAACGAAAAAACGGACAAAAAAACGTTTCTCCCTCTGGCTTTTCTGTCCCAGTTAATCAATTTCAAGTTCACCGCACAGATTACTCAATCGACTTGGAGCACAAAAAGCCTCCTATTTCTACGTAGCTATACGAGTATCTATCGTTCGATCATTTTGCGCGATGCGATGGACTGACTCCATAACAACGCCCCAAAAGGAAAAGCTACAATACTCGAATCGAAGCAGCAATACTTATCTTCTCCACCTCCACGTCTCCACCACGACCACCACTTCAGATATTATTATTATTGGAATCAGAAGTATAGAAGTAGATCTTTCCCGATTTTATCAATCTGATGTTCAGAAAGTCCATATCGAGATAGTGCGAAGCAGTGAAAAATTTGGACTGATGATCACGGCCAAATTTATGTGGGTTTGAAATTCTATGGTGAAAAAAGAGTAACTATCTATAATGTGCATTGTGCAGTGCGCATCTATGAGTATCTATGATTAGACAATTGTTTATAGTTCTGTTTTTATGTAGGTATGTCTATTTCAGAGATTCACTGTAAGATACATCTGCTAAACTGCTACCATCAGAAGCAGAATATGTGCTATGTATACGCTTATACAGAGCTCGGCATAATAATTTTTAGTTCAAGACTTTAATAGAATAATTGGACGTCCACTTAATGGAACAAAAGGGATTTATTTCGCCTGTGTGTATCTGTATACGTAACCATTGAGTTGGTGGATGATATCGGCTCGGCTTTAGGCCTCCTTCCCAAACTACCGATGTTACTCGCTCAGATTTTTACACACAGACATCATCAGCGTATAACCATCTCATCCCAAAGCTGTGTAGTTAATTTAATTCTTCGTTGAATTTATGTGGGGAGGGATGAGCTCAACTGCTACTGCTACTGCTGCTGCTGCTGGTGCTCATGCCTGATGCTGTTTCTGTTATTGCCCGACAAGATGACATCTTTTTGTTAAGAGTATACTCTGACCAGTAGCATAGCCATAGAGTCTCCCCCATCAGACAGCAAGTAATAGAAGTAGAGTAGAGTATCTGGGGGCTATATCTACTTTTGCAGTTTGTTTATCTAAATGTTATGTCTGAAAGATACAAATGGGGATACAACAATATCAAAATATTATCGCAGATACGAATACGAGTAGTTGTGTTGTGGCTAGCTTCGACTTCGGCTGACCGCGACATGACTTTCAGCACACAGTCAATTTGTATATGGACCATTTTTTTTTTTTTTTTTTTTAGTTTTTGACATCAGTGGGGTTTCCATCTGTCAAAGTGGCAGATAATAACGAGATGAGGAGCGAGAAAGAGATCAGATAAATAATATTATTGAGTAGGGGGCATTGAAATTGAACAAAACAATCTCTTGTGTGTGTCGGGTCGGGGGTAATCAATTAGTTTTGATTTTATTTTATTTTCGGAACAAACTCTTATTGTGTTTGGCTTTTGCAGTGCATTTATCATTATTTATGCATGTATATGAATGTTTATCTGATGTTTATCTGTTTTTGTGTATTATTTAGTGCGGGTTGCTATTGGTATATGGAAATAATAAATCTGAGTAAAAATCTTTTTGCACTGCGATGCGAGTGTAAACGTAGAAAGAACGCACTTTACAATGGTGTGGTGTGTGTGAATGTATTTTGCGGATGTTCTATTTAATTAAATACAAAAATTATTTTTATTTGTTTACATTATTTGCCATCGGGGTATTGTATATGTATGGCGTTGTGGTGTAGGCAACGATTTTCAAGAAAATTGGGAATAAATTAACATTTGGATATTTAGAGATTTTGTAGCCAATTTATGTAGACAAAGACGACCTGTGCTGGTCCAATATAATGCATACGTACATGAACATTTTGAAAGATAGGGAATAAGATAACTCTGCAACTGTGATTTTAACATGGTAAACGTTTTCCAAACCAAACAGTATTTTGTTGTATGAAATATGTGACCTTTTGCTAAATATATATTATTCTCTTGGTTTGTAGGCTTCAGGTCGTAAATGAAACAAGTTTTTTTTTCCTGTTCACCATAGTATTTTAGGTATTAATACTGAAAAACCAATTGTATCGTTGCAGTTGAGTTACGAAACAATTCGATACCAAAATAGGTTAAACATATACATGTAATTATGCGTAATATTTCATTAAGCGTAAGTAAATGGCGCCCAACAACAAACATAATGTATATTTTTGTTTAATTTCTTCTTTTCTGTCAGAGGTTTTTGGATAGGTATATTAACAATAAGAGAAACAAGATACAAATCATCAAAATTACGTGAATTTTGGTTTCAGTCACTTCAGAACGTCTTCTTATTGAAAACATGTAACCGAAGTTCAAAAATACATATATCTACATAAATTCTGTGTAATTGTCGAAATAAAAACTGACTTTGACTTTATATCCTCTTGGTTCTCTGTTTTTTTTTTGGGAGAAATGGAGGGGACCTACAATTTTCCGCTGAATCCAAACGGCTAAAGAAGAGGAACTTTTTCATGGCGAGGAATTCTATTTGAGGATTTTTCACTTTCTCGCAAGAGCCTGTACTCATAAAAACAATTTTTTTAGTCAAAATAGTTGGTATCTAAACCTCTAAGGAAAACGCCACGAAATAATGGGTATTAGCTTTTAAGATTGGAAAAACAATAAAGACATAGTTTCAATTAAAGTAATACAGACTAAAAATACTGCAGGAAAACAGCCCAGAAACATTTGTATGCTCTTCATTGACTATAAATAAATGGCGCCCAACAGAGAGGATAAATTTATTTATTCTCTTCTTGCATTATATTGAATATTTGTATGTATTTTAAAAATCAATAATACCTACATAATTATTTCTAAAAAAGAAACACTTTCAATCATTTCATAATAAATGGCGCCCAATAAAATCTTGAACGACTTGTTAATTTACTAATTGCATTTAGAGTAGCTTTGCCGAAAGCTAAAAACGCATACAAATGTTTTATTATCTGCAAAAATTATACAAATGTAAGTTCACCACATGTCAACAAAAGTGCGAGAACTGCAAATTCCTTATGGTTAATTAGAGAAGCACATTGTTACAATAAAACTATCATTTATTTTTTACATTTGACATTCTCCAAATAATGCCTCTGCCGGTTAGTTAAACAAACCACCTGCTTGATCCCAGACAATTATTTGATGAGACAACCGGAATTATTGAAACACAACTTTCCTTTTACTATATTCACACACCGCACTTAATCACACTCTCGACTCTTTCACACTATACTTGTGAAATCAATATCTTGATTATGAGATTAACATTATGTGCAAAAGTGCTTTTTTAATTAATATTTATATAATAAATTTATGCGGGTACACCAACATGAAAATTGTATGTTAAAGGTTATCACCAATTAATATACAACATGTTGTGGCATTTTCAAATTGTCAATTGAATCACAGAAAATAAAAGCTTAATTTAATCTTTTGTGTGATTGTATTTTTAATGAAATATTATATACATATGTATATAAATTATTAAAATATGTACATAAAGTAGTAGATAGTTATCAATATAAAGTATTCGAACCTTTAATAGTTGCAGTTGCAGTTATGCACCCCATTTATGTATGTTTGTCAGTATTTATACGATGTAACTGTACGAAATATGCCGCAAATATGGCCTTAAGCTTAAATTTTTTGACAATGATTTGAGAAGTTCTATTTTTTTCGGGTCGGATTTTAATCAATTCGAAGTAACCATCGGTGTTGAGTTACTCTTGTTGACATACATAGGACGTTTTTCTTGTGTAACTCAAAGGAGATCACGGAACTGTCAAGAAAAAATTCTATGTTTTTGTTTAGCTCAGACATATCAGAGCATAAAAAGTGTGTTTCTTATTTTGTATCGGAGTTAGCTCAGAGCTTGCTCAATTAGTTCAGAATAAAATGACTGAGCAAATCAAGCGACACGCTGAGCGAAGCCAACTTCACACATAATTAAACATTAAAAATGGATTCCCTATGAAATGACAGTTCAATGCTCAAGTGTGTTTCATTACTAAATCTGAGGACTCTGATCATAATCTGCTCAGAGCTCTGCTCTGATCGCTCAGCCTCTGCTCAGAGGTAAAAAAGAAAAACGCCAATAGTTTGGGGATGACAAAATAATGCTTTTATTACTATTTCAGTGGAATAAACACGTTCTTTCATTGTTCTCCAATACAGTAAGATCGGGATATCTTGCAGGCCAGTGAACTGGTCCATTTCTTCCTATCCAACGATCACTGCGTACTCTCCATCTAGCCAAATTTTAACCTCACTACCGTAGTGGGCTGGAGCGCCATCCTATTCGAAATATGATGAAGTTAGTTGAATAAGTAGAATGTCCTCCAATAGTTCTGGTAAATCAGTGCGCAAAAACTCCAGATAGTTTTTAGAACTCAGCCTGGGTGGTAGTTTAAAAGGGCCGGTTAATTTATTTTCAATTACACCTGCCCACATATACGTCTCAATTTATGTCTGAATTTATGTCTCTTTGTATTTGGATTATCCGGAGCTCGTGTATGAAGATTGTGGAAATATGTACTCCCATCTCTTTTAATTGAGATTCAAGCTCCGCTCCAGCAACCTGTTAGAAAATTCAATACTCTTTTCGAAATCGTCGGAAAGCAGTTCTTGCACAGGGTTATGGTGGTATGGATGAAGTCGTTCTCCATGCACTTCATGAGAAATTTTACGTCTGGAAACAATGAATTGCAAAGCTTAACGTCTGATGGATCAGTTCTAACAGCTTCCAGTATTCTTTCATCAACCGAAATTCTTCTTACTCGTGGAGATACCTCAACCACTCTAGCAACTGATCCCGTTTCTCGAAGCCTACGATACGTATGTAGTACTTCCAAATACTGCTCTACTAGGAAGTCGTCGATCAGGATAAATTTCAGAGTAACTTTGTCGAGCATGAACTGAATTTCCATTGCACAGCCCATAAACGTAAAAAAAGGCGGCGAATTCGTCGTTTGTTAATGTAGACATTTCACGTAGCGTTTTCAACGGCGCTTTGGCGTTAAGAATTAAACCGATGAATGAATTAGTTTTTTGTTAAATCGTTATACCATTTTTTAGACCTTCATACCCCAAACCAAAGTCTATCTGAGAAATTTTAAGGAACGCGGTAAAGAAATGAGGGTCCTGGTAAGTATATAGAGAAATAAAAGGCCACGTAAAACTTTTTAATTGCTACATATGTATGTAGTCTTAAATAAATGCTTGAAGAATTGTTGATTCTTGGAAAACAACACTTTTTGTCAACTTATATAAAAAACTTAGGGAAAAAGTCATAGATACAATTTTTTACCTGCTGCCGGTTTTCCCCAGTTTCATAAAACCTATGGGATTTTCTACGAACTTATCATTGATTTTTTTTTTATCATTGTTACGTTCACAAGAAAAAAAATAGTAAAAGGTTATGTTTATTACGCATTTTCTGGAGAAAATTGATCCCAAACTCAGAAAATTAGCATGAGGAGGGAAAATGGAACAGGCTAAAAACTGGGTATCTTAAGACTGAGACAAGATATCAACTTGTTTTTAAAGGCTAGTACTTCTTCTTAAAATTAAGTCCCAAACAAAGTGTTTACCACCAGAACCAGCAGAGCAATTTTTGTTAGCTTGGGTCAGGGTATATCAAAGTAAGCTTCTTCTTAAATCCACGATAAATGATGTCAAAATTGGAAATACACCTTTACTGTAGAACGATTCTTTTTCTTAGAATATACCCAAAAACCACAACCTAAAAAACTTCCAACCATGTCCGGGACACCCTGTATAGCTTTTTCTTGACTGGACTTATAGTTCACTCTTAAGATATCTTTTATATGGGTCCCATCTTCCCATAGATATGTGACCAGTAGCTCAGAGTGTTCGGATCAAAAAGATAATTTAAGAATTGTCTTAACTTCTCTTCAACTGCTGAATCTTCCCTTACCACTTAGTCTGCCTGTAGATTTATGTACATTTCCCAACATACAACAGTTATCCAGACTAAGAACTTGATTAGAATTAACTTGAAGTTGAAATTAGAGTTTGCGAGCTAAGAGGGTGCCCTGATTTAGATGCTCCTTAAGGGGCCAATAATAGCTCTTAGGCCCCGTTTTTCAGTGGTGAGTAAGACCATAGTTAGTTAACTCTAGAAGTAAAATAACCCACAGTTAACTGAGCAACCAGGTGTTTGGTGGAAACTGCATGCGAAACGATTAAGCAAACCCCGTGCATCAAACATCAAAAGCATCTGTTCAGTTAATCCTGAGTTTACTCACCAAATTTGATGAGTTAACTCGGGTTTAACTTTAATCTCACACTGAAAAACTGGACCTTAGAACAAGATCCCAGGGCTGTCAGGCTTACATCAATTTTGATATTGATTGAAAAATTTGTGAACAAATAATCTCGAAGAAATTTTTATTGAAATTATGTTTTTCCATTATATTTTTCAGTTCTTGCACTTTAGCGGCTACACATTTGCTGGCCTTCATTCCATTCAATTACTATACATCTTTCACACGCAATCTACCGTCATGAAGAGACATTTTTATCCGTGGTTGTTTGGATTGAATATGATGCTTGCGCAATTGCAAAAGCCTGCTGCCTTTCTGTCGAGCCTCCAGAGGATAGTTGCGACTAATAGAGATTCCGGTTCCTTTAACCTTTTTGACGTTTCGAAACCCTGATTACTGCTGAACTCGGCCAGAAAAGTCATCATTATCACCAGTCTGTCTCAGCTACGGTGTAATGTTTATGTTCTGATTGTAGATTCTGCTTCTGCATATATTCTCCCTCCTAACCCCAAATCTGAAATGTCATCCTTAGCAGCAACAATTGTATGATTTGAGGAAAATTAGATATGTAATTCGTATATATAGTCATAGAACCAACCAATGAAGAAAAATTTTTATCAACAAAACCAATTGAAAGTCATTACAGGCTGGAGTTATAGCTATTTCACGGCTACCAGACCGATCATCAGACTCTTTTTAGTGTTGCTTAGTCTATTACGTTCAATTTTAATTTGAAAATCTTTTTGCCTTGGCTGAGAGTTGAACATAGACCAAGCGTCTTCAGAACTAATCGCACTACGCACTGCGCTACCGAAATCAATTGATTTTCAACTATCAATTGAAAGTATTTTTGCGACCTTTAGTCCAGATGCGTTTCCCAGGCCCAGGCACGACAGTTGGGCTATCAGTTAGATGCTATCGTACCCTTCTAAGTCGATAGTTATCGACACAAATATATGTTTACCAGCAGTGATACGCTGTAAATTATATTTTACTAGTTGAATTGGTTAGCCCAACCGTCGTGGTAAAGTGATTGTTTTGAGGTTAAATTCGAACGAATTTTCTTTTCGCCAGTTTTTTGTGGAAAATGTCTTGATGTTGTTGATTGTGAATTTACATCTGGCAGTTCGCAGAAGGTAATTGTCGGTCACGTAGAAAATATTAAAATAAAAAATTTTCCAAATATTATTTTCTGCAGTATTTTCTATTCAAATGTGTTGATTGGATATTTCAAAAAGTCAAAAAGTTTAAAACAAAAAGAAAGTTCACATTTCCTCTAGAAAATGGATTACAAGATTTATTTTTATTCACATTCACATTCACGTAGGTCGCAGGTCGTGTGCAAAGCACTTTACTAAAGGGTTTTCCAATAAGAGGTGTTATTTTGAATAGCCCGCTATTTCGGTAGCTGTCACTTTTGAAGCTGTCATTTTTTGACATTTGACAAGTAGAAACTACGCCATTAATAAAAATGGAACGATACACGCTTCAACAACGCATTGAAATTATTAAAATTCACTATAAAAATGGTGAAAATTTGGCAGAGACGGTTCGTAAAACTAAAACATTTTTGGGTCGTCGTGAAGCACCTTGTCGGGCCGCAATACAGAAATTGGTGGACAAATTCGAGCTGTTGGGACAAGTTAGTGATGTGAAGAATAAAACCCGTGCACGTCGCTCAAGAACAACTGAGAATATTGCTGTTGTAGCCCAAAGTGTTGAAGAAAACCCAAGTTGGTCCATTCCTCGTCGTTCTTTGGAATTAGGCATTCCACAAACGTCATTACACCGTATTTTGCATAAAGACTTGGGTCTTAAGGCTTATAAAGTTCAGTTAACTCAAGAACTTAAGCCGGCTGATCATCAACAACGTCGTGTCTTTGCTGATTGGGTCCTTAAAATGCATGAAAATGATCCGGAATTTCATCGAAAAATCATCTTGACTGATGAGGCCCATTTCCACCTCGGAGGCTACGTCAACAAGCAAAACTGTCGCATCTGGGGCTCGGAAAACCCAAGAGTTACTGTTGAAAAGCCTCTCCATCCTCAACGCGTGACTGTTTGGTGCGGTTTATGGTCCGGCGGGGTCATTGGACCTTACTTTTTCGAAAATGAGGCTGGAGCAACAGTTACGGTCAATGGATTGCGCTATCGAGATATGATTAATAATTTTTTATGGCCGGAATTGGATGGTATTGATCTGGACAACGTTTACTTTCAACAAGACGGCGCTACGTGCCACACAAGCAATGAAACCATCGATCTTTTGCGGGAAAAGTTTCCGGACCGTGTTATCTCTCGGAGAGGTGATCACAATTGGCCACCGAGATCTTGTGATTTAACACCTTGCGACTTCTTCCTTTGGGGCCACGTGAAAGATAAGGTCTACGCCAACAGCCCAGCGTCGATTCAAGACCTCAAAGATGGAATTCGTGAGGCTATCGAGGGCATAGGGCAGCCACTTTGCGATTTGGTTATGGAAAATTTCATGAAAAGGATATGGTCCTGTAAGCGTGGTCGTGGCGGCCATTTGGCTGATGTTGTGTTCCATTATTAACGGCATACCTTCCTCTTTATAACGAAACAAACATCCGATCATTTATCTCAAAAAATACCATTTTTCTTTGAATATCAAAATAACACCTCTTATTGGAAAACCCTTTATATAGAAGATGTAAGCACAATCTGGTTTTTAGGGTTCGATTAAAAATTAATGAAAATGTTGATTATTGAAAAATAAATTAGAACTAAAGTGCGTACATTTTTGAGAAAAATTCTGAGTTTGAAAATATTGTTTTTTTTTCAAAAACTCTTGATTAAAATATATTTACTAAAAAAAGAATGAACTTCTGGCTTTAAAAGCTATTTTATGTGTTGTAAGTGTTGCCGTTGTTTTTTAATATTTATTCTATTCCTTTTAAGCTAATATTTTAGAATATATCCCCTCCCGTATAAATGGAGAGAAATAGAACCGCCTTTCTAAATGATTTTTTTTTTCTTAGAACATACTCAATACCCAAGAATCGTTTATCAAAGTATATTATGTTCATTAACTAGGAAACACCCTTCATAATGTTAAAAAATAAAGTCATTTTATCTAAACAATTAATCATCTTTTAGTCTATGAATACCTATATAAAAACTAAAATTATTTTACGACTTTTTTTTTAAGAAGATTTTGATTATAAAAATGCTTTTTAAGTATACCACAGAAATAAATCAGTCAAATTGGAAATTTAGCACTAAGTATTTAATTGGACGTGTTGAATTATTGATTCAAAATAGTTTTTAATGGCATTTAGTGGGTTCGTTCGGGCTCGGTGGAACTTGATACATGGCCATCAACTGCGTGGTTTCGGCAGATAGCGTGGACAGCATCGGGCTCTTGCTGTCGCGCCACTAATTTAGATTTAATTGTTTATTTTTTTTTTCATTATTTATTTCGTTTAACTCACAGCGTTTTTCTGGATTTTCGCCATTTGGAATTTTAGTTTTTTTTTGTTTTAAAATGGAAAAAGTTCCAAAAAATATAGCAAAATAAATCCTGAAATTCATGCAACTTCCCGAGAAATTTTCGGACTTTATTTTCCTTTGAAAAAATCAAAGGAAATTGTATGGATATCTCATTCTTTTTTCAAACTAAATCCACGGTTATTTCAGTGAATCATTTAAACTTCAATTTTTGATCAAAAAAAAAATTTACCATTGATAATTTGGGAATTCAAAATAAAAATTGATTTTTGCTTGACAAATGAAATACGATTTTAGAATGTTTTCATTTTGTCATTGTTTTTGTGAAGTTTCGTTTATGTGTCAATATTTAAAAAAAAAACTGCATCTCTTAATGCACTTTTAGGAGAGGAAGATATACTTGATGATTGAGTGATTATTTCTCACATTTTTTGAACACAACTTTCACAATGTCCCGTTAGCAGACCCATCAAGGTTCTAATATTCTTTTTACTCAGCGATAGAATATACTGAGTTTTCTTTTCTCTCTCGTAGTTATGTCTATCTTCCTTTTAATCACACCAATCGGGACGTTTTGTCCCATATCTAATTGGCTCGTTGCCAGCTCATCTGATATATCATTCCCTTCTATATTGCTATGTCCAGGAACCCAGCAGAGTTTGACTTGGTTGGTGTTGTAAATATTGTTCAGTGTTACTATGTTACTTGTTACTATACACTCTTGGATCTTATAAATAGTTTAAGCTTTGATGGCAGCTTGGCTGTCCACGAAAAGTTTTATCTATGACGAGTTTAATTTTTTCTGATGAACTATTTCAGCCACCTTTTCAATAGCGTAAATCTCAGCTTGAAAGACACTACACTCATTTGGGAGTTTGTATGATTCTCTAATATTGAGAGCTTTACAGAACACCCCAGCTCATGTTCCTTCTTCCATTTTTTGACCCACCAATGTAGAAGGGGATACCTTGTTCACTGATTAGTGAGTTGGATTCGCATCCATGATGCCTTTCGGGTATTAAAATAGAGATATAAAACACTTGGAACGTTTCAGATCTAGCTTTGGCCATATCTGTTTTGTTGCCACGCAGTCAGGTGGTGATGTTGTTCCATCTTAGGTTTGTTTTCTGTATTGTATCTTGCTTCAGCATACGTTTGCATGTAGCAATCGGTATACCTATATATTTGGCTTATTTGGCAAAATAGGTGGTGTGGTTCCACTTCTGTTGAGTTCGTCAGCCCTGCTATTTCCTCGAATGTCCCTATGCCCCGGCACCCAGCAGAGGTGAATATTAAAATGCTGTGTCATCTAAATGAGAGTCGATTGACAGTTAAGGGCAGCTTGGCTATGTGAGAAGATTTGGATATCTGTGTTAGATATCACGTTTCCTTTTAGCCAAGACACTTCTTCTTTTATCGCCAAAAATTCCACCTAGAACACGCTGCAGTGATTGGGAAGGCGAAGGTAGCTAGGTATAAATGGAGCAAAAAGCGCCGTTTTGATGCCAAAACTCTTTTGAACCTATGGTTGAGGAATGAGTTTGTGGAACAACAATCTAAAGCTCCGAGTTAGACATCAAAAGCCGAATAAGCCGAAAAAGAGATCAAGTCTTTGATCTTCAGTTTGGAAAGTTCGTCAAGGTCTTCAAAGAAAGCCTTTCCAAGTGATTGTATCCTAAAACAGGCTAGGGCAGGGCATTTACAGATGAAGTGAATTAAAGTTCCTTTTCGTTTTCCTGCTGGTTTTGGGAAGGCGAAAGAAGAGATTTAAATTCATCCTGTCTGAGTACTCCCCTCCACCAACCTCGTCATCAGTTGTTGATCCATCCGTGTAGAAATGGATTCATTCATCTTCCAGGAATGCCAAATCCTTCCAAATAGATCTGGAGGGTGCTTTTGTGACCTGAAAGTTTTTATCGAACTGTAACTGTGGGATGGTGTAGTCAATTTTACTCGAAATCGTTCCGAATGAGTTCAAACTTCAAAATGATGGAGTGCTCAATGTCACTGTGAGGAAGCTTTAAGAGAAAGGGCTTTGCTTGCAGCTGTTTGTTTCGCAAATATATCAAGAGGTGCTAAATAGTGCCAATGCAGCAGAAGGGGTTGTACTAAGTATTCCGCCCATACAACAGGAGGCTGAACGTTGGACCTACCTTGCTTAGTTTTTCACAATTTGTCGTTTTATCTAAAGCGGTCCTCTATTCTGTCACACCGTATGTAAGAATCGGTCTGAAAACCGAAGTGTATAGCCAATTAGTAATGCTGGGCTTAAGACCCTATTTGTTTCCTACGGCTTTCTTGCATGAGATGAGTGCCACAGTGGACTTTTTGACTCTTTCTTGTATATTGAGTTTTCAATTTATCTTATCTACTTACTTACAAATTTGGCTTAGCCTGAAAATTAAAAAGGAATCCCTTTTATAGACAGAGGGTCTACGTGGGGGATATTGTATTTCCTTGAGAAGAGGACAAGATCTGTCTTATGAGTCCAAAGCGATCTGCCCAGTTTATTTACATGTTTAAAGCGTTTCATAAAAGTTCTTTTAAGGAGTTAAGATGCTTTCCTGATAAGGCAAAAGCAACGTCGCCGGTCGTCCACAAAGGCAATCACTCTGGTAGCTCTCCGCTTCCAAGCTTGTCAGCTCCTCAGGGACGTGCCTAAGTCTTTCGAGAAATTAAGATCTGCAAAAATGATTTTAAATCAAAAATTAATCAATTTATTTTGCCCAATGGAACCAAAAAATGTTCAAAATCGGCTTTTTCATAGATCAAGAGCAAAAATAAATTGTTTCCCATTTTTACCAACGGAAAACCCCATAAATACTTATTCTGAACAAAAAATTGCTCCTTCTGTTTTAAAAAAAAGCCTCTCTCCAAAACCAATCTTAACCCCCTGTCTTTTTGTTGGATCTGACGTCTAAATCTACAAGGTGAAAACAAATGCGAAATAAAAAAAAATGATCAATAATATCTCCCTTTTGCTCATTGAAAAAGATAAGATTCTAAGCCCAGTTTTTCAGTGCGAGATCAAAGTTAAGCCCGAGTTAACTCATCAAATTTGGTGAGTTAACTCAGGATTAACTGAACAGATGCTTTTGATGTTTTATCCACCGAGTTTGTTTAGTCATTCCGCATACATTCTCCACCGAAAAACTTTCCCAGTTAACTATGGGTTAATTTAATTCTAGAGTTAGCTAACTCTGGTTTAACTCACCACTGAAAAACTGGGCCTAAGAAACTTTATTCCATTTTAAAATTCTTAAATAATAATAAAAAAAAAAACCATTTGAATCATTGCACGTACCACACTGTGTTCAACTTATATTGAAAATGATAAACACGTCTATGGGAAACGACGATAAGTGGCAGGTTTAAATACGTGCCAGGCTTAGACTAATAAACTAAAACAATTGACATAACATTTACAATTCTTGAAGTCTCAAAGCTTCCTGTTGGGAAATATGCAACTCTCATAAAAAAAAAAAAAAAACAAAACAAAAATTCTTTGAAAAATATATTTTTAAATTTCCATCTGTTTTTCGGCGAACCTACTTTATGCAAAAGAATTAGCTGGAAAATTAGCTGTAAACAAAATATTACATCTGGCGCCGAAAAACTATTCTCATACTAAATTTGTACAGAGAAAAACATTTTAATGGACTTTGACATCTGTTCAATAAATAATGTTATTTTTGTGTTAAAATATTCATCATCAGTATACCTATCTACCTGTACTATGTAAAAGCTAAATTTAATTTGTTCAAAGACCGCAAATAAATCAACCGCCATCAATCATTTCTATTTGAAATATAACGTCCATTAACCTCATCCCAGCTAAATCGTATTCATATTACTTCAAACCTACTGATCTATATCATTCACTTCATTTATATTATTTTTCAATTAAAAATGAAAACAAAAATCTTAAATTATGACCCAGAATTCATCAACTTACATACCTACCTAACTTCTAGTTGCATCTGCCACACAGAAAAGATACAAAATTAAAATGAATAAATTTCGAATAATGTACGTATGTATGTGACAACGTATAAGCTATCAACATTTTGTCGACCGCAAATATGAAGCAAATTGCATATGACGGACGACCAATCAAATCAATTAAATACAAAAACAATATATGCCAGCAACAACAGTGTACGAGTATTTATCGTTTCCATAGTTGTTGTTGCTTCTGTCGTATTAAATAAAAATGCATTTGAGTATAAAAATTTCAAATTAAGCACAAATATATTGATTGCGTCAAGCCTCCCGATCGTAAAACAAGGTCAAGTGTGTGTACTCAATACCTTCACGAATCAAAATATAGTACCGTTCTAGCATACAAAATAGACCAAGTAGACGTTTATACACAAATAAATTAAAAATTAAATTTAAAAAAAAAATTATACATTAAGAAAACAAAACACAAAATACTATCAGGTGCAAATTAAAATAACAATCTTAAAGTTTCGCCTTAAATCACCACAAGGTATATAAAAATTTTTTTCTAAACTAAGCTGTTTCATTGGATTACAACATTTTGTATTTTATAAACAAAATTAACTTTGTTTAACGTGAAGTTTAGTAGCGTCATTTTCTATTTTCTAAAAACAGCAATTTGTGCTGTTATGTGCCCAATGTGTGCTGCCAGATATAAAAAAAAAATTCTGAAATTTGCAAATTTTAAGGACAAACCATATTTTTAATTTTCGGTTTTTTCTTAAAAACATATGTTTTGAAGTTGAATACATAACAGCACAACTGAATTTTTGAAGAAAACCAAAATTAAATTTCGGTCTTACATTTGCACAAAACGGCTCAACCAGTTTTTTTTTTTTTTGAAACATTGAAAATGGAGTCGGTAACTCTTCAAGATTAAAAAAATGGCTGCACTCTAAAAACCATATAATTTCTGTTTTAAAATACGATACTTGGCGACACCAGCCGGGAACAATCAGTAGGTAGGTACAAGGTGGCGCAAAATTAAATATCCAATTTTCTTTTTGAATTACTTTTTTACTAAATAAAAAAAACGGTTTTGAGTGATGGAAGCCTTATATATTTTGGACTTTTTTACAATATTTTCTGTTAAGTTGGTACACATTCGTGCCCGTTTTATCGCATTTTTCATGACTTTTCGCAAGATTTTCGGTGATAACTTTTCGCATTTTTGTCGAATATTCTCCTTAAGATCTGCGATTGTCTCAGGCTTGTTGGCATAATGCCGTGACTTCAAGTAGCCCCAAAGAAAGAAGTCTGGGATGGTTAAATGGAGCGATCTTGCTATAGTCATGTCAAATCGCCAAAGTATGTCTTACTTTAGACAGTTGTCCAATACCAAAACTTTGTTTATAAACGCTGTTCATCGATTGTCAAACTTAGACACTGCAATTGATTGGCCGCAAACCTATAAACGAAAGTAGGAACGTTCAATGAACAAGGTAATAAGTCAAGTCATTAAATGCATCCAATACTTCACGAAATTGACAGATTACAAGGATGTATGTGAATATTATGAAGGCATACTTAGACAACGGTTGAAATGCGTTTATAAATAAAGAGTTGTACAACGGTTAACTGCTTGAACACAATAGAATACTGCAACTGGAACTGGAGCTGCAGCTTCAATAGCTGTCAAAAAGTGTCGTACGTGCTTTTTTTTTACGTGCCCATAATGCCGCTGTACAGCTTTCTGATATTTATTAGTGAATTTTTTGAACATGAGGAATTCAAAAGAGCTTAAATCTCATTTCAAACAATATAAACACTCATCGAGTTTAAATGGGCTTGGCTTGCCTCCATCAATTTCTGAATGTCAAAAATTCTACAAAAGTTAAAAGTTAAAAATTTTTGCATCTGCGGCTACGTTGCATTGTGTTCGCTACATTGAAATAATGTGTATTCAATATATTAATAGCTTATCCGGCTGAAGCTCCAGTTCCGTCTTCATAGTGTTCAGGCAGTAATACAATGGCTTGACAACTGTCCAAGAGTGTTTTAAAGAAATCTAAAGTTATTTCTACGGTTATGGTGAAATCTTTAAGGGAGCGTGCGTAAGAAAGTAATCGTTTACGGGAGAAGGTAAGTGATTGACACCAAGCTTGGAAAGAAAATAGTTAATTTTGGATTAAAAGACAGTTACTGATGGAGAAAGAAATGACCTACTGATTTTCATATCAAAAATTTAAATTTATATGTAGGCGTCCTTCTACGATCTCTAGTTTCGAATTGAGCTTTACAAACAAATGATATAAATCCAACAACGAAGTTCTAATACAAGGGCTTTGAACGACTTTTTTTAAAAACTATACAAATGTCACTTAACCCGATCTTCATCTGGAACGTTTCAAAAATAAATGTTCTGTCCGGAGTTCCTCACGGAACTCATAGTGGACCACTATTAATTCTAACATTTCTTATTATTTAAGCTTGTGATAATAATGATTTAAGCTCTTCAATGGCTTGAAAACCCCAAATGGATATTTGATGTTTTTAGAAAATTATATTGATGGGAAAAATACATATATTACATACAATACATACCGAGCAGCTGCTAGAATACCCAAATTCACTGGTTCAGATGGGATATATATCTTCCTTTTTTATGAAGAGGTGTTATTTCGCGTTGGCAAAACCACTGCGTAAGCTTTTCTACCTATCGTATTCTTCATGCCACTTTCCGAAAAGTTGGAAATAGCATTTGTCCAACCAGTGCTTAAAAAGGTGAAGCTTCTTTAACCTCTAAACATCGGCCAATTGCACAAACGTCCTTTTTTTTTCAATAATTATGTTCGATATTTATAAGGCATTCAGTAAAGTTTGGTATCCACCTCTTTTTTCCAAATAGTATCGATATCAATGGTTCTCTTGTTCATTGCATAAGTAACCTTTATAACCAGCATAACCTTAATGATATCCAAGTTGTTTTAGATGGGGTTTTATGTCTGAAGTATTTATTCCTATTTCGTGACCTTTATTAGTATATTAATTAAATCCGATTGGGCCATCACACACTGGCTCAATTTTGAACGAGACTTACTTTTGGTTCAATCGCACACGGAATGAAGAAAGCTGGGAGAACATTTTGTGTACATGAAACGGTGTATTTGTATGCGTATTTTTTGTTTCAATTTTAAAATTTGAACTTCAAAAAATCCTTTGCTTTTACAAAGAAAAAAATAAGTGGTCATGACAACCGATTGTTTTTTTTTGCTTAGAAACAAACAACTTGTGTGTATTAGTAAATAAACTTCTTATTCCACTCGAATTAAGGAAGAACATTTTGTGCATTTCATTCCGAACTCTTCACCTCTCTCGCCAACAAACTTCGATTTCCCCAGGCTCAATTGAACCAGTGTGTGATGGCCCATTGGGATTAATAATTAATAAGTCGAAGTTAACAAAATAAATGCCGGTGTTCCCCAAGGCTCTGTTTTGTCTCCTAGTCTTTTTTTCTATAAATGATCTTTTTTTCTGAAACCGATAACTCCATTTAACTATTTTGCTGACGAAAGCACCTTCAGCTTTGCATTTTCATTTTTATTTTCAGGTTCACATTCCTGTTCTTTGAATGTGGAAATGCAATGGTAGCATTTATGATGACGATGAGATGTAGAATGTAGTTAACAGCTTAAAAAGGAATATTTCGCCTTTACCACGAATGGTACTATTGCATGGAGTAAACCGAAAGTTTTCAGTTCTTGTAAGAACCTTTATTCTTTTTCTGATCTGACTCACTATATCATCTGAAGAATGCTTGCACCTACTGAACCGACTGCAGAATATAGCTTTAAAGCTGATAGGTGACAGATCAATATCGATAACATTATTTCGTTGGAACAGATCGTAAAGTACAGATATTCTTTACTATGCCGTACGTCACGAATGTGCAGCTCATTACCTTACTCTATGTTTCCATCTTGGGCTTTATTGAGGTCAGTTGTTATTACATAAAATTCATTACCATCTTAAAAAGTACATAAGCTTCCAGAGACAAATTCTTATAAGTAATTGATAATAGGTCCGCACTTAAAGAACCGTATTAATTGGGGAGACAGTTTGATTACTGTGAAACAGAATTCTATCACAAAGCTTTTTCTTTCGTTTTTCTTTTTTAATTCAGAATAGAGCTCTGAACAGAGTCTGAACACTCCGAACATACTCTGAGCTATCTCTAAACTAAGAGTTCAGATTAATTAAAAGAAATACGCTTCATCAGCTTCTAAACGCTGCATTGTAGGCGTTCAAAATTTTCTTTAACCAAGTTTATCAGCATTATTGTCATTCCAGAGGTTCATTTCAAGCCTGTGATAAATGTAAACGATTGAAAACAATAATTTCATTATTATTCGTAAATTTATTAAATTATTTTAACTTCTTTTGTAGATCGACTATTCTAGTCCCGCCTTTTTACTGTTTTGTCAAATTTGTGTTCATCTTATCAATTACGTATGTTCTATCAATTTATTCTGAGCTCATAGAGCGCGCTCTGAACATGATCAGAGCGAAAAAAGAAACACAAAATTGGAGCTCTGAATGCTCTGAGGTCTGAGCTAAAAAAGAAACACAATTTTTTTTGACAGTTCAGGCTCTGCTCTGAACTTGCAATGCATCTTTCATGATGATTTTATGGATCATCTCTGATAATAAAAAAACAGCTGCTGTTAAAATAGACAAATTTTATCTAGTTGTTGAGTTTAAGGATAGTACCTTAACAAACATTGAATGTCTTTCAAATAGATTGGCTTTGTGATAGAACCTATTGAAAAACTGGGCCCTCAATTAGTTCCTAAATAACAGAACTGAAAGCAAACAACAGTTTAATATGGAGTTATCAATTAAAAATCAGTCTCTTCCGTCGCAAAATTCACTTGCCAATAGAACATTGTAGAAGAAAATTTTCGACCAAAATCGTTTAGAAAATTTAAAAAAATGGTTTTGTGTTTTTTTTTGCACCTGACTGTTATATCTAGAACAAACACACTCTCTCAGCCATCAGTCCAAGCCTGACGATGACTAGCTAAGTATAAGTTTTATTATTTTTTCTGTTTCGTCTGAAGCTTTGAAATGAAGGCGAATTATATATTTATAAGTTCTTCTATATATATTTTTTTTTGATTTAAAATATCAGAAACGTATGTATCCGCTTAAATAGCCAGTAGGTACCAGAAGAACGTTTCTCAACGTAAACAAATCGCAAAATGAGAAAATAGAAATGCAGTAAATTAATAGTCATTCTCATACATAGATGTGTTCGTATTCTTTATAGGTAAATGAAAAGATGGGGTCTGCTTTTCTGGCGGCGAATAAACAAAAATTTTGAGGTAGATACACCAATTTATTTGTACCTAGGTATATCTTTCAATGATTTGAATTGAAGAAATATTGAAATTAAATTGCATTTTCAGATTTGAAAGCTATTAGCAAGATACTTTATATCATCACTATATTTATTGTATATCTTTGGGGGTTGCAGATTTCGTTCGGTGCGGCCGGCGGCAGCAGTGGGGCACGGCAAGCTGAACAACCCATTATTACACAGATGTGCTTTTGTGTTGAGAAACAAATTATAGTTTTACCGGACTTAAAAGCCTGTTTAAAAATGAGATTCTAAGCAGCTTGCTAAAGTTTTAATTTATAGCGAGCACGAGGTTAGTGTTTGGAACAGTCGAGCAGCTTAAGCTGTACTGAACTTAATTAAATAATGGCAAACACCGAATTTGGAAAGCAAATATTCTGGGAGGTCTATGATGATGATAAATTGATAACCCATAACCTAAGTTGAAATCAATGATTAAAGAATTTCTGAATAAAAACAAATTTAATTGAAGAATTCATACGAAGAAATATTATTCAGATAATTGTAATATTTTTATTGATTGATCATTGCCAACATTGGCTGAGAGCTAAGAAGTATCTGCAAACAAAATTTTATTTATTCTTTTCACGACTGTGAAATTTTTAGTATTCTTATACAATTTATATTAGAAATCAGAAGTAATTTTAAATAATTCTGTGACTTAGTAGGACTGTAATTTGAGTGGTTCCATGTATAGGTACTTCTGACATAATTGAATATTTCCTCCATGATATCATATCTATTGTTTGGCGCTTTGTCTCATCTCGTCTGGTGAGTTGTTATATTTGTTTGATATTTATTTTAGCTCTTATTTGGGAGAAGGAATAAAGTTCCATTCTTGGGACTTAATTCACTTACAGAAGAAGAGATGAAAGCAGGATCCTGTTCCTGTGTAGGAAGAACTGTGGGGCTTACCAGCTCAAGCAAATAAAAGAGTCTCGCGATCGAATAAACACCTGGAGGTTTTATAAAAAAGCCAAGCAACTGACACTTGGTTTAAAGACCAGGACACAGTCTCTTAAATAGAGAAGGTAATCTTGTCAGTGGGTAGAGTAGATTTGTTCAAGCCGCAATTCCAGCAGCTGCTAAATGGGCAACATAATTAAAGAGTGTACGATAAGACGAGAAGAAAACGCATCAGTTACAGTCAATGAAGCACCAGTCCTGTCACGTCGTATAAAAGATGTAATGTTAGCAAGGTAAGGTAGTAAAAAGCTTTAGAACAACAAAGTGATGTCATTTGAGTGGAGCATTTCTAATTTGTAAAGGATGTTTTGACGTGGTGCGCATGTATCAAATCATTAACCAATAATGTGGATGATGGACGGAAGCATGACCAATGACTGAATGTCCCATATATGAGCGTCTTTACCCACTTAATCAGCAAGTACCAATGTGGTATACTACCCGGAAAATCGTCTATAGACCAAATCTTCACACTAAACCAAATCCTGGAAAAGACCAACGAATTTCAAGTCGAAACTCACCATATCTTTTCATCGACTTCAAAGTCAAATTTGATAGCATTCATCGTCAGGAGCTATGATATATAAATATAAAGCAATATAAAGAATGGGGATATGTACCTAAAGTATGGCGTGAAGTCAAGGTTGTTTTCATCCCGAAGGCTGGTAAACCTATTCACACGGAAGCTAAAGACTATAGACCAATCAGTCTCACGTCGTTTACTCTTAAAACCTTCGAAAGACTGTTGGACATCTATATTCGCGGCACACTGAACGCGGAGGTAATTTCTCCAATGCAGCATGCCTATACAAAAGGCAAAAGCGTAGAAACAGCACTTCACTGTGTTGTCAATACAATTGAAAAAAACTCTCAAAGACAAGAAATACACTCTCGCTGCCTTTCTGGATATTGAAGGAGCATTCAATAATGTGGAAAGTGATGCAGTTAAGAAAACCCTTGTAGAGCTGAATATAGAAAGTTCAATTATAAATTGGACTATGTGCATGTTAAGAAACAGGCATATAAACACAGAACTTGGAGAATCACGTTTAAAAGTATCCACTAGAGGAACACCCCAGGGAGGGGTAATCTCTCCACTTCTTTGGATACTAGTTATGAACGAAATTCTTGTAAAATTAAAATATAGTGGAGTCAAAGTAGTAGCCTATGCAGACGACCTAGCACTACTTGCGACAGGGAAATTCCCATCCACCATAAGTGAACAAATCGAGTTTACCCTGTCAAAGGTCAACAACTGGACAAAGAAATGTGGTCTAATGGTTAATCCATTGAAAGCAGAATTGGTTCTCTTCACTAACAGAAGGAAAATACCAATGTTTAGACTACCATCAATAGAAGGGACACCACTCAAAATCTCAGATAAGGACAGATACCTTGGTGTGATCCTTGATAAGAAACTGAACTGGTGTCTCAACACCAAAGAAAGAGCAAAGAAAGCTATGGTCGCATTCTATTCCTGCAACAGGATTTTCGGAAAATCCTGGGGACCAAACCCAAAAATTATCAGGTGGATGTACACGGCAATAGTTAGACCGATACTAACCTACGGTAATCTAGTTTGGTGGAACGCGACAGAGAAAACAACAAACCTGAAAATCTTAACAAAAGTTCAAAGATTAGCATGCGCAGGTATTACAGGGGCGTTGAAAAGCACCCCCACAGCGGGGCTGGAAGCGATACTCAACCTGAAACCCTTAGATCTATTCGTGCAAGAATCAGCAGCATACAGTGCCTTGCGACTAAGCCAGACTAACTGCTGGAAGCAAAGCACAACGGGTCATACTCAGATTCTTCAGAGATATGTGGGAAATAATGTTTGCACAGACTACACAATACCCCATTAAAACTTCAATAGACCATTCACTACCTCTTTTCCTAACAGAGAGGAGTGGAAAAACAACAAAGATGGAACCTGCTTGAAACATGCACCACAACTAGAAAATTGTGGCCCAATTTCAATAAGCAGAGGAGGAGGACAGACAAAATTATGCAAATGAACAAAAAACATCTTCGTTCCCTTGTCAGCATAATGACCGGACACAACCTACTGGAATACCACAGAAAGAAAATGAGGTTCAGTACTGACGACCTTTGCAGAGGATGCAGCGATGAAGAAGGACATGAGGACACCTTACACTTCCTTTGTCACTGCCCAGCACCCTGTCACTTAGGAAAGAAACACTTAGGTAATCATTTCTTTGATGACTTAGAGGATCTTTTAGAACTTCGGCGAACAGTCTTCTGAACTTCGTCAATGCCTCTAAATTGCTTGGTTGCTAACAGAACACATAGGTTTTTACATTAAGTGGGATACAACTTCCTAGGGTATCACAACGGATCTACATAGATCTAAGTGTGACGGTAACAAGATCAACTGTCAGCCCTTCTACCTAACCTAACCTAATGGGTGAACTCGAAATCCAAGTTAAACCGATCCACTCATATAATGTCACGTGATATTAGAAAACACATGGTTCAATGTGCTAGTAGGGAATAGCTTCTCTGAACTTTTCCAAACATTAATAGGTTTTCGACAAGGAGATATGGGCTCGAAACTGCGCAGAGTAGGAGTTAACCCTCAAAGAAATATATGCAACATATTTGTACATCTTGCCGTAATAGTCCTTCACACCGGTTTAAGGACAATTGAAACTTGTTGGTCATGGACTATAAGACCGTGCATTCAAGAAACAATCAAGCATCTGCCCACCGACCGTCTAGGACCAAATGCCACTGCTGATAGCAGGAGCGACTTAGAGTTATTTAAAGAGTTCATCTACTACAGAGGAAAGATACCTTAGAAGACCCATTTTTTCCAAAGTTAGCCACCTACAGATATAAATTAATTAACATTTAACTAAAACAACATTTTTTTGAGAAAAGTGCCCGTGAATCGACCTAACAAACTCAAAGTGTGTAATACTACATTAATAGAATTGGTGAAGAATTACCCTACCTCAGTTTGGCGAAACAAACGGGTTCAAAACTCCTCTCACTCTTTTAAGCTCTTTCATTCAGTTCTGCTTTATGGTGGCACCAAGTCTTGAACAATAAGGAATAAGCAGATAGAGCTCTTTTGCGAAAAAGAATAATCTTCGACTGTTGTTTGGTCATGTGTGCGAGAAGGGTGAATGGAATACAGAGATACAACGACGAACTCTTCGAGCTGTACCAAGATGTGAATGTAGTCCAAAAAGTCAAAATGGGTCGATTGCCAAATTGAACGAATGAATAACAATGTTCAAAGGGACAATGAAGACCAAAACTAATTTGGTTTGAGCCCAACCAACCAGCCCATCCGCTCGCGGATGCCTGAGCGCTTCGTCTTTATGACTAAAAGAAGCGTGCTCGGAATTGTAGACAATAGAAATTCGCCGTGTTTCAAGCAGAGACGCTTCACGGCTCACGGGTTGGAAGAGCTCGTAGAGTACAGCATGTTCATCTTCATTTATACCTATTCCATTGAAAAGCTTTCATCTCTTGGCAATCTTCTTTCTTATAAAGGGTTTTTCAATTGGCGCTGGTAGATTTTGGCGGCCAAGTTGTTTTGGTGACATCTGTCAAATCTGTTGTTTCTTATTCAGTTAATGATACCAAATCACCATGGCAAGTTACACGATTGAAAAGCACGTCCAAATGATAAAAATTTTATTATCAAAATGAGTGTTCGTTAGTGCAAACGACCCATTTTACGGCAGACGTAGTGGCCCTTCAAAGTCGACTCTTCAACCTTTGATGACCAAATTTGAGACCACCGGTTCGGTAATCAATCAGCCAACCTTTGTACCTCAAAGAAACGCCAGATTGGCCGAGAACATCGCCGGGGTCTGTGAAAGTGTACAGCAGAATCCGAGGCAGTCGATTCCTTGCCATTTACAAGAACTCGGCCTTTGGCAGACTTCAACTTGGCGAATTTTGGGTCGGAACTTGGGCCGCTAGACTTCTTCTCGTGGGGTTTCCTGAAATCGCAGGTCTATGCGAATCAACCACAATCGACCGATGCCCTTAAAGTGAACATAACACAGGCCATCGCTCAAATTGGACAACTTGGATCCGTGCCACCGTATGAAGCTGTGGCGGGCCTTTGAACAATATCATATTCCATACATAAGGGCATACACGGGCCTATCAAATAAAAAAAGAATTTTGTTAAACTTTAAACATCTTCCCGCCCTTATTGAAAAACTCTTTTTATCTACAAAAAATTAACATTAATCTAAAGGGTTCTCCAATAAGAGGTGTTATTTTGAGTAGCCCGCTATTTCGGTAGCTGTCACTTTTGAAGCTGTCATTTTTTGACATTTGACAAGTAGAAACTACGCCATTAATAAAAATGGAACGATACATGCTTCAACAACGCATTGAAATTATTAAAATTCACTATAAAAATGGTGAAAATTTGGCAGAGACGGTTCGTAAAACTAAAACATTTTTGGGTCGTCGTGAAGCACCTTGTCGGACCGCAATACAGAAATTGGTGGACAAATTCGAGCTGTTGGGACAAGTTAGTGATGTGAAGAATAAAACCCGTGCACGTCGCTCAAGAACAACTGAGAATATTGCTGTTGTAGCCCAAAGTGTTGAAGAAAACCCAGGTTTGTCCATTCCTCATCGTTCTTTGGAATTAGGCATTCCACAAACGTCATTACACCGTATTTTGCAAAAAGACTTGGGTCTTAAGGCTTATAAAGTTCAGTTAACACAAGAACTCAAGCCGGCTGATCATCAACAACGTCGTGTCTTTGCTGATTAGGTCCTTGAAATGCATGAAAATGATCCGGAATTTCATCGAAAAATCATCTTGACTGATGAGGCCCATTTCCACCTCGGAGGCTACGTCAACAAGCATCTACTACTACTGTCGCATCTGGGGCTCGGAAAACCCAAGAGTTATTGTTGAAAAGCCTCTCCATTCTCAACGCGTGACTGTTTGGTGCGGTTTATGGTCCGGCGGGGTCATTGGACCTTACTTTTTCGAAAATGAGGCTGGAGCAACAGTTACGGTCAATGGATTGCGCTATCGAGAGATGATTAATGATTTTTTATGGCCGGAATTGGATGGTATTGATCTGGACAACGTTTACTTTCAACAAGACGGCGCTACGTGCCACACAAGCAATTAAACCATCGATCTTTTACGGGAAAAGTTTCCGGACCGTGTTATCTCTCGAAGAGGTGATCACAATTGGCCACCGAGATCTTTTGATTTAACACCTTGCGACTTCTTCCTTTGGGGCCACGTGAAAGATAAGGTCTACGCCAACAG
The DNA here is from genome assembly GCA_932273885.2 of Leucozona laternaria. NCBI lineage: Eukaryota > Metazoa > Arthropoda > Insecta > Diptera > Syrphidae > Leucozona > Leucozona laternaria. The sequence goes on from OW026366.1 coordinate 210,976,243, forward strand.
CCCAGCGTCGATTCAAGACCTCAAAGATGGAATTCGTGAGGCTATCGAGGACATAGGGCAGCCACTTTGCGATTTGATTATGGAAAATTTCATGAAAAGGATATGGTCCTGTAAGCGTGGTCGTGGCGGCCATTTGGCTGATGTTGTGTTCCATTATTAGCGGCATATTCTTTATAATGAAATAAACATCCGATCATTTATCTCAAAAAATGCCATTTTTCTTTGAATATCAAAATAACACCTCTTATTTAAAAAACCCTTTATTTGTACTCTATGTTTTCGCACATCGTTATCCCGATTGAGTTGAAAATTTCAGAGTTTGTCCTGATTGCCTTCGGGAAGGTTTAAAAAGTAGAATTAGTAAAATCCCACATGCATTACTTTTTTTCCTTATCCAACACGTCTTTAGAAATCAAACATTTTGGAATTAAGTTCTATCTAACCTAAGGCACGTCCTGTGTAATTTTGTCCGCCAGCTGCTACGCCCAATTTGGGTATATTTCAATTGTTCCTTGTGTAATGTAAAGAAATCTGAAAATGTATAATTAAGTTCTTTTGAACCTTTAGTTTAACATAAAACTAATCATAAATTTGAGTTTTCTACATATTGAACTTTAACCATTATAGCGTTCGCTGTGTGCCACTTAGCGCCGTTCTGTTGGAACTACATGTCATTCACATCCGTACCATCCATCATTGGAGCCAGCAAAAATTGGTTATCGTCGATCGGTAGCGCTATCCATTGTTGCTGATGGCAATTACATCGTCGTTATCGATGAACTACGGACTCGCACAGACAGCGACGATGTTTTCGGTTGATCTTGCGTTTCGTTGACGCAAGGGCGTTGGCCGATTGTTCACTGAATCGGTCGACTCAAATTTGGCCACCAAACTTTGGATAATCGACTTGGAAGGAAAACCTTGTAAACCGGTGTTAAATGGGCGCAACGCTAAAATCGTTACCCAAAAATACCGTGAAACTTGCCAATTTGGTGATTTGGCATAAGAAACTGAATAATAAACAATAGATTTGACAGATGTCACCAAAACAAAATGGCCGCCACAGGCCGCCAAAATCACTATACTATATAACTATACTATATAACACTATACCTATATATAAAAGTATTCAATTACAGAATAACAATTAAGTAAATTTACTCAAGTTTATTTTAATCTATTTTGCAGTGGTGTTTTTTTGGTTATTTATCTACCCCAAAAGTCTTCTCCTCCATATCTGTGATTTGTTTTCATCCAAAATGACTCATCTTAATATTCTAATTTCACTTTTATTTTGTGTGTGTTAAGTTACTTAAATAGATTTAATATATAAAAAGACCCTCATCCTCCAAGCCTACACAATGTATTTCAAGCTATTACACCCCCGAAAAAAAAATCCAAACGGATTAACAACTAATTAAAGTCAATGTGATTTAGAAAGAAAATGATAAATGGATTCCGCACAAATGCCATTATATTCAATTAAGTTCTACGTTTTTACGATATCAACAACAAAAGAACAGGAAAGATATCGACATGATAAATAAGGAAAAAAATTGCCTGTTTGTTGTCCACATATCCACGAGTCATGGTTATTTTAAAATCGTCCTTTTAAACAAATTTATCTTCCGCCAAACTATTTTTGAGGAAGAGAACGAAAACAAGAATGACAAAATTATCTTAAAAAGAATCATTTTATATCTTTTTAAAGAGGAAGGTAAAAAATGTAATATTTTATTCTCCAAAACCAAAAACAACCCACGAAACTTCTGTCACCGATTGGACGCCCGCGCCACCACACGCACCGCTGCAATTCTTTCTTGTGCAGTGTCGTGTCGGTGCTTCATTATTGTTATTTAGTGAACGATAAATAGAGGGCATTGTGTTATATGCACAATCATTTTTTTTTTTTTTGGATTTGTTGAATATTCAACAGATTAAATAAAACCGCAGTAAGTTGTATCCGACACCGCCACCGCCACCACCATATCACCACAAGGAACGCGACAAATATTTTGAATTTACTGAGTATGTGTGTGTGATGAGAAAAATCGGAATATCAATTAAATAAACTGCCATGGCACGAGATCATTTTTTATTTAACTGCCTTTCAGGATTTGAACTTTACCGGAATGTGCAAGTCATGGCCAACATTTGTAATTTGTATCGCTAGGAACTGATTTTTTATTAAACTAAATTAGTTTAATTTATTTTAATTTGTTCCTATTTTTTATTAACGAAGTTAAATGCCAATTTTTGAGCGCAGTTTATATGAATTTTTATTTGAACACATCCCAGCAGTTTCTTCAAAACCCAGTCATCCAGTGATGTTTTACACTTTTGGTAATTTTTGTTTACATATTTTAGGCATTTATTGCCATAGTAGTGTTGAATGGAAAATATGACCGGAAAGTATTAGAATAGACAAATAATGAGTGAGTAGTGGAAAGTTGGCGGTCAGCCATCAGCCGAATAGGGGGAATAACATGTAGCATACGAAAACATGCACGTGCCGTAACTATTCGGGACTGGTGGAAGTGTGATCATAGCCTCTTCGCGGCGGCCGCTAGAAACAAGCCTCTTAAAAAGGTTTGGCTAATATGATTGGGCCGGTTCCACAGGTTGGCAACAGGTTAATTCCCTGTTCCGTAAAACTAAAAGAATTCTGAGGCCTACAACAAGCCTCGGAAACGGACTGATCTCACGACGACAACCCACGCAAAGTAAACGGAAAAACCATTTACGAATTTTCTTATGGAACGTACTATCGCTCTATAGAGCCCTGTCAAAATATAAAGAAAAAAATATAAATATAAAGCTGACAGAAGAATTGAAAAACGGCTTCACAGACATAAAAAATCAGCCTGGGAGAAGAACATAATCTGTGAAATAGAGAAAAGCCCAGAGCGAGGTCCGCACCATGCGCGGAAGTTTTACCAATCCATGGAAAAATGTCTAGAATTTAACATCCCAACATACCACCTGTTTATAGACTTTAAGGCCGCCTACGATAGCATAGCCAGGGTAGAACTTTACAAAGCCATGAGAGAATTCGGCATCCCAAATAAATTGACACGACTATGTAGGTTGACCATGACCAACGTAACAAGCCAAGTAAAAATAGCCGGATTGCTATCCAAACCAATCAACATCTTTAATGGACTCCGACAAGGGGATGGTTTGGCCTGCCTCCTCTTCAACCTGGCGTTGGAGAAAGCAATCCGTGACTCTGGCACGGCAACAAGAGGGACCATCGTCAACAGGTCCAGCCAGATACTGGCTTACGCAGACGACATCGACATCATCGGAAGAACCGAGCAAGCTGTACATGATTCCTTCATCCAGATCGAGCAGGCGGCACAAAATCTGGGGCTGCACATTTGTGAAGGTAAAACAAAGTACATGGTGGCGTCGAATGCGAGAGGAACAGTTGGTCAAACAATCAAGGTAGCGGAGGACGAATTTGAAGTGGTGCAATCCTTTAAATACCTTGGGTCAATAGTAGCAGCCGATAACAATATAGAAGAAGAAATACGCGGGCGGCTTCTCAAATCCAACAGAGCCTACTATAGTCTGTCAAAGCTCTTCAAATCCAGAAATCTCACCATAACTTCAAAACTGCTGCTGTACAGGACCATGGTCCTGCCAGTGCTCACATATGGATCCGAGACTTGGGTGCTTAGCAAAAGGCACTCCGACCGCTTAGCCGCGTTCTATAGAAAAGTCTTAAGGAGAATTGTTGGCCCCATATTTGAGGAAGGACGATTCCGGAGACGGTACAATCATGAATTGTACGCAATCTACCTTGAAGCAGATATCGTGACAAAAATTAAGCTCGGTAGACTCCGGTGGGCAGGTCACCTAGCTCGCATGAGCGAAGAGGAACCTGCTCGGAAAGTTCTTTGTGGTACATTCTATGGTAGACGACAGCGTGGTAGATCATGCTTGCGCTGGAGAGATGGCGTAGACCAGGACGCCCGGAGCCTTGGGGTGGGCAACTGGATGGCGGCGGCTCGAGACCGGGATGGGTGGAGAGACTTGTTGAAGGAGGCCAGGTCCAGACCCCGATTGTCGAGCCGATGATGATGATGTGGAAAGTTGCTGCTTCGCAATATTGTGTGAAAATCGGTGGAAGGTGATTGATATTTTATTTCGTGAGCTATCCCACTTCTGAAATCTTGTTTCAATTGGATCTAGCAATATGCTTATTCCAATTGTCTGATTTGTTTACTTTAAATAAAAAGAAATTTGAAAATCAACTTAAATATTTGTTTTTCCTGGCTAAGGTATAATTAACCATTAGACATTATATTTGACATTTCACAAATGTTGCTCTGTCAAAAATTAAAGAAGTGCATCCAATTTCTTGTCCTCAGTATTTGACAGCAAAACTGCCTTCGAAATTTTGATGGGTAATCAACGTTTTGCCGATAACAACTGTTTCTATCACATCCTTTAAATGTAGGAGAAATATAGGAAGGGCAATTATCAAAACTTTGTCGACAGATGGTTTTAATCATACCAACTTAGTTCAGTTAAGTATCGGATTTAGTTCATTAGAAATTAGTTGGTCTTAGACCCAAAAGAGCTTAAGCTATGATTAGACTGTCAACGCAAATGGTCAACGCTTTGACTCTCTGATGTCACCAAAAACATTGATCTACAACACTGTCAACGCATCGTCAACGTGCTCTGTTTCAACGCATAAACCGTCATTATGACGATTACAGAAATGATGCTTATCAGAAATATTTATGTCAACGTGATTTATACCCTTTGCCGTTGAAGCGTTGACACGTATAACTTTGACGATCACATACTATGACATGGCCACGCATCTGAACGAGAGCAAATATCTTTATTTTTTCACGTTGACGATTAAACGATTTTTTGCCGCCAATAAAGACTTGAAGTTTGCATGAATAAAATAAATGGAATATCACATTAAATAATAATAATAGCACAGCACATAATATTAGCACATCTCCATCTCCACAAATCATCGACATTCCCGAGTAAAAATCCGTAAATTGGGATATTTTATAATTTTTTTTCTTAGGAAACGCGATTTTAGGACGTTTTCCATTGGTAACCCGGTAGAACTCTGCCAAGCTAAAAAGTTGTATATCTAAATCCAACCAAAGGTAAATCCCAAAATATGAGATTTTATTGTTTGCCCAGTCCCAAAGTCCAAACATAGTTATTTCTCTACCTGTCAAGTCATATACTGTCAAATTCAAAAGATGGATGGCTGCGCTGTTTGATTTGAAAACTCCGAACCTTCGAACGGAATACTCTATTTGCGTCAAAATGTGGTTTGTCCTTTATATCCGTCAAGCAGTAAACTGTCAAATTGCAGCAAAAGATTTCAATATATGTACATAAATCTTATTAAATTAATAAAAAAAAAAATAGACACAAACGTGTCAATATTGAAAGGCGTAGGTTGGTTCGTCTAAACTGCTGTGTACACTTTCAACGAAAATAATGAACACGTTGACCCTAAAAGTGCTCAAAGTTGTGAAAAAGCAACAACTGTCAACGCACCCGTCGACGCATTGACAATCAATCACACTACTTGACAATTTTGGGACAGAACTTTACGTCATTTTGACATCAGAGTCAATTTGTTGACCGTCTAATCGTAGGTTATCAAACTCCCTGCTAGGAAAAAAGTGGGAGTTTAGTAATTCTAGTTTGCGCCGGCGGTGTAGGCGGAAAAAATTTCGTATAAAATGTCATTATTTAAAATATCATTTATACATTTTGGACTGCAATATCGCGCTTGCAACATCTTTAAAAGGTTGAAAATTTGTTTCATATTCTGTCATCTACAGAGTGAGATAAAACAAAGAAATGTCAATATGAGTCGCGCAGAGTGAGTCCAATGTGAACACCGCCAAGTGTTTTAAAAACCCAGTTTCAAAGCAATCGCTTACCCGCCATCCGCTCCACCGCATTATGATCTCTTTGTTAAACTTTGGCGTCGGAAATCATCTCCCAGTTCAGGTCTTTTGATGAAAAAGAAAGAACATTTTGACACCTAGAGCTAGTTTTTCAGTGCTGATTCACGAAGAGGTTTTTCAATGAAGGATTATATTTACTTGTCAAGAATATATCGAAATCGAAGTGAGGCAATAATTATGTAAATCGCTCTTTCCACCGCAATTTCATTTCGATAATTTTTGTTGCCAAGTTTCATTTTTATCAAAAATTATATTTATTCTAATCTTATCTCTAAAAAATATTAGGTCTGTTCGTTTTATTCCCAAAATTGCCAATTTTAAACAAATTTTAGTCCAATTATATTATTTACCTTAAACTTTCACAGAAATTTGGACTAAAATTTGTGAGGTAAACGATCAGAGGTTTTGTTAATTAAATCTGTCATCAAATTAAGAATTCTTTCGGTGTTGAAAGCCTTAAGATATCTGTTAATCTGCCTGTTTGGTAACTAAAACTTTCACCAAGTTTCCCGCAGACTAGGCTTTTTCTCCAATGGGCTTTGACAGCAAATTGAGAAAATTTGTGAAAAATTGCGAACATTTGTGAAAAATTTCACTTCACCAAACAAATTTAGGGCCAGTTTCACAGTGAGAAAAGTGACACTTAAGTGGGGAATGTGAAAGATTAATTCCCAATATCACCGTTCACTGTTACCTGAATAAGTGGCACTTAAGTCTCCGATGTTGGTGACTTAAGTCCCACTTACGCTAGCTATGAAATTTAGTTTAAATTCCTAATATGGGAAACTTAAGTGCCACTTATCTCGGTAAGTGTCGACTGTGAAACTGGCCCTTAATAACTCAAATTCTGAGTAGATATGATTTTGATAGTTTTTGTCAACTTGCTGAATTTAGTGATCGACTAAAAAGTCGTGGACAAAATTGTTGGCTGGTTTTTAATAGGTTGCACTGTATTCCTATGTGCGGAGGCTTAAGGTCGTCTGTGTCCGTTTTGTAGCCGTTGTAAGTAGCTAAGATAACCATGTCCTATTTTGAAAAATGAAAAATAAAATTAGGCCAACTACATTGATGTTATTTCCTAAGCCGGAAATGTTCTTTTCCTCTGCGAAAATAGAACACTTTTATCCAATCTCTCTGTGATTGATGTTTTGCGCTCGCTCGAAAAAAAGTTGTTTAGATAATTTTTCCCTCGCAAAAACGCTTTATATCAAAGGGAATTTTATTTTCATACATATGTATGTACAAGTACATGTATCATTTTTTTAAGTTTATTATTTAATTTCATTGAAAGAAGAAAAAATTATTCTTCTGACTAACATGATAGTTTTTTTTAAGAGAACATTTCAATTTTAGTGACACGCTTCTAATTAAAAGAAAAACAACAACAACAGAAAAAGAAGACCAATTAAGTTGGTATCGCATATATGCGTATATTTAATGTCATAATAATTAAATGTAAGTGTTATAGACGAACATTATGAAGAAATGTCTGCTTCCGGCTAATTAAAAATAAAAAGACATTAAACACTCTTCAAGGGTAAGTGGATCAGACATGTATGTAAGATGTGATGTGAATTTAATTCAATTTGTCTCTTGAACTTTGGAAAGGGCGACGCGATGTTATCTTGATGAATGCGCGCAGTTCCTTTAAGGGCATCAGGGTATAATTTAAACAATAATACGTATTACATTAGTTTTAAGGTTCAAAGTGAAGTGTCTGATAATAATTGTAGGTATTTGATTTAGAGAAGGATTTGGATTTAATGAGGATTTATCAGAGGGGTCGATCACAAGAGCGTATTTTAAGACCTTAACTCTTTATTGATGAGTAAAAGGCGTCTTGGCACAGTGCTTCCACATGGATATAAAGGGTTCTCCAATAAGAGGTGTTATTTTGATATTCAAAGAAAAATGGCATTTTTTGAGATAAATGATCGGATGTTTGTTTCGTTATAAAGAGGAAAGTATGCCGTTAATAATGGAACACAACATCAGCCAAATGGTCGCCACGACCACGCTTACAGGACCATATCCTTTTCATGACATTTTCCATAACCTATGGCTGCCCTATGTCCTCGATAGCCTCACGAATTCCATCTTTGAGGTCTTGAATCGACGCTGGGCTGTTGGCGTAGACCTTATCTTTCACGTGGCCCCAAAGGAAGAAGTCGCAAGGTGTTAAATCACAAGATCTCGGTGGCCAATTGTGATCACCTCTTCGAGAGATAACACGGTCCGGAAACTTTTCCCGTAAAAGATCGATGGTTTCATTGCTTGTGTGGCACGTAGCGCCGTCTTGTTGAAAGTAAACGTTGTCCAGATCAATACCATCCAATTCCGGCCATAAAAAATCAATAATCATCTCTCGATAGCGCAATCCATTGACCGTAACTGTTGCTCCAGCCTCATTTTCGAAAAAGTAAGGTCCAATGACCCCGCCGGACCATAAACCGCACCAAACAGTCACGCGTTGAGGATGGAGAGGCTTTTCAACAATAACTCTTGGGTTTTCCGAGCCCCAGATGCGACAGTTTTGCTTGTTGACGTAGCCTCAGAGGTGGAAATGGGCCTCATCAGTCAAGATGATTTTTCGATGAAATTCCGGATCATTTTCATGCATTTCAAGGACCCAATCAGCAAAGACACGACGTTGTTGATGATCAGCCGGCTTGAGTTCTTGTGTTAACTGAACTTTATAAGCCTTAAGACCCAAGTCTTTATGCAAAATACGGTGTAATGAAGTTTGTGGAATGCCTAATTCCAAAGAACGACGAGGAATGGACAAACCTGGGTTTTCTTCAACACTTTGGGCTACAACAGCAATATTCTCAGTTGTTCTTGAGCGACGTGCACGGGTTTTATTCTTCACATCACTAACTTATCCAAACAGCTCGAATTTGTCCACCAATTTCTGTATTGCGGTCCGACAAGGTGCTTCACGACGACCCAAAAATGTTTTAGTTTTACGAACCGTCTCTGCCAAATTTTCACCATTTTTATAGTGAATTTTAATAATTTCAATGCGTTGTTGAAGCGTGTATCGTTCCATTTTTATTAATGGCGTAGTTTCTACTTGTCAAAGTGTTAAAAAATAACAGCTTCAAAAGTGACAGCTACCGAAATAGCGGGCTATTCAAAATAACCCTTTACCTACTAGCTTCTTATTTGAACTTTTACATACTTCTATTAATAGTTATAACTTATATTATGTTATTACCGATCGTGCCAATTGAATCTGTGCCGACATTTTGCTGGCTTTGCTCACTGCAAAAGACGGCTACCAAAACTGACTTTGCAGATGAGACAGTACCAGCAAACTGCGAATTGGGAATGTTAGCGAATTTTAAACATTTCATTCATATGAGTGGTCGCTGACAACTCCGAATTGTCGAACGAATTTTGTATTCGCTGGTCTGTGGAATGCATCTTAATATTGTGGCTTGCGAATTTAAGTGACAAATATAATAAAAAATAAAATAAAAAAATTTATAATGTAAACTAATTGCTTGAAAATATGTATTAGTATTCGCAGGTCACATCAGCTAGTGTGCAAAAGGCGCTTAACTGGTTATATAAAATCAGTAGTTAGTACAGAAAATTAAATTGCACCTTCACACATGCTACCTAAAAGACAAAATTGATGAAGGTAATTAAATGACAATTTAAAACCGTCTGAAGAGTGGCGTTTATGCTCATCGTTTTATTGCAAAGCTTTAAAAAAACTGTATATAAATCTGAAAAAGAAGCTATAGATTTTCGACTGCTGACTTAGTGTGTGAGTAAGTAAAGCATGTTCTGAGAAATCAGGCAAAAGGTACCGGCTTGGGCCAGCCCGTCGCCGGGTTTGTGAGAAATAGGCTAAGATAGGTAGGTAAAATGGCGGTTCTAAGAACACCTGTTCCCGAAGAACTCAATTAGCGCTGTTATGCGCCGTTTTGATACCATAAAAAGTTTAACCTGATTTGTTGGTTAATATAGGGGTAGTGTTGGTAAACTAAACAGATTTGCTAAGGGGACTAGGGTATGGTCTTTTCTCCCAGCCCTAAAAGAGCATTAAGCTCACAACTGTGTGCTAGGTGGTTCCGGTAGGGTTGAGATCCGACCATATAACCCTTCACCATATATACTCGTGGATGAGCCTGTTCCAAGCAAGGTAATACCTACTAAGTATATGCCAGTGCTTTAAGGATTGCGCCAGTTATGGAGTAAGTGAAAAGTTAATTACGAATTTGTTGATTGATAGGGAAATAGGCCAAACAAAGATTTCATTTTTTTTTTACGTCCGCTTTCCTCCAAGTTTTGTATTGGATTGTTTTACTTTGGGTGATTTGATTGCGTTATTCGAAGTTAGTCGCATTTGGTAGTAAATTTGACTAAAGATATAGTCGAAAATGGTCTACATTTAGACACTTTCGAAATTCGACGAGGAGACAGTGGAAGTACATATGTATTCGCTTCATTTTTGAAAATTGAATATATATATATATATATATATATCGACTTAAAAACGATTCGCTTGATGGAACCCAAATACCCATATTCATCAGGCCATTAAAAATAAGCCAAGAGGAACTTTTTGATGACCTTTTACATTGATTTCTCACCTATTCTGTTGTCTTTATCTATAAATTTTACGTTTTCAAGAATTCTTAAATAAAGTAAATTCACAAAAATGCGGACAATTTTCTTTATAAAAAATCGACCAAATCGAAAGTATAAAATATCGAAAAATTAAATTAATCAGATAATAACAGAAAAGAGTTCCACAAAACGAAAATCTACAAAAAAAAGTCAGTTAAATAAGAATAACATTTACAAAAATTAAAGCAATTCCAAAATCAAAATAACGAAAAGTAAACAAAAGACACAAAATGAAAACATTGCAATTTCAGCTGTTTTTGACAGATTAACCATTTCAACTCATATCAAGTTCTTACAGTTTCGAAAATGTCATCTTTTTTGTCAAACACGTTATGAACACTTTTCTCTTCTTTTTTTGCGAATATCCCACATATGGGCTGCTAAGATCCCGGAGCACTTTAGTAGCTCTGTTTCATTATTTCTATTGCTGCCCTAAATGTAGAGCAAAAACTTCTTTTATTTTATTCAGAAAAATTATATTTTCTTTCGTGTATATTTTTGACGTTTGACGGTAAAAACAACTTAAACATACATAAGTCAACGGTCTACCCTAGCTTTAAAAGGATTTTCTAATTGGGACTTGACAACTTTGAACTTTCACTGTGAATGCACCTTTAAACCAATAATCAAACTGTCAATGTCAAGACATTAAGTAAAAACAACATTTTCAATATGGTGAAGTTAACGAACGAAGTTCCAAGTCGGTGACGGCAACTTTAAGAGCGTTAAGTCCAATTTTTTATGAAACGCATTTTTGGCTACATGGCATCGTCAACAAACACAATATGCATCATTCGTCAAGTGAAAACCCTCATGTGTTTCAAGAAACACCACTTCATCCACAAAAATTAACTGTATGGTGTGTTTTTCATGCCGGTATGGTGTCATTGCGCCGTTTTTTTTTTTGTTGATGAAAATTACCGACAATGGAGATCGCTGCATAGACATGTTCCAACATTTTTTCTTTGGTCAATTGCATGGACTATAGACATTTTAAGAACGATGCCAAAAGCCACACAATGTTGTTACAATGAACTTATTGAAAAGTCTATTGGATTTACGAGTTATATCGAGAAACGATTCTTTCGATTGGCCGCCGTTCCCTTCGAAATGTGTGTGGCCGAGTCATCGAAAATTGGGTTCATCGAATCCACCGCTAAAAAAGTGTCCATGCTGGATATTATGAACGACGTCGAATTCCAAACATAAATGTTTTTACTGAACTTCAAACCAATAATTAAATTTTCGAGATATTTTGTTGTCAAGTCCTTATTGGAAAACCCGATATTTAAGCTCCAGTTAATCGTTTAGACATGGATTTAAATTATCTATATGAATAACACAAACCCGAGTTTAGTCTAGCCACGACAAAATAAGAACTCATCACATAACTACATGAACATGCAACAGAGTCTTTTAAATCAAACTTTTTGTTCAATTGATTTTGGAATTCGTTTAACTTATGCGTATAACTTATGAACGTATCATGATAGAATCTTCCTCAGTATATGAATGTAGATTCTTCAACATCTCCATAAACAAGTGCGTGCTTAATGGCTCTGCCACTTCCATTGAGCAGATGTGCGTGTTTTTCCATTCGAATTCCAATAAACGCACCATCTGTCGAAGTCGCTTTAAAACTTCAAAGTATATATTTGTATATAGGTATGCCTTGCCTTCCCACCATTGACTATACACCGAAGAGAAGTACCTATACCAAAGTAAACAAAACTTAATTTTACAAAAGATACGCACATATAAATTCCTTTCAAAGAATTCAAGCTTCTTGTCCATAGCCAGGATCACCTGCATTCTTTAAAAACACTTCTCCAAACATCGCCTCACTTTATACATAAATTTTTCTATTAAAGGAAGCGACAACATTCCATTTCAAAGTGGGAAAAAATATATTTTTAAATCTTAACGTGATGCATCATCTCTTTTTATCGGCATCACATAACACAACACAACACGACCTTGATGAGGTTAGCATAAGCATCTTGAGATTTTTAGTAGGAAGGTAGGTATAAAAGAAACGATCAAAAAAAAAAAGATACTCAAACGTTTATCAATGAATCTCAGGACAGTAGTCCGGCCTGAGTTGTTGTTGTCGTTGTTTATAAAATATGCACATACCTTTAAAGATTTATCGAAATGCTAATGCCAAAGAGAACAATACAAACGAAACGTGACTTTCCCTATCGTCCACCCCATAATAATATGACAATCGAGAATTGCTGCAGCTCTCGCCAAGAATAGATGATGTTGATTTTGGTCTTGAATTTACGAAGAACACCTGGTGGGAAGGCAATGACGACGGTGACGAAGACCGAAAACGGAGCGAGTAAACCAAAACAACACCTTGGCGACCAAACTTTGACATCTCATGCGACACCTTCAACTTCAATCCATCCCATTGTTATGCAGATCTAATGACATTCCTCTTAGCCTCATACCAATCAAACAAGTACAACAATGGAGGATCAACATTCTGCGATAAATCGATGCAAGTCAACTACCTCAGAAGCAGCGTTGTCGTCGCCAAGCTGCGCCGCCGCGCCGCGTGCCACTTAACCCTGCTGCCTCGTCGCCACCAACGAACCTCGCGTCGCGCCATCGATTGTTGACAACGTTCAGTTTTATTGGCAACAAAAATTGATTTATTCTGCTCTTTCGAGATCTAAGCCAGTTTTCCCTTCCCCAAAAGCTTTAGCCCACACGTTAAAGGACACACATAAATCAGATTTGTGAATCGCGTATATAACTGTCAATATTGTCAGTAGTAGTTGAATTCGAAAAGGTGGAACCGTGGACCATGGATGGAGATGGATGCTTGTGAAATACCCATGATCATGATCGAGGCTCCACTGGAGATCAGGGATCTCGAGTTCAATGTCACGACCACAAGTCTTCTTAGGTCGTTATCTTCGGACGAGTCGTTATGGTAATAAATTTTTTTTAATTCTCTTTCTCATTGAGTGGTGGTCCATTGGTGTAGTGAATTTATTGAGTATTAAATTAAAAATGACAAATGATGTGTTAATAGAATACGCAACGATGGACGTCCAAGTCGATTGCAAGGACGAACTTTAATGGCCAACCGCAAGAAAACTGCTGTTTTCTGTCGTGTAAACGAAATTGCACTTTTAACGATGATAGTGTGGACATTTTTTATGTGGATTGCTACTGATGCAGATGTACAATTATGTGATGGAATACCTATACTAATTTGAAGATCTGATGGTGTATATTTTTAGTCAATGACAATTGTTAGATGTATTTAGGCAAATTACGGGTGATTTTTAAGCTGATTTGGTTTTGGCAACACTGGTTTTGACAGCTGACGTTTGTTTAGTACCTTGTGTCACTGTCAAACAGCTTCAGTTTGGTTTGCAATTTAACCATGGATCGTCTAACAAATGAACAACGCTTGCAAATTATTGAATTTTACTATCAAAATTCGTGCTCGGTTCGAAATGTTCATCGCGCGCTGCTTGTGTTCAGCGATGAGGCTCATTTTTGGTTGAATGGGTACGTAAATAAGCAAAATTGCCGCATTTGGAGTGAAGATCAGCCAGAAGCATTGCAACAGCTACCAATGCATCCCGAAAAAGCCACTGTTTGGTGCGGTTTATGGGCCGGCGGCATTATTGGGCCTATTTCTTCAAAGATGATGCGAATCGCAGCGTTACTGTCAATGGTGAACGCTACCGAGCGATGATAACAAACTTTTTTTTGCCCGAAATGGAAGTTCTTGACTTGCATGATATGTGGTTTCAACAAGACGGTGCCACATGCCACACAGCACGCGAAACAATGGCGCAATTGCGAGGCGAGTTTGGTGAACAGTTAATTTCACGTTTCGGGCCGGTCAATTGGCCGCCTAGATCGTGCGATTTGACACCATTAGATTATTTTTTGTGGGGGTATGTCAAGGCTAATGTCTATAGGGACAAGCCCGCTTCGATTGACGCACTGGAAGCCAACATCCATGCATTCATTCGTGAGATACCGGCCGATTTGTGTGAAAGAGTATGCCAAAATTGGACTCAGCGGATGGGCTACCTGAGACGCAGCCGCGGTCAACATTTGCATGAAATTATCTTTAAACATTAAATTGCAAGGTTCAAACTATCGATCCAAATAAATATTTCATTCATTTTTTTGAATTTTGTGTGTTTTTTTTTTTTAAAAAGTTCTAAACCTCTTAAAAAATCACCCATTACATACACCTTGGTGACAAGCCCCTCGTTAAATAGAATTTCCTTGTGAGATTGTTTGATTTAATTTTTTTTTTAAATATACACCAACTTGCTTTTGTGGTATTTTTAACGAAAAATAATTAAAAGAGTCAAAAGTATCTCCTTAAAAAATAATTTTTGTTTGTTTAAAAAATAATGTTTTTAAAATTTTTTTAATTGCAATATTGTTTAAACTATTGAGAAACACCAGTTTGGGGTTTTTTAGACGTGTGGTTTTCAAGAAGAAATTAAACGCATATGATTTAATATTATGGCCAAGAATTTAGCGTTATTATAAAGATAAGGGTTTGTCATTATGTTTTAAAAATGATTTTGGGCAAGTGGCCGCCGCGGCTGGCTCGAATACATTCCAGCCGAGAGGCCAAATTTTCGACCACTTTCTGCAGCAATTGTATTTCAGCAATAACGCGCCGATTATTCTCTTCCACGGCGTCAATCTTCTCGGGCTTATCTGCGTAGAGAAGCGACTCCACATAACCCCACAAAAAATTGTCCAGCGGTGTTAAATCGCACGATCTTGGAGGTCACGCAACAGGCCAACTAAGCGAGATGATGCGCTCACCAAAAGTTTTTTTTCAATAAATTGATTGTTCCGTAGGCTGTATGGCATGTAGCGCCGCGCCGTCTTGTTGGAACCAAAGGTCGTCCACATCAATCTCCTCCAATTCAGGCACGAAAAAGTCATTGATCATGGCTCTTTAGCGTTCCCCATTGACTGTTACATTATGGCCGGCTTCATTTTTGAAGAAATATGAACCAATGATTCCCTCTGCCCATAGAGCACACCAAACAGTGACTGTTTGAGGATGTAATGGAGTCTCAACAATAGCTTGTGGATTATGATCACTCCAAATACGATAATTTTGCTTATTGACGTATCCATTCAAACAAAAGTGAGCTTCATCGCTAAACAAAATTCGCTTATGAAAATTGGTATCAACGGCAATCTTGTTTTGGGCCCAATTGGGCACGATTTGCAAACGTTGATCAGGAGTAAGTCTAATTCATTATGAAATGACAAACCAAACTGAGCATAAATCAAAAGACAGCTGTCAAAAAGACCAACTCCGATTGAAAGCCACACGTATAAAAAAAAAACACCCTGTACTTGAATAACCCAAAATTAAGACCATTTTCCCAAAAAACGGGGAATACCTAATTTCATTATTTATATTTTTTGACAAAAATCTAAAACGCAGTTTTCTTACAATTGACTTGGTTATTATTGATACGAAGTTTAATCAAAACCGTTAGATGAGGTAAAACAAAAAATCGAATTCCGTCTCTAGGTAAACACATAAAAATACTCTGTACCAAATTTGAAGCAAATCGGTCCACTCGTTTAGGGTCTAGTTCAAATTACAGTGGACGCATGGACGCAAAGATGCACAGACGCACAGACTGACGGACGGCATGATGAAACCGATTTTTTCGAACTCGATCATCGTACTGTTAGTTTTGATTGCATCCTTGAAACCAATACTTGCCCTAGAGCAAGTAAAAATTGTACTACCTAAGCTGCAGGGGTATTCAAGGTTTAGCCCCCCAAAGCTAACTGTTAATATTTCGCCAATTTATATCAGTTCTGTTTATTAAGGTGGACATACTTGTAGCGCCCAAAGTTTCTATTTTAAGTCACGCGAATCTCGTTGATGCAAGCACACTTAATGGCGAAAAACTGTTATAATTGTTATAAATTGGCATGTCACTATAGTCCAATGCTTTTACTAACCATTATCTTATCTTTGTATTTATGTCTAAATTCAAGTTTCTAAGTTACTAATTTGTCGTTTTTTTTTCTCCTTTTTTTCCAGCACCATTTTAATGCATTGACCAACAACTCTATTTTGCAAACCACAGAGCGAATTTCAGTGAATAATGAATGCGTTCGATTGCCAAGAAACAGCAGAAAAAATAATACAAATAAAATCATATTTTTGAAAATAATAAATTTCCCAGCATTTACCTATTCATTTTAGTCAAAACAATCGGGGTTTCAGCCTAAAATAATAAGATATTACCAAAAATATATCAATATTATTTCTTTAGACACTATGCATTCAAATTCCCACAAAATTACTCATTCGAATTTATGTTTATTTACAACCAGCTCACAAAAACGTTCCAAAATGAAAATATTGAGAAAATCATCAGCTTTGCCATATCTGCTTACAAATACCATAGTTGTGATTTTAGTTATTTCAATATTTCAAATAAATTATGTGGCATCACGGAAAATACCGTCGCAGTCAGCTGTTTCGACGGATTTGGAAACTATGGAATTTATTTTAGGTAAGTTGACATATTTTTTGTGTTTTTCTTTTATATTTTTATGTCGTATAATTTTAACCCCTTCTACTATTACTTATGGACGTTTTTTTACTCAAATTTTCTAAAGAGGTAAGAAAATTTTTGTTGCATCAAGTGTTTGTGCCAGAAACAGTGTTGCCATTAGGTACAAATTTTCAATATTTTCCAAAATGATTAGGTATTATAATTAGTAGAAAATCGGAAGTTTAAAAAAATCAACAATGATTGTGATCACGTGAAAAAAGTAGTAGTAGTAGAAGTAAAGGATTTCGGCTTTCAAAATTGTAAAGATTATGAATACCTAGGACTATTTTTCTCAGAGCTGACGTAATTTCTCGTCAATATGCTCTACTTAACCAATTATCAAAATTTTTGTCTGTAAAAGATCCTTTAAGCCCGAAACACACTGCTCTCGTGTGGTGCATTGGGGAGTAGTGTGTCGCTGTCATTCCAATGTATTTCATAGATTTCGACACAACACATCACACGATACAAATATGGCTCTACGCATATGAAATACATTAGAGCGATAGCGAAACACTACTCCCCAACACACCACACGAGAGTAGTGTGGTTCGGGCTTATGTCATTAGGTGAGCTTCTATAAATTATTCCAGCCTCGACACTAGAAAAGAAAATCATCGCTTATATTTTCGGAGCTCTTATCGAGGATAGATTTTAAAGATATTCAATAACTGCAAACAAATATAATAAGTTTGTTCCCGACTTTGTTGAACAAAAATGGACAGGCTGTCAAATTTTGTTTGGAACTCTTCGGAGGCAACAATTGTTGCCACTTTTTAAACGTCAAAACAAGAATCGACTAGAGTTGCCAAGGATCTATGATAAATCATAATAAAAATTTTCAATAAATCATTAACCAAAGCTACAAAATTTTTTAAAAAGTATCTCGTATACATTTAATTGTAATAGAAACACAATTTTCTTTAACTAACCATTCAATTATAAAATATAAATAATTATCTTCTGGTGTCAAAAAGCACTAAATTATACAAGAAATTGATGAGTTATAATACGGATTTCTTTTTCAGATAAACGTTTTCTAAACGAAATATAAAAGCTATACAAATAAATTGATTTATTAAAATTGAAAAAATAATACAACCTAGCACAACTACCAAAACTAAAATAAATATAAAAGTAACAGTTAGGCAACCCTCAGTCAACAGCTTTATTTTTATTTCTTTTTCTTATTTGAATTAAAACTGACATTTTTTGACAGAACACACACCTGCCGATTTCTGCCCAAAGAAATTTCTTGGGTAGAAATTGTCAGGAAGCTGCCTTAAATTACTTCGAGCGTCTCAAGTGAGCGAAATGCTTTCTTAATGAAAAATTACTTCGATAGAATAAAAAAAGAATTTAGATTATAATTTCGGCTGATGACAATAAACTGAGCCCAAAATACAGACAGATTCATAATTTGACCAATCGGGTTTAACTTTAATCTCGCACTGAAAAATTGGACCTTAAAGATCCTAAAAAAAAAACAAGTATTCAGTACCTGACTCAAGTGATGTTGGTGGGTTGTGTGTATCGTCTCATGTGATAGGTAAAAAAAATCGATTTTATGTTCTTCGATATAAAGCTTCTATAATATCTCTAAAAGAAAGATATTGTTATGGATATTTCGATTATCGAAGATATTCTAATAATACAGATAATAAGTCGAGTAACTGACGCCTTAGTTTTACTCAGCACCTTAAACTATCAGATACATTATCTCAACAAATCATTTTTCAGATTGGTTGGACCGATAATTCAAGAATTACCAGCATGATTGAGCTGAAAATCTTGTCGTCTAAACGAATTGCGTAAGCGACGTAGTTAAAAGTCTGCTTCGTGAAAATTCACAATCGTATCGTTCAGTTCAGTCGATCATGTTGTACGTTGTCCACAGTAAGAAATAAAGTTTTACTCTACAGATGTGACAGAGACAGCTATCGTTAAACCGATTATCGTTCAATCAACCGATCTTCTTAGTCTAACATGATCTGCAGATTCGATTCCACTTTATAAATTGGCCCGTTAAAAATTTAAAGATTTTTGAAATGTTAATAAATACATTTGTACTTGAAATACATCCATCATATTAGAGAAGCGCCCTTGATGACGCTGATACGTCACATAGTTGACGGTAGTTTTTTTTACTTGCTCTATAGGGTAAGTATTAGTTTCGTGTTAAATTAACACTATACGATTGAGGAGAAGTTCGAAAAAGTTGGATTCGTCTTACCGTTCGTCGGTATTTGCGCTTGTGCGTCGGCGGCGTTGGCGTGTTCACTGTAACACAACGATCTTGATTTATTTTATGAACGAGACTAGAGACATGCCAATTTTTAAACAGTTATAATAGTTGTTCCTAGTCCAAATTTATTTGCCTTGTTTATTGATGCGGTTTGCGATTTTTTACCAGGAGGTGTAATTTGTGCTGAAACCCTTGTCAAGGTTTTGCTTTTAATGCTGACGATCTAGTATTTTTTGCGGATAGTCCATTCACATTGCAACTTCAAATCAATAGACTTCAGGAATATTGTGAAATGTGGGGCCTGCAAATTAATACCCGAAAGACAAAAATTATGTTCTTTGAACCAAGGCAACGAAGGAGACTGCTCGAAGAAAGTTGGTATCTAAACCGTGAGAGAATTGAAGTTGTAACCCAATTTAAATATCTTGGAGTGTTGTTAACCGCGAACTTGAATTTTCGCATGCATGCTAAGGAGAAAAGCAATGAGGCCAATGAGGCTTGCCCTAAGCATGATATGGGCTTCTTTCTTCAATAACCAGCACGTTGATGTCGCATCAAAATACAGAGTATTCAAAGCCACAGTTAATACGCGCATGTGTTATGGTGCACAGGTTTTTGGCTATGTTCAACTCGAAGAATTTCAAACGATTCAAAGGAATTTTTTAAAAAAAAAAGACTATTTCCTATGCTCTTCACGTAGAATCCGGTATTCCTCCTGTTTTCATTCAAAATCTTAAGGCCCTTACAGATTATGTAGTTAAAGTTATGAGACGAGAAAATGGTCTCCACAAAACATTTATGCGAAGGCTACTTCGAACGAAAAATACGCCCTTTAAAAAACTGAGTCAATTGGCTGTAACTCACGACGCAAGCCTCTTTCTCAGCGAAAACAATTTAGATGAATGGCAAAATATTTTCGCTGATTTAATTAAATAGAGCTGCTTCGTCAGAGAGTAGAGATCAGACACTAGCAACCGAAAACAACTATTTCTGCAATGAACTTTCCGTAGAAGCTATAAGTACTATCTTTAGAACAAGGGTGGAGTTAGATACTCAATTTAAATAATGTTCCTCATAGGTTGGATCTCTCTCAAAATTGTAATCTTTGTAATAGAAGAGAACTTGAAGATAGTTACTATTTCCTAGCAGTTTGTCCAATCCTACAAGAAATCCACCGGCTTTACTTCCAAAGAGCTATATGGCGAGAAGTCAGCTTATAAGTATATTGAACGGTTCCTTAGGTTTGGTCAATCCTGTTCAAATTTTGTAAACATGCTTTACTGTACCATAACAGTTTCTACTACGTACCTCTACAGAACACTATTGGCATTTCACCAGTTAAATTTTGTCCACTTTTTATGTTTCGAATCATTTTAAAAAATGATAGTTTTATGTTTCAAATCATTTTAAAATTGCAAAACCACTTGAATGTTCAATTCTACATTATAAGTTTCAACCTACTAATTAATACAATTTGTTAAAGCTGGTTTCAATATCTACAAGAACAACACTTGAAATATTGTAGAATTAGTTACACGATATGAATTAACACAATTTATATTTTGCAAAGATGAAGAAATTTATTATTATATTTCCAAATTGTAATCCAATAATTATTTAATTTATTTAAATTTATAATAATTATCAAATTTATTTATGTACTTCTATTCTATATTTCATAGTTTAAGAATTGTCAGTCAGGTAGACGGCAGCAAGGCCATGTCCTTAATCTAAAGGTTCAAAATATTGTAAAGGGTCCGCCATCTAACGTTTTTTTTTTCAACAAGTGCTTATTTCGTGAATGGTAACACTTAGCTCATGTCTGATTTGACAGATTATTAGTTTTATCCTTCCGCTGAACGAATATGGTTGTGTATACGCTTCGCTAAGTGGGCCTGCGATCGACTTAGAGAAGATGCCGATTTTGCCAAAAAAATCATCTTTTCAGATGAAGCTCATTTTGATCAAGCAAAATTGTCGCATTTGGGGCACAGAAAACCCGCACGCATACATTGAAAAGCCGATACACCCAAAACGAGTTACTGTTTGGTGCGGATTTTGGTCCAGAGGCATAATTGGGCCATTTTTCTTCGAAAATGAGCAAGGATTGGCCGTTACAGTCAATGGCGATCGTTATCGGGACATGTTGAACGAACTTTTGTTCACAAAAATTGAAGAGGAGGATATTGGCAACATTTGGTTTCAACAGGACGGCGCTACGTGGCACTCAGCCGAAGCTACACTCGATGTTTTGCGCCATTTTCAAAAAAAAAAGAAGTTATTTGGCGGACCCTTAACATATCTATTCAAATAAAGAATTGTATCTTTCTATCTATCTAACAGTTGTTCGCCATTAAAAGTATGGTGCTTTAACGCGCTTCGCGTGACTTGAAAAAAAAAACTCTGTTATAATTGATATGTCTACAGTCAATTCTTTATTATATATGTATAACTTTTTAATGGCTAGACAAATTTTGTAATAATTGTTAATACAAATTTATTTTCCCAGAAAAAACTTGAAGATGCAATAATTTTCTATCATTTTTATGAATTCAAGTTAGCATCATCGAGCAACGGCAACTCTGGTTTTTCTTTTTCAATTTTCGCGCAAATGCAATTAATGAAAACGAGACCTTGTCATGGCATTGGCGTTTCGGGTTTATGTTATTTGTTTATTTTTTTTTTTTTTTTGTTTTTGTTTCTGAAATCTCACAAAGCTAATAAATCACATGGCCAATGTAATGGTGTGTATGAGAATAAAGAACATTATTGCGAAGGCATTTTCGTGCTATTGAACACTTAACATATGTTTGCACTTTCAATGCAGATTGTTTTTGTCCTGCATCATCTCAAATAATGTGAAAAGGACGCACTCGTTAAGAATCGTATTGCACATTTTTTGAAGAACAACAAGAAACAGTGTTGTTGGTAGTGTATTATGTAGTATGTGAGAAGTTTTTTTTTTTTTTTGGCGATGTCATTTGGTATTCAAATGTCAAGAGACCGAATGTATATACGAAAGATTCGAACGCATGCCGGTTTCATGTTAACATAAAAAGTAATCGGATGTTTTTGGTTTTTTTTTCTTTAGGTCAAAGTGTCTGCAAGTGTCCATTTTCAGAACACAGACAGAGGTTTTGTGTTTCGTGTATAATTGTTATTCATCCAATGATTCATGTTCATGTATCGAGGGTCCTGATATTTTAGTACATATATTTTAAAAATTAACAAAGTTTTACCTACACAATGGATTTTAATTTAGTTTTATTGGAGATGGTCAATAAACTAAAGCTTATTCGAACTTATTTTGATTATTTTAAAGTGACATACACCTGTTAAAACAAAGAACATAAATAAGGTGATGTTTGTTGGTAGGTATACCTAGTATTTATTTTATTTTGAATTGAAAGTCCTAGTTCTCAATAAGCTCTATTCAAATTAATGACATCATTCAGGATTAGGTCAAGCGTAGTTAATTAATCTTGTACTTTATGTCAATTAATTTGTAAGATATTTTAGAAGAATTTGCATGCAAATTTTTACCCGAAACGATTAAAATTTTTGGAGCTATTTTCGCGAAAATATATGATTTTCCTCAATCTTTTTTCAAATACACAAACCATGACATATGGTCCCCGTAAGCGAGTAAGTTCATCCCAGTCCTCCAGTCGCATCTCTATTTGTAAATTGGCATTCATAATTATAATCATAAAAACTTATTAATCTCATAAGAAACATCATAATTACATCTTTTCATCTGCACTCTGCGAACTGCGAGTCTGTGCATTCTGCGAGTCATCATTTAAGTTCCACAATCATCCCGATTCCGAGGCCATCTCAAAACAAAAAAAAACTGCTCCTCATTCCAGCAGTATGTGTTCCCGACTTTGAACATTATCTTTACTTTTCCCCCCACAAACCGACTGGTTGTCGTTGTCATCCGTCGTCGTCGTCGTCGTAGTCGTCGTCTGTCTGGAACAAAAAGACAGTGGCTGGTGTTTCGATGAAGATCTTTCTTTCGGGCAGTCATAGAATGCATGCTAGTAGAATACACAAAAAAGTGTCAAATCTGTTGTATAATTGTCTACGCAACACATGACTGACGGCACTGACATAAACGCAGCATGAAAAGTGCACACGCACAACACTGCGCACAATTCCCGTTTGAAACAACTTATGGGGAAAATGGGAGACACGATTTCAAAGAAAAAAGGGCACGCGACTCTCTACCATGGTGGGCCTGTCCTTTGAGGTTGTTTTCTGTGAAAATGCTAAACGAAATTTGTATTAAAAAGTGTGGAAAAGAAAAACAAAAACACTACTAAAAATTGTTCGACATATTATTTCAACCATTATAATGTTTGAAGAAGTGCGGATAAGTCTTAATTTTTTATTTTTCATTTGGAAAATTGTCAAAATAGGTAGGTAATGAATCAAAATGTTTTATTGGCTGATACGGATACCACTTTACTTTGTCTGTCTGTCTGTTGTTGCGAAAAATAAATGTAGTCATCGATATTTCATAATCCTTTGCCTCTTACCTGTCACTTGCGAAGGTTGTTGTAAATTTACAAACGAAGCTGGCCCACGCATATTAATGTATAGGTATTTTCTTCTTCCTTTTTTTATGTCTTGATAAATAAGCGGAGCCATTGTCATTCACTTTTCATAGATTATCGCCCTCGTTAGTTAACTTCCAGCTTGAACAATGGCGTCGATGATGCTCTTAAGTGGTTGTATCGAGTCAGCCATCTGTTGGTTTCTGTTTGAATCATATGTAATTTTGACACTGACAGTTCTTATGTATTGTATTAGCTTTGTTCGTTGAATTTTACCCAGGTATTCTTGAAGAGTGCTGACTAGTTGAACCGAGTTGAACCGCTTTAAATTTTTTTCAAGCTATGTTAGCTTTTAGCTTAAGCTTTTAAGGAAAATTGCCTTTGGTTCGGTTTCAGAAGATCTACTCGGTTTTTGATTTGGCATCGACTCGGGCTGAACGTACTGTTTGTTCTGTTGTAAGAATCGAAGCCAAGATCGAACCGAATATTTAAAATTGAATTGATGGCCTTAAAAACCGATTAAAATTTTGAAATTGTAGTTATTTCTAATGCTCTTAAAAAAGGACATTTTGAACGAATTACATTATTTGCCCCAGTATACTGCTCCGGAAAATGGTGATTTAGGAGCAACTGAATGGTATTTGGAACAAAATACACTATTTCCCCCAAAAATATATCTGACTACCCTGGGTTTTTCAGTCCTCAAACAACACCCGAGAGCTGTTGGCAGCTCTTAAAACAAAAAAACTGAATTTATTCAACAGGTTGAGTTCAGATTTATTGAAAACCCCAGGTTGACTTGAGGGCTCAGCGAACAGTAAAACAAACCTATTTCCGCGACTAGAAATGGATAAATGTTTGCTTCAACAACGTTGGGAAACATTCCAAAAGATGAGTTCCTTTGGGCTCCAATATCCACTACCAGGTAGGTACTTGCAGCTGCAGTCAAATAAATTACACAGAGTAGAATAAATTGGTCGAGTAAGAAAGTCGATTTAGTGCCCATAAAGTCTAATAATCGTGTTATCAGTCGTTTAGTTGTTGTTTCTTGGTTGCTATGGGCTGCGTTTTAACACCATGCAAACAATCCATAGACGTTCAAACCACTTTAAAACATTATCGGTGGAGCTGTTCCTCGAGATACTCTTGTAGTATTTGTCACTTGACTTCCTTGCATGAGGCAGAACCCCGTAAAATAGCATAACCCAACTTCGCACGGGTAGAAAAACCTATAAACTTCGCATGAAAATTACAAAAGAAAATATTATTTGACTTTTTCTAATCGAATACTACTTTCTGAGATTTAAACTTTATTGCTTTCCCAACACAGATAGAATTTTTGTGTTCGAAAACCACTGTTTTATTTTATTTTATATCCCCTATAAACAGCATGTTTTTTAAGTAATCTTTCAAACACAAACAATTTTCTTGAAATCGGATATCACTTTTCGTGTTACCCCCTTTTACCATTTTCCTAAAGCCATCCCTTCAAAATAACCCTTCAAACACAAAAAGAATTTCTTAAATTGGATTTTTTTTATTTATTTTTACCCCATTTCACCCTACAAATAGCAAAATTAAAAAAAAAGTATTTGAAGCCATTTCCTACGAAATTTTGTAATCAGATACGTCTTTTTCAATTTATCCCATTTCACCCTACAAAGTGATTTTTTCTGATATTTTAATAGTTATTCTGCTATTCAGCCGTTCTTGAGTTATAGTTGGTGTAACTAAACCGACTTTCTTATATATTTTAAGATAATTTGAGATTCGATTTCCAAGACCTCTGGCGTGAAAGTCCAACGCACTAACTACATATTATGTGACAGGGTGTAAATAATATGGCTTTTCCACTAACACTAACCCATCAATTTCTTTTGCAGACAAATAAGTAGATACCCTCAGCTTTTCATATTCAATTGCATAGTCACATCCTTGTCCCTCGGAACTGGAACTCCATAACGCCAGTTTATGATCAGCTTAAGCTCCTTAAACTTTGATATTTATAGCCTTTTTCTAGTGGGAAATCAAAGATCACGTAGAGTTTCATGCCTAAAAATCGCTAAGCTGTTCATTGTCATTAAAGCGGAACGATAATTTTCTGACAGGAGATTGTTGATAAATAAAAGAAATAAAGTAGGAGACAGAACGGAACACTGTGGTTCACCTGCCAAAGTCCAAAGTGACTTAGATTCAGCGTTAAAGTTAATTTCAGTCCAACAAAGAAAAGATTAATTCATACCAAATGCTTCCATTCTTTGTGAGAAAACTTGAAGCCAAACTCTATCAAAGTACCACCTACGTGTAGTTCTAAAGAACTTTCGTTTAACTTTTTGTGAATTTACACCGTGCGTCTTCCCGTTAGACCTCACTGTGAACTTACACGCATTTTGCACATGCTAATCCAAATCCTCTAACGTGTATGAAAAAAAAAATAATAATAAAAACAAATCTGAACATTTTATAAGTTGTGAGACCATTTATAATGATGATGCTCTTAATGTTTATCTAAAAGATTAAATGGTCACATTAGTCGATTAGCCGGAGTGTATTATGTGTACCCAATGGATGTAGGTACATACACTGGAGTTCAACAAATTGCATGCAAGTGAATAATTTCCTTATTTTTTTTTCGAATGCATTTCATTCCTGATAACATCACAGTGCAGCACTGCAGCAGCAGCAGCAGTAGCAGCAGCAAAAGCAGCAGCAGCACTGCCTTCGCATTTTGCATCAAATGATCCGTAGTAGGAAGATTGTGTGTTGGGTGCAGTAAAATATGGTTTATCTGTTGTTGGATGCGCCTGTCAGGGGCAGTGAATATAATATACGATGTGACTGCAACAACCCAACATAAACAATGCGTCGTTTTGTGTTTTGAAATTATTATATTTTTTTTTTTTTAAACTTCATTGAAGAATTAAAGGCCCACAAGAGTTTATTATAGTGTATGGGTTTATACCGTGTACATCCAAGAGATTAGCCCCAATATTTTAAAGAATTATAGTTCATTTCTGGCTTTTAGTGAAGATTTATAATGTTTTATAGGAAATCAAAGAAATTAATCTTTATAATGGTAATTTTTTATTATTTATGGCATTTGTATAAAATTTTGAAAACAATATTTGCGATAGAACAGCGAGCAGAATTAGAATAATTAGAAATAAGAATTGGCAATAATAATAATAAATTATTGTTCAATAGTTTGAGGGGGACAAAATATGTATTAGCATATTTTAGGGACAGGCTGCAGAAAGTGACTCGAGAACAATCCAATCGGAAAAAGAAATAGCCCGGATTTGTATAAGACAGATGAAAAGGCTTTCGCCGTGGTTTTTCAGCAATAAGAGAACGAAATCGTTTGCGAAGCCGAGTATATCAGACTTAAGACATCATAAATCAGGCTTTGGACTCTTAGTTTTTTTTTACAAATTCTGTTTATGGTTTGGTTCAGTGCTGGGGGAAAAATCCTTTTCTCTGATAGTCTTGACCTCAAAGAAAACAAAGAGAAAACCGTCACATTTTGTGAGAATTCCATGTTTTAAATTTTACTGAAAAAAAGAGATTATAAGAGAAAAATAGTTTCTTTAAGAATTATTGAAAAAGGCGATATATTTAACTACATTTGTAGAAGATAGATACATACATAAAGGGTTTTCCAATAAGAGGTGTTATTTTGACATTCAAAGACAAATGGCATTTTTTGAGATAAATGATCGGATGTTTATTTCATTATGAAGAGGAAGGTATGCCGTTAATAATGGAACACAACATCAGACAAATGGCCGCCACGACCACGCTCACAGGACCATATCCTTTTCATGAAATTTTCCATAACCAAATCGCAAAGTGGCTGCCCTATGTCCTCGATAGCCTCACGAATTCCATCTTTGAGGTCTTGAATCGACGCCGGGCTGTTGGCATAGACCTTATCTTTCACGTGGCCCCAAAGGAAGAAGTCGCAAGGTGTTAAATCACAAGATCTCGGTGGCCAATTGTGATCACCTCTTCGAGAGATAACACGGTCCGGAAACTTTTCCCGTAAAAGATCGATGGTTTCATTGCTTGTGTGGCACGTAGCGCCGTCTTGTTGAAAGTTAACGTTGTCCAGATCAATACCATCCAATTCCGTCCAAAAAAATCATTAATCATCTCGCGATAGCGCAATCCATTGACCGTAACTGTTGCTCCAGCCTCATTTTCGAAAAGTAAGGTCCCATGACCCCGCCGGACCATAAACCGCACCAAACAGTCACGCGTTGAGGATGGAGAGGCTTTTCAACAATAACTCTTGGGTTTTCCGAGCCCCAGATGCGACAGTTTTGCTTGTTGACGTAGCCTCCGAGGTGGAAATGGGCCTCATCAGTCAAGATGATTTTTCGATGAAATTCCGGATCATTTTCATGCATTTCAAGGACCCAATCAGCAAAGACACGACGTTGTTGATGATCAGCCGGCTTGAGTTCTTGTCTTAACTGAACTTTATAAGCCTTAAGACCCAAGTCTTTATGCAAAATACGGTGTAATGACGTTTGTGGAATGCCTAATTCCAAAGAACGACGAGGAATGGACAAACCTGGGTTTTCTTCAACACTTTGGGCTACAACAGCAATATTCTCAGTTGTTCTTGAGCGACGTGCACGGGTTTTATTCTTCACATCACTAACTTGTCCCAACAGCTCGAATTTGTCCACAAATTTCTGTATTGCGGTCAGACAAGGTGCTTCACGACGACCCACAAATGTTTTAGTTTTACGAACCGTCTCTGCCAAATTTTCACCATTTTTATAGTGAATTTTAATGATTTCAATGCGTTGTTGAAGCGTGTATCGTTCCATTTTTATTAATGGCGTAGTTTTTACTTGTCAAATATCAAAAAATGACAGCTTCAAAAGTGACAGCTACCGAAATAGCGGGCTATTCAAAACAACACCTCTTATTGGAAAACCCTTTATTAATATCTTCGGCCACCATTTAAAGAATTATTTGAAGACAATGTTACGAAAAAAAAACTGATGCAAACATGTATGTGCGCACACTCGCATACAAGTACCTACAAGTTGAATTAATTTTTTAACAAGGAATTTAATTTTATCAAAAACACTCAAATTACGTATCTATATAGTTATTGAAAACTTCTTCTTTTTATTCTGTGGGGAATAAAAAGGGGAAAAAAAAAAACAAAAAAGGGAATTTTCCAACTGGCTCTAGGGATTTCTATCAAAAATGTCCCTTAGACCTTCAACTCTTGCACACGGATTGATTCTTCTTAGCATCCGAACATTTTTTCGTATATTTAAGAACTCCATTTCAAATAACTTTACATTTAGGTTGCACCACCCCCAAATTTGTTTCGTTTATTTGAAAGGAAAAACATCGAAGATCATAACACTGACTTCTTGCACTCTTGAATCCAATATCGTGGCTGCCATCATGGTTTTAAGATTTTATTAAATATTTATAAAGGGTGCTCCAACGAAAACGCACGATGTTAATTGTAAATAAAACAAAAAGTTTTCGGAGAATTATCTTAATATTTTTTTATTATGAAAGAAGGATCTATGGCAATTATGTGTGAAATAAAATATCGGCCAAATGCTCGCCACAGCTTCGGTGGCATACCTCTATCCGATGGTCTATATTTTCAATGACTCAGAGATATAATTGAGGTTCAATGTCTTTAATGTGCCGAATTATCTCATCCTTTAGCTCTTGAATTGTTCTTGACTTATTGACGTACACTTTTTCTTTAAAATATCCCCAACAAAATAAGTCCAACGATGTCAAATTACATGATCATGGAGGCCAATTAACATTGCCACGACGTGAGATAACACAAGCATTGAATTTCTGGACCAAAAGAGCCATTGTTTCGTTATATGAGAGGTGCCACATATCGTCCAGGTCCATATGCTCAATTTCTGGCCACAAGAAGTCAGTTATCATCTGGCGATAGCGAACACCATTCACGGTAACTGCTTGGCCGACCTCATTTTCGAAGAAGTACGGCCCGTTGACGCAGAAAGAACTGGGGGAGCATGCACAAGTGTTTTCACATTTCCTAAAGACCCGGTTTGCTAAATTTTGCGCACAATTCTACCGATTGTGGACACATTTGGGCGATTATGCTGACCAAAAAAAATTACTAAGTGCACGAAACGCATTTTGATTTGAACGCCCATTTTTCATAAAAGGCTTTTTACGCGCTGTTCAATTGTGTAGCTCTCCATGGTTGAATTTATCAAACACTGAAACAAAGAAATGTCAAATGAAGTTGAGCAAAAAACTTGACGTTAAGGTGCGACTCACAATTAACATCGTGCATTATGGTTAGACCACCCTTTATAAGTAGGTACTTGTTAGTCGTTTTAAAAACTTTATAGATCAAACGTTTATTTTTGCTCTCAGTACCATTTTTCGATAATGTTAATAATACAAAAGTTACAGGTCAACAAAATCAAAGTAAATAACTTTTTCAAATACACAATTTTCATCAAAATGTTTGAAATAATTTAGTTGGCTTTAAACTTTCTAAAATTCTTTTGTCCAAGTTTTTGCTTTTCTGAAATTTAAAAAATATTGGCGCAAAATGTTTAACAGCCTCATGTTAAGGTTTTAACATGATACTAGTTAACAACACTATACTAACTTTAAAGCTCTTTACTAAAATGTTCTTAGTTTTAAACACTTTTTAACTAAACCTATTTTCTTACGAAACTCAAGCTGAACGCGTCTAAAACAAAAAAGTAATCAAACACACCTTTTTAAAGTTTTTCTATGTCAAAGTGACATATGGATTTAGTAATATGTTAAAAAGATGAAACAGCAATCTAGCGATTTTAACTTTGTAAAATGTTAAGAGATCATGATCATGTTAAACTCGTTTAAAATTACCAAATTCATCTTTTTAACCTAGTATCATATTAAAAATGATTTAACACTTTACTAAAACGTCTAAAATTTTGCGGCATTGTTTTTCTGGCTTTTAAATTATATTTTTGCTCTGCCTGATACAATTTTAAGCCTCAAGAATGATAGAAAAACTTTTCGATTACTTATGCTTTCTCGAGCAGGTTATGCCACCCCTAAAGTTGGTTTCACCAACAATCACAAGTACTCAGGATAGTGATCGCATAAGTAATCAAAACAGTCATCATAAATTAGTGTTTGGAAGTCCATATTTACTAAGATCCGAAAATATCGGGTTTGGTAAGTTAGGTTAGGTTAGGTTGTTGGTAGACTAAGCTTTAGATTATATCTCTGTACATTTTCTACTTGTAGTTTTTGAAAATGTTTAAAACTTGTTTCCTTAATCGTTGAGGTAATTTTATTATTTCAAGAAGTACAGAGAAACCTTTCGGTCACATCAAGAGGCAAATATCAATGCCATACCAGCTCAGCTTAAAAACTTTATTTCCTCTAAGTTGTCCACAATATTCTTATTCCAAGAACTAACTTCATCTTTTCATTCAAAAATACTTACCCAGCTGCAATCTGATCGCATTAGATAAATTAAAACACATAAAAGATTCAATTTATCTACGCAAATCTCTTCACAATCTATTCTCTAATAAATCTAATGGTATAGAAGAAGTGAAACGAATTACGTTCCACACAATTGAATCTCAACGCACTAGCGTATGCCTTTCTTTGGCGGTGCAATTTTCCTCCAAACTCACTACTCACTCACATATACATACATTCATAGTCGCACATATTAAATGCCATTTCTCTTATAAAATAAATTAAAATTGATTTATAGACCCCACAGAGAGTTGTATGTAGGATACGCTGTAGGTACGCTCGTCCATGCCTGCGTATCAATTGGATTTTCATCAACTTCGTTTCACTGATTTTTGTTCATGTTTTAATGAACCACAATATTACAACACGTTACACGCACTTCATGGTTCTTGTACCACCATTATAATATTATCAACGATCACACAATTCAGCATCAACGTCAAACTATAACAAATCTGACAGAATACGCGCGATGCATATATATGATAAATATAGCAAGAAATTCCTAGACTCTGATGGCAAACAAACAATAGACCTACATACATTTATTATTGAAGTTTGAAGTGTACCTTTTTCTTGCCCCTATGTGCATAAATGTGCCTTTGTATACGAAACACAACGTCGTACATCGCCGCGATCGTTATTGTCAGATTAGGCATTGTGCTGTGAAAATGAAAAACTACAATAGGTCCAACAGCGCAATCTTGCGGCGATCCACTTAATTTTTGGCATCCACTCAAGACTGTCAACATTTTTTTATTTTTTGTTTGATATAGTGACACTACTTGCAGAAAAGCGAAAGCAAATTTATCAGACCAGAAAAATGGCACCAGTTTCTACATAATATAATATTGATAATGAACAGAAACGCCGCCTATAAAGTTCTACCCTCCTAATTCCAAAACGTAAAGGGGTGAATGAATTTAATTAAAGAAAACTCACTGAGAGTAGATAAGTAAAGGAGAGCGTTGTTGCCGGGAAAAGGAAGGCAACAACAACAACAACAAAAAAGTGAAATTATATTCCAATTAAACAACGAAATGATCCTTGAATGAATTGTCATGATTATAAATACTATCCATCTTGTTGATCTCTTCTTGACTTTTTATTTTCTTTTTCCCTATGTGACAGATAATTGTCGTCATCTACAACATCGTTGTTGTCATCATGGTGATCATAATAATTGGAGATGCAGAACATCGGCCGAGAGTTGAAATGCTCGGCCATTCGATTAGTAGTGCTGGATTTTAGAATTCCGCGCCTAATTGCATTATTTTTAATTAATATATTGTTTACATTAAAATCGGTGTGTAGTTGACATAATGTCAATGAGATCATTATCAGGCATTAAGATTCTTCAGTTAACTAACATCCGCTTCTGATGGCTCTAAAAAATCATTATCTTCGAGATCACAAGATCTTACAGTAAAGCCTAGTGCGCTGCTAATGCGAAACAAAATTTATCGGTGGTCTTCAACACGGCAGCGAAATGTTTACGGAAACAACAGTAAAAAATAGCCCTTTTTAAGTCATTTTGAGTGGAACGCAAAAAATTAGTTTTTCTACAAACCTCATTTAATCGCGATGAAAGCATGAGTAGATGAAGGTACTAGATTTTAGTTTTCATCTACTCGCCAGTACTTCTCCAACTCCAAAGGAAAATGCCTACTGACATCTCAAAGTGTCACCAATCACCAACAAACAAACACAAACGCAATAAACCTCAAAAATGTCCGTTTCCAATTATTTCAGAACTGAAAAAGTGCGTGGAGTTCTCCAAATAATCTGCTACAATTATAAATTTCGCTCATCGAACAGCGTACTCCAAAATGAAAACGGGAACGAAATTTTTCGTTTATGATTTCGTTGGGTGATATGAATATAACGGAGCACGTACTCAGAGCAGGTGCTCCATAAGAATCAGAGAAGGTGCTAAAAAAAAGTACCTATGCTCCCGTTTCGTATTAATAAAATTATACTCCAAACAGTGAGCTACTCCTCCTTCATACGGAGTAGGTGCTCTCATACAACGAGTCAAATTCAACTGTTTTTTTTTTTTTGTATTTGCAACTCATTTCTATGATTTATAAAAAAAAGCCAACGTAAACTTTTATTTCATTCGGGTATTGTTTTTGATTAAAAATTAGTTTTTCTTTAAGAACTAGGAGTGTAAGAGATGGAACATCGTTCAATTATTACTCGTTAGCGAGTTAAGCACTTATTGAAAGAACTTTTCTCAAGATTATCTGGATTTTGATACGGAGTTAAGAGCCATCAGGGTGTAAGTCCGTATCCTGACTGCACTAGCTTCATTCCATTGCATGATTTTAAATTTGTTTTGCCATTCTCGTCTTGCATTCTGCAGTTCTTCAGTAGTTGTAGGGAATTTGATCCAATGGTGTAACTTCTGGATTATTGCCGCACTTACAAGGGAAACAGTTTTAGAAACTGTGGTCTTTAATCCAATGTCTTTTGCAACTGCAGTTTGAAAACCTGGATCACCTATGCAGCGAAGGAAAATTCGTATTTTTTCAATGCTTGTTAATGCATCACCCCTTGTTTCTGAACTATTCCCAAGAAAATGTTTGCCATGGTATGCACATTTTCTTTTTTTGAATCTGTATAGAACGCTAAAATCGTTTGAAAATCCTTTTATAAAATTTGAGCTTGTGGTTTAAAATAGGCATGAGCTCCCCAACGTTGAGCAATCAAATGAGCTAACTCACAAATAGGAGCAGGTGCTCCTCTCGATGGATAAGGTACGTGCTTTACTTTATTCATACCTTATAATGGAGCAGGTTCTTATTTTGAGGAGGTGCTCATCAAACACCTAGATAATCAATCCTTAAGCACCTTCTCAATTGGTTTATTCATACCAAATGGAGCACCTGCTCTTAAAAGTTGAGTTTTGAGCAGGTGCTCCTCATTGTTCAAACCACCCGTGGTGTCATTTTTGTATGGGAATTTTCGTTTCGCATCAGCAGCCTATCTACTCGGCTTAAGCTTAAAATTGTTCAATTTGGATTTTATGATTTTCATCTGGCCCCCGAAAAGTTGGCGCCCTTTGTAGCTCAATGAGTCCACTTATGCCAAATGCGCTTATGAATACTCAGGCAATTTAGACCACACTTATAGAAATGATGAAAAAAAAATTATAGTAAAGTAAAGAAAAATGTGTTACAAATCTGCGAATGTTGTTGAAATTCAAAAAAAAAAAAGAACGATTATTTAGATAGAAATAGCACATGTGCGCGCCAGTATTCCGTTCTCGTCTGCCGAAGTGCCAACTATAGCGACGACGACGAATCGAGACGCAATGCTCGCTCTATTCATGATTCTATATAGAATATACTTAACTTATATAGCTGACTTGATTGCAAAGGAATTTGTATGCGTTTGTTTGTATGTTTTAATTAAAAAATGTGCGCGCCCCAAATGCGAAAATGCTTAACGTTACAATTTTTGTAATCATTCTTAAAATAAATGATGCAACTAATCAGACACACGAAATAAACATAATTGAGTTTTATATATAGGTACCTACATGTTTTAAATTTAATTTAAATTTTATATTATGTTTTCTCTGCTCTCTTGCTCTGTGCAAAGGAAATTGGTCTACAAAATTCAATTAAACTTATCAACATGAGAGGTGGTTTTTAGAAGTGAACATCATCTGGAAGCTATTCGTGATTTTGTTGTTTAGAACAAGCTGGATAAAATATGATGGTCATTGACCGGAAAAGAATTTTCGGAGGAAGTCGAAAATTTGTTTTTTTTTTTTTAATTTTTTTCGCAGTTGCTAAATTTGAAATTCAAAAGCAATAAAATAATATTTTGGAAAATTATAAATTAAACACGAACAAAAAGAAATTTGATCAAAAACACACGATTGAAGTCAGTGGTACGTGCTATTTTCGTATTAATTTAATTGCGAGAAACACTTCTGCGGCAAGGTCCTAAAATAATATAAACAATATGAAGATTTTTGAACTTTCGACGTACAGTTAAACAAAGAACTAGAGTAAAACAACAGATTCATTTCAATAAAACTAAATTATGGATTTTGTGGACTAAAGACCATTGAAAGCTATTTTGAATCAAATTATAATTCATTTAACACAGAGAAGTATGTACCCATACCTACCCGTTGGCGTAATTTTTAGTGCATTTAACTTTCACCCTGAACGTCTAGGTTCGAATCCAGCCTTTACCACCTAAAATGGTTTTTTTTTTAAGGGATATGTAGGTATACTATCTCTTGCAGGCAAGAAGAGTTTCTCTTTTTACGATAAAGTAAAGGGTTTTCCAATAAGAGGTGTTATTTTGATATTCAATTTTTTTGAGATAAATGATCGGATGTTTATTTCATTATAAAGAGGAAGGTATGCCGTTAATAATGGAACACAACATCAGCCAAATGGCCGCCACGACCACGCTTACAGGACCATATCCTTTTCATGAAATTTTCCATAACCAAATCGCAAAGTGGCTGCCCTATGTGTTCGATAGCCTCACGAATTCCATCTTTGAGGTCTTGAATCGACGCTGGGCTGTTGGAGTAGACCTTATCTTTCACGTGGCCCCAAAGGAAGAAGTCGCAAGGTGTTAAATTACAAGATCTCGGTGGCCAAATGTGATCACCTTTTCGAGAGATAACACGGTCCGGAAACTTTTCCCGTAGAAGATCGATGGTTTCATTGCTTGTGTGGCACTTAGCGCCGTCTTGTTGAAAGTAAACGTTGTCCAGATCAATACCATCCAATTCCGGCCATAAAAAATCATTAATCATCTCTCGATAGCGCAATCCATTGACCGTAACTGTTGCTCCAGCCTCATTTTCGAAAAAGTAAGGTCCAATGACCCCGCCGGACCATAAACCGCACCAAACAGTCACGCGTTGAGGATGGAGAGGCTTTTCAACAATAACTCTTGGGTTTTCCGAGCCCCAGATGCGACAGTTTTGCTTGTTGACGTAGCCTCCGAGGTGGAAATGGGCCTCATCAGTCAAGATGATTTTTCGATGAAATTCCGGATCATTTTCATGCATTTCAAGGACCCAATCAGCAAAGACACGACGTTGTTGATGATCAGCCGGCTTGAGTTCTTGTGTTAACTGAACTTTATAAGTTTTAATGCAAAATACGGTGTAATGACGTTTGTGGAATGCCTAATTCCAAAGAACGACGAGGAATGGACAAACCTGGGTTTTCTTCAACACTTTGGGCTACAACAGCAATATTCTCAGTTGTTCTTGAGCGACGTGCACGGGTTTTATTCTTCACATTACTAACTTGTCCCAACAGCTCGAATTTGTCCACCAATTTCTGTATTGCGGTCCGACAAGGTGCTTCACGACGACCCAAAAATGTTTTAGTTTTACGAACCGTCTCTGCCAAATTTTCACCATTTTTATAGTGAATTTTAATAATTTCAATGCGTTGTTGAAGCGTGTATCGTTCCATTTTTATTAATGGCGTAGTTTCTACTTGTCAAATGTCAAAAAATGACAGCTTCAAAAGTGACAGCTACCGAAATAGCGGGCTTTATTTCTTATCAAATACCTAGCCGTTCTGATTCGGCATAGAATTGTAAGTCCCTCCTAAGATGACAGTGGTCCTTCTTTAAAGTATCTGGTATCAAGTTTTCCCTTTCGGAAGCAATATCTTCAGACTTCATAGGTAGAATTAATGAAGCAGTTGCATACACGGGATCTGATGTCCTTTCGAACTTCAACAATGCTTCCGAACAGACATATTCAATTTCAAGGTACGCAGAGCGTGAGAGAACGGTTATGTTCCTCGATGCCAATGCCTAAAGCTGGATTTAGACCTTCGGTTTTATCGTCCGTGTACGTTGTTGGTCGTACGAGGAACAACGAAAGTCTGAATGATAACACCGAACAACAAATGAACACCGAATGAACAACGAATTAATTCAAAGTGGCTTTGAATTTTCGGTGTTCGATGTTACCCGTTCAACGAACAACGTGGGTGTAAATGCGAAAATTATTCAATCGAACATTCTTACTGAATGAAGAACGAAGATGTAAATCCAGCTTAAGCTTATCTACTGCTGTTTTTCTTAAAACAGAGTAGGAACTGTTTTTTTTTTCTCAATAAAAAAGGTAACGCGTTTGCATGTGAGCTTTTAATTTCTTACAACCTTTAGGGCTTGT
This sequence comes from Leucozona laternaria, assembly GCA_932273885.2. Taxonomy (NCBI): domain Eukaryota; kingdom Metazoa; phylum Arthropoda; class Insecta; order Diptera; family Syrphidae; genus Leucozona; species Leucozona laternaria. The sequence continues at coordinate 211,013,949 of OW026366.1, forward strand.
TTCACAATGTTCTACGAAGACAAGAGGCTTTTCTGCAGAAAGTTGCTTTTCAATTTAATTTGAGTTAGTTACAATGTGGGCTTAGATGTTAGATTTGTTTTTAAAATTTCATAGATATGAATTTACGAACGAAGTTAATATAGAAATTGTTCAAAGATTAGTTAAACTTAAAATTGAAAAGTTAGAAAAAATATAAATAAAACGTACATTATGTATGTAACTATTCTTAAATAGGAATATTTTTTTTTAAATTTGTTGTACGAGTATTAAAATTAGTAATTTTTTTTTAGGTTTTGAGGAACTTCATTTAGTAGGTACATTTAAAACGCTGTTGTTAAGTTGCCTTTTCCCATACAATTGTTTTTTTTTTTTCCATGGTGTTTGAAGTAATCCTTGGGCTCTTCTTCGTTTATTGTACTGGTGGTCAATTGGCCTCTTATAACGGGTGATTTTTTAAGAGGCTTAGAACTTTTTTTTAAAAAAAAAATACAAACAATTCGAAAAAATGAATGAAATATTTATTTGAATCGATAGTTTGAACCTTGCAATTTAATGTTTAAAGATAATTTCATGCAAATGTTGACCGCGGCTGCGTCTCAGGTAGCCCATCCGCTGAGTCAAATTTTGGCATACTCTTTCACACATATCGGCCGGTATCTCACGAATGAATGTATGGATGTTGGCTTCCAGTGCGTCAATCGAAGCGGGCTTGTCCCTATAGACATTAGCCTTGACATACCCCCACAAAAAATAATCTAATGGTGTCAAATCGCACGATCTAGGCGGCCAATTGACCGGCCCGAAACGTGAAATTAACTGTTCACCAAACTCGCCTCGCAATTGCGCCATTGTTTCGCGTGCTGTGTGGCATGTGGCACCGTCTTGTTGAAACCACATATCATGCAAGTCAAGAACTTCCATTTCAGGCAAAAAAAAGTTTGTTATCATCGCTCGGTAGCGTTCACCATTGACAGTAACGCTGCGATTCGCATCATCTTTGAAGAAATAGGCCCAATAATGCCGCCGGCCCATAAACCGCACCAAACAGTGGCTTTTTCGGGATGCATTGGTAGCTGTTGCAATGCTTCTGGCTGATCTTCACTCCAAATGCGGCAATTTTGCTTATTTACGTACCCATTCAACCGAAAATGAGCCTCATCGCTGAACACAAGCAGCGCGCGATGAACATTTCGAACCGAGCACGAATTTTGATAGTAAAATTCAATAATTTGCAAGCGTTGTTCATTTGTAAGACGATCCATGGTTAAATTGCAAACCAAACTGAAGCTGTTTAACAGTGACACAAGGTACTAAACACACGTCAGCTGTCAAAACCAGTGTTGCCAAAACCAAACCAGCTTAAAAATCACCCGTTAAATCGTGATTCATCGTAGTATTCCAAGGCTAAGGTAATTTTAAAGATTTGTTGGACTGTAAGAACCTTGAATGATCCGGATGTGATGACCATGGTTGAATTTCTTCTTATTATATTTTTTTAAAGATGGTGTTTTATAGTATTTGTAGTTTGTTCAAGTGAGTATTTGATGCACTTCTCTAAGCAAGTATACCTTACATCAGTTTAGATTCTATTTCGGGATAGTAAACCTGCTTTTGTACTTGAAGTTAAGAGTAGTTTCCAAAATAGAATGAAGCGAAATTTGCTTTCTTGAGCTCGCGTCGGAGCGAAGATTATCTATGTGTTTATCCCTTATGAAGTGCCTATCGATAGTAAATCCCAAGTATTTGTAACTTGCAACAACTTTAATTATCTAGCAATCTCTGACGAAAACTGTTTTTAAAAAGGTATCAGTTATTTTGTGATGGGGTCCGCGAATGTGCATCATCTTTGTTTTTGTTGCATTCAGAATTAATCAATTATCATGACACCATCCTACCGCCTTGTCAAATTCGTTTTGATATATTTCAGTTGCAGTTTCAAGATAGTTATGCTTAATTACTATAGCAGTGTCGTCAGCAAACGCAAACGGGATGCTGTTTTGAAAAACACTCAGAAGTTCTAGAATATGAAGAAAATTTTAAAAGAAAAATTCTTCTGTTTAAGTGGAGCTGACTTGAACTTTTAACTTGAATTTTACTCAGAAGTTCGTTCGTAAAAATAATAAACAAAATAGGCCCTAGCTTCGTTCTTTGTGGTACTCTGAGGAGAACTGCTCCATCGTAGTTGTATGTAAAGGGTTTTTCAACAAGGACGCTACAAAAGTAGAGCAACAGGGACAGCAAACGACGCCATATTTCTTGCCGCTCTTTTGACATTTCTCTTCAGTAAGGTTTGCCATTTTATGATGGAAAGATATACGAGCCAACAACGAGTCGAAATTATTAAAATTTACTACCGAAATTCGGAGTCAGTGGCCTCAACGTTAAGAGCGCTAAAAATCGAAAAATCATCTTCAGCGATGAGGCTCATTTCAGGCTGCATGGCTTCGTCAATAAACAAAATATGCGGTATTGGTCAGGCAGCAATCCACACATACTCCACGAGTCATCATTGCATCCCGGAAAAATTACGGTTTTGTGTGGTTTATGGGCCGGCGGCGTCATTGGGCCGTACTTCTTCCGTGATGATCGAGACCGGCACGTTACTGTCAATGGGAATCGCTACCGTTCAATGATAACCGAATATTTTTGGCCCCAATTTAATGATATGGACTTGGAGGACATGTGGTTCCAACAGGACGGCGGCGCCACAAGCCACACAGCGAATGTCACAATCAATTTATTGGAAACCAAGTTTGGAGAACGTGTTATCTCACGAAATGGTCCAGTCGCTTGGCCGCCTCGATCGTGAGATTTGACGCCGTTAGACTATTTCCTGTGGGGCTACGTCAAGTCTATGGTCTATGCCAACAAGCCAGCGACGATTGATGAACTTCGTACGAATATCGAACGTGAATATCGTATCGGCCGATTTATGCTTGAAAACCGTCGAAAATTGGGTTCAGCGTCTGGACTTCTGCAAGCGTGCCCGTGGTGGCCATGCAAAAGAAATCGAGTTCCATACATAATGGCATCAAACGTACTTTCACAGAAATAAAGAATTTCATTGATATCCAAAACCATTTTTGTTTTATTTAAAAAAAAACTTTTGTAGCGCTCTTATTGAAAAACCCGATACAAGGGATCCTTACACGAAATGATCTGTCATTGAAGTAATTATGCAGCCAGTTGGCTAACTTTCCTCGAATCCCCATTTTGTTTAGGGCTTCTAAGAGCTTTTCTATGTTTAAGAGTGTGCCTTACTAAAATTCATAAATAACGCCAGAACATGATGGTTTTTGTCTAAGCTTTCATTGATTGTGTTGACAAATTCCCCAAGAACTCTGCATGTACTTTTGGTTTTTATTTTTGGAAACCAAACTGTTTGTTCGTGAATCAGCGGGTGTTTTTCTATAAAGTCTTGAAGGCGTTTTGTCACTATTTCTTCCAAACATAGGGCGTACGACCGCGGTCTTCAGTTTGTCAGGTATCCTTGCTTGATTTAAACTCAGATTTATAAGTCTTGATACTATAGGAGCAAATAATTCAGCACTGTTTCTTATATCCCGTGCTCTAATTGAATCAAAGCCTTCAGATTTCTTTTCATTCGGACATTTAAAAAATTCGTGAACCTCTTGTACGTTTGTTTCTTCCAGGAAGATTAAGTTAGAGAGTACCTACTTTACTGGCATGAGATGATGTGGTTTCGTTACAATTCATGTGTACTATCTGAATAATTTTCTAAGATAATGAAAGTAGACAATTTTCTAATTGGAAATCCGTCGACACTAAGCTTCCCAAAATTTCGTTTATTAGGTTCCATGTCTTAAGTGAATCTGATCGTATCTGGTTGAACTTCAATGTATTTATAATAATTTATTGGACTTACGAATATAAAAATGTCCTTGTTGACTTTGTTTCTAAATCTTTTGTATTCAGCTTCATATAATTTATTGAGTCTATAACTTTTCCATCTTTTGTAAAGTTAATCCCTAAGCTTGCATTCTTCGCTTAGGTCATCGGATATCCAAGGACTACGTCTCTTTTTATTTCGAGTAAATACCTTGCATCAATGTCATTTAAATCTAATAGTATTTGCCAGTTTGTTGCCAATATTTGTTCATCCACCAAACTTTTTTAAATATAAGACATTTGATGTTATTTATATTATTATATTCTCTATACTTGGGGATATAGTTCCATAAAATAAAGCATAGTGATCCGAGATGTCACTTTGTCTGATTAAAGTTCTAAATAAGAAACTTCGAACTTATTAGTCAATTAGTGCTTTCAGAATCGAAACGAGAAGCGTTTTTCCATGGTGTTTGAAGTATATCTTGGGCTCTTCTTCTTTTATTGTACTGGTGGTCAATTGGCCTCTTATAAATCGTGAGTCATCGTAGTATTCCAAGGCTAAGGTAATTTTAAAGATTTGTTGGACGACAAGCGCTCTCACGTATCGAACTGTTCTTCCGATCGAAGCGCCATTAGCTTTCTGACGGGAAGTGGAGACTTTTGCATTACAAATAACAATACGAGTCTGAAACTGCAAGACCTCGATAACAATTCACTTCGAAGTTGATCAATCACTTGTGTCATTTTCCATTGGTTTTACTCAAAAGTTTCCTATTTCTGGTCTAGCTATAGCTATAGATGTTTCTTGTATCTGCTATTGAATAACAGTTGCAAATTTTAATAATTTTCTCAATCTTATAGTTGAAAACGTAGCGAACTCTTAATTCGATATAGAAGAAGAAACATTACTTCTTCCAGCTTCTCGATTACAGTATACCTCCGCCTACCACATTATAGTGTCAATGAAATTTCTTCAATCAGTAATTCTATTAAGAAAAAATCATTTGCACTTTGTAAAACATGACACGGCGAGCGGGTGCTGAAAGAAAATAAATAAATTGGGGGAGCAATACCGCATATAGTACATACCTACTGTGTAGTATACCAACAAGGGGCTCCTTAGTTCAAAAATAACCTTTCCTCTGACCCTGATTAGAGAAAAATTTTTATTGCAGCTTGAACTCTTTTTGTGTGAGTTTTTTTTTTTTTTTATTTTTTTTTAAGATAAATTCCAGTGTTGGGGTGTGTTGTTAGGAGACTCAGACTCACAGACAATGTATCTTAATGCATATTTAAATGTTTTCTTCATGATTACTTTGAGTATTTTATTTTTAGAATGCCTTGATTTATCAAACTAAAAAAAAATAAATAAAAAGAATATTAATGTTTTCGTTTTGTACTGGCGCCATGAATGTTGTTTTTATACGAGGTCAAAGAACCATTATTTTTATTTCTTCTATATAACACTATACAAACCGTAAAAATGGTGACTCGTTAAACTATACGTCGCAAAAAAACAAATTAAACGTCTGTCTGGAGAGCGACTAAAAACAAAAATGTCGTCGCCAATTGTGCAGAGACGTCATTGACATGGTGTTTTTGCAAAAATGTTGACAGTTCTTTTACTTCCAACTAAATTAGCTTAAGTGCTCTCTTGAAAAGTTGCTGTATACCTAAGTCCTCCAGATTTATATGGGACAATTTATTTAAAACTTAATGCCTCGGCGATATTTGTATGTACATCTACATACATATATACATACATATGTATCATACACACGTTTTAGGGCCTGTTTTTTTTTTGGTACTGAGTTTATTCTGCGTTAAATCAGAGTTAATCCTGCATTAAAATACTAAGTTCGAGTTGCCTCAGTTTTTCAGTGTAAGATTAACTTTGACTTTTAGCTGTCACAAAACTACCTAAATCGAAAAGCGGCACTTCGATTTCAATATGTTTTTGACATGAATCTGTCAGAAATATCAGTTCAGTGGTGTACGTGTTAAGTCACCAAATTTGTTAAGTCTATTCTGAGTCCACCCGGGATATAAATTGACGGATATATGTTTCAGAAGTTAATTCGAGTTTAATACCGAAAATCTCGCATTGCATTAGTTGTCCGTAGATCACTGTTTTCCACTTTGCATCTAGCAGAAAATTATAGGTCACCTCCATTCATCCAAACACACACACAGGTATGGTTAACAAATAACAATTGTATCACTATCACTATAGATCCTGGTTCTCCATGAGCAATCGCGTCATCAAAATTATATTTGATTTGTAAATATTGATGCCGGAGCCCGGAGGTAAGCTTAATTTAAAATGTGGGTCCTATCCACGTTTAAAACGTTCCATGTAGCATCTTACGGAAAGCACGTTACGTGTAATACGTTTCGTTTTTGGGTTATTTCCGTATACCTATCTCGTTACTGGCTCGTCCAAATTCTTTGATTTATCACACTTCTCCGTTAAGAATTTTATTGTAATAAAAACTAACTAAGTTATGATTTCGTTGAGTCATTTCGGAATGGGATTTTTCGTTTCGCATCAGCAGCAAACTATAAGCTTTAACGTGAATAAGCAGTTAATTTCTTCATTAATATCTAAGATATTTAAATGCTTGAATATAAGGGTCCGCCATGTAACGTTTTTTTTTCAACTAGTGCATATTTCGTGAATGGTAACACTTAGCTCATGTCTGATTTGACAGATAATTAGTTTTATGCTTCCGCTAAACGAATGTGGTTGTGTAAACGCTTCGAATTAGAGAAGATGCCGATTTTGCCAAAAAAATTATCTCTTCAGATGAAGCTCATTTTGATCTTGGCGGGTAGTAAACAAGTAAAATTGTCGCATTTGGGGCACAGAAAACCCGCACGCATACATTGTAAAGCCGATACACCCAAAACGAGTCACTGTTTGGTGCGGATTTTGGTCCAGAGGCATAATTGGGCCATTTTTCGAAAATGAGCAGGAGTGGCCGTTACAGTCAATGGCGATCGTTATCGGGCAACGTTGAACGAATGTTTGTTCACAAAAATTGAAGAGGAGGATATTGGCAACATTTGGTTTCAACAGGACGGCGCTACGTGCCATACAGCCGAAGCTACACTCGATGTTTTGCGCCATTTTCAAAAAAAAAAGTTATTTGGCGGACGCTTTAGTTGGTAATAATAACAGCTGCGAAGATAATTAGGATTTTGTCTATTAATAGGGATGACTCTATATTTTCTTTGATTGGACAATGGCCACCGTATAGCTAGTTACAAGAGCGCAAGTCCTTGCAATCGAATCGTGAATTACATTTATCTAATTATGCACTCATTTATTTTAATGTCTCAATTATTATTGAAATCAAACTACTTACAAAGTGAGCTATTAATTTTTCAATAAAATTTGCTTTTCTTTTGTTTCTTATTTTCAAATAATAAAATTTATTTTTAAATTTAACGAGCTACTTGTTGCTGTTCTTGTCTCGAATCCATAAATTATAGAAATTGCAAAATTAATTCAATTGCATTTTTAAATGCATAAAAACAAATATTCCTAGTTTTTATGAGTTTGAAAAACTATTTTATTTTGGTACCTAATTTCATATATTTACCAGCTACTTAAGTCCATTGTAAAATTTGTAAAACAATTATGCCTTTAACAACTGTTGTTAATGAACTCGTTTAAGGTGAATGGCTTCTACTCATGCTGGTGCGGTGGCCAGGTTTAATAGCAAACACATTTTCACCATCAAAACCTTAGAAATTCTCAAAGTGGTGGGGAACCATCAGATCGGATAGTTTTTTTTAGGTAGGTATATGAGAAAGGAAATGGGATATAAGTGTATGTATATGTACAAATTCGATTCTCACAAACCAATGACTCAATCGAAAAATCCAAAAATAAAATGACTATTTTCCCTTGATTGGAATTTTGGCGATTTAGATTTGTATTAGAGATTTTGGGTTTGAAAATTGTTTCTTGGGGACTTATGTCTTCCTTAGTCCCAGGAAAAATGTACTTTTACTTCTAAAAACTACAAGTGAAGATTTTTGAACGCAATTATCTATATTTTTTCATCAGAAAATACTGACGAAATAGTCCAGCATTGCCAAATCGTGTGCGCTTCAAAAGTTATTCTAGTATAAATGTTGAAAATTTCGGCGTTTCTCAAATGGTAAACAAGTAAACAGGAAAAGCTATCAAAAATAAGTTCATACAAAAGTTGTAGACCAAGCAATCTTCCATAAGAACGATGCAGACAATTTGTTTCCTGCTACGGTTTAGAAGATACCGCCATTTCAAAAAAAAACGTTAAATGTCACTTTTTTCCGTATAACTCCGTTTCTCGTGTGTAAAGCCTGGCGCCCACTAGGCAACTTAGTTGTAGGCAACTTTTAGTTGCTGGGCGTTGCCGGCAACTCCAAGCAACTAAAGTTGCTTGCCCTCGCCCATTACGTAACTTCCGAGCAACTTTTGAAAATTAATATTTGTGTTTTTGTATTTAGTTTTTTATAAAAACGTGCTACACCTAAACCTATCTCAATTTTACCTGTCTAAAATGCATAATCAATGCAACATTTCATTGGTCTACAAATATAAACGTTCAATTTTCAAAAATTGCTGAAAGTTACTCGGAATTTACTTAGTGGGCGGGGGTCAGCAACTAAATTCCGGGAGCAACTCAAAGTTGCCGGCCGGGGTGAGTAATTAAAAGTTGCCTCGTAAGCGGCAGTCGAAATACATACATCTTGTAACTGATCACTCGCATAGAAAAAAGTGATATTTTTTTTTGTAGAGAATATCACAATCTACAAATAGAATATTAATTATTTTTGTGTTCAGTTGTTTTCGATAAATAATTTGCGTCGTTTAGAAGTTATACAAAAAAAAAAAACATTTTCTTCATTTAAGGTTTTCTGAAATTGCAATATCTTCTGAAATGTCGGTCGTAAGAAAAAAAAAAAAATTTCTTTGGAAAAAAAAACTTAAACTACAAGTTACGTATAATCTTTTTTTCGATAGCATTTCGAGTTTAAATGTTATATGGGCAAAACTGAATTTTTTAACATTTAAACTTGAATATCTTTGGACGCGCACACGATTTGACAATATACTGTAATGTATCGGGTTTTTCAATAAGAGCGCTACAAAAGTTTTTTAAATAAAACAAAAATGGTTTTGGATATCAATCAAATTCTTTCGATTTCTTTTGCATGGCTACCACGGGCACGCTTGCAGAAGTCCAGACGCTGAACCCAATTTTCGACAGTTTTCAAGCATAAATCGGTCGATACTGCTGCAATTTCACGTTCGATATTCGTACGAAGTTCATCAATCGTCGCTGGCTTGTTGGCATACACCATAGACTTGACGTAGCCCCAGAGGAAATAGTCTAACGGCGTCAAATCGCACGACCGAGGCGGCCAAGCGACTGGACCATTTCGTGAGATAACACGTTCTCCAAACTTGGTTTCCAATAAATTGATTGTGACATTCGCTATGTGGCTTGTGGCGCCGTGCTGTTGGAACCACATGTCCTCCAAGTCCATATCATCCAATTGGGGCCAAAAATATTCGGTTATCATTGAACGGTAGCGATCCCCATTCACAGTAACGTCCCGGTCTTGATCATCACTGAAGAAGTACGGCCCAATGACGCCGCCAGCCCATAAACCACACCAAACCGTAATTTTTTCGGGATGCAATGATGACTCATGGAGTACGTGTGGATTGCTGCCTGACCAATACCGCATATTTTGTTTATTGACGAACCCATTCAGCCAGAAATGAACCTCATCGCTGAAGATGATTTTTCGATGAAAATCCGATTCATTTTCAAGTTGTTGCTCAGCCATTCACGAACATACAACGCTTCTGGTGGTCAAGCGGCTTCAGTCCTTGCGTCAATTTAATCTTGTAAGGATGGAGGCCAAGATCTTTTCGCAAAATTCGCCACAACGACGTCACAGAGATGTCCAACGCTTGAGAACGACGTGTGAGAGACACATTTGGGCTTTCTGCAACTGAAGCCTCAGCGGCAGCAATATTCTCCATACTTCGGGCACTTCTTTGACTCATTGGCATGGGAACATTTTGTACTGTGCCTGTGGATTCAAATGTTTCCACTAGCTGCTGAAAAACCTTTTTTTGTTATTCCCAATTCCAATAGTATGCAATTAAAAATCACTTCCAGATACTTTTTTAACTCGTACTTTACGCTATCACTTTCAAAAATAAACTGTGTGTATTCGCTTGAAAAACATCCGTTTTATAACAAAGTGAACATTCTAGTATATTCCATTCCCGTTGTTGATAGATGGCGGACTGGAATTGGTGCTTAGCTATATCACACAGATGGCGCTGTAAACAGTAAGAGGATTTCCTTTTGTTTCAAAAAACGTTTGGTAGTTATTAAATTGTTACAATACTAAAGCCATCTGATATTAAAATAGACAATTGCTTTTAAGAATCTTGGACTTATTCGAGGTTTGGACGTTTTTGTACATATTTTTCCAGGGGCCAACATATTTAATCCAAGTTCTGAAATGGTTTTGATCTCCATGTCCTTAAAATGTGTTAATTGCCTGCTTAATTTACTGCGTATAGAAATTACTGTTGACATTATGTGTCTACACAATGTTGATGTAGTTGTCATGTCAACATTGAAATGTAAACAATAATAAATTAAGACGACCACCATGCCGACGAACAACACTGAAAGTAAAATTTGTCTCAAATATAGAATTCACAAATCTACAATTTTAACAAAACATCAAGCTTAGCCACTATATGCATGTCTGACATCGACTTAAATGAATTTTAATGTTTGGAAGCTATTTTTAATAATGTGTGTTAAGTATATATAAAATTCTATTAAAATAAATTACTTTTAATAAATTTATTTTCCCCACGTTGCGATCCCCAGAGATTGAAGACATTAAAAAGTGTAATTTATCAAGTTTTTGGTTTATCAAAAGTATTCCTTAGCGACTGCGAAATTTTTTGATTAATGTTGACATTTATTTATTTTTTTTACACAAATGGTGGGTGGGTGCGAACAGATACACAATGCTCTCAAACCTAAAAAAAAATAAAGTCCAAAAAATATGTACATATGCATATATTTACGTAGATATTTCGCAGCCTGAAAACAGTACTTAAGCAAATGTATATATTAGCAAAACCTTGTAAAATACATTTAACATCGCATCATCTGTTTTGTTCCAAAAAAAATATTTACATTTTTAAACTCAAAAAAAAAATAATAAAATCACTTCATATGTTTATATGGAAATTTTCAAAAATTGCTGATCTGTTAAATATTTCTTCACACCTTCAACGGGGCGAATTTTTCGATCATTTGATTTCCGGCTATATACACAAATGCAAACATACTTTCTACATTATAATGTACCTACATACTTATAGTACCTATATTTTTAATGAATTTTCTCACTCAATTATACATTTTCATGTCGATGGCACGTTCTTTTAAAAGTTTCAATTTTAATTTCCTTTTAAACTCAAAATTAAAATAAAGAAAACAAAAAATGTTAATGTTAATCGATATGGCTATTAATCGCACATGTAAGCAATTTCTTTTGAATTTTATTAGCTAGTTGTTGTTCTTTCTTTACACACAAAGGAATAATTATTATTAAAGTTTCAGATTGACTTTCAAACCTCAAACACAAGTTGATTTTGAAGGAAACACAAAAAATACATGTGCGGATAAGAACATCTACATATGTAATGGGTGATTTTTTAAGAGGTTTAGAACTTTTTTAAAAAAAAAACACAAAAAATTCGAAAAAATGAATGAAATATTTATTTGAATCGATAGTTTGAACCTTGCAATTTAATGTTTAAGGATAATTTCATGCAAATGTTGACCGCGGCTGCGTCTCAGGTAGCCCATCCGCTGAGTCCAATTTTGGCATACTCTTTCACACATATCGGCCGGTATCTCACGAATGAATGCATGGATGTTGGCTTCCAGTGCGTCAATCGAAGCGGGCTTGTCCCTATAGACATTAGCTTTGACATACCCCCACAAAAAATAATCTAATGGTGTCAAATCGCACGATCTAGGCGGCCAATTGACCGGCCCGAAACGTGAAATTAACTGTTCACCAAACTCGCCTCGCAATTGCGCCATTGTTTCGCGTGCTGTGTGGCATTTGGCACCGTCTTGTTGAAACCACATATCATGCAAGTCAAGAACTTCCATTTCGGGCAAAAAAAAGTTTGTTATCATCGCTCGGTAGCGTTCACCATTGACAGTAACGCTGCGATTCGCATCATCTTTAAAGAAATATGGCCCAATAATGCCGCCGGCCCATAAACCGCACCAAACAGTGGCTTTTTCGGGATGCATTGGTAGCTGTTGCAATGCTTCTGGCTGATCTTCACTCCAAATGCGGCAATTTTGCTTATTTACGTACCCATTCAACCAAAAATGAGCCTCATCGCTGAACACAATTTTTCGATAAAAAAGCGGATCCTCGGCCAGCTTTCCAAGAGCCCATTCACCAAAAATTCGGCGTTGTGGTAGGTCGGCTGGCTTTAGTTCTTGCACCAGCTGTATCTTAAAAGGCTTTACGCCCAAATCCTTCCGCAAAATTTTCCACGTAGTGCTGTAACAAAGGCCTAACTGCTGGGAACGGCGCCGAATCGACATTTCGCGGTCTTCTGTCACACTAGCTGATACGGCCGCAATATTTTCTTCACTACGCACAGTACGTAAACGTGTTGGTGGTTTAATGTCCAACAAAGTAAATTTGGTGCGAAATTTGGTCACAATCTTCCGAATAGACTGCTCAGACGGTCGAGAATGCCGATCATAAAATGGAAGCAGCGCGCGATGAACATTTCGAACCGAGCACGAATTTTGATAGTAAAATTCAATAATTTGCAAGCGTTGTTCATTTGTAAGACGATCCATGGTTAAATTGCAAACCAAACTGAAGCTGTTTGACAGTGACACAAGGTACTAAACACACGTCAGCTGTCAAAACCAGTGTTGCCAAAACCAAACCAGCTAAAAAATCACCCTTTATCATCAATATACAATTTCCTACGAGATCATCAACAATATCGGTTTGAAATTAATTCAAACAAACAAATATTCTATATTTTAAAACCAATTTGTTGATTATTATTTCCGCTATAGATTTTTACATAGGTAATTCTTAACTTTAAAAACAACAAAATTCATAGATTCTTTCATCAAGCGCTTTATATCTTTAAATTTAAATAAAACAAAGTGTGTGTGAGATATCATTGAAATTTTGCATTCGTTTGAAAGACCTAGCGATGCCATTATATATGGAATATAACATAGTTCAAATGTCCGCCGCGGATTCTGTGGGTGGCGCGCATCCGGAATGTCCGATTTTCCATGACTCTGAGGCTGAATTTGACTGATGGCATTTGTTGTGTTGGGTTTGAGGGCCGCTGTGGTTTGTGGCTTATTCGCATAGACTTGCGACTTGAGAAAACCCCACAAGAAGAAGTCTAACGGGGTAAAATCGCACGATCTCGTTGGCCAGTTCACATCACCTTCACGTGAGATGACCATGCCCTCGAATCGCTCGTGCAGGATTTCCAATGCTGAGTGAACTGTGTGGCATACAGAGCCCTCTTGTGGAAACCAAATGTCGTTGTCGTTGGTGTCCATATTATCCGATTCAGGCGAAAAGAAGTTGTTAACTGTGATGGCCTGGCCAACCTCACGTCATTCTCAAAGAAATATGGACCGATGACGCCGCTAGCCCAAAATCCACACCAAACAGTGACTTTTTCGGGATGCATTGGACGTTTTTGGATCTCATGTGGATTGGTATCTTTGCAAATTCGACAATTTTGTTTGTTGACGTACCCATTCATCCAGAAATGGGCCTGATCTCTGAAGACGATTTTTCGATTAAAATAAGGATCAGTTTCCAACAGCTCCAGAGCCCATTCAGCGAACACACTTCATCGTCTATGGTCGCTAACCTTCAACTCCTGTGTCAGTTGAATTTTGTAGGGGTGCAGGCCGAAGTCACGACACAAAATTCGTCAAGTTGTGGTCTGTGAAAGGCCGAGTTTTTGTGAGCGAACCGAAATCGACTGCTTCGGATTCTCCTGCACACTGTCACGGACAGCGGCGATTTTTTCAGCAGATCCTGCGTTTCGTCGACGTACGGGTGTTAATTGATCGTTTACGGAACCATTGGACTCAAATTTATGCACCACACTGCGAATAGTCCTCTCGTAAGGTACATTATGGTGACCGTAAAATGAGCGAAGCGCACGGAACATTCCCCGAACACGAAACCCATTTCGACAAAACAATTTTATTATTTGTAAAAATTTGTTGAACGCTATATCCGTCCATTGTGATTTGGCAAAACAGATTGAATAAACAATCAATTTGACAGATGTAGCTTCAACAATATGGCCGCTATCATCAAATGTCAAAGTTGATAACTCCCTATTAGCCGTGTTTTTTTGCAAGTCCCGAGGAAATCGATCGAAATAAAACGCAGTCCTGTCCTGCAATTTATATGTTAAATACAACAACAACTAATCCCCTTCGGGCTTAGCTGAGCGCAGAAAATTCTCGGGGCTTAACTTAAGCACGGAAAAAAACTATGTTACCGGCGTGAATTGCATACTTGTTATCGATAGTTTGCTTGGAAACTCCATTTTGTTTCTGTAATGGCGTCGCTAATCCCCGATATCGTTTTTTTTCAACCAAATCTCCTCGGGCTTGAAAAAAAAAAACATGGCTATTGTTTCTAAAATATCCATCAGGAAAATTAATGCTGAAATAACTACGCGTTTCACTCCCGTCGCTGTTCAAATTGTGAGTGATAAGTTCACAATTTATTCTCTTGCAATTTAATCACATCGCATTTGTTTGACAATTTTTTAACTCGCCATGTTATCGTTTCGCAAAGTCTTCATTTCGCTTATTAAGATACAAAAAGGACCAAGTTACTAAATTACGATATAGCAAAAATAATTTCTTAATTTAAAATATACGACATGAGAAACTGCGAGATAACATTTGAAAAATGATCGGTTTGCGGGTTAATTCGAAGACAAAAAAAAAATTGCGAAAAAACGATTGCGAATCGATTGAAATTCATTTTGAATTTGACAGAAAAATAATAATAATGACAAATTCTACTTAAATCGTATTGTACTCGGTGGTAGAATTTGTTAAACTTATGTACTCGTAGTACTTTAGAGCTTAGACGATTTCTATTCTTGCGCCCTTAATTGTAGCTATTAGTACATATTTATATCGTGTTCTAGCACTAAATAGATTTCAACTTCAAACTTAAGGCCAATGGTCATGGAATGAGGAGCCATTAAGGTCCAGTTTAGAGATCAAAGTTTAACCCGAGTTAACTCATCAAATTTGGTGAGTTAACCCAAGATTAACTGTCCAGATGCCTTTGATGTTTTATCCACCGAGTTTGTTAAATCGTTCCGTATGCATTCTCCACCGAAAAACTGCTTCCTCAGTTCACTGTGTGATAATTTACTTCAAGAGTTAGCTAACTCTGCTTTAACTCACCACTGAAAAACTGGGCATAACTTCATTTCAACATAAATCTTAATAAGTGTGAGAAAACATTACGAAAAGCATCAAATATTATAATTTATTATTCCTTTTCCGAAAAATATCTTAAACTGGTTGTATTTTCGCTTCAGAAAAAAATAATATAATTTGTTTTGCCTTTGAATGTTGCAAATAAAATTCTTAGATTGAAATCCGACACCCAAAAATGTCATCTCATGTCTAAAAGTTCATTAGAATCTTTCCCATCATGGCATCATCTTCTATAATAAGGAAAAAAAATCATTCACACATGCGTTCTGTATGCATATCACCCGAAAAAGAAAAACCAAAAAAAAGAAAAAAACTATTTAAAAACTGATCCACTTTCGTTTATGTTACCAACAATACAATAAGATCTGTGTCATAAGGAGCATAAAAGAGAAAAAAAAATATAAAAGGATTCACGCCAAGTGAAATCCTTTCTCATTAAAAACACATCCCAGCGTTCAAGCATCTGCAACACACATGGATGTCGTCTCATGGGGTAGACCCAAAACCAAGCACAGTATGACAGCGGCAGGGACCTCCGAAAATATTTTCATTGCGTTCAAAAACTAAAAAAAAAAAAAGAAAACATTTCGTTCGGTAATGAAAACAACCAGATACGAGCTGTCAGAAATGTCAATTGATGTTTTTTCCCAATCTGGTAAGCATTTTTTGGGGATTTTTTGTTTCTTAATTTCCATTTCCATGCTGCTTAAAAGGAGACACAGCAATTTATCGGATAGTGTGAGTGTGACGGTGCACTTAGAAAAAATATTATAAACTCTGGGTTGTTTCATGTCGCCTTTGGGTTAAAAGTAAGAAGTATCTAGGTAGGTACCTAGTTCTCTATAATACGAATTCGAAATGAGGGTTCAATGTTGAGTGAGATTCTTAAGGGAAATTGTAATTAAAATAAGCACCTTCCGTTTATTTTTATAAATTAGAATGCATCGGGACCGGGAAAGATTGATACTGTTCCTGTGTTCCTTTCAGATCTAGTTGCGCACCCTTTTAGTTTGAGAAATTCCCCACATCCGCACAGGAGGAGGATATTATAAACATTTATGGATCGTTATGTATGACATTAAATGCTATAAGTTGTCACTGTATGATATGAGGAAGACGATCGGCGCGGCGCATCAATAGTTGTAGCAGATGCAACCTGTTGCAAACATAGCTTTATAATAGGCGGTTTTTTTTTTGCAAACCCGGACGGGTTTGGGTGAAAAAAATCGACATCGGGGATTAGTGACGCCATTACAGAATAAAAATAGAGGTTCCGTATACAAACTATCGATAACAAGTATGTAATTCACGCCGGTAACACAGTTTTTCGCCGTGCTTATAAGTTAAGCCCCGAGAATTCTCTGGTCTTAGCATGTAAATTGCTTAGCCCAGATGTTTTTTTTTCTCCGTGCTTGCAAAAAACATGCCTTATCTTAATCCAATCATAAGTGAAAGGAAATATACCTACGTTTAAAACAACTTTTCAATACACAACCTTAGAGTAAAGTTAAAAAATAAAATCCACAGCCTTTATTGCGAAAATTTAAAAAAAAATGTTGCTGTACTGATCCGTGGAGATCCGACAATCAAATCACTTGGCTCATGAGGTAAGAGGATTTGAAGCCACTCAATTCAGAGATATAACAATACCTACAACAAATTGTGGCCGCATGAGGTCTTGAACGGTTTATTTGTGGTAAATTTTGTCGCCCATAACTTAGGTCATATGGAATTCGACAGTTTAAAACAATACTTAAAATCTAGACCTCACCGAGATAGATCGAAAAATATGTGTTTGCTTTGTATGAAATGATCACATTGTCGATGACCTGAAACTGTGTTTTTAGTATATCAATTGGTAGATACGCCCTCTATTGCCGTTTTTTGCCTAGCAACGAAACATATATACATTTAGATGTAGATGGTAAGCTTGAGGAAGCAGCGTTCAACGATATGTCTAAATTATTCTAGTAATGGAAAAACTAACCTTTCATCCACTTGCCTTCGTACTCTTGGAAGACAGATGATCTTCAGGAAGTTCGAATTTACAAACAATACCCAGCTATTTGCCGCATTCTTCCTTGTTCGTTCTAATATTCTCAAAAAATTGAAAAGAAGTGCACATAGTTTAAAAGAATGATGCGGTATTTGAGAAATGTTAACGGGGTAGTTTTTTGTCGAAGCTGGAAATCGGGATTATCAATATACTATTTAATTTTCACTCGAGTTAGTCCAAGTCTAACCTCTAGCTTTTACTGCAGTCTTAGGAGTCCAACGGATGGAGTAAAGGAACTAAAATCGAATTTAATCGTAGATAAAAAATGTTCGATCATTGTCTTAGAAAGTTGGTTCACGTGTTCAAGAAAAGCGTTTCCAAATGATTGCGCTCTCATTCTGACCAGAGCGGGGCTGGCTATGCCTCGCGAGGGTCTAAATATCAGGTCAGTTGTTGGGGATTTATTAAAGATGGGCCATGGATATAACGCAGTTTGTTACACTTTGCCCCCCTACGATTGGATTCAGTAAGAAAAATTGATACTTTACTGCCCTTCCTAACTCCAAGCGGAATGTTAACTCTTTCCGCAAGTGAGCTATGAAGGGTTAATCCTTGCCTGGCCAGTTCGTCAGCCCGCTCGTTAGCCTCAATGCCACAATGACCTAGAACCCAGTTAAGAGTTACCCTGAGGTGAGCATTAAGACATGAGAGCTAATACCGATATTGTTGAACCAATTTAGAGGATGATATGAGCAAATTAATGGCTTTAACAGCTCTTTCACCTTCTGTCATTTCGGTTATATGTTAAGGGTTTTGAAAGCACATCACTAGGAATCAAATTTGTGATATTGCTGTGACGATAGATATATGGTTTAGAAAATCAACAATGTGACTCCTTAAGTCTTATTACGCTGCAGGATGCTAAATATTTAGTATGTTAATCAAGTGGTAAAAGGTGCAGAAAGACGCTTAAGGAATCCGTCGGGCAGGATTGTGGGCCACCTGTGGAACCAACGCTAGCTGTTCTTCGAACCTTCTCAAGTTTGTTAAGTGCGGCCTACCAAATATAAGAACCATACGTAAGGATCGGTTGTATTGGAGGCCCCACCAATTTACGAAGGTCTTAGGTACTGCAGGCAAAGAAAGCTAGGCAGGCTTTCAATATTCTGTTTCCAATTTAACTTTGGGTCAAGTAAACGCCCAGATATTTCGCACTGGAAGATAGTTAGAGAACTTGAACTTCGCCGCTGAGCCGAGGGAGGTATTTTTGTTTTGGTAGTAAAAATCATCCAGTTTAGTTTTACTCGTGGCCCAGTTACTAACCTTCCTTAAAGCCGTCTCTGTGATCTTGATGATCACAGGTGGGAACGTTCCTGAAACCAATATCACCAAATCATCCGCATACGCAACCGCCTTCACGCCATATCTCTCTAACTTAAAACGTATAACTAAGTTAAACGTATAGCTCAATTAATTTTCAAATTGTTTTTGAAAAAAAAACACTATAGATAATATTAAATTGAACTGCTGATAAATATGCTTGCATAAATTTATTGATTTAAGTCAATATCGCACACACATCAAACTAGCATGGCAAATGTACTATATTCGTAATTTATAAATTTCTCAATATTGATTGACATTAATTAAGCACTCAGCTAAACTTGGAGGTCAATTGAGAACAATAGAAAAGCGATGAGCACACTAATTTATTGAGAATCATTTTAACTTGCTTTTTAAGGGCATTTTATGGTATCACAACAGCACGGCAGACTTTTATTACGCTGTAAGGATGCAGTAGACAAAGAAGACAAGCTTTCCAGTGACAGTTCGCATTAAGTACTCTATTACATTCTTATGTCAAATCATTGTTCTTTCCTTGGCAATACCTAAAAAATACCATAAAAGTAAAGCTATACGAGGCTAACTTCTGAAATATCCAAAAATATTTAAATTTAATTTTTCATCCACAAAAAGGCAATTTGAGTGATTTTCGATAATTAGTTGGAACTTGATTACGTCGAAATGTAGTTTGTCCATAGCATACAAACTACATTTCGACGTAATCAAGTTCCAATTAATTATCGAAAATCACTCAAATTGCCTTTTTGTGGATGAAAAATTAAATTTAAATATTTTTGGATATTTCAGAAGTAGATCTTCAATGGATTTCAACTCATTGTAGCAGTGCTGTCGAAAACAATATTTAAGTACCTAATAAATAAATGTATGATGATTTCCCTGCTTTCTTGATTTAAAGAATGAATTCTTTTTGACAAATAAAAAATAATGCTGTTTAAATTTTCATATTTGGAAAATTTAACGAGTTATAACCAAATATTAAAAAAAAAAAGCAATTTTCTTTCTTTTTTTGGTTCAATTATGATTTCGTATAGCAATACGTATCGCGAAAATTTGTTATATCACCTTAAATATAAGAAAAAAGCTTATTAAATACATATTTTGTTGAACTAGGTAATACTTCTTGTCAAAAATGGTTAATGCTGTTTTTTCCGATAAAAGAAAATGCTTATGGATGTTATGAAAAACAAACAAACTGATTTACTGAATATAGTGGCAACCCTGCAAAATTTGATGATCAAAATTTCGTATTTAATACTACGTTTTCATTAGAGCTGGAATGAGGTAGTTTGCTTATTTCGTTTGACAGGTAATTTTCATTCCTCGACTTTTGACATTTCAATACAAAAGCTTTTCAAAGCTTTTTAAAATGGATTCCAATTGGGTGTGTTCGGAAGGCGTTCTTACCCAAAGAAATATAAAAAAAAAAATATAGATATACCGGACTAAGTATGGCTTTTAGTTTATATGTTAATGTTACAGTAAACAACTGGATTACACAGTGACATGGCAAATGTTTTATTTTTTTATTTTATTCCATGTTTCATTCCGGTCTTTTACGACGAATGCACTGGAAAATTCTAGGAGTTTATCTGTTATTTCGTTATTGAACAGCTGAAGTGTGTTGTTAGAAGTGACACTAGACATGCTAATTATAAAAGCTTTGATTTATAAAAGTACTGTTTATACGGCCAGGGCTCTCCGCCGGCCTGTGGGCATACTTCAGGCACCCAGAGTTTTTTTTATTTTAAAGTCGCGCGAAGAGCGTTAGCACAAGCCAACTTTTAACTAGTCCAACTTGTCCTTTAAAATCAGCGCAAAGCGTAGTGGCAACAATATTTATGTAATATTATTTTCGACGGCACTGGCACAATTATTTACAGATATAGCGACTCAACGTTTTGAACGAATAAAGAACTTTGTTAAATCGACTATAAGTCTTACTCCAAAACTAAATGTTTTGAATTGTTTTATCCAAAAGTAAAAACAGTAATATTATGAAATAACATAAAGCAAAAAGCTGTCTGAATTACTAAAACGATAGCTGCGTATTAACTCATTATTCAATAATTATTCAAACAAAAATAGGTACCTATCTGTATAATAATCAAACAAAATGCTAGGTTATCATAAATAAGCTGAGAGTTCAGCGTTCAGGCCACAACAAACAATATTGATATTGAAGATCTACCGCAAAAGATTTTTAGTAAAGTTTTAAAAAACATTTTAATTTATTTTTTCGTAGAAGTCGGTTCGTCGTTGTTCGAGCAATGAAACTTTTTCTAAAGTGTTTTCTTTTGGTTCTTATCCACTGTCACTATGGATCAAGATTCAGTTTTGCCACTCCGATAATCGAACAAGAAATCGCTAACGGGCAAGATGAGAGTCTTTCAGTGTTCCGTGAATCATACGCCAATCGAATGAAATCTTACATGAATATTTCGGTGAATCCTTGCGATGATTTCTATGCGTACGCTTGCGGAAACTACCCGAATGTCATAGAAGACATTGAATTAACTCGAAAGCAGAATAGTTTGTATGATTTATCGCATTTAATGGACAGAATTATTGATGATATTCTTCAGAAGGAGCGTCAACCTAACGAAAAGTATTACGAGGAATTACAAAAAGTCAAACAATTTGTGGAAATCTGTGACTCTGCTGACCTGTTGCCATTGTCGCCAAGTGAAGAATATTTAAAAACAGTCAAGGCCATTGGAGGCTTCCCTGCTGTGGATCCCACCTGGAACGCATCGACATTCGACTGGTTCAATATGAGTGCACATCTTGTTCGATATGGCGTTGTTGGGCTTGTCAAGGAGGAAATCTTCTTAAGACATCCTTTCCCACCGATGTACGAAATTGGGAAATTTGGTTTTGGTTTTGACGTCTACTCCGATAACATCGAGACAAATGACTCTTTGGGGTACGTGTATAATGCAAAGATGATGAAGAGACTTCTCGAAGCCTATGGAGTTATGGATGAAAAAGCTGATAAAGTGATAGAAGACATTATTGATTTTTGGAAAGAAGCCCTAGTGTACCAAAACAAAGCCAAAGATGGGTGTTATGGATTTGAAGAAGACGAATCGAAGGAAAAGAACGCCTTCCCCCGATGGAACTCGTTATTTGAGATCGCTTGGAACTTAAGTGATCTCTCAAAATTCGACTTCCCTCCTTGTCCATGCGATTTTTATTTCAATGAACTCAATATTATGGCAGACAAGAGGCCCAAATCCTTTGCCAATTATATGGCCTTGAAATTTCTCTACAAAATACATCCTACGGTGAAGTCAGCGAAACACCAGCATCAGCACTGTCTGGCGCAAGTTAAAAATGACATACCGATGGTTTTGTCATATTTCTACATAAAGGAACACTTCAGCAATGAGGTTCGCCAAGAAGTAGACGAAATGATTGCAGAGCTTGTTAAGAGTTTTGTAATTCTAGTTAAAAATACTGATTGGTTGGACGAACCAACTCAGTTCGGAGTACTAGACACACTTTCTCTTCTTAAATACAGTAGTGGATATATAGCTGATCCAGTTGCTGATGTCTATGTCATGGAAACGAAGAAGCTTAGCTTTACCAATAACTACGCTCTGAACAATCTAGAACTGGCCAGGTTTCGAATGGATTTAGATCACTATGGTTACTTAAATTCCGACACGATCAATAGTACAGTGCCGTTGGAGGTTCTAAAAGCCATTTCGGTTAATGCCTTCTACGACATCACCGAACACAAAATGAATGTGCTAGCGGGAATACTTTTCCCTCCTATATATCATCGGGATCTGCCAAAATCCATTAAGTACGGAGGTCTTGGATTCATCCTAGGACATGAGATAGTTCATAGTCTCGATCCAAGAGGACGTTCATCTGAGAAGCATTTCAAGGCAATCCAAGCGTGGTCAGCGAAATCTAAAATGTCTATGAAAAATAATTCTCAATGCTTCATCCAGCATCATAATAATGTTACTATTCCAGGATTTAGCATCAAAATCGATGGCAAGGAATCGTTGATAGAGACTGTCTGCGATAGTGGTGGTCTGAGAGGAGCTCTGGCTGCTTTCAGAAGTGTATTTAAGGCCGCAGTGATTCAAAACAAGGAGAAAGACTTCGAGAGAATGCAGTCACTGCCTGGATTGAATCTTTCACCCGATCAGATGTTCTTTCTTAATTTTGCTCAGATCTACTGCGCCAAATACGAACCCAGGCATTATTGGAGTGAACTTTATGAGGGATATCCAATGGATAAATACCGTGTCACATTGCCATTGCAAAACTTTGAGGAGTTCTCAAAAGTATTTGAATGCCCATCGGGCAGCCCAATGAATCCAGAGAAAAAGTGTCGCATGTGGTAAATCTGTTAAATAAAGGCTCTTGTTTAATTTAAATGAAATTGTTAGTTTTTAAATTGGAATTGTGGTAAGTGGTATTGATTTCGTGTAAAAAAGCTCTAGGTTTTCAAAACTCACGTTTCGGCGATGGAGAATTCCAAAAATATGTGCCCTTATGTTTAGGTGTGGAAACTAATCAGCCCAATTCCGTTTATAGACCTTTTATATTTGTAGGCTATGTTACCAAATATAGCCTCCTTTCCTATTTTACCGTTAAAATTACCAAGTACGATCTTAGCGTCAAACTAAACACATTACAAGTGGACTTCGTCGAGGTGCTCATAGAAACACTACTTGATAGCATCGTCAGGTTTCTCTGTAAGGGATGTGATCGTTCACTCTTATTATAGAGGGAGAGACGGCGACAAAAATAGTTACGTTATTTGGTAACGAAGATTTTAAGAATTTTAGGGAACCTCCAAGCGCTTATGGGTATTCATCCCAACGTCTGTCAAACACCCAGTGGTGGGTGCGGTACTCACCGGCCCGAAAGGGTAAAAAAAATGGATAATGTTACGTCATTTGGTATCGAACTTTGTGAGCCTTTTTGAATGCTTTTTAATGTTTGTGAGTAATAATCCGTAAGCCTGCCAAACGCCAGCTGGTGTATGTAGCGGCCATACACTAACATCCAAAGGAGCTAAATAAATCAGTGAAGTTATGTCAATTGGGTTTGGCTACCACCCAGCCCCAAAGGGCAATCAAAATCAATGCATAGAAGCTTTTTCAAAAGACGTAAGTGGCCGATTTCCTTTTCAAATGTCTGTTATCAAATAACATATCTTCATTTTTTGTTTTGTTTCTTTGGGGTCCGTTAACGTGACACCAACCAATGGACGTTTGTCAGATTTTTGGATGAATACTCACACATTGAAAGATCACAAAAAAGGCTTCCATTTTTCGTTATCAAATGACTCAACTTCATTGACATGTTTGTCCTTTTGGGGGTACGTGGCCGCAACATCCACCAACTGGTGCTCTACAGAATTCTTGCATTAAAATTTGCAAAAGGGCTTAAAATGTTTGTTATCAAATGACGTAACTTCATTGATTTTTCGTTTGCCTTTTTAGGAACTTTTAACTGTTTAATGGTCCTTGCCGCCACAAACACAACACTAGCACTGGACCTTTGGCGGACTTCTGGATTAATACTCACACGCATTTACACAAAGAGTTAAAAATATTCGTTAACAAAATGACGTAACTATATTTTTGTCACTTGCTCTAAGACTATTACGGTTATTGATTAAATAAATTGACATCAAAATGACACGATCGGTCCAAAAAACGACAGTAAATTATAGTTTTTAAATTTAAGTGTTTTTTCAACTATTCACCTTTCCCACTTTCCCATTATAACGGTAGTCATTTTACTGAAACGCCAATTGTCACGTGTAAATCTGTATCGTTCTGCCAGTTGCATAAACTTCGGTAGTGTAAATTGATATTATTGCTATATGAAAATCTACGTCGACAAGCGATAGGTTTAACTAAAAAACGTAGGACTTCCTTATGTTACTTGTTATCCGTTACGTGCCAGACATTCAGATAACGAAACGGTTGCATAATGTGTATTGGGAAGATACTTTCAGGAACAAAGATCCATCACTCTGACGAAATTTAATGTTAAGGTATACCTACACATCTTAACAGTGTATCCCGGCACTCACAACTTTTTTTGTAAACCTTCATTTCTTCCTAATTTAATACAAGTTTTTCTGAATCTCAACGATATCTTTTTTTTTGATTTTATTGTAACTCACGTAAGGGATTTTGCTACCCAAATTCAATGAAGCTCCTCAATAAACAATATAAAAAAAAAAAAAAATCATAACTGAAAATTTCATATCTCCATACTCGTTAGTAATTAATATTGTAATTTCCCATAAAGGAAATGAATACTAATTAAAAAAAAACAACCACTTTAAGTCAGATTGTTTTGTTGCACGACAGCCCTTAGGTATAGGTACTAGTTTTCTTTGTGAGTTCAATTTCATTCCCAATAACATACCTAACCTACACGCCGGAAATACTCGGAAGAGAGGAAAAACCATTTGGGAATATGAAAACATGAAAATGTATATTTTGCGTTTTTCTTTTAATGTTCTTTCGTCAATTTATTGGAAAATAAAAAAAAAAATAATAATAATAATAATTGGGAACAGGAAGGAAAGTTAAATTGATGTTGTGTCTTGAATTTCGATTAGGTACTTCTTGTAAAAAATGGCCACTACTTTTCGCTCTTAAAGGTCACACCCCGATTCACTTGATTGAGGTACTATTTTTTGTTCAATATGTACCCCATAATACATAAGGTAGGTATATTTATATTTCATAGTAAAAGGAATTGCAATTTTGGTAGCAATAAAGCAAAGATGTCGTCACCGATCTCACCCATAAAGCCATGATCAGATCATGGTGATAACGTAATGAAATGTCACAATCTAAACAGAGGCTTATGCACCACATTTTTTTTTAATATAACCATACTTACGCTTACCAAATAAATATATATTTTAATGTCCTTGACACTTATAAGGCCGTGTACGAATTGGATAAGATTCAAGTAAAACGATGATTAATTTTTGACATTAATGAGGTGAATCTATACGTGGAAACGTCAAAATTTAATCTCGGTTAAAATTTAATCGGAATTTTACTATAATTCACATAGGTATTACAGCCTTAAATGGATATCTACTCCAAAAGTTAAAACAAAACAAAATTTCGAGCATAAACCTTAAAAATTAAAACCATTAAGGCCCATTTGCTGATACGATATTTAAGTTCAACACATGCGCTTATGTTCTACTTTTTCCTCAGCGTTAACTGTCATAAAGGGTTTTCCAATAAGAGGTGTTATTTTGAATAGCCCGCTATTTCGGTAGCTGTCACTTTTGAAGCTGTCATTTTTTGACATTTGACAAGTAGAAACTACGCCATTAATAAAAATGGAACGATACACGCTTCAACAACGCATTGAAATTATTAAAATTCACTATAAAAATGGTGAAAATTTGGGAGAGACGGTTCGTAAAACTAAAACATTTTTGGGTCGTCGTAAAGCACCTTGTCGGACCGCAATACAGAAATTGGTGGACAAATTCGAGCTGTTGGGACAAGTTAGTGATGTGAAGAATAAAACCCGTGCACGTCGCTCAAGAACAACTGAGAATATTGCTGTTGTAGCCCAAAGTGTTGAAGAAAACCTAGGTTTGTCCATTCCTCGTCGTTCTTTGGAATTAGGCATTCCACAAACGTCATTACACCGTATTTTGCATTAAGACTTGGGTCTTAAGGCTTATAAAGTTCAGTTAACACAAGAACTCAAGCCGACTGATCATCAACAACGCCGTGTCTTTGCTGATTGGGTCCTTGAAATGCATGAAAATGATCCGGAATTTCATCGAAAAATCATCTTGACTGATGAGGCCCATTTCCACCTCGGAGGCTACGTCAACAAGCAAAACTGTCGCATCTGGGGCTCGGAAAACCCAAGAGTTATTGTTGAAAAGCCTCTCCATCCTCAACGCGTGACTGTTTGGTGCGGTTTATGGTCCGGCGGGGTCATTGGACCTTACTTTTTCGAAAATGAGGCTGGAGCAACAGTTACGGTCAATGGATTGCGCTATCGAGAGATGATTAATGATTTTTTATGGCCGGAATTGGATGGTATTGATCTGGACAACGTTTACTTTCAACAAGACGGCGCTACGTGCCACACAAGCAATGAAACCATCGATCTTTTACGGGAAAAGTTTCCGGACCGTGTTATCTCTCGAAGAGGTGATCACACTTGGCCACCGAGATCTTGTGATTTAACACCTTGCGACTTCTTCCTTTGGGGCCACGTGAAAGATAAGGTCTATGCCAACAGCCCGGCGTCGATTCAAGACCTCAAAGATGGAATTCGTGAGGCTATCGAGGACATAGGGCAGCCACTTTGCGATTTGGTTATGGAAAATTTCATGAAAAGGATATGGTCCTGTAAGCGTGGTCGTGGTGGCCATTTGGCTGATGTTATGTTCCATTATTAACGGCATACCTTCCTCTTCATAATGAAATAAACATCCGATCATTTATCTCAAAAAATGCCATTTTTCTTTGAATATCAAAATAACACCTCTTATTGGAAAACTCTTTATAAGCTCTTAGGTTGAACTTAAATATTTAAATTTCATTGCAGTAAATGGGCCTAATGTTTTTTTTTTAACATGTCCTAATAGAAAATTTGTTGTTAAAAATATTTTGTTTTCTCAAAATAATATTTGTATACGTATTTTAAAGGACAAGTAAAGTGTGATTTAATTCGTTTCTAAACTGGCAACTCTGTTTTAAGTGACAGTTGATTTGACAGCTGACAAGTAATTCGTGCTCCCTAGGTACGTTATATCTTACCATTTAACCATGAACACACTTACGCCAGAACAACGCTCAAGAAAAACAAACTTGGTTTGTTACAAAAAAAAGAATGCTGTTTAAAGGGAGGCAAAAGAAGGAAAGAGACGTCGGTACTCAGACGGAGATAGGCATTTAAAGATTCCCAGTCTAAAATTGCAACAATCTCATTATGAAAAATGAAACCAACTTGTAAGAACAATTATCATAATCAAATGACGCGGAGTGTACATGTTAACTTAACGAAACCCTAAGAAAATGTTCTTCAATCTCTTTCCCTCTCTTTGAACTTTGCTGATATTTTGAAGAAAGGAAAAACGAGGAACATAATGCACTTAATTATGAATCCACCATTTTTTTTTTTTTTTTTATTTAAATTTCTCAATTAATTTAAGTAGGTACAAGAATACAAAGAAAGTAACAATAACAATATGACCCTATCGTCCTCTTCGAATGCAAATTAATAAAAAGACTAAAGAACTGACGAAGTGTATAGTACAGGAATAATATTTTTTTTTTTTTTCATTCTTCCTCAATTCTTAACGTTCAATTTGGATTGGGCTGGACACATCCTCTGCGGAATAAATAATTGTTCTTGCAGCAATATCTTCACCGGGAGCGGGAGTTTCTGCGAATATATCTCGAACGATCGTTGGTTGTTGTTGTTGTTGTTGTTTATGTTGCTGGAATAGGTGCTCAGTTCTTGACAGCATACTATAGGCTCTTAAATTGTAAATTGAAGATCGTTGGATGGATAGATGGATGGCTTTGAAAATGGTAGATGATTGCTTGGTCAATAAATTGCTTTGGATTTTAGTGGTATAAAAACATAAGACACTACAACTGTTGAAGAGTTTTATTGTTGTTGTTGTTATTGTGCCTACTTCAATCAATGGCGTATTGCGTTTTGCGTGCCTATCTATGTGTTATTTTGCGCCTTGTCATTAATTGTTGTTGTTGTATATCTATACTGGGGCTTAGATAGAAAGATAATTTTTTTTTCAAAAGGCGTAGCTATCTACCTGTTTATAGGTAAGTCATCATAGAGTGAGTACCCACCTATATCTACATAAATTTATCCACCTGAACCTACTCAGGTGATCCACGCCTAGGAATTATAGAAAATTGCAAATCATTTGCCAATCAAAGGTACGGATAGACAATTCAGCGACAAACAACACAAATCGGTAATAAACAAGCAGCCGAAGAATATTAAAAACGCTCATTTCCAGTGCGGGTATTGGGTTTAGGTAGAAGTTCGATGACTTTTTATGTTGATTAAATGGAAACCTGCCTAAGTTATGTTTGCTTTGTCAAAGAAGCGTTGGGTTAGTTATGGAATTATGTATAAAACTTGTAGATAGGTACACGATTTGTTTTTTTTTTTTTTTTGTTTAATTAAGATGCAATATTGGCGCCAAATTATATATAACGATAGGTAGGTATACCTATACAATATATTTTTAAAGGTGGGAAAATACAGTTATAAGATAAATAATTTGGTACTCAGTCGGTAATTTTACATTTACCTAGGTATTTTCCCTCCTACATGACCGACAAAAAAGGTGCGAAATCACTTCACTTTGAATAACAAGTGATGACATCAGACTTTCAATTTATTTATAATTAGATACTCCTTTATTGCAAAGTTAAACGCCAACCATGATTTGTATGGAAGTACGTATAACAATAACGGGTTTTAATGATTTTTTCAGTTCATTAAAGTAGGAAAACCAACAAATACCTATGCACATTTTGTGTAAGACTTGTTTTTTTTTTAATTCTCGGGATAAAGGACTGAACCAAGGTCACTTTTGGGGTGATTAAAATATAACTTCGATATAAAATTCAAAACGGAGTTAAGTAGCAAAAAAAGTGAGTCGGCGAAACAGTGACCTATACATATACACACACATTGATAGATCGAGAATGACTGAAAAGACTGGTGCTGGAATTTTTGGGCCTAGAACCGAACTTTCTATACCGATGGGACAGTCCACTAGTTCCACTAGCAGATCAAAATCTCGAAAGAAAATACCGCTACCAAAACACAATTTTCTACCAACCGTGTAAGCACACAACACAAATTGTCAGTTTTGTAAAACTATTTAAAGCTATAAAAAAGCTAAGCACAATAATTTTGACAAAACAAAATTTCGTAAAAACAACATTTAAAATGGAATTGGAAAATAGAATAGCGACTTTGATGGCAAAATAGGCCGAAATGTTGCATCGGTTGATAGTATTCTTTCCAATTTTGGGGTGGAATCGGCTAAGGTGATAGTTGATTATCAATTTTTTGATAATAGCTTTGACGATAGCTGTCTCTATCATATCTATAGGGAAAGATAGAGAGAGCAATAGTAAAAACGACAATCACTTAATAAAGCGATCTCTTTAGTCTTACGCGATACGGGCCCTGGCCTTTTCATGTTGTTTTCTATTAAATAAATGAAATAAATACAATAAATTGTTAAATAAAATAAATTGTAAACAATTAAACTCACTGTTCCAATAAAATCAACGTCCAAATTCACTGCATATTATCTGACAGTGCGAAAATTGCATCATGTAAAAAAAAAGTACATCTGATATTATTTTCAATGACAGAAACGTCAGAGAACGATAAAAATTGGCAGGCCTGACAGTAAATCGTGTGTTTACACGATTATCAAATACCTTACAATCACAAGATTACATGATTATCAGCTAGCGTACACATGATTGTCAGATTTCTTACAATTAATTGTCAGACAAATTTTCTGACAGTATTGTAAGATCTACCAATCGTGTACACTAAGTTTAGACGAACTTGGCAAGTACCACAATGTCTCCCTCCATTGGGTACTTGGCCATCTCGGGACCTACGGTAATGAGGACTCTAGCTAAATTGGGCGCAACAACATGCTTAGTGTGGCCTGAGGCGGTCAAAACATCAAAAAATTGGAAGGAACTTTCCAAGCTTAAAGGCAGGCAAGACTATTACTTAGGAATTATAACCAAGATCGTTTTAAAAACTGGATCAGCTTAAGTAGAAACAACCTTAGAATAAGAACAGGCATCCTCATAGGCCACTGCAGACTCAGAAGACATCTTAGTATTCTTGGCACAGATTAGCCACATGAAGATGAGAATCCCCGGCAGCCATTTTTATTTGCCTGCAAGCTTGAACTGGCAGCTAATAAATGAGAATGTGTGTATAAAAATCTCACACATAGACAGTAGGGATCTTCACACACCTGGTTAAATTGTTGTTGCAATTCACATCTATTCATCGACGCGGGAAGAAATTACAAATACAACAATGTAAACAAATGGGTTTTGGAGGGTGAAACGTACGAAACATTCTCATCTTCATATGGCTAATCTGTGTTCTTGGTCTTGAAAGCAGCCCCACCTATAGATTCTGTTATACTTAAATGAGGAAACGCTTGACCACCTTCTATGCAAATGGGATGCACTCATGCATCAGAGAAAAAAAACACCTGGGACGATACCAGGTAGAAGGGAGCGATTTTCCCTCTCCGAAAGTACTCCAGATACTCAAATTCCTATAACTTAGTTCTCCCCTTAATTTGATAGAGCTTTGGTAATAACAAATCGCTTTGTGGGCTTGAATTTAAAATAACAAAATTTAGTTCATGTCAAGCATTCAGCTGCAGCTGCCTTCCAATTATATACTGGACAGTCAAGTCGGACTACAGTTCCATGATCGTTGAAGATCTTAAAGTACTTTTGTGCACTCAAAATAGCTTCTTCCTGTCGTACACCCTTTTCTATGCCAGCGAATAGCCGGTGATTTTTATGAATTCGAGCGCCAAAAATTTGTAGCTCTGCTTTGAATATAACTGCTATATTTTCAAGAGTAGAAGTTAATATTTCCCCTTTGGGAAAGTAAAATCATTTCTATAAGAAAAATAGCCCTGTTTTGAAATTGATAAAAAAATAGGTATAGCATCGTTATGATTCTCACACAGCTTCTCAAACGGCGATATCTTTTTATTTCAGTAACATTTTGATTTCAACTAATAATGCAGTTTTATAGATTTGTTTGAGACGAAGATTTTGATGTACCACACTCCATTCATGCCAAAAACCATTATAGTTAGACGACGGTGCTGTCGCTGGAACTGGAGCCGAAATAGCTGTCAAAATATAATAATACCTGCCCTAATACACAGATCATAGATGCAATGTTTCCAGCACAACGCAAAACACTAACGCAGCTGAATTGCAGTCAAAGCGGGAGACGGAGCTAGCCGAGTTGGTTTTTGGCCCTATTGTCTTCTTTGAAAGTTTACATTTTTTGATTAGAGACATTTTTGTTTAAATGTGGCAGGGTTCAGCTTGTATATTATATATTATTGTCTGTATATCTCTAAAAGACTCAAACACTACTGGATAGATTACAAAAGTTTGTTCCTTTGAAAAATGGAAAGGTTAAGAAAGTAGGTTCAGTAAAATCTCTGGCACACCCACTTTTCAATCATGACATATTGACAGTTTGAGTATAATATTTCACACCCACCCTTCGATTTTGAGGTCTGGAATTGTATTTTCAGTTACACAGTTGGGAAAAATAAAATACTTTCTAAGAAAAAGATCTTTTTAACCTAAAATATGCCACATGAAAAATTGCAATTATTATTTCTTTCATTCGGATTTGGTTAAGTGCGAAATTAAAATCAACATTGATCTTTTCTGATTTTGTTAAACAAATTAACAATTTATTCTTAGATTTATTGAAATTAATGATTCGAAATAAATAGCTAAAATAAAATTACAAAATTAATTAGCAAAAAAGCAAATCTAACATTTTTATTTCCCTTCTTATTTTATTACAGATGGAAAATCAAAAAATGAAGAAAAAGTCCCAGCTCATTCGAGAATTCAACTAAAATGTAAATTTGAGAACCCAATTTGGTTTATAAATGACGAAAAATTAAATACAGAAACCCGAAGGTTAAAAACGTAAGTTTTATTATAATGTATAAATAAATTGTAGGTACCTAAAGGTTTTTACTTTAATCCCATCTTTAGAAATAAACAATAAATTATTGCTTTCAAATGAAAGTTCCCGAAATAGGAAAAATATTAAGAAAACCTTGTATCTATAGTGGAGCGTGCGACTTCAAAATGTGTAGAAAAAAATCTATTCCAAAAATAAATAACTTCATTTGTAACACTTTCCCATAAAGTTTAAATTGAAAACGTATAAACAGCACAAGGTAAACAATGAATTATAAGTTTCTGGGGCATCAAAGTAGTTGTATGATAAACAAAAGTTTTCGTTGATCGACTTCGTATAGCAGAAGAAGCAATTCATAGAAGTGCAAAGTCATGTATGTAGGTATAGCTAAGATCAAATGCTTCCCTCAAAAATTACTTCTTGACTAAATACAGTAGTCCGCTCTTCATTGTGTTTTCTTTTCTTTTTTTTTTTGTTGATTGTGGAAATGTTACTTTCATAAAGGTAATTATCTCGGTTGCCTTTATTTAGAGACACTTCCGATTCTATGTATTTTCAATGTCACAGGATTAAGCCACTTTGTACGATTGAAAATAAAACAAGGTATCTAAAGTTTATAGGCTTCAGGTCATAAATGAAAGAAGTTTTTTTAGCGTTCACGGTGAAGCCTTCAAACGAACCAACAAATATAATATATGTAACCAAAGGTAACATACTTCATATTGGCCGAGTTCAACGCACATCTGAATATTCAGAATTCTGAATTTTTGAAGCTCTTGATTGGCCAGCTGTCAGAAAAAGTTCTGAAAATTCAGATGACTTCTGAGAGCTGGCCAACCAAGAGCTTCAAAAATTCAGAATTCTGAATATTCAGATGTGCGTTGAACTCGGCCATTAGGTACCTATCTAAAGTTTGTCCACACACCGTTGGAGGGCTTTGACTCTGCGATGTCGGTATAAAAAGCTAGTACAATTTTTGCGGCCTCTTCTTCACTTCTTTTAAATTGATCAGGAATATTTTTCGATTATGTCATCAAAATTGAAGACATTGTTCGGGAAATATATTTTCGTTTGGTTCTTATAGGGCGTTTTGATTTTTTCGTCCAATAGATACAGAGCTGTGAACAAAGCTTAAGCATACCGAGAACTGAGCTGGTTCTGATCGCTCTGATTTATATTTGATATAATACAGCAATTAGCTGTCATCCTCATCCTTTATTAATATTTTTTTTGTCAAATTCTACTTCAAAGTTGTCAAATCATGTGTCGTCAACTCAGAGTTCTGTCAATACGTTGACAGCTGGGTTGATACGGATTTTAGGCTCAATGCGTTGATTATTTTGTGTGGCAGCATAATCACCCTGTCACACAGCTAAAACACATCTACAGACTGCTCCTTAGCCAAATTTGACACATCCAAATTTTCTCCCACGTCAACGAAGCCTGCTTTAATTTTCTTCTAATACGAAGAAGTTGCTGACTTCTAAGATTTCCTTCAATTGAATTTGACAGTTTATAGCTTAACAGTCAATGCGAAACATTTTTTAGATATTTTCTTTTATCAACTCAGCGTCAACGGTCACAGTGTTCGAGTGTGGTCAAGTCATTCAAAAATCTGAATAGTTTTGCATGCCAATTCGTTGACACAGCAACTGGTACTGCGCGTTGACACAGTTCACAGATAACACGTCAAAACATTTTGGGACAGCATTGACCGACTAACGTAGATCGTTTGACGTTTCATATGTTGACATAGTCTACGTTGACAACATATTGCCGATATTTTTTGTGACGCTGACGTCAAGAATTCAACGCGTTATCGTAGCTTAACCATCGACCATTTTGACAGCTCCGCCGGCCGGTCGACGGCTAATAAGTTATGTTGCATTTAAAAACACAGTTATGTATAATGTTTAAAAAACCAACCAATCGTTGGGGTAATACGTTTCCCCTTTTCATAGACCTGAAAGGGTTAACGGTTAACATGTGCATTAAGTGTTAAGCGAAACATTCACAATTCCAACCAGGTTTTTTTCTGGGTCTTTTGTCCCTGTCCCACCTAGTCGGTAGCAGTATGTTAGCAAGTACGATCGACCCATAGTTTTTATTTTATTTTTCCAACCTGACATGACGACAAGTCAAGTTGACTTTAAACTACTTGGGGTTGGGCATACAAAAAGAAAACCAAAAAAAAAACATACACCAGACAGGGTTATAAATGAAAACAAAAACTTATGGCAGACAGATATATGCGGTGTGGCCAAACTTCCATCCGCTGCACTGCGCTACTGGTTGCTCCTGTTTTTCAGACGTAAAAAGGGTGCATTGATATTTATATACAAATCTGCCAAAGAATGGCGTTACATGCATTAGAAGGAACAGGAATAGGATGTGTGTGCGAAGTGCGATGCATCCATTTAGCAACAAAACCATCTGCCGATATGGTGTATCTTTAAAGGGGAATTCCTTCTTAAAGTTCCATAGACAAATTCTATAAACCTCTGTATATTATACTCCTTGGCCCTCATTATCCGAGTCATGGATGACGCTATCTAGCTGCCATGTTGATCACACTTGCATACTTAGTGCGATGAAATATATACGAGCCTGGTGGCTGGAAAAGTTTCAAAAATGCACCACCATCATCATTATCCTCATCAACAACATCATATTTCTTTGGTGCAATTGTTGGCTGAAGTCTGATTCATGTTATGGTAGATGGAACTGGCGCGCGGTGGCACAGGGTATCTGCGCAGCGGCAATCGGGCAAAGGGCATCGGGGATACCCAGCGCATGATTAAAGTGGGATTACCACGCGACCAACGCGCATTTTTGTTTTAAATATAGTTTTTGTTTCGAACACTCAATAACACTGATGCAGTTGCAGTGGATGGTGTTTTTTTGTCTGTGTTTTCTAAAGAAATGGATTTAAATCCATTTAAACATTTAGTGTGTAATTTTCGAAAAAGATATCTACATTCTGTCATTGTCATT
This sequence comes from Leucozona laternaria, assembly GCA_932273885.2. Classification (NCBI taxonomy): domain Eukaryota; kingdom Metazoa; phylum Arthropoda; class Insecta; order Diptera; family Syrphidae; genus Leucozona; species Leucozona laternaria. The sequence continues at coordinate 211,049,523 of OW026366.1, forward strand.
GTGGTGGCAGTGGCAGTGATTAGTGAAGAGGAAATTAAAGTGGCATTTTGCCTAAGGGATTATATTTTATGAGTTATTTTGAGAGATCAACATACACATATGTTGTATGGCCTTGATTTTGATATGTACAGCTTAAGCTTCTTGAACGAATATTTCGCAGTCTTAAAAATATGAAGGTATGCATTAAAATTTAGAACAAAAGGTAGATGTTAAGATTAAAATGGAGGTCCTAAGTGACTGCCTTGGGGAACTCGCGATTTGCAATGGAATGGTTACAGAAAGAGTAACTTATACCAGGCCATCAGGACTTTTAATTTAAACTTGATGATTTTATGGGAGAGTTGATCAATAGCTTTAGAATAGCTGAGCATTTATGCAAAAATACAAGCAAATTTGTTATATTGGCGTAATGATAGCGTACACCGGGGGGCGTAATACGTTAGTGCCTTGGATCGTAATTTCAGAGGTCTGGACATCGAATTCCAGTCCATTAGACCAGTATTTTCAGGGTCAGTTCCTCTTAACAGCGAGTTACCAATCCTTCAAGACTATCTCTACTTGTCATGAACAAATCATTCGGAGTCAACAGAACATTATAGATAAGCTAATTTCACTTCTCCCGCTTAATTTTCACACCTCAAACTGATCTTTCCTTGGGTAAATTTTAAAACACTATTTTTAATTTTTGTTATTCTTTCAAAAAAAAAAATCGATTAAGTGTGCTTGCTTCAGAAAAGTATAAAAAGCTATTGTGTGTATTCGACAGCACTGGCACAATGGAGAGAGCACATTTATGCTGAGATAAACGCTTCGCATTTATGAGTAAATGTCCGGGACGGAGCATAAAATATGGAATACAATTAATTTTTCAACGCCTGCCATGTTGTCTCTGAGGTCACAATTATGTTTTATTCGTCAATCCTAAGATCCGTTCGATCCGGGGGCTTACAGTTACATACATATTTCACGATTTCCAAGGGATATAGGTACTTTAATATAATTCTTCCAATCCCTGTTGTATTATTTAGTTATTAGGTCCTTAAATCCTCTGGGGACACGCCCAATTTCAGCTAAACGCCATATTGTTCTTGTTTCTGTGAATGTGTTTGACCTCTCCCCAACTTTTTCTAAATTTCTAAGCTTCAGTCTGAACTACTTATCTGCGCCATCTTGGGTAAAAGTACTCTTCTCCATTTAGTGTAGAGTTTTGTTGCCCATGCTGCTGCTGCCGTGTAGGTATGACCCATAAGAAAGGAACCACAAGGTTATTAGGAAGACATTGGTTTAAACTTAAGGTATTACGAAAACCTAAATAATTCAAAGTTTTTTTGCCTGTTTTTGGTTTGTGACAGTAGGTATTTAGGCCAAACAACTGTGAGGATGTTTAGAAGACAGCTACTCACAAAAATTTGCACGCCTTTTACCTGGTTTGGAAAAGCCTAGCCCGGTTCTTTTCTTTTCAAAGGCCAGAAATACCATGCCTGCCATTCTTTCGTGACTCATTGATAGCCTCTGAGACCTATTGATTGTAGTCAAGGTTGAAAACGTAGATTCGCACACAGCAGTGCTACATCCTACAGATACGAAAAGTTCATAATATGTATCTTTGAATGCCTCTCGCTGCTACGAAATATGCGTTTGTTCGTCACTTTCCAGATCGTTCACCATTTGGTCAATATTCATGATGGGAGAAAATATCGTGCGCTTAGTCGAAATGTTGGAGAAAAGAGAACATCGTCCATCGAGTTCCACTTGTTTGTTTGACTAGAGCTGCATGAAAAACATAACCTATGACCACCAAAAACAAAAATGGTCAAATCAAATAACCCTGTCGAACTCCACTATAAATTTCAAAGCAGTCTGATACCTCTCCGTGGTGCCAGACTTTGCGAGTTGCACGTGCCGTTTTCTAGTACACCTTCGGAGTAACTCCTTTTTCACTCCTTTTACTCCAAATTTTCCATTTTCTATAGGAATGGAACAGTTACGAAATCCATACGAAAACGACATTAAAAACAGCAACAAGCTTCTGGAGCATACTTCTCCTGCATTGCCAAAAAAAAAATGAATTCTGGGATTCAGTTCAGACTATCGAAGTCTTTTCAAAGTCGATAAAGAGCAAAGGTGAAGGGTGGGAACGGAACTCCACACACACCGTTCCATTATCATTCAGATGATGTTTCTGTGATGATGATGATCAAGATACAATTATGAAACTGCATCTTCAATGTATCCTCTGTGGATTGTGGATAGTTGTAAGTCTGTAGTCTTTGGTAGTTCAACAACTACAGCTCCACTTGAGATGAAGACAATGATATGCTTCGGAGAGGGACTTGTCTCCTCATGGTATCTATTCATAATAGTGGTTGACTATTTGTTTGCTTGGTTAGTTTCCCATAGTTTTCTTACACTCATGACAAGCTTCTTAAGGTACATGGCAGTGTGCCCTCTCTTTACCTCTCCAACACAGATATGGTGGTTTAAAAAAAAAAAAAACTCTGATACCATTAAATTATCTTTCAAATAAAAACATTCATTTATGTATTTTTTGTTTTTATTAAAAAAAAATAAATTCTTTGCCTACCTACATAGGTACTTTCTACCTGCATCAGAAAACTTATCCACTCAAATTTTATTTCTATAAATCTCATTTTATTACCGTTCACATAGTAAAACTTTTTGGTTTAAAATTTTATTACTTTGACATCATGTCTAATAGCTTTTAAAAACAATTTAATGATCCCATTAAAAACTTATTCCAAAAATAGAGTTGTCTATGGCTATGTCTTGTATAATTTGTCACAAAAGTTCAAACATAATTTCCCTCTGGATATAGAAAAAGAATAACCTGCAGGTGCCTAGCTTATGTATATGTACACATTTTTAGCTATCTTCAACTAGATAATATATGTATGTATGTTTAAAAAACATCACAGCAGAAAACAGCAACTTCATAAAAATCGTTTAATGAACTCTCCCTCGGTGCAAGCATCTTTGAAATTCAAAAACCATCACAACATTAGAATTTTCTTCTGTAAACGTTCACGTCTCTATACACTACACTACACATCCTACATCAATGAAACGCGAAGTTCTTAAAAACGTTTTTCGAATCTTGCCCATATAGAAAGATAGGTACTCATTTTTTATGATCCCACAGATCCAAGAGAATGCGCTGCTTAAATATAAAACTCCCCCATATAACACCAACAGCAACAACGCGTGATCTTATACCTACTCCTCCTAATGGTCTTTTTCTCCAGAGGATCTTTTCTATTAAGTTCAATTTTCCACCGATAATATTACTTGTGGCACATTCGTGGAAAATACTCAGCACCTCGTCTTGGTGTTTAAATTTGGCCGTTTTTTTGTTTTTTTTTTTGTTTTTTGTGTAAAAAAATAAAAGTAAAAAACAACATCTGGGCCACATCGTGGACGAGTATAGGTAGATACACATTACTCCTTTGGACTGAGTTTAAAACTTGCTTGCAATATAACGCGAGTCTTCTATTTTTAGACCGCTTGCGCTTCCTATAAACAAAAGTGTTGAGGTTGAAAACGGTTTTTTCGAAAACACAACAAAATAACAATTTTCTTTTATTTCTCTCTCGTTTTAGACTTAAATTTGAGAAAATAAAAAAAACTGATGCTGGCATCTACGCGTGTCGTTCTGACACCGATGGATCTTGGGCGAATTTGACGTTGAGCGTCTCACCTGCCGGTGGCGGCGAGATGAAAGCTGATTTTGCTGGAAATATGCAAGTATTTTCTCAGGTGGCCAACGCAACAACAGAATCTCAGGTTGCAGAATCAAATGCCACCACCACAACTACTGATAGTGATCATCAACGTCATCGTGATAAGTCTTCTGATGATTATGTTGACAAGGAACTAGAGGAAAATGCAGATGCTGACCAGGATGACAACAATAACCACAGCCCAGATGGTCACCCAGAGGAGTATGCTCCCAAATTCAAGCCAAGAATAATTATGCCGAAATATCTACCCAAACCATCCGGAAGCTTTATCAAGCTTAACTGTGCGGTATATGGTGTCCCCACACCAAACATTACTTGGACCAGAAATGGCAAACCAATTTTGAGAGATATGGGAAAGGTGGTCTACAAGAAATGGGGAATCCAGATGGAAGATTCGATACCTGAAGATTCTGGCAATTATACATGTCTTGTTTGTAATGTTCATGGTTGCATTGAACACACAACAAGACTGCACATTCAAGGTGAGTTTGTTGCACTTATTATATTCTTGTCTTTTTTCTTATAGACTAGACTTTACCTAGTACCTTCCTACACAAGAAATTTTCAGAGTATTTGTAAATTTATGTTTCTATTATTGAAATTTTGCTATGTTATTACCACAGACCGTTTACGATCACGGCCAATCATAAATGAAGGTTATCCACATAATCAGACTGTTTTGGAAAACAGTACAGTTTATATGGAATGTAAGGTGTTGTCCGATTTAGAACCGCACATCAAATGGGTGACATATTTGTCTCTGAATGAATCGATCGACGAGCTGCAGGGTTTTCTGCGAAGCTTTTCTGGGGCGAACTATATACCGCATCCATTAATTCGACAGTTGAAGGTATACAAAATGTTAAATGGTTTTTTTTTCTTATTCGGTGGCAGTTTCACATCCAGATGGTCAATGGAAAAAGTTGTATGGTGGAGTTTTTGGTTTCTGGTGTTGGTATTTGTTTTTATTTTATTCTTATACTGTTTTCTTCATAAATATCTGCTAATATAGGTACCTTCTTAAATAAGCTCTGAATCTTTTCAAAGCAAATTTAAAACTTAGGACGGGTCTTCACTATACGGAAATTTACGAATTTATCAAAGTCAAAAGTGGCAGCCATCATTTTGTAGAGAATACGACAGCCGACTACCAAAATTTGTGTGAAATTGTAGCTTGATGAAGCAGCAATGTCAGCACTTTTGCTTAACATTAAATTTTCCGTTGTTGTCTAAAAAAAGTATAGACATGTATTAGCTGAATTTAACATCCACAGTCGTTCTTCTTTTTAAAAACTAGTACTGCCTTTTTAAGTCGTCCTGGTCATCGTCATTAAACAGGCTTTTCCTGCTGAAATGTTATAAAATATATTATGTACATATACGTTCTACATATAGGTACTAATATAATGCGCAGGTTGTCAAAATTGAAAGTGTACAGAAGAAAATAAAGATGGCTGCTCGAGTGCCCCAAAAACTGCACATGGCAATTAGTAGAAACAATAAGAGTATTCACGCAACTTCGGAAAACCCTCGTAAACGTGGGAAAGTCTACGATGTCGTAAACGAACTGTCAAATTTGAACGGTAAATCTTTTCCAACAAATCGTTAACTTTCCGACAAGAATTTGAGTCGTAAACGAAGATGGTAAACGTAGAAATTTGATTATGACATTAGCTGAATCAGTTGATTGGTTTATCACATCTTTTATGCAAAATGTTTTGAGGGGCATTCGGAAACTTTACGATTTTACGATGTCGGAAAGTTTTACGGCGTGTTTCCGACGTTGCACTAATACCGTTAATAACAAATATTAACATTTTGACAAGTGAAGAGGCACTGGATCCGCCCTTTTCACAGATGCGCAGAACTGAACACAAATGAAAACGCTAATGATACTATCACCTTTAATGTGTACTGTGGATCAAGCTGGTTGATAGTGATGCGTTCTTTTTCCAACTAAAGTTAAATATGGTTTTGGTTGATGTGTTAAAAAAAAATAGTATGAATGCGGTAGTTAAAAAAGCTACTTTGAGTCCGATTACACGATTCCTTTTCTTTTGTTGTTTCGTCTTTTGTCTTTTTGACAGATAGGGTGAGGGCTGTAAAAAAACGTAGCTCTATTCCCCCTGCATTCCTACACCTCTCACCCAATTTGTCAAAATGAAGAAAGATAAAACAATCAAAAAAAAAGAAACGTCTAATCAGCCTCTTTGGGTAATTTTTCATTTAGGAACGACCAAAGTTAAAAATATGGTTGATCTGTCAAACGAAATGGGTTGAATTCCCAAAATCGAAATCGACAAAAAAAATCAGTTAATTTGAAAACACATTTAAAAAATGAATGCAATTCCAGATAAAAAGAACGAAAAGTAAACAAAAGATAACCGCAAAATGAAAATATTGCTACTTCAGCTGTGTTTGACAGATTAACCATTTTTCAACTCATAGCAAAGAGATGGGTTGGAAACAGTAGCTGTGTTTAATGAAAGCCGTGTTCATTTGGAGGTGGCGAACTAATCATGAGTAGATCCAAACTAAAATCTAGTACTTCCAACTACTCGTGCTTTCATGGCGAGTAGATGAGATTTGTAGGAAAATTTATTCTATGCGTTCCATTGAATATAGCAAAGTACTCGTGAGTCGTGAGTGCTTCGCCACCTCCAAAGGAACACGGCTAATGGCATGTTTAGGAAGTAAACGAATGCTGGATTTACACGACTGACAAATTGGCAGTTTTCGGGCAGTTAACTGTCAAAAAACTGGCAGAACAATTAAAAAAATCATTTTTTTGACAATATACAGATAGAAAACTGCCAATTTGTCAGTCGTGAAAGTCCAGCAGAACAAAAAATGTGATGTCTTGTCGGTTTCTTTGAGTCGGTTAAGTCAAGGCGACAATTTTTTTTAGTAACGTTTACGTGTTAGGTGTGGAAGTACCTTTTAAACCCTGCATGTTATCTCTCTGCACTCCTTACTCCACTTGATTAAGCGAAGTTACATATCTGAGTAGACTACGAATGAAAATAAAACACACTCAAAGATTAAAGAAAAGCACAAAGAAGAATGAGCGATAACTCTGTAATCAGAATTTAGAAGGTTTTTTTTTTAAGACGTGTGGTCAGGGCTACCTTCGTGGCTCTAAAGAGCCAATTTGGATCTTTTTTCCAGGTGTGGCTCCTTGGCTCCACTTTTCTAAAATCATCCCAAATTGGCTCTTTTTGAGATTTTCGTGGCTCTTTTTACTCTTTTTCAGAATAATAATTATATCTACTTAAATTTCCTTTTTCATAATTTTTAAATTTTCCTCTGAGTTACTCTTTGTAAAAAATTGTTTGAAATTTTTCCTCTGAAGAAGATTTTAGACAAAAATTATTCTTATAATCAAAAATAACGGTACCTCCCATACAAATGATTTAAAAACCGTTAAGGAAAATCGTTTTTTGCTCATAAACGACTCCTACGATTTTGATAATTTTTTTTGATTTTCGACTTTCTCATTATCTGACTTATCGATTAAAACTTAATTTTGAAACTTTGCAACAAATTATTTTTCGATTTCAAAAAATATTTCAAAATTATTTTTTAAAAATTCGATTATTCTCATAAATTAACAAGAAATCAGATGGTGTACATCGCGTTGGGTTGAAAAAGTTTCAGAATTATTTTTATCCATTTTTTTTCTAATTTCGTTGATTTAAAACAGTTTTCCAGTTACAATAATACAGTTTCCTTGCATCCATATTGCATTTGTGCAACGCGGGCCATATGGTTAATTTTTACATGCGCCCATAATACTAACTGCAACTTTACTAAATTTTGGCAAATGGCTCCCACTCCGATAAATAATTAATTTCAGACTTTAGAACCACAGTGTGATCGCACGTCCGTCGCACGTAAGAGCAAGTTCCTGCGACCCAGTCCTACATATTTTTTTATTTTGGCGACGTTTTCAGTCGTGGCTATTTTTTTCTTAAAATACTCTTTTTATTGGCTCTTTCTCAAAATCTGGAAAGGTAGCCCTGCGTGTGGTTTTCAAGAAGAAATAAAACGCATAAAATTAAATGTTATGGCCAAGAATTTAGCTTTATTATTTATTAGATAAGGGTTCGCCATTATGTTTTAAAAATGATTTTAGGCAAGTGGCCGCCGCGGCTGGCTCGAATACATTCCAGCCGAGAGGCCCAATTTTCGAGCACTTTCTGCAGAAATTGTATTTCAGCAATATCGCGCCGAATATTCTCTTCCACGGCGTCAATCGTCTCGGGCTTATCTGCGTAGACAAGCGACTCCACATAAGCCCACAAAAAATAGTCCAGCGGTGTTAAATCGCACGATCTCGGAGGTCACGCAACAGGCCAACTACGCGAGATAATGCGCTAACCTAAAGTTTCCTTCAATAAATTGATTGTTTCGTTGGCTGTATGGTATGTAGCGCCGCGCCGTCTTGTTGGAACCCAAGGTCGTCCACATCAACACCCTCCAATACAGGCACGAAAAAGTCATTAATCATGGCTCATTTTTGAAGAAATATTGACCAATGATGATTCCTTATGCCCATAGAGCACACCAAACAGTGAGTTTTTGAGGATGTAACGGCGGGCGTCTCAACTATGGCTTGTGGATTATGATCACTCCAAATAACACAATTTTGCTTATTAACCTACCCATTCAACCAAAAATGAGCTTCATTGACTATTAGACGTTGTTCATGAGTAAGTATATTCATTATGAAATGGCAAACCAAACTGAGCATAAATCAAGTGACACCTGTCTAAACGACCAACTCCGAAAAAAGTATTGTAAGTATTTGTAGTATTGAAAACCACACGTCTAAAAAAAATACCCTTCATTAGGAATACAAAATATAATATATGTGTTGTTATACAAAATATAATTCATAATGATTAATCAACATCGTCTTCAAATGCAGAACTGTACTGTAAATTTTTGAAATGAACGAGTCACTATAAGGGAAATCTGCAATTAAATGTTTTATTTAATTTGTTTTTAATTTTTGTTGGTGGTGGTAACTCTTATTTCTAATTCTATAAATTATTTTCAGATCGTGTTAATCATAAACCAATCATACTTACTCCATTGTCAAATTTCACTTTACATGTTAATGGTTCCGGTGAAATGAAATGTAAATTTTTATCTGATCTACATCAAGAAATCGCTTGGACTTTTACTGCGTGTAAAAACGAGCATTGTTCTAAGAATAGATCAATAATTATGCCGTCGGATAAATCAATAGTTAAGGTGATGGTTCGTTTCGTTTTTTATATGTTAACATTTTTAAGATTTAAGTTATTTTTTGTGTGTACATAGTTTTTTTTTTGTAGTTTAAATTTGTTTTTGTGTGCATGTTTTTTTTTTTTGTATGGCTTTATAATTTATTTAGTTAAAAAAGATGTTCTTTAAAGTCAATCCAACTTTATTGTATATTATAATCATCAAGATGTGTGTTTTTTCAAGTATACTAACCGATCATCGAGATTATTTTGATCCAAAATCATTACATAGTTTTAACATTTAATCACATAGACTGATCCCGATAAGACGAACGTCCTTAAATTAGAAAACGTTACTCATGAGGATGAAGGATGGTACACGTGTATTGCGGCCAACAGTTTAGGTCAAACAACGTCCACGGCTTACCTTACTGTTGTCGATGGTAATAAAAACAAAAATTGGTTCAAACCGCCTATTGACGACTAGAAAAGTCAAAATGCGATACCTGGTGGCAAACAAAAACAACAGTTTAGACACGTACCAGACTAGAAGCCAGCAGACGGGTTTATTTACATGATTTCTTTTTTTACAATTTCAATTCTTCAGAGAAAACACAAAGTGGGAGGGTTTTAGTTCTAATCCTCTTGACCCACTGCCGCGATCAACAAAAGAGAATTAAAAATTAATTATTTAATAATTAAAAATAATGTACGGGCAAGAACACTTACATAAAACATTTAAATTTTATTACGCTTTAGGGAACACTGCCTTCGATTTTAAGAAGCAATTTGTTTATTTATAAAAAAAGTATCATATTTGGTTTGTTTAAATTATTTGGGTCCAATGTTTTTCAGTGTGAGATTAAAGTTAAACCCGAGTTAAAACTTATCAAATTTGGTGAGTTAACTCAGGATTCTCAAAAAAGATGCTTTTGATGTTTTATCCACCTAGTTTGTTTAGTCGTTCCGCATGAATTCTTCATAAAAAAACTGCTCCCTCAGTTAACTCGGGGTTGATATAATTCTAGAGTTAACTAACCCTGGTTTAACTCACCACTGAAAAACTGGGAATTATTGCTTTAAATAAATAGTTTCCGAAGAACACTTCTTTACTCACATACGATTTATTAAAAATTATGTCATCTTATGTGTCTATGCTGTTGCTACAGTTTCCCGCTAGAGTACTGCCTCCATTCGTCAATATTATAGAAAGCCTTTAAACAACTCAATTTTACAGAAATCCTTAAAAAAGATATGATGGCAATATCGCTGCCAATACGAAATCATGGCGTTTGGGTGACAATCGTTTGTGTTGTTACCATACTTCTATTTCTCGTAGCTTCAACGTTCATTGTTTATGTTTTGCGAAAATTAAAGCATGAGAAGCTTCTAAAACATCGCATGGAAACTGTCCATCAGTGGACGAAGAAAGTCATCATATATAAGCCCTCGGCAGATCCAAGCAGTCCTGAGACCATGATTATGCCAATTATAAAAATTGAAAAACAAAGAACAACGCTTCTTCAGAGTTCCAACACCGATCCGGGCCCCTTCCATGAATACGAGTTTCCATTGGATTCCCTCTGGGAAATTAATCGAAATCAACTGATTTTGGGCAATACACTTGGAGAGGGAGCCTTCGGTCGTGTGGTAATGGCCGAAGCAGTTGATGGTCTCAGCAAGTATCCCGGAAGTTGCATAGTGGCGGTAAAGATGGTTAAAGAGGGTCACACTGACGCTGACATGGCAAGCTTGGTTCGCGAAATGGAAGTTATGAAAATGATTGGCAAGCATATAAACATCATAAATTTGCTCGGTTGCTGCAGTCAAGACGGACCGTTGTATGTTATTGTTGAGTTTGCGCCACATGGAAATTTAAAAGATTTCCTGAAGAAGAATCGGCCCCCGTCCTCGTTCGAGATGTCAATGTTAGAGAACGACGATCGCGAACACCTGACTGAGAAGAATTTAATTTCGTTTGCATTCCAGGTGGCTCGTGGAATGGAGTATTTAGCTTCCAGAAGAGTAAGTTTTGCTTTTAACTAATTAACAAAAAAAAATGGATTTAATTTTTAATTTTTTTTTTTTTCAGTGTATTCATCGTGATTTAGCAGCGAGGAATGTCCTTGTCAGTGATGATTATGTCATGAAAATAGCTGATTTTGGTTTGGCTAGAGATATCCAGGACACAGATTATTATCGAAAGAATACAAATGGCCGTTTGCCAATCAAATGGATGGCACCTGAGTCTTTGCAGGAAAAGTTCTACGATACTCAAAGTGATGTGTAAGTTGGCAAAACGATAGATTTTTGTTTTGTATGTTAATTGATTGCAATTTTGTGCTTTATTGTTATAATCAAGCTGGTCTTATGGAGTGCTTTTGTGGGAGATTATGACATACGGTGAACAACCTTATCCACAAATAATGTCAGCTGACGAGCTGTATAGCTATTTGATGTCCGGACAGAGGATGGAAAAGCCACAAAGATGCTCACTCAATATGTAAGTTTTGAACAAATATATTAAAAAGCTAAATTTTTCGTTCTTCTATTTACGCCCAATTGGGTGATAAATAAGACGCTGTTTAGGTTGGGAAGATTGAATCTGGTATAACGGCAGTTTGTTGGCAAGGGGAATGTGGGGTGGGGAATCTCGTGAGGTAGGAAGAAATTCATCCTGTTTGAGTACACACCTCCACCAACCCCGTCATCAGTATTTGATCCATCAGTGCAGAATCAGTTCCAGGAATGCCAAATCCTCCCAGATAGATCTGGAGGGTATGGTGACCTGAAAGTTTTTATCGTACTGTAACTGTGGGATGGTGTAGTCAATGTGACTTGAAATTGTTCCGAATGAGTTCAGAATGATGGCGTGACTAATGTCAATATTAGTTCATTGTGAGGAAGCGTTAAGATGAATGGCTGTGCTCTCAGTTGTTTGCTTAGCATATACATATATCAAAAGGTCTGAACGTTTGGCCTTGCTTTATTTTTCACGATTTGTCGTTTTATCTAAAGCGGTCCACCATTCTGTCACACCGTATGTAAGAATCGGTTTGACAAAAAACGAGTAATGCTGGGTTTAAGACCCTATTTGTTTCATACAGCTTTTTTCCATGGGAAGAGCGCCACAGTGACCTTTTTGACTCTTTCTTGTATATTGGGTTTCCAACTTACATAACTTCATATCTAAGATAAAGCCCGCAAATATTTGGCTTCGTCTAAGAATTAAAGGGGAATGCCTGGGATAGACGGAGGGTCTATGTGGGGGATTTTGTATTTCCTTAAGGAGAGTATAAGATTTGTCTAATGAGGGTTAACGTCCAGTCCACAGCAACCTGCCCAGTTTATTAGCTTAGGCGATTTCCGTCAGAGGAAAGAGCGTAAAAAAAATGCGCCATCAATTCAATCTGCGGAAATCGAAGTTTGTAGGCAAAATAGTTGTAGAGTGTGGAATGAAAATGTTGGCTTTATAACAACGGGAACTTATCTTTCTAACCATAAAACCATTTTTTACATATAAAACCAATTCATGAGTTTTTTTGTGCTTTAATTCTGTCTATACTTTTCGGTAACCTTTTACTCAATTGTTTGTGCATTAGTTCGTAGGTATTGGTTCGAATCCAGTCTATTCCACCTAAATGTACACTGTACAGCCTCTTGCGAGGATGTGACAAATCATCCCACTAGCTCCAGTGGAAACCCGAAAATTTGCACAGTCCAGAATTTCAGTACGGCGGTTGAAAAAACAGAGTACACCAATCGATTTAGGAGGTGGATATTACCACAGTGTCACACCCAACGTTCTGGGTCCAATAGAACACTTAGTTTGACAGGTGTCAAAACATGCCAACAAAATATGTCACGCCCAGCTTTCTAGGTCCATTAAAACACTTTTAATTTAACAGGTGTCAAAATGCTCTACGTAACGTGGTACATCGTAACGTCGCACAGAGGAAAGTCCACGTTTTTAGTTCACTCTACCGCCGGGCGTAGATGTTTAAACATCAAAAATTGAATCGGAACAGTATGAAATAATGAATTCAGTGGAATGAAAATGATCGAATGTTCGATTGATTAAAATGATCGAATTATTTTGGTAATAGATTCTTGAACGATTCGATCATTTTAAGTGAACGATTTACACAGCTCTACAAATCATCCAACATTAGGTATATCTTGCCATGAAAGAATGAATCTCCTCTCTTCTTGCCGACTAATAACACGCACACAGGAATGGTTGAGAGTGTAAGTCATTATGGCCCTGATTCGCTCCACGATCTTTGGCGAATTCAATTTATAATTTTTGGTTTTTTGTTTGGGAAAATGCTTAATTTCTTCTAAAAGACATTTCTTCCACTTTTAATAAAGAACATAAACTTATTCCTTGTTTTAATTACGTATTTGTTTTTTTTTCTCTTCATTTTCAGCTACATGTTGATGCGTCAATGCTGGCATTTTGACGCCAATGCTCGTCCTACATTTACAGAAATTGTAGAAAATCTGGACAAAATTCTCTTAGCGAAAGTAAATGCTAACGAAGAATATCTAGATCTAGCTCTTCCAATACTACAAACACCGCCATCTAGTGATGAAGAATCAGATACGGATACATTACGGGAGACGACGCTCCTTCGATATCACTACTAAATAATTATAGGAAAGATGCGCATTATTTGCATTGTTGTTATATAAAGCACTTTCCTCTCATAGCAATATTTATTATAATTTATTGAATTTAATTTTTATAGAGAGTATATCAAACAAAAAAAAAAACTCTACAAAAAGGCATTTAACATGACAAAAAGTTAAAAACAAAAGTGGGTATTTTTAATAGTGCCATATGGAATTTGAGATTACTATAACACAAATCTAATAAGACTGGTTTTAATTGAATATTTTTTTATAGAAAAGAAATTAAGCGACCAAACCCACTAGTCATTCTACCTGTCGAAAGCATGAAGGCATCACAAACATTTTAAAAATGATAATTATAGGTTAACTTTATTCCTCAAAGTAATTTTAAACTTTAATAAATCGAGTGAAAAAAAAAGAAACAAACATAATTTGCAATAAAACAATAGTAACTTACATTCAATTTAAAATTAGACACAAAGTTTAAAAACTTTTATTACTGACTATAATAATATGTACTATGTATATAGGTTGTATATAAATTGTTTAATTTAAGACTAAAATAATATGAAACTAGTTTTAGATACAAATAATTTTAATACTAATTTAAACACTTCGAATTTCGAACAAGCAATATAAAAATTAACATTTTTCTTATAAGCTTGCATACATGCGATCATCACATTTATTTACCTAAATTAAGAATCTAAGCATTAACGAATTGATATTTAAGCTTATTGTAATTTGTATTATGTGCCAAAGTTAATTTTAAATTAACCGTTATAAGAAAAAAAGAAATTATACAATACAATCGATTTAAGTGCGCGCAACTATATAATATTTAATATTGCACAAATATCTTAATGTTATAAAAATGTTTTGGCAATTATTTTTCCAAGGAGATATTAAACTAGATAATTATTTTGTTAACTGTTAGGTTGTATAAAACGATGATATTTTTGTGAATGAAATAAATATAATGTAAAGTGAAATGTGTATTTATTTGTTTGTATATTGATCCAAACTGGAAATTCAAAATAAACCATTTTTCTTTTCATGTAAGATTTTTCACCAACTACTGTCATCCAATCCAAGTATCAAATGGCATTTCAAATTTGGTTTTATTATTTGATCGTGACCCCTTTGTTCGATGTACAATATTGTTAATGTACATATCGATCATCTCAATGCAAGTTGATTAAAAAAAGTCGGAGGAAGACCTCATCTGTCAACAATTAATACCGATCATATAACTCAACACTTTTAAAACAAAAAGACATCCTCTAACTGTTTACAGCGCCATCTTCGTGATACAGCTAAACGTCAATCCTTTAACTGATTACATCGCCATCTTGTGCTTCAGCTTAACACCAATTCCAGTCCGCCATCAGTCAACGACTGGAATGGAAATACAAGAAGGAGATACTAAACGGTGTTTGGATTGGGAAGATTGAGTCCGGTATCTCAGCACTTTGTAGGCAAGAGAAGTGTGGGGTGAGGGATCTGGTTAGGCACGTAGAAAACATAAAAACCGGACTCATGAGTGTCATTTGTTGTTGTTTCAACGGCGAAATGTTGAAATTGTTGTTTTTTCAATGTATTTTGAAGTGCCTCAAAGTTTCTAATGTAAACAAGATGAGACTTACCAGTCCGTACCTACTCAATCTTCCTAATCTAAACAGGCTCCTAGAATGTTCTAATGGAGACTAGAACCATCAACTTTGTTATAAAAGGGAATTTTTTCTAGCGAATAGACACAGTTTAATTTTGATAGTGATAGCATAAAGTACGAGGTAAAAGTGTTTCTGGAAGTGATTTTTGAATTGTATACGATATTGAGGAATAATAAAAACGATTTGAAATGAAATAAAGTGTGTTTATTTTGTAAAGTACATAATTGGAAGTTGTTAATTAAAGGAAATAAGTTTTACTATAGAACCTTGGTAGAACATTACAATATGTTTTCATTTACTCATTTTTTAAATCGTCATCAACCATTTAGCAAAGATCAATCAACATGTTTAAGACTCTAACTTAATTTTTTGGTCTGATTTACGACCCTGCAGTGCGGATCTCTAAAGTCGCCTTGATATAAAATTAAATTTTTGTCGTAGGTCCGTCCTAATTACAATTGCCAAGCTGCAATGATGAAGTTTATTGACGACATATGTACGTATTCAGTTCTGATTTTCAGTATATGGTTTCCGAGGAAGACACTCCACCATTCTACTTATTGGACTGCACTCAGACGTAATACCCATGGACTCAACAAGAAGGATACGACCATTGCGTGTTTACTGAACATCGAAAAGGCTTCCGACACAGTTTGGATAAAGGGACTTTTTATTCAAGCTGTCCAGCCTAGGACTACCTGACCACCTAAATTATCAAACATTTTCTAACCCATATATTTAGAGCAAAGAATATTTGACAAAGAAGAATATCAATCAGTGCTGGAGTACCACAGGGATCCAAGTTAGGCCGCATATATGTAGCGGACCAGTCCATTTATATCACAGAGACGAATACGAAGCTGTATGCCGATGACTCAATTACTTACGCAACAACAATTTCACCGGATATCACTACCAGAAGAGTGGCAAATTCTTCAAAACACCAACAACAGCATTAAGGAATCAAAGACGCTGTGATGGCATATTGGCACCAAGCTTCCAGACAACACCAAGATAACGACAAAGATAACGCCGAGGTTTACCTTGGAGTAGATTTCACCAACGATTTCAATTCAGCAAGCACACTGCACTCATGCTTAAAAGAACCAACTCTTCCCTGTATCTGGTCCATTCGCTTCTTAGGAAGAGAAAACGGACCATTAGGAGGGCTAAGCTGTAGGTATAAAATAAACATCTGATGCGGCCCTTTCTGAACCCTGACAGGAACCCAGTAAGAAAAAAATATTCCTCAAAGAATAAGCTTTATGAAGAGGAAAAACTGATTCCAATAAATCACTTAATGCTACATCAGCTATCCTAACTGGGAAGTCCAGCAACTACTCCACCTAAAACTAGAGCAACAACTACTAGCTATTACAGACCACCGATAAGAGATATCATCCACAGGGAAGAAACCCCATTCTATCAACAACCAACATTCGGTACCGAGTATAATCAAATCCGCAACCTAGCCCTAATTTTTATCAAACCCAACACTAATATGCAATGATACAAAGCAGCAGAATTAAGGGGAAGGAGATATATTGCATTGCATTTAATGAATTGAGCAAAACCCAGAACAATACATCCAAAGGTAGTTCGGCGGTCCCATTTAAAATGCATGGGACAACTTCCTCATACAAAATTCAATAGACATTATCCTTTTAGTGCAGCTTGCAGGGTGGAAGAGAACAACCACTTTAAGTCGGTTCTCATAGAATAAATTGACCAAGCAAACGGAGCAACAAAATGAGCACCATGACATCATACAATATTCATGTAATTTGACAGATTATTAATCACATGACAATTCAGTGCTCATGTGTTCCATAGTTAAATCAGAGAGCTCTGATCATACTCTGCTTAGAGTAACTCGGTTCTCTCAGGATCTTCAAGGTGCTCTGATCAGAGCTTAAAAAAAAAAAACGCTTATAGTTGTCTCTATTTTCGAAAACGCCAAGTTGTTTGGACTCTTACCAAAGGTGAAAAGGACTTAATTTTCTGGGCCAGAATCAATCCACTCGCTCATACTGACCGAGAACCTTTTTTCATTGGACATTTATTCTTTTGGTTAGGTCGGTGTCGATCACAGTGCACATATTAAAGGTAATATCACCAGCGTTTTTATTTTTGTTCAGGGCCCATATGGCCGTATTACGAATAACGAAACGAAAGGCAAAGAAATGATGCCCAAGAAAACGATAGTCATCATGACATAAACCGATTATGATTTATGAGATTGGATGCTTGAAAATATTGCCAGATAAAATTAAAAAAAAAATTGTGTGAGTGCCGGAACTCACGGTTAATATGTGTAAACACATCAACGTGCGCGAATCCAAAACGGACTTGTTTTTGCTTGAAGGGGATCTTAAGATTTTTTTCACTGAACGCACCCAACCTAGTATGCAGATCGTAACGTTGCACACCGTAACGTTGCACGACGTATAACGTTGCACACGAACGTTCACGTTTTTTTTCACTCTACCGCCACCATAGATGTTTACACATCAAAAACAGCAGAACCAAACCTAATCAACAAACATAATTGTTTAAAAAAAAAAAACTACTATCGTAAAACGTAATTGCAACGTAACGATATCGACGGAATTTGAACGATAGTCGTAACCCGCAATACGGGCCCAGAGTTCTGCGCATCTGTGAAAATGGCAGATCAAATGCCTTTTCACTTGTCAAAATGTTAATAGTCGTTGCTGTTGTTACTAATGCGATGTGCAATTTTAAAGGGGCAATTTTAAAGGGGACTCGAGCAGCCATTTTTAATGTATGAAATTTTCAACTTTGACAACCTGCGTAATATATTACCTTATGGCCTTTTCGATTGGTAATCCGGGAGAACGATTTGATACGTGTGAACCCTTCTGGAACGATTCTGAAAACAAAACCTCTGGACCCATGTTCTGTAACTGTCGCATGGTTAAAAGCAGTCGAGAAATGATGAAAATTTAAACAAATCATATGAGTTTTGTTCCATTTTCTATCGTTTCTCGACTGATTTTATCGATGCGAGAGTTACAGAACATGGGTCCAGAAGCAAATTTCTTTTCTTTTCAGAAGAAGAACTGTCATTCTGACTCCAATCGAAAATGCTATTAGATTTTTTTACTCTGGGTATATCGCTTCTCCGATTGCTGTCTATGCACATAAAACAGAAAATCACCCTGCACGCCGCGTAGTATGCATCGTTTTTTGATCTTTCTTTTACCCAGCCTAGAGAGGAGAAATTGTAAAAACAATTAAAATATCACGCCTTTGCATTCTATCTCAAAGGTAATGTGGAACCAAATCCACCCTTACCCCTTATTTTTAACTGAAAAGCTCGAGAATTGAATGACTATTTTGTGTGCAACTGTATGGTTCATAACATAACCGTTTGGGAGTTGTATATGCCAAAACATATACTTATAAACACAAATTTTCAAAAATTTGACTTCTTTCAAAGTACCAATATCTTTCAATGAGCGCTTCGCACGGAAAAAATTTCGTAATGTATTTTGTAGAGAATATAAAAAATTGAGCTTAAAAAAATTTGTTTGAAAAAGTCAGCATTTAACAGTACCTATACCTAAAAACAAAAAGATAAAAACGGTATTTTTGACTTCTGGTGGAATTTTTAGAAATAAATATTAAATGAACACTCTTTAAACAAAATGTGAACGCACTTATTTTGTAGGAATTTACATAAATGTAACATAAAACATAAAAGTTGTTTTGGATTAACACTCACTGTTTAAAAGTTATACGTGAAAAACTGACATTTTCGTCAGTTTACGTTTTTTGAAATGCTAACCTCTAAATTAGTCGAAGGAAAAAGTGTTAAAATATATTTGCAGAGAATAGCATGACATACAAGTGTTGCTTGGATTATATTTTGATTGCTTGTATCACTAAAAAGTTATGTGCGACTTTTAAGACCGCATTTCCGTGCCCAAATTATTTTTAATTGCGTTAAAAAATCTTACTAAACAACAATAGTAAAATCAACTATTTATATACTTTGCCTGCGCTATATTACTATATAGCCTGTATTTATCAAGAACTTCTGAATTTTAATATTATCTCCATGTCTATTTACTGCATGTAAATCCATCATTAATAAAAAATCGTTTTATCGATTTTCATGAAAACATCCGTTTCCTCTTTTTTCTGCTCGCGCTGCCACCTAGCATAAACTAGCGAAAAGAATAAATAATTCTATTCTAGTACAAAATAAAACAGCTGTGGAACTACTGTCAAATATTTGGCTTGAGTTTTGTTTTGTGCATTTATTTTCTTCACTTGTTATAAAAGTTGAATTGAAACCGAATTGTCTTGAAATTCATGAGAAAAAAAATCATATTATTAACAACAAAGTTATCCCTAATTACTCACAATGGACCTCGATATAGATATACTTGAAAATGAAATCGAACACCTCCGATTACAACTAATACAAAAGGAAAACAAATTAGCCGAAATTAAACGACTTCAGGTAAGAAATTCGAATAAAACCAACAAAAATAAAAATGTTCGACGTGACAAAGATTATCTTTGAAACTCAGCTGGAAAACGCTCCACTACCATCTCCATCGAGGTTGTTAACAAATGATGAAATAGCCCGTTACAGTCGTCAGCTAATTCTACCAGAATTTGGAGGAGTACAAGGACAATTGAAACTCAAGAAAACATCATTTCTCATCGTAGGAGCTGGAGGACTGGGTTGTCCCGCAGCTCAGTACTTGGTTGCAGCAGGTGCAGGCAAAATTGGTCTGGTAGACTATGATGGTGTAGAAATAAACAATCTACACCGACAGATCCTACATACCGAGCAGTTCGTTGGCGTTCCAAAAGTTGTTTCGGCTAAATCAGCTTTGCGTAAGATGAATTCGAGTGCGAATATCGTCACTATTCTGCGACAAATGAATAGTATCAACGCTTTGGAGATCGTACAGGACTACGATGTGATTTTGGACTGCAGTGACAATGTTGCCACGCGTTATCTGTTGAATGATGCTTGTGTCATCAAGGGGAAGCCTTTGGTTTCAGGAAGTGCTCTGCAGGTGCGTTGATAATGTTTTTTTTTTTTTTTTGAAAAACTTGAAAATTTATAATAAGTATATTTTAGTTTGATGGACAACTGACTGTTTACAATTACAATGGTGGTCCTTGCTATAGGTGTCTTTTTCCAGTTCCTCCACCACCAGAGACTGTGACCAATTGTGGAGATGGAGGGGTTCTAGGAGCAGGTATAGGTTATGCCGTTTTTATTATAAATTTTGCTTCGATCAATAGCATTTTGCAGTTACTGGAGTTATTGGATCCCTTCAAGCACTAGAGGCTATTAAAGTTGCTCTTGACCTGGGCGATACTCTAAGTGGTCGCTTATTGCTATTCGATGGAACCAAATCAATGTTTAGAAATATAAAACTCCGCGCGAAAAGAAAAGATTGCGATGTCTGCTCAGATCACCCGTTTGTTACTAGGCTTATCAATTATGAACAGTTTTGTGGAATGCGTGCATCTGATAAGGTAAGACTTTGTTTATGATTGTTTGAAAAAAAAAAAATGATGTTGATGGGTTTTCTTATCATCAAACATTTTATAAGAAACATTATTTGAATGGCATTTTGAATCAACTAGCAGACCCAGTCCTGCTTTGCTTCGCATAATTTTTCAAGTAAAAGTTTTGATTTTATATTTTGTATTCTGTTATACATATAACTTTAAAAAAAAAACTTCCATGGAAAGCTTGAATGCTTCTAGATCAGATAATGTTAGAATTTTATTCAAATTAACAAATAAATATTAGTTAGTTGTAAGACGCCTCCATCGACACAGCCTATGCCGCCGCCAAAGAAAAGCCCTTTAATTTGATAAACACAGCGTTAGAGAATCAGCCGGCAGCTTCGTTCGTTGAACCTTTTTACAGGGTTAAACTAGGTTTTCTAGACAACCCCAAGTATTTCGGTTCTCAAAAAACACCCGAGGGCTGTTGAGATTTAAAGCAAGACACAAAAGATTCTGTGTTGTGATAATTAAAATTCTAAATGTGTTTTTAAAATAAATAATACAACTTCCAAATTTTCAATTTCATATTTTTACTAGTTGGCCCTTCCGGCTTCGCCCGGGTAGACAAACCTAAGCTTCGCATAAAAATTAAATAAATATTTAAGGTACTTTTTGTCATGTTGCCCTGTCTTAGCTATGAATATTAAATACGAGCTGGGATAGATAATAAAACAAAAATTATTTCAAAAAAATATTTTTTATTGTAAATGCTTTTTAATCTACAATGTTGTTAGTTTTCTTTTCTTGCGCGTAAATAAATAATGTTCATGGTTTTCCGACACGGGAACAGGTGACATACAATTTGCCATGTGAAAAACATGGATTTTCAAGATTGATGCCATAAACACTTAACGACTGCCCTTCCGAGGTAAGTTGCACTGGAAATTGTAATCGTTTAAAGTCAAATGGTATGTTGTTCGGAATCATTGGGATGCGTTGAATCAAAGCGTTTTCGCCTTTAAAATTGTGGCTTCGATGAGGTTTTTCATCAATTTCTTCACCGCAAGCCGGGTGCCATTACAAAGACGTGGCTGGTTTATGTTCCGCAGCATAATGATTACCGATCCGACTTTTAATTGCAGACTAAGTTGGTAATCCGGTCAATTCCAGCGTACTTAAAAATTCCGTTGGATAGTTGACATCATCATCATCATCATACCTTTGCCCACCAATTCGACAGCTATCTTATTTTGAATCTGAAAATGTATTTCGTTGACATCAAGGTTTTTTGCAGCCAATATAACCCGTTCGTTCAACCAAACATGATTTTTGTAATTTTGAGCAATCTATGGGAAAACCATCTCGATGAGTTCGGTCTTTGATTCAGTAAAGTGAAAAAAGTTGACAGGGAACGTAATGTATCTAGACGATGTGTCAACTGGAATTATGTTATTACCAATGTCGAGCAATTGTTTTGAAAACACTGCTCCAGATCGGTCGTTCTGCATTTCGACTCGCATGCGTTCATATTTAATTTAAGTGTTTTGACGTATATCCATTAAATGAACGACTTCAAACATAACTCTTATGTTCGTTGGCCTGCGATGATCGTGGAATCACTGACAATGTTTGTCGAAAATCACCTGCCAGTAGAGTCATCGCACCATCAAACTGGTTTTGGGTTGTTTTTTAAATCTTTGACCGTGCGGTCTAATGCCTCCAAAGATTTTTAATGTGCCATCGTGCATTCATTCCAAAAGATCAATTTGCTTTGCTACAACACTTTGGCTACACATAATTTCTCGAAAGGTTGCAAGTTGGAGTTTTATTAATTTGCATGTTCAACGGCAACTTGAGTGCTGAATGAGCTTTTCAACCGCCTTCCAACAACTTAGCTGCAATACCTGATGGAGCAAGTACAAGTGCAATTCCATTTTTCGATGGAATCGTTGCCAATATCAATGATATTAAAAACGTATTCCAGTTCCACCGGGGTCATCTAAAAAAAATTCCGCCAGTTTCACCGTTCACTACTTTCTTGAGCGTATCGTAAGCATATTTTTATTCCTGATTTAAAAGGGGAACGATGCTTTGAACGGCTTCTCTCAACGCCTCGGAATCGTATTGGAATCGTGCATTGGGCGATTGTGCGTTTTCATTCCTAATTGTTTTAATACTTTGTTGCTAATGTCCTCAATTATAACTAATGCTTCATTGTGAATTTCTTCGTTAATTTGCAAATCTTCAATTGATGTTCTAAGACGTATCTGTTGCAATATATATTTGGCCATATAATTTTTATATTTGTTCCATAAATCAATCGGGTGTTGATGGGAAGCATGTAGACAAAATTATACAAAACGATGTTCGCATTTGTTTAGCATTTGACGAAATTACAGCATCTTCGAGATTTTAGTCCCAATACGTGTCATTCTCTAGCGATCCCAGGTTAGAAAGTTAGTATTTTCAGAATTAACGCTGTGCCATTTTTAGGTCGCTAACAGCGAATCTCTAATCGCCATATTATTCACTATAGATACATCCAGATTGAAACTTAAATCCAGATGTATTTACATTGAATTTGTGTGCTTTACATCTGGATTTAAATTTTTAATCTGGATGAATCGAGTGAATAATATGGCGGTAAGATCTAA
This sequence comes from Leucozona laternaria, assembly GCA_932273885.2. Taxonomy (NCBI): domain Eukaryota; kingdom Metazoa; phylum Arthropoda; class Insecta; order Diptera; family Syrphidae; genus Leucozona; species Leucozona laternaria. The sequence goes on from OW026366.1 coordinate 211,072,982, forward strand.
TCTATATATATAAACATTTTGTATTGGGAAATTAAATTGTCGTTTTTAGTATTTTCCGTTACTTATTTATTATTTATGTTTCTCAACGTTTAAACCTTTCCTGAACTTCCACAAATATTTAAGATAAAATTAGCAAAATCGGTTCAGCCATTCTCGAGTTTTAGCGAGACAAACGAACAGCAATTGATTTGTATATATATAGATTATTATTTAATTAAATTTGCGTATTCTTTCAATTTCTATTTCAAAAATAAACAATTACTTGGAGCACGTAAATCCACCACAAAACAAATTCTTCACATCTCATGTCTCTTTCTCAGTTTATTTGGCGGATCTAGCCTCATCAAAAGAACCTGGTTCTACTTTAGGGCAAGATCAGATCATCAGAGTTAAGGTTTTTCAGAAAACGCTTTTGGGCGACCCCATGGTGGCCTCAAGGGCTCAACTATGTAACCCGATTCTACAACAAAAACGTTCGAATTCGCAAAATCTCAACTCGCTAATTCTATTGCAAGCGCTTATGAACTGAAATAGAACAGCGCTAATTGCAGATTGGCAGCAAGTCGGCAACCACTAACATTTGATCATATAGGTATTTATACAATTTACCACTTATTTTAACCATTGAAAACCGAATAGATAGATAGATTCCAAAGTAGAATAAAGTTACATAGTATGGCCCCAGGGCTCAACCTTAACCTTCTGGGTTTATTTAATTTTTTATAAAAGAGACCCGATTTTAACATTCAATCAGTTGAACTCATGTTATAACCGAAGACCATTCTGCTCTGCCATGCTTAAGGAAGTTTTACTTAAAAAGATAGAATGCCAAATGTTCAGAAGGCGACAAAACCTGTTAATGTATATTGTATCTCAAAGAAGGACTGGTTTCCTCAATCCTCTAAGCCACTGCATCTTTTGAACATGTAATGAATATTTAAACATTTTATTTCAAATAATAAAATTCAAAAATAACTTCTATCCCTTTTGCTTTAAGGACTTTTCACTCTCCATTCTGCATGCGGATCATCGAATGTCTGCTTTGGAGTACAAAAATCTTTCGAGTGAGCAACATTTACTCATCGATGTACGAAGTCCTGTTGAATTTGAAATGTGTCGACTTGATAATTCAATTAATGTTCCCCTAAAAAATATTCTAGACGATAGTAGGGTCAACGAAATCCAAGCTCAAATCCAGAGTGATAATATCCCAGGTAAGTTTTTATTTTTATTTTATTTTTTTTTTTTTAAAGTAGTTTTTTTGTGTTCTATTTTCAGTTGTTGTTCTTTGTCGTCGTGGTAACGATTCTCAAATAGCTGTGGACCATTTGCGCAACAAACTTAAAAACTGTCAAATCAAAGATATTGTTGGGGGACTTTATGCCTGGCAAAAGAAAGTCGACACCAGCTTTCCTATTTACTAGATTTAGTTCAAAGAAACCAATATTTTTTGTACCACACGTCACACGATTTGATTTATTTTTTTTTTTGTTTTCAATTATTGTTAAAGCAATATTTAAATGTATATTCAAGGCTTATAAATTTGACCGAAGCAAGATGAATGAGTTTTATTTTTAACGTGTTGTACGATTGAATTGTCCCCAATATTCTTCAGTGGCTTCGTTTCTGTAGACAACTTTGTTCATAAATTCTTTTCTGGCTCTTTGCTCTTGAGCTAAAGCTTTGTTGGCCCTAAATTGTTCCTCCATTTGTGCCCTGTTAAAAAAATTAAAAAATTAGTTCAGTTTTTATTGGTGAGTATAGAAATATATATTTTACTTTTCAATTTTTTGTAATTCCAAGTCTTTTAGAATAAGTTCTCTGGATGTGTTTAAAGCATATTGATCCCAAATCGCTTCCTTCATTTGTTCTTCGTCTTTACGTTGCTGAAAACAAATAATCAATTTAAGATCTCAAGGCAATTAAAACAGAAAGTTTGAAATATAAGAAAGAAAGACAAAAATAAGAACCTTATTCTGTTGCAGTTGTTTTTGTTGCTGAGCACGGAACTGCTCTGCCTCTTGAGGAGTCATACCCTTGTACATGTAAGCAATTTTCTTATTTAATGCCACTTTACTCTGTGCCACATCTGGATTCTCAGTCAACATGTCACTTCCAAGCATATTGTATATCTCGGCCAAATTATCCTCTTGTGTTTGTTGTTCAATAAGTCTTTTGTTTGCCTGCTTTTCATATGCCTTATAATATACATAAGTTTTGTTAAGTCTTTGAATTGAACAAAAAAAAACAAAATCGAAAACAATACTCACAAGCATTTCATTATAGCGTCGAATAGATTCTTTAATTTTCAATTGGTTTTCGCGTTCAGCAGTCGACATCTCCATTAATCGTTGGTCCCTAGCCTTTAAGGATTCTTGAAGAATAGTATCTGCTCTTATTCGGTCTTCTTCAGCCTGTTTCCGCTCTCTTATCTTCAAAATATATATTGGAAAATTATTCTGTGCTAAAAATGTATTGTTTATTTAACGAATCCGGATAAACACTGATTCATGACAGTCTGACCGTTTTTAAGATGAATGTGTGTCATTATGCTTCAAGTAATTTCAGTCGCGCTTTTATATGCACTTCAATTAGCGGGCATAAAATTAATTTTTATTGATTTAAACGGTTCTTCCGATTTTGTTTAACAATAAAACAACGAAAGGTGCTGCCAAAAATACATTTGATATTTTACTCTAATAAATCCAACTATTTTATTAGGCAATCCTGAGCACAGAATTTGATCTATCTTGCAAAGCAAGAGGCCTAGTTGGATATAATGTAGTTATAAAAGTTTACTATTGACTGGCCACTGAACTTACTCAAGCACTTTTATATAGTGCTATCTGTTTCAAGAAATTCTACATTTTTTTAATTAATAAATATTTCAAGGTAATTTTTTGTTTAAAGTTATAGTGCACATACTTGCTGTTCAAGCCAAGCTCTCTGCTGGTTTTTTTGGGCTTGTCGTCGATCGGGAGCATTTATATCCTCTCCAACAAAACTGAAAAATTTAATTTTGAAAAATAAAACAAAATAAACAACGTTTAAGAGGATCTTTAAAGTCTAACATAATATTCGTTATTATTTGTGTTTTTCAGTGGATGTGTACACGCTTAAACAATAATTTCCATGTAAAATACAACAACAATTCCGCTTAGTTAGCGGGTAAGCTAGCATTGACCTACTTACATCTGTGCACTTGAAATTCCTAATCGAGGATCATCATCAGCCGTACGAACTGGTTCGGCATTTCTTATCCTGTTGGGATTATTCAAATCATATTCGCGTGCCAAGTCTTTACGTTGAAATCGACAACGGAAATAATTCAAATCTGCGTTTAAAGTTTTGGCTTCCTGAAAAAAATAATAACAAAATCATATCAAATCTATATTATATTTGAATATTTTTGTTCGCAGAGGTATAAATTTGGATATTTATAATTGACTTGCAGCATAAAACTGTTTTTTATTATTATTATTATTTATTATAATATTCATACTAGAATGTCATTTTATTAGACTTGGCCATTCTTTATTCCGTCAATTTCATTGAATTTTTGAACAACAACTTAAAGGTGCTACCACCAATTGTTAACGAATTAATTTATAATTCGTTTATTTGTCTAGAGATATAGCTATTTCAAGGGGTTCCAATCAGCCTTTCATATGTCTCCTCCTTATTAGTGGTGCTGAGCATTAATCCAATTTTGTTATGAAAAACTTTCTACATGCCCACCATAGGATTTTTTTTTTAATTTTCACTTTGATTGACAATTTCAATTATTTGCAACATAAGTTTGGCTTTGGTAATCTTCAATATACTGGTTTCTATGGGCCAGGGCATCTACGATATATTTGCAAAGTGTTTGCCAGTTTTTTTCCGTTTCGTACATCTACTGCTTCTTATGTTGTTAAGTAAGATTTTATCGAATAGAATCTTCTAGTTTCCTGGAAAATTGGTCATTTTCCTATTAAGTGGTATACATCTTCCTTTTCCCATAGGTTGCAAAGGGTTCAAGGTGTTGTTAGATCGTTCCCATAAGGCCAAAAGTTTAAAGGCAGCAATTCTCCCCCTTTTTTTTTAAATAATACTAATTTGCTGAACACTGTTAGAGGCCTCCTCTAGAAATCTCGCATGTGTTTTCTCATCCAGTCATAACAGAATATTATGTTGTGTGGATCGATCTTCTTATCTAAAAGAAAACTTAGCTCCTAGTTCCTCACTTTTTGCCATTTCACAAAGAACCCTGCTTTGCATTTTAGGAGACATAGAAGTACAACCTATTGGCAGGCGGTATTCAGGAAGTTGAATTATTTTTAATATATATTTTAAGTGAAGCCTCAAAGTAAATAGGTGACCCGAAGACCCGTTTCGACTTACGGCATGTACGTTGGAGTAGTGGTAGGAAGCTTAAAGAGATGCTTTATAAAGTACCTTTGCAACTTTTAAACTTCCTCGTGATCTTCAAAGCCCCATACCTCTGACTTCCGTAGCACATAACTGATTGGGCAGTATCCTCAAAGAGTTTGTATTTAGTTTTGATTGACACAGGACATTTTTCCAAACGCAACTTAAAGCTCTTTTGAAGTCTTTTAATTTTCCTTGTAGGTGGGAACCTAGGAACCGAAATTTAATCTCGGAGTGAGGGTTATACCAAGATAGAGATATTTTTTAACAAACTTTACTTCTGATTTCGATGTGTTAAAGACAAGACAAGTGATAAAATTCAAAATAGTATTTACAATTTGAATCAGGATGGATTTTTGATTTTATTCTTGCTTACCCGTTTTGCCCCTGTAATAAATACGAATTCTTTTCGATTCCTCTTGTTTGGACAGAAGAACAAAACAATAGAAAATGTTTGCTTAAATTTCTTGTCAGAGGTCATAATTTCTATGTAGTCAATGCCCAAAAATAAGAGAAGCAAATATCCTTAAAATCAGTTTTTTCATGTTTTGATTTAACACAAAAATAAAAACAAGGAGCTTTGCCAAGCTTGAACACTACAATCTTTCTCTCCAACTTATACGAATTGAAATAAATATATCTTATTAAAAAAAATAGAGGTATATGTAGTGAAGGGGGAAACGTGCCAATTTTGTGTGTTTTTATACTTTGCAGAGTACAGCCTGTTACAAAGTTTGGTGATCCACCCCAAAAATTATTTGTTAAGTTTATCTGTACCTACGTATTGTCAATCAGAAATGTTTGAATGTGGCCTTATATCACTTTCCCAAACGGTCATAAGGCTATATTCATAAATATATTCCCTAATTTCGCAGGCAGTATGTCTAATAATATATTATCATATCAAATTAGCTATATTTAGCTTATATTTATCAAAGTACATAATGTAAATGTCTTCAACTTAAAGATTTTGCATTAGACCTATGAATATTTTCCAATTTATTCTTATTTTTAATTCGAAACAAAATTACAATATGAAAACAGTTATTACCTTTTGTTGTTCAATTTCTTTGGCTCTTAAGATATTTGCCCGTCTTTCGGATTCTTCCACATATTTACGTTCACGTTCGACTTCAATATTCTCACGCTTTACTTTTTCCGCAATTTGTTTTTGTAGTGCATCATTGTCCAGCTAAGTTAAGTATACATAGGTAGGTTAGGTATATTATATTGTTTTTTTATTATTTACAATTTAAAAAAATACAAAGAAAAATGTTTGATCTTTTTATGTGACCTAGTAAGTGTTGTAGCTTTCTGTTCATAATTTAAATTTACCGTTAAAATTTGTTTGCAGGCCTTCGTCCACTAAACAACGGCCATATAGATAGGTATGTGTTGTTTTATTCCCGTAAAAAAACAGCTGATGTGTAAGTTTTTGAATAGATATGTAGGTAGCCTGTATGACTACCAGACATTTTTAACTCAGTAGCTACATATGTTTTTGGAAGAAAAACTAGATCGAACAGAGAAGATAACTAGAAACATCGGTACGCTCTCTTCTCGTTTTGCTTGTCTCATTGTGAATCATCAGTCTTAGCTTGAACTGTATATGTAGCTAAATTTAGTATAATTAGTTTTAACACTTACGCCAAAAAGTCGTTGTTTTCCATTAAATATTCGTTTCTTGCGCTCCTCTTCGTATTGCCTCCGGTTTTCAAGCTTTGCAGCTTCTCGAAGATCTTCTTTTGTGGTAATAACAAACTTAAGCATGATTTACTTTTGAACTATCGAAGATACAGAGATATTAGAAATGAACGAGTGTATTTATGATTGTTCTTAGACAAAATATGCGAAGGGCTTTGATTTATATGAATCAAGAAACAATAATTATTTTTATAGTACCTTTTGTTTTTCAAGTAAATAAAAAACTTAATATTTCCATAACAACAAAATTAAATTTTTCGTCTCCATGGGCGTTTAGTTTAGCATTTTACTTTTGTTATTGCTTGGTTAATAATTGTTGTCAAAATAAAAACAAAATTAGAAGTACCTACCTTCTTACAAAGGTCGAACATTTTCGAGCCATTGTTTCGTTATAATTAATTGGTTATTTTATTTATTTTATAAAAACTGTCAACACAATATTTTCTTGCAAGCAAATGTTTTACCAAAAACCGATTGTTCAAGGGTCTAACGGCATTCCATCGATAGAGATACCGAAACAAGTAAACGCAAAAGCGGGTTGCAACCCAAATGGTCGGATCACCTCTCAAACGGGTCACTTCCAGTTTGTTTTTTGACCGTACTTAGCCCAATGAGTTAAAAAGGTTAAAACTACGCCCAAACTATAGAATTTGTCGAGACAGTCACCGCCGCATACAAAAACCATGGGTGTCTGACGTAATTTGAAGTCGAAAAACTTAATAAATGTATTCTGCTCGCTTTCGATTCCTTGACGACTTATACCGGTTTTTGGCCTAGTTTCTTTTAACTCGCTTTAACTTTTTTAACTGCAACCTATTCTTGATTTTTTTTTTATTCACACAAGAGCAGTTAGCAGTTTTTACTCGCCCTAGAACTTTTCTGTGTGCGGATAACGTTTTTCCCACAATTTACTTTGTGTACGAACCCATTTGTTTGGCATTTTTAGGTTTTTTTTTTTTGCTTTTCTATCATTTTCAATGATCGGTTGCAGATTGGCACAGTTAGAGCCAGTTGAAAGAAACGAGACTAAATATCATAAAACCGTTAAGTCGAAATGGCAACGAAAATGACCTCAGGAAGCCATGGTTATCGTCTGCGACGGTAACAGTGGACACCCTGTACATACCAGGAACCGACAGCAAATTTGGGATCTAGGAATAATCACTATATTATAAGTGAGTTTATAGTAGAGATTGCAATCCGGGGATTTCGGGATTAAAAAAATTTGTATCCCGGGATCTGGGATTTCAAAAATATTTTTTATTCAGAACATATTATGTATGTATTTTCGTATAATTTTTTTTTGTTTTTTTTTTTCAAATTAAAAACATTAATCTTTGCATTTAGGTATGCAGAGACAGCAAAAAGCCGGGTTTCGTCTCAGAGCCATTTAAGTCGCGTTAAAGAAAGAGATGAAGTCTTTGATCTTCATCAGTTCGTCAAGGCCGTCAAAGAAAGCCTTTCCAAGTGATTGTATCCTAAAGCTGGATTTACATCTTCGTTCTTCATTCAGTGAACGTTGTTCGCTGTTCGTTCTTCCTAAAAACAACGAACAACGAAGAAGCATCTAGATTATTCCGTTTTTATATTCAGTTCGTTCTTCACAGCAAAATGGATAACAACACATTGTTGGCAGTGGCGGCGCTTTTAACATTGAACAAAAAAGAAAAGATCCTGCTGGACGAAGAGTTGGCTACTTAAATGTACACTAGAATTAATCTTTCGTAACTTAGCTACGGAGAGTAATATTTCTTAAATTGTTTCACAATTTTCTATCTGTAAAATTATAAAGTAATAATAAGATAAACGTGGAGAGTGTCCCAATTCATTGCACGGCACTGAAAAAGAATGTTCGATTAAAAAATTTTCGCATTTACACTCACGTTGTTCGTTGTTCGGGTAACATCGAACACCGAAAATTCAAAGCCACTTTGAATTTATTCGTTCTTCGTTCGGTGTTCATTCGTTGTTCGGTGTTAGCATTTAGACCTTCGTTGTTCCGCGTACGACCAACAACGAACAACGTACACGGACGATAAAACCGATGGTCTAAATCCAGCTTAAAACAGGATTTGTGTAACAAAACTACACAAATAAATTGGGTACGTTCAGAAGACATAGGGATTTGAAAGCAAGGCAAGTTTCTCGTCTCTGAATGGCAAGCTGTTGAAAAATTGCCATCCATTTAAGGCAACTTTTATTGGAAAGTGACTGGAAGGAAATCTAGTCAAGAAATATAGCTCCCTTGATTTCAAGTCAAGTGTATTTGTGTCAAATTATCAGTTGATCATATTTTGTCACTAAACAGCAAGCTGAACTTTATTGTTCAGTGACTTGTTTTTTCCGCATTTGTTTTAATGTTTTTCAGGAAAGAGTTCGTTACAAAAATTATAGAAGATTTAGTTAAAAAATGCATCATTATAGTAAGAAGTATTGAAAAAATATAAGTTTCAATATGTAATTGATTTGTGTGAGGTGTTTTTCAAATAAAAATATTAAACAGCCCTATCACGAATGCCATCGTAATCGGAATCTTTTCGAATCCCGAAAAAAAAACGTAAGGAACGGAATCGATGATAGTCATTTGTATGAGATTTTCCATTACGTTTCCGATTACAATGGAATTCGTGATAGTGCTGATTATAAATACCATATGCACCACGATGAACAGAAACAAGGTATGCTCATTAAGTGTATGCATGCTGTATGACTTCACAATCCTATGGGTTTGTTAGGAGAGCAAAAAGTTAGTCCCCTTTCACACGAGGAAACTGAGTTGCCAGCAACAATCAGTTTGTTGATGAGAAGGGCAAGAAGTAAGAGGGGAAAATGAAATCTCCCCGGTCAACGATTCGAGGAGATTTTTTTGACATTCCTCTTCACACACACAGTAGAGTGTGTTCAACCAAGCTATTTTAAAAGGAAAATACAGAAAGTTTCCACGATTTTGTTTCTTCGTGTGAAAGGTACAGGAGATTTTTAAGGAAATTAAAAGAAAACGTCAACAAAATCTCCAGCAACTTGTTTCCTCGTGTGAAAGGGGAATTAATTCCATTTCATTAGATTGTTTTTAGTTGTTGTTTTATGTTCACAGTTCTTATCACTTTAAAATAATATGTTTAAATACTGAACTCTAAATTATAGTCTTCATTTTAAAAAGAAAATAACACCAAAAGATGATTGTGACGTCATAAAAATGCCAAGATGGCGAATTGGCTTTATCTAATGAGCATAGCTTGTATCTGTTTATCCTGAAGCCTGATTCACAATGCGACGAGGAAACGGGACGTGAGCGCGACGAGAACCGCTGTCATCTTTTTCTGGTTACAAAATTGTCGCAAAATTACTTAGCAAAAATGAAAATCGTCGTCACGTCGCGTCTTTTTTTCAATTTTTCGAATTCTTGGCGTGACGTGACGACTATGCTTTCATCGTTTGAAATTGGTTTGACAACTACAACGAATTCTCGTCACGCTGACGTCTCGTTTCCTCGCCGCATTGTGAATCAGGCTTAATTGAAAACCATGGTGTACAGAAAAAGAACACATGGAACGATATTTAAGTGCCTGATTACATTGGTCGTTTTACTGAAGAGCGCACCGCGTGAGACAGGTAGATTTCATGTGCGTAAAAAAGAGAAGGTGGAATCTACCCTCTATAGGAGAAACAATATTGTTAAGTAGACTACGTCACTCGGCGACTATGTGCTGAGATAACCACATATGCATAGGATAACCACATGCACAATAGCATACAAGTATTCTATACCTTGTGGAAAACCCCATTAGAGATTCTTAAAACAAACAGATCGAAAAAGTAATCAGGGAAAGAAAATATCGAAGCAAATTTTGGAAAGAGAAAGAACAAAGCAATAAGGAAAAGAGGAAGAATAACACAATTATGATGGATTTACGAGGTATCTGCATCTAAAAATTTCAAGAAAATTAGTGTTGGACGGATGTATGCCAAAAAAAACGAATGAGTGAAAGAGTACCAATATAAAGATGAATATGTTCGACATGTTCGTCTTCATACCTGCATTATGGCCACAGATTAGCCATATGAAGATGAGAATGTTTCGTTCGTTTCACCCTCCAAAACCCATTTGTTTACATTGTTGTATTTGTAATTTTTTCCCGCGTCGATGAATAGATGCGAATTGCAACAACAATTTAACCAGGCGTGTGAAGATCCCTACTGTCTATGTGTGAGATTTGTATACACACATTCTCATTTTTTATCTGATAACTGCCAGTTGAAGCTTGTAGGCAAATTAAAATGGCTGCCGGGGATTCTCATCTTCATGTGGCTAATCTGTGATTATGGCACTTCCTAAAATCTGCATCTATGAAGATCTCTGCATTGTGGTCTTCTTTCTCTATTCAACAAATTTAAAATATCTTATATCCCTGTTTTTTTTGCAGAGCTCACATGAAGATCAATGCAAATCCACCATAATGTGAAGTGATCGGTAGTTGTATGCAAAGTCGTGTTGTGTTAAGTCGTTTAGTGTTAATGATTTGTAATTTTTTTGGACTGTTGATTAAAATTTTTGGGAAGAGACATGTTAGACCTTTGAATATAAATTCCGCCATAAAATTGTCTTTGAGGTAATTTGAATTTTAAATTAATTTTCTCATTTCGTTTTCAAATTTAACAGCCGTTTTCCCCCTAAATTGTATATTGTATTATACTTTTTACTTTGGTTGTTTAATAGTAATTTAAAGTAAAATAATACTCTTCTTAATCCACCTAAATAAGAAGAATTTTTGGGCCCGAAAAAATCTAATTTATGACTTCCATTACCCACGCCATAACATGGATTATCCTTTACAATGGAAACTTATGTCATCTTGCATTGTAGAAAACATATTTTTGCGAGCAGATTTGCTCTTTTTTTACTTTTTCATGTTTTATGCAAGAAAAGATGCGTTCTAAATGAAATCTCAATACGAAAGATAATATCGTTCCAGATTGGAAGACTTGATCTGCATTCAACTTAGCACGGTTAGCTTTGGTTATGAACCTGAACCCACTCGATGCATCCATGTCGCCATCTTATGTTTGTTGTTTCTCTTCGCGCCAAATGAATAGATGCCAGAAGCCTTTTTTTATTTTCGGAAATGATAATAAACTGATGATCCATACAGATCATCTCATGAAAATAAAACTATACGGATTTTAGCGACACCTTGTCTTGTACACCTCTCTTTCTTCCTTACGTTTGTTTATTTTTCATGTATTCGTTGCATGTAATTTGATGATCAATATATGTAATGAATCATCTCTGATATTGCGATGGAGAATTCTGGGAACATTTTTCTAACCGCCATATTATTCACTAGATAAATCCAGATTAAAACTTAAATCCAGATGTATTTACATTGAATTTGTATGCTTTGCATCTGGATTTAAATTTTTAATCTGGATGAATCGAGTTAATAATATGGCTGTAAGAGTATAGTCAAAACAATAAATTCTTGTATGTATTAAGTATTAATTTTTTGTGATGAAAATTGATCAACACAAACCAACCACCAAGCAGACCGATAGTCTTCTATTGTGGTTTTTGTTTCTACCAAAAAAATCGGTTTTTTTATTTGTGACAAGTTTTTCACACGCACTTGCACACAGCTCAAAGAAAAGTGACTTTTGCCACTGTTGTTTTAAAAAAGACACTCATACATTCGTAAAACAAAATAAAATCACGTTTTGTGTTCGTTTTGCCAGTAAGATTTAAGATCTGACACCCAAATCTGAATTGGTTGAAACGAAAGCCACATATTATGTAGGTGTAGTACTTCCACTATTTTCCCCACCACAATCACTTTATGCTTTTCAGATGAGAATTTTTGTCTGAAAATTCATACAAAACGTAACCAAACGTACCTAACGTCACTAAAAGCCATCTTACTTTTTATGACAGCTGGCCAATCATAAGATTCAAAATTTCAAAATTCTGAAAGTCCCCTTTCACACGAGGAAACGAGTTGCTGGAGATTTTTTTGACGTTTTCTTTTAATTTCCTTAAAAATCTCCTGTACCTTTCACACGAAGAAACAAAATCATGGCAACTTTCTGTAGTTTCCTATTAAAATAGCTTGGTTGAACACACTCTACTGTGTGCGTGAAGAGGAATGTCAAAAAAATCTCCTCGAATCGTTGACCGGGGAGATTTCATTTTCCCCTCTTACTTCTTGCCCTTCTCACCAACAAACTGAATGTTGCTGGCAACTCAGTTTCCTCGTGTGAAAGGGGACAAAGTTCAGATCTAAAACGTAATGCGTTGAACGCGCCCAATATTAGTGAGAAAAAGAACGCACTACAGTCATTCGCCATTCCATTCAAGCTGTTTCATTTTCAGCTTTCCCTTTCAGACAGTTTAGTTATTCATATTCACTTATTCAGCAATCAGCACAGCAGACGCCCAGACGGCATCAGCAGCAAATAAAGAAAACATAATTCAAACAAAAATTGAGTGCGTGAAAAATTAAATATCGCAAGTGTGATTGTTTATTGAAAAGTAAGAACTTACATTAATTTAATTATTATACCTACGCATTATTAATTTTTATGCCTGCCGTTCGTCGTGGTCGGTCAATGAAATCTTTAGCAATTTTTTTTCTTTTGTTACATACACATACCATTTAAAGCGGCAATAATGACAACACTTCTTGTGCCGGGACGCAGCCGGCGTGGGCTTTTCCTCATGTCCATTGTACGACGACAATTATTTACATTAATTTTGTATATTGGCATATGAGGGACCTTATTTTATGCATTGTTTTTTTTTTGTATCTTTATAAATATTATTTTAAAAATTCTGATTGTATTGTTGGTCGCATAATGTTTAAAGTAGGTAGGTAGACAATTTATAATATTCTATTTGCCGCAATAGGTACAGTTTGGTATTTTCGTCTTCCCTTGGTATAGTGAAAAAATCAAAGGGATTTTATGGCGAATTCCTTTCAAAAAAGAAATCGATTTTTTTCTAAACAGAATCGAATTTTTTCCGTCAATTGAAAGGAATTCGTATTTCGTAAAAGAATCGATTTTTTTGGTGTGATTGTGTTTGTGTTACTTTAGGTGTGTTTGGTATCTTTTTTTAGCAAAATGTGTAAAACCTGTCAAAACACCAAAGAGAGAACGAATTTCTCAAAAATGGAGAAACTTATGGCGTTTTTGATTGGCAATCCGGAAGAAGAAATGCCAATCGAACGCTTCGAACAGATCTAATTGATTCTGAAGTTTAGGTGCGTTTGTATTAGTTAATCTTGACGTAGAGACGTCAAATGAAAATTTAAAATGATTTAATTCAACAAGCAACATGGCTGACGACAACAACGAAAAAATTGAAGAATTTGATGTATGCTCTGATGACAAAGGACAAATTACATATTTAGATGGGAAAATTGTTCTCAAAAACAGAAAAAGTATGTTTATGTTAAAATTATTTATATTTGTATTACCTAAATAATCTATTTTATAAGCTGGATGTCTTTTTGCAGCAGCATACAATGATGTCGCTGAATTTTTTGGCCTTCCCAACAATGGCGACGCAATAACGACACCACCGCAGGAACATAACAGTGGTAGGTTGGACTAAAAATATTATTTTTAATTTGTGAAACATAGCATACATTTGCTTTTTTCAGAATTATTTAAGTGGACGGATGGGAATACCCATTTTCTTCTAGCTTTGTATAGCGAAAACCAAGGTAAAGTCGGTCCACTGAAGCAATTCAGGATTAAAAAGGAAATGTGGAATTTTATTGCTCAGGAGTGTAGCAGGTTACTAAACATTTGTGTTACAGCGGACCAGGTTGAAGGTCGGTTTAAAACCGTAATAAAAAAAACAAAGGAAATAATAAAAAATAACAGAACCAGCGGAGCAGCTAGGAAGAAAATGCCATATGAGTCGTCAATGGCAAAGATTCTCCAAAATGACGATTCGATTTTTCCCGAAGTGTCCATAGGTGCAAGCAAAATTTTTCGTAAAGAAGAACTCCTTGCAGCGGATCTCCGACCTTCAACCTCCGGTTCTGCCTCTTCCTTCGTTTTAAGCGAAGTCCTTGACGAAAGTCAGCAGGTTCAACCTGGGACAATTGTTTCTGCAGAATATCGTGAACCTGTGGCGGTGACAGCAAATCAACCCGGACATGTGGCAGCAACAAATACGGTGGGCACAAATCCGCAAAGAAAAAAACAAAAGTGCTTCGCCGAAAAAATGATTGATCGAATGATTGAAAACAGAGACAATAGATTCCTTAAAAAAGAAGCAAACAAAATACAGAGACACAATGAAAAAATGAAAGAATTGGCTGAGATAAAGGAGGCTATGCTAAATAATAGACTGCCGTCGCAGATATAAAATGCCTTGGGCTTTAAAATAAGTGCCTTTTTATTTAACTTTTTTTAAATTAATGAAGTAAAAAAAGTGAAGTTCAGTTTAAGTTGCTTTCTATATTTATCAGCCATGTATTTTGTGATATGTGTATCAACCTAGTTTTCTACTTACAAAAAAATGCAATACATTAACATACATACAACTCTGAACTTCGGCCAAATATGAAATATGTTCGTATTCAGTTTCTGGTTCACAAGTACACCTACTAACTATATTGGATTAAAAAAAAATAACAAACCGAATTCAAATGAAAACAAATAAAATGGAATTGAATATGAAATGATTTCGTATTTGGCCGGGATTCAGAATAGTCCTGTATGATAATGTGTTGACGTTCAGTTTTCTTCGTAATACATTTTTAGTCACATACCTATACTTTTGTAGGTTCAGTCATTTTCAATAGAATTAAAAAAATAGACCGAATGTGAATTAATGAAGCAGGAAAAAAGATGTGATAAGAGTTTTTTTAGTTTTTTGTATGTGTTTTATGTTATGTTTTTTATAAGAAGTTGAAGAATAGTACAAATAAATATTTTCGTAATGAAACTTTGTGTTATTTTTTGGAAAGCTTTACTTTTAAGAAGAATGCCACTGTGATTAAAAGAAGTTCAAACACTATATTATTAAGGTGTATTTTTATTCTTTTATTTTTGTTGTGTTAACTTATTTGTTTGTTTTTTTTTTTGCTTAAATAGGTGTACTAAATAGGTACACATAGTTTTAATAAACCTTAAAGTGAAATCAAATTAGTGATTGCATTTCTTTTAGTATCACCCAAACGCTGGAGTGCGTGGTCTGTTTGATCATAGTTCAAATTAGTTTCTTCTGACGCGAAAAGAGTTTCATTGATGTTCTCTTCATCTTCATCCCACAGATCTCCCTCATCAATACACAAGTTGTGCAAGACACAGCAAGCTAGAATGAACTTACTCATTCTTTCCACTGTGTGAAAGTCCAGTCTCATCAGCTGCCTGAACCTCGTTTTTATTGAACCAAAAGCATTTTCTATCTTAACTCGGGTTTGGCAGTGCTTTTTGTTATATTTGCGTTTAGATGTTGTTATATTTCCCGTGTTTTTATAGGGGGTCAATAAAAATTCCCTCAATGGGTACGCAGCATCTCCCAATATGTGGTAGTTTGTTCCACATATTCTTGGAAGTTCAGCGCTAATGAAAGACAGTTGGAACACTCTGGCATCGTGAATTTTGCTAGGAGATCCAACGAAAACATCAATGAATCTTTTTTCATGGTCACATATTCCCTGTAACGTCAGCGAGAGTAAATCGTGGCGGTTGATGTACGTTGAACGAATTTTATTTGCTGGCTTTGTCACGTATATATAGCATCCGTCGATGCATCCCAGGACGCCAGGAAATCCTGCTATCTACAAAAAAAATATAATGAATGGTAAGTATTGCAGGGAATTCGCGGATAAGTACTCCACCTGCTCGAACTTTTCTGCAGCTATAGCCTTTTCTTCATCAGTTGCAGGGAACTTTATAAAATTTTTCGAAATTTCAAAAACGAACTCTAGAATGTTGTTCAAAAGCCTGTACATTGTAGATATAGCAATGTTAAACAGATTTGCAACTTCCCGATAGGAATCTTTATTTCCAGCAAACCTTGTTTAACAAATTTGAGTATAATTCATGAAAAGGTAAAATTCTTTCACATTTACCAGAGGAATGCAAGAATTTGCACTCTTGCTGAAATTTCTTTCTTGCCACCACAGTTTTGCTTCCATTTAAAATGTACCGAAGTTTCGTACCTTTGGGTTAGTCTTTCAGAAGTTCCTCTTTTAATCCGGAATTGTGCACGGAACTATTATGTTATTAAATTCATTAAACGTTTGAAATCTTAGCTTGGTAAATTGGTACTAACCTCTTCGTCTGAATATTTATCTACAACTTCCAAAAAATTTTCCACTTGTGGCCTTTTAACAACGTTCTTTAGCAAAAGCTCCACTAAAATCATATCATCATCACTTTCACTTGATGATGAAGATGATGAAGAGGAGGCTGCCACTTCTTTTGCAATCACATACAAATCCATATCATTTAATTTATTTAATAAACGTTCATAATTTTTTTATATTAACTTTGCCAAACTTTGTGAATTTTGTTTACATAAATGACATTCCATAATTTGACATTTAAGATTGACATTTAAAATTTGTGACTGTGTTAGTGCTTCTGGTTTCGATTCTGAATTCAAATCCAGAAGCATTTTCTCTTCTATCGAGAAGAAGAACTGTCATTTTGTGGGGTTCAGAAGGCTTCTGGACGACCAATCGAAAACGGCATAACAAGAAATTTAACAAACGCATTGAACCACTTTTGTGTACAAAATGTCAGAATTTTACTCTTTACATCAACAATCACGTGCCAAAAGTCTGTTTTTGTTAACAATTTTCGTTTAATTTAAAAAAATCACATGGATTATAAATTTACCAAGTTGTTTATTATTTATAAAATTAATTTTCACATATCAGAAACCACAATTTCAAATTTAAAGCAAAAGATGCTAACAGCTGGGTGTTTTGACAGACTTTTCTTGCACACAGAAAATTATGTAGCACAAATTCGCAAGTTATCCAATGGAGGGGAAATTTTTTTTCTCTCTCGTTGCAACTTTTTCGAGTTAACAAACAGGATTTTGTAAAATTGTGCAATTTTGTGAAAATTTGTGCAAATTCGCAAGAAATTTCACTTTACCAAACAGACCTTTTATAGCTGCAATTGACGCAAAACGTCAAGAAATTATTTACAAAACTATTAATGTGGTTTTCGTTTCGACCAAAAAAAACGAATTTTTGTCGATCTGAAGTCGATTTTGCAGATCTCGATTCTTAGCAAGATTTACACAGATTTTCACACGCACTTGCACACACATCAAAGAAAAGTGACATTTATGAGTGTTATTTCAAAAGTGGCACTCACACAATTAAAATACAAACTAAAATCACGTTTTCTGTTCCTTTTGCCAGTAAAATTTAAGATCTGACACCCAAATCTGAAATGGTTGAAACGAAAACCACATAAGGTTGTTTGTTTTTGTTGTGAGAAAAATGTTTTACCTATAGAATTAAATTAATAAATAAAAGATATTAGCCAGCTTATACGGTGCCAATTTGTTGGTGCATTTTATATATTTGAACTTCTATTTGCACATATATTTTTAAAGAAAATTGTTATTGAAAAGTTTTCACTTGCACTGAAAGTTTTTAACACGTCTTTCACTCGCGAAAGCTATTTTTTTTTTGTCCAATTTGTGTTCGATAATGAACAACGCACAATAATAACAAATTATTTTCATAGCTGTATTGATTGAATATATTTTTGAATATTTTGTTAAATTATGTAGAATTCGTTGCAACCAAAAAATAAACAAATCGTCTTCCAAAAATTCCACGATTTTCAATTTGACGTATAAGAAATGTCAAGTCTTCATAGTGTGTGTGCAAATCAGTGTGAAATCTTGCTAAAAACGCAAGATTTGTTTTGACAGAAAAGAATCGATTTTGTTTAGAAAAAATTCGATTTCTTTGTTGTAAGGAATTCGCCATTAGTCAATCTTCCGCAGTTATATACTTATTGCTATTTCGGTTGTCTTGTGCATGTGCAATCAATTTATTGCCATATTTTATTCAGAAGCCGCGGAAGGCAAGGTGGCACACACCTCTGACTTGGAGAAGTCTCTGCACCTTGAAAGAAACTAAATATTTTGTTTATCATTTTTTGGTTGATTTTTTTAAAATCTTCTTAACTGAGTGGATAAAGGTAAAAAAAATTCTAAATTAATTTCCAACACATGCAAACATCTTTTGTTATAATAGGCAGGCCCGGCAGAACAGCTTCAGCCCGAGTGGGTGGTTATGGTGTAAGATGTAAAAGCTTGATTTCACTAATAAAGGACTACGTCCCTATCGCTGTAGGAGCGTAGGAGTACGTCCCTATCGCCAATAAGTCTTTGTTTATCAAAGTCATCTTTGTAGAACTTAACTACATCATCGACATCTATTTTTTGGCCTACAGCGAATTGTTCCAGACGTTCCAGTAGTTTGAAGAAACGAGAAGAATCATTTATGAATCTTGCATTTAAGTATGATAATAATTGGTCAAATATTTCAAAAATGATTTTCTTTAAAAATTATTCGGTCTTTTGAATTTGTAATTTTCTGAGGTACTTCATCGATACGTTTTGGTGCTTTTCGTTGACGGGGAATTTGGGGTTCTTCAATTTCAAGATCAAAATTTGGAATCACTGGAAGCGCCCAGCACATCAATAGCAGCTTCTAATTTTTGAAGCTTTTCCACAACACTGAGATCCGACTTTAGTAAATTTCTGTTTAATATTTGAATTCGGTCGAAAATCTCAATCATTAATGTCGGATAGAAAATGCATTTAAAAGACTCCATGTATTCATAAAAACCTGCGCTTTGGCTGATACCGCACTATTTTAAGTTGATCATATAGATGTTGTTTATAGAGTTAAAGAATACGGAAACAATTGTCAAATAAAGTGACGTAAATGAAAAAAAAAATCGGCCAAGTGCTAGTCGGACTTGCGCACGAAGGGTTCCGTACCATTATCTATAAAAAACGGCAACAAAATCACGTTTGTTGTATGGAAGCCCCCTCAAAAATGTATTTTATTCTGTAGTATTTGTTGTGGCAATAGAAATATGTACATCACCTGTGAAAATTTCAAATTTCAACTTTGGGTACGGAAACGGAACCCTAAAAAGGAACTTAACATTTTATTTGAATAGACAAAAGCAAAATGAAAAGTGAAATTCTTAGGAATATAAACTGCGGGCCTTTTAAAATCGAAATATCTTACTTGTTATATCCACAGACACAGATAAGCCATATGAAGATGAGAATCCTCGGCAGCCATTTTCAGATATCAGATAAAAAATGAGAATGAGTGTATAGAAACCTCACACATACACAATAGGGATCTTCAGGCACCGGTTAAATTGTTGTTGCAATTCACATCTATTCATCGACGCGGGAAGAAATTACAAATACAACAATGTAAACAAATGGGTTTTGGAGGGTGAAACGTACGAAACATTCTCATCTTCATATGGCTAATCTGTGGTTATATATCATTCCTCTACATCTACGACCACTGCACTCGTACTACTAAAAAGAAAGACGGAAAGAGAAGCTGCACACTATAAAGAGCCAGCACGAGGGAGAGAGTACAGGGAATGAATTCATCCGATGAAAAACCATATTGTGTTGCCGTTGGTGGTTTTTTTTTTTTTTATTTAATTTTTTTTTGTCATTTATGAGATTTAAAATTTCTAATCTTTTTTGAAAAGTACTGAAATTTCGAGTGGGTTAGTTAAAAATCTCGAGAGGGTTTAAATACCCATATTACCTGCCGGACCTGTTAATAGGTGTGTTTTTCGTGCATGGTTATCCGCTTAAAATATAAAAAGGGGATTCATGTAACGTCGTAAAACACTAGATAAGTTTATCTTTTGGATAAGTTTATCTTTTGGTAAATGAAATGTTAACGAAGTTTTAAAACCGCTCCTACGATTTTAAAATTTTTTTCTCAGATTAAGATTTATTTTATATAAGAAATCACTCGGTGTGCATCGCATTGGGTTAAAAAAAAAAGTTTCAAAAGTATTTTTTTAATCAATTTATTTCTAATTTTGTTGATTTAAAACAATTTTCCAGTTAAAATAATATAATTTCCTTGCATGCATACTGCATATGTGCAACACGGGGCTATATTGTTAATTTGTATGTACTCACATAATACTGCCTGCAACTTTACTAAGTTTTGGCAAATATTACTCGCCACGAATTTTTTACGTCAGCGACATTGTTTTGTGCAAAAAATTCTAGTTTGCGTACCACGAATGTTGTTCTTCCGGAAAAAAATTTCTTTCTCACCATCAATTTTTTGTTCGTTCAAAAGAACTGTATACTAAGCCTTACCTATTAAACAAAAATAATATTTTAACTTCTAAACTGACGTTAATAACACATTTAATTATTTTTTAATATTGGTCCTAGCAGTCGAACCATATAGGTCGGCCAGTACCTACACAAACATGGAGCTAGTTAAAGAAAAATTAAAATTCTGGCACTTTACCATTTAACGGAGGTATTTATAAGTGAGTATTGTTTGTACATTTATGTCTTAGGTATGTATGGAATTTTGTTGTATTAAAAACAAATTCAGAATCTTTCATTTAAAACTAAAATTTTATTAATTAAATGCCAAATTTATCTTTTTAGTATCATTTGCTTAATTTTTGCAAGATGTTTCACTTTTTAAAGCGTGTTCAGCTGGAGTAATTTTTTATATATGTATTAACGGTTTGGAAGAAAATCGACGCAAGTCAACAAATTAAATTTTTGAGTTAACATCGCATTTTGTGCAGAAAAAAAAACTATTCCACAAAATCTTTTATGATTTTTTTTTGTAGGCCGCTCAATTTTCTACAAAAATAGTTTTAAGTTTAGTGGTTTTTGTATACAAAAGACATACGAATATTGCCAAAATTACATAAAACTCGGAGTTATAAATGATAAAGCCAAGATATTGAAGAGCAAATTATTTGACATAATAATTGTCAAATAAATGTTTCTACAGTTTTCGACGATTCTTTTTTCTAAGATTTCAGATCTCTTGCCTTCGCCAAAAGATTACCTCCTCGTTTAGTTACTCCCTCCTCACATGTAATTAAATCTAAAATCCAGCAGTAACTAAAGTAATCAAACCCATAAAAGATACTAAAGTACCCAAATCCAAAAATAAAAAAGCAATTGTTACTTTTGATTACTTAAAGTAATCGCTAGGATTCCTTACACCACTATCAGTAACTTCCCTGACCAGCGCTTCATAAAAGTTAGTTAACATATGGCTATTCTAAGCTCAACAAACCCACCATTTTAGGGTTCTTTTAGAAAAATCACCTGAACCCACCTTTCTCAAAATAATTTAGTTTTTATATAAATACTATTTTGTAATTTAATACTTCTTACTGAGTTTTGAACTACTTCACGTTCTGAACGGCGAATATCGTTAAAATATGATCATCTACCTTTCTTTCTTTCCCAACGCAGAAAGAATTTTTATAATCAAAAACCTTTTTTTTTTTGTGTTTATTCCATTTCACTCTATAAATATAAAATTTTAAAAATAACCTTTCTAACACATACAGAATTTTTGAAATCAGATGCCACCTTTCATTTTTACCCCATTTCACCCTATAAATTCTGAAAAAATCCCTGATTCCATCCGTTAATAAACAACCTTTCAATTACAAAAAGAATTCCTTAAACCCGATTTTATTTTATTTTTACTCCCTAAACAAAATTTAAAAAAGAATGTCCCTAAAGCTGTTTCCTTAAAAAAGAAAATTTTTTAAATCGGACATTTTTTATTTTTACCCCATTTCACCCTACAAATAAGAATAGTTGAAAAAGAATATCCTAAAAGCCATTTCTTAACCGCCTATAGCACCATTTGTTGAACGGTAATTGAATTGAACTGAAAAACGAAATTTTCGCTTATAGCGCCACCTGTTGAGACTTTTTCTACTTTTCTTTTTTCCTAAACCTTCGCGGTACAATTACGAAAAAACCCGAAGAAAAAAGTACCCAGTTCGGTGCAGTCGTTCTCAAGTTTTAAGCATCCAAACCCAACACCATTCATTTTTATATATATTTATATATAGATTTATGTATTATTTATTATTACAATAATTGAAAAAAAAATATAATATTAAAACTGCGCTTCTTTAATATTTTTTCTCAGAATATTGGTTAATCCACTCAAAATATATTATATCAGACAAAACCCAACAATCTTGAAGTTAAACCTCTATAGCGATGGACAGCGCAGAAGATTTGGATAAAATTATTCAGTTTGTAAGTAGAGTCGATTTCTTAAAATAATAGATTTAAAACGTAGAGCATATTATGTTTATTCAAAACAAATCATTTTGGTCAAAGTCCGAAGCTCATAGAAAAAAATTGATATTTTTATTTTATAAACAAAAACAATTAAGATTGCATCTCTCGCTCTCGGTATTAAAGCCTTAGTAAAGTCTGAACCTTATAAATTAATTTCGGACTTGGCCACGGAAACAGGTCAAAGTTCGGAACTAATCCTTCCATCGGACATTGACCAATGCCTTTAAATCAAATTCAGTCAACAATTTCTGAAATATTGATAAATTTTTGTATTAGCTTTCCGGTAGTATGTAATTTATCGGTTTCAACCCTAGGGTGGAATCGGTAAAGGTGATTTGTGATAATTGATAGTCACAATAAACAAATTCGGTATGCGTAATGTGATTGTCACATGTTGTAATCATATTTTTCCGACTTTTTCTTGTGACAGCTATTTTGGTGTCATTTTCATGTAAAATTTAAAAGGCTTCAAGAAAAATGAATTTATTTGTATCTGTGCAATTACTTTTAAGACCTGATCGTAAGACATAATAGTAATATCTGGCTCTTAACGATAAACCTAAGAAACAAATTTGATATTTTCGACCTACCAAATCCAAAGTAAGTACACACACACTAATTTGTACTTTTTATATATTGGCAATTACAAATTAAAAAGATTCTTAAAAAACTTTCGACGAAAGATACATGTGGGATATAGTGGTCCCACCACAAGAGCACAGTCTCGCCGTGCCAATGATGGTGCATCCACTCCACCCCTGGTATTTCCTAGAGATGAGCTAAGTCCTGAATTTGCATTCACGGGTATAACTGTGAATGCTATTTTTCATTCACTGTGAATTTAAACTGTGAATGTAAACTGTGAATTTCATTTCGTAGTGCTGACTTTCTGTGGGTACTTAAAAGTAAAAAAAGACATGCCAAACCGCATAAAAATACAAACGCTGGTTATCTGTAAAAGAGAGTTTTCAAAGACAATGATTTAACGACTTTTCCGCAACAAAATTAATCGATGGAAATTTTTCAAAAAAAACTACAAGGCAACAAACAGTTTGAAATACGGGTTGGATACGAAATCACGCATTACAAAATCCCGAATCACAAAATCCCGAATCACGAAATCCCGCCGTTTCACTAATAATTGACAGCACAGTATGGATTTTCATTTCCATAGTAATGGTTAAACGAATCAATGAGAATCAACGAGAAAGAAGTTTCCTACTATCGTACTTGAATATTCCATATGCCTAGTTTAACCAGAAATCACGTTTGAAGATGTAAACTTTGGGTGGTCTACGAAGCTCTGTTTAGCCGAATATCGCGTTTAAAGATAAAATTTGGTTTTTCGTTAAAAAATTGTTGAAAAAAGTTGCGAAAAAAATTAAATAAGAACATTTTTTAAAATTTTCGAAAAAAGTTTCAAAAAAGTTTTTCAAAAAATCATGTGATACGTAAGGTGGCACCACTCCCTAGATCACGAATATGCAATTTTTAATTCTCTAAGATGTCTAGTTTATAGACTTTAAGGCCGCCTACGATAGCATA
The DNA here is from genome assembly GCA_932273885.2 of Leucozona laternaria. Taxonomy (NCBI): domain Eukaryota; kingdom Metazoa; phylum Arthropoda; class Insecta; order Diptera; family Syrphidae; genus Leucozona; species Leucozona laternaria. The sequence goes on from OW026366.1 coordinate 211,096,998, forward strand.
GCCAGGGTAGAACTTTACAAAGCCATGAGAGAATTCGGCATCCCAAATAAATTGACACGACTATGTAGGTTGACCATGACCAACGTAACAAGCCAAGTAAAAATAGCCGGATTGCTATCCAAACCAATCAACATCTTTAATGGACTCCGACAAGGGGATGGTTTGGCCTGCCTCCTCTTCAACCTGGCGTTGGAGAAAGCAATCCGTGACTCTGGCACGGCAACAAGAGGGACCATCGTCAACAGGTCCAGCCAGATACTGGCTTACGCAGACGACATCGACATCATCGGCAGAACCGAGCAAGCTGTACATGATTCCTTCATCCAGATCGAGCAGGCGGCACAAAATCTGGGGCTGCACATTAGTGAAGGTAAAACAAAGTACATGGTGGCGTCGAATGCGAGAGGAACAGTTGGTCAAACAATCAAGGTAGCGGAGCACGAATTTGGGTCAATAGTAGCAGCCGATAACAATATAGAAGAAGAAATACGCGGGCGGCTTCTCAAATCTAACAGAGCCTACTATAGTCTGTCAAAGCTCTTCAAATCCAGAAATCTCACCATAACTTCAAAACTGCTGCTGTACAGGACCATGGTCCTGCCAGTACTCACATATGGATCCGAGACTTGGGTGCTTAGCAAAAGGCACTCCGACCTCTTAGCCGCGTTCGAGAGAAAAGTCTTAAGGAGAATTGTTGGCCCCATATGTGAGGAAGGACGATTCCGGAGACGGTACAATCATGAATTGTACGCAATCTACCTTGAAGCAGATATCGTGACAAAAATTAAGCTCGCTAGACTCCGGTGGGCAGGGCACCTAGCTCGCATGAGCGAAGAGGAACCTGCTCGGAAAGTTCTTTGTGGTACATTCTATGGTAGACGACAGCGTGGTAGACCATGCTTGCGCTGGAGAGATGGCGTGGACCAGGACGCCCGGAGCATTGGGGTGCACAACTGGATGGCGGCGGCTCGAGACCGGGATGGGTGGAGAGACTTGTTCAAGGAGGCCAGGACCGGACCCCGGTTGTCGAGCCGACGATGATGAAGATGTCTAGTTTAGCAAGAAATTACGTTTGATGATGTCAACTTTGGGGGGTCTACGAAGCCGCAAATCGCTTTTAAAGATGAAAATAGTTTTTTCTTACAATATATGTTGTCAATTGGTGCGCTTGTAGTTTTTGTTTAATAAACAGTACTTTGGATTTTAACCAACTTTTTCGGGGACACACCCACTCACGCGACTCCGTCGCTCTGCTTAGGGTATGTTAAGTCGGCTGGCAGGCGCCAACGCAAACAGTTTTTGTGATTAAAAGTACTTTGGGTGACGTCAAAAAATATTTTTGACAAATGTCCAGAAAAAAATGTATGAAAAATCCAAAATTTTTTCAAAAAAAAATTATTGAAAAAAATATTTGTTGGAAAAAAAAATTGATGAAAAAAAATTGTTGAAAAAAAAAATTATTGAAGCAAAAAATTAGTTGAAAAAAGTATTTTTGACAAAATGTCCAAAAATATTTTTGGCAAAAGTCCAAAATATTTTTGTCAAATGTCCAAAAATAATTGGCCAAACCAATCTCTAAAGATGGAGGAGGTCTTACCCCCTCGTAGTTCTAACAAAACAAGAACTGAATTTTTCCCGAACCAACAGTTCCTTAAATACTTTCCATTTGTTTAAAAATAAATCAAATTAAATATTTTATTAATAGTTCTAAAATAGTATTGAAAATCCCGCCACATATTTCCAAAAATATCTATAAACCCACCTTGAATGTATCATACAAAGTATTGATGCAACAAAATTGGTCCTACATACACTTCACCTACAGAGCGCATTTTTCTATTTTCCAATCAAACACGTATTTATACATTCATTTTGCGAGCTTACAACCCTTTTTCTACCTTACCTACTAATCGTCTCAGCAACCGAATTCCATATTCCACTTCAAATTCAAACAATTGCGTTATGCGAGGGCTACCTTTCCAGATTTTGAGAAAGAGCCAATAAAAAGAGTATTTTAAGAAAAAAAGAGCCACCACTGAAAACGTCCCCAAAATAAAAAAAATTTTGTGAGTGCCGGCACTCACGGTTAATATGTGTAAACATCAACGTGCGCGGATCCAAAACGGACTTGTTCTTGCTTGATACGGATCTTAAGATTTTTTTTCACTGAACGCGTCCATCCTAATATGCAGATCGTAACGTTGCACACCGTAACGTTGCACGACTTAACGTTGCACACGAACGTTCACGTTTTTTTTCACTCTACCGCCAGCATAGATGTTTACACATCAAAAATATGCAGGACTGGGTCTTAAATCTATTTGATTTAGAATAGACGCAGAGATTTAGGGAAAACAAAACACCACACGCGCTTCCTCTAGGTATGATCTTAAAGTTGGATTTGGTAATTTTTTAATGACATCAGTTTGAACCACTTCGCTGATATCCTCGTTTACAGGTATACAAGAGTTCATCCCCTGGGGAGACTTGATCTCTCAAGTCTCCCATATAAGATGGGATCAAGTCTCCCAATTTGGGCAAATTGGAAAATAAAATGATCAACATTAATTTAGGGCACATAACTAAACTTTAATAGGATACAAATCTTTTTTGAAATAATTTAGAATATATAAAAAATAACTTGTGGTACTTACCACAAAAAACAACAGAACAATAAGAATCGACAGAACAGTACAAAATATATACGAATCACAAAAAAAATAAAAACTGCCACGTGCTCAATCACCGCTAGTTGATTGAAGACTGGAATAGACACATTGATATGATTTGGAAAATACATTTCAATATTGCCAAATAGGCTTTTTTAACTCTTTTGGAACTGGAGATATAAGGGGAATCAAGTATCCCTCAGGGGATCAAATCTCCCTCTTCCCCCTACTTATGTGAAACATATTTTAGAAAAAAATTGGTAGGCCAATTTTAATTATTTATCAATGTGGAATTAAGAATTTAATTTTACAAAAAATCTTCCACCCGGTTTCGAATAATCGAATTTTTAAAAAATTATTTTGAAATATTTTTTGAAATCCAAAAATAATTAGTTGCAAAGTTTTGATATACAATATTGTTCAAATTTATAACAAGCTTGTGTATAGAAAATTTTGTTTTAATCGATAAGTCAGATAATGAGAATGTCGAAAATAAAAAGGAAACCGTCCTATAATACGCTTAAAATGACTTCTTTGGGTTGTAACGAGATGATCTATATGGATCATCGGCGATAATAAAATACGGCTAATATTATTATTATTATTTTCACACTTCCACGAGTTCAAAAGCACAGCTATTTGTTCTCAGAAATGAACAGAAGAGGATCCTGTTGTGTTTTGATCTTTTTTTTTTTATTGAAGTGAGGAGAAAAAAGGACATAACTGCAGAAAGCCATATTTGGCCTCGTATGCGAAAAAGGGTTAATAATAGTTCAATGCTAAATTTAATAATTTTAAATGCTAGACCTTACTAATTTTGATAACAAAAAATTTATCAACATCGTAGGAGTCGTTTATGAGCAAAAAACGATTTTCCTTAACGATATTTTTGATTATAAGAATAACTTTTATCTAAAATCTTCTAGATAATGTTAAAAAATTCTTTTTGCCAAGCTAATTAAAAATCAATCAAGTCGTTTTTGAAATATCGAGTTGTCAAAATAAAAATTCTTTGCAACGTTCGGGAAATGTTTAGGAGAAAAGCCACAAGGTAAGAAATTGGGTTTTTAATCAAAATGAACGTGTTCAGATTTCAGAGAATTTTTTACTCAGAGGAAAAATTTCAAACAATTTTTCACAAAGGGTTAATAAGAGGAAAATTTAAAAATTATGAAAAAGGAAATTTAATAAGATATATTATTCTTAAGAAGAGTAAAAAGAGCCACGAAAATCTCAAAAAGAGCCAATTTGGGATGATTTTAGAAAAGTGGAGCCAAAGAGCCACACCTGATCCAAATTGGCTCTTTAGAGCCGCGAAGGTAGCCCTGTATGCGATTATGCCTGTATCTCCTGCTTTCACAAGCACACAAACACAAGCAGTTCATCAACTCACAGGTTTGGGAATGTAGCTCTTTTAATTCTTAGATTTGGTTGGATAGCATAAGCAATAGCAACGCAGTAAATCTTGAATAGTAGTGAAAAGTGAATATTCGTTTCACATTCACGGTTTAACAATTCGCAGTTGTGTGATGTATGATGTTGCGTTGTGACTAGCGATTAGAGATTTTTTCATTCACAGTTTAGCCATTCACAGTTTAGCCATTCAAAGTTTATTCGCAATGAAATAGTGAAAATAAAACGATGTTATTAAATTAAATAAAATAGATTGAAAATGTTTTAATATTTTTTTGTTTTATTTATTTTAAACTTTTGTTTTTTAATCACAACTAATTTTAACTTTTTTTATAATTTTTCGCTACGCGTTTCGGAATTATAATTCCATCATCGGGCTGTTTGCAACTTAAATCAATTTAAAACACTTTCAATCTATTTTATTTAATTTAATAACATCGTTTTATTTTCACTATTTCATATTCACACACAACTGGAGACGTAAAAACCATTATGAACTTTATTCGCAAGTTGTTAGCAGGTTGTGAATGTGAATTTTCATTAGCTGTGAATAAGTTCAGTTCAGCTCGTACACTACGACAAGCTTTAATGACGGACAGGTTTATGCAATCCACTGTAGCCAGAATAAGAGGCAAACGTTCTATCTTGCCTACACAATTTTTTCTGGACAGAGTATGGTCGATAAGAACGTGTAGTAGAAGCAACTTGCCTCGCTCATAATTAAGTCTTTTTGTTATAGAATTATTAAACTTAATCAATTTAAAAGTGCGTTTTATTTATATCGACCCACATACATTTATGTATGTATGTATATTTTTCGGCTTTTGGATTTTTCAGCTGGAGTTCGGTCAATCCACATTCCTCCTTTCCTCCAGCTGGCACTAACTTTGAATTTTCTTGGGGGTTTAGTGGCTACCAAGGGCAAGATGGTGCGCAGTGGTCAGCTCCAATAGTCCAAAGCACGGTGACTTCCTCAACTTCTAAGCAATTTGGAAACAAAATTTCGCCCTTGAAAATAAAATTTACCCCATAAATAAATAAAACAAACGGATTTATTAGTGTCTAATTTAAGCGGGCTGTAGGTCAATTAAAAGATGTTAAGTTACTGCGACGTTTCGAACATGTATATGTTCTTCATCAGGCCTTTATTTTTGATAAAATATAAAAACATTGAAAATATATATATAAATTAATTCACTATAACAATGTGAAAAAGTCAAGTAAACTTACAAATTCAAAAAAGAAACAACTTAAGTTTTACAACAAAATCACATTCCGGAAGAATTTAAAACTTTAAAATTATTGCAACTGAAAAATACAAATTAAGTTAAATTGACAAATGCAGATCTTCTAATACAATTACTTTTTGCAACAGAATCAAACGAGATCAAAGAAGATCTGCATTTGTCAATTTAACTTAATTTGTATTTTTCAGTTGCAATAATTTTAAAGTTTTAAATTCTTCCGGAATGTGATTTTGTTGTAAAACTTAAGTTGTTTCTTTTTTGAATTTGTAAGTTTACTTGACTTTTTCACATTGTTATAGTGAATTAATTTATATATATATTTTCAATGTTTTTATATTTTATCAAAAATAAAGGCCTGATGAAGAACATATACATGTTCGAAACGTCGCAGTAACTTAACATCTTTTAATTGACCCACAGCCCGCTTAAATTAGACACTAATAAGTTTGAAAACAAAGGTCACATATAAAAAAGTAACAATTACGAACGGATTTATGACAACTGTCACTACTTGTCACTCAAAGTAATGCCAAGTTTTGAATAATTTTTGGTGATCACTTTACACAGACGGAAAAATTAATTTGATCATATTTGATTATCTTAAATATGAATATCACCAATCACATTAGCCGATTCCACCCCATTAATACTGAATTTTCACTCAGCCATATATTTTGACTTTGAAACGATTATATGTATCTCGTTTTGTCAATTTTTTTGTAAAAATATTTCTTCAATTTTAAATATCTATTGATTACAAAAAAAAATCTTAGGGCGCCTGTAGATAAAATTTCCAATTCATACAAATTTTCAGTATTCAGAATTCTTCAATTTCGTAAAACCACAATTTACTCATTTTCCATATTAAAATTACTTTATAATGCCCACAGAAACATAAAAACATAACTTTTGAACAGCGTTTCTTTAATATTTTATCAGATTGATGGTTATTTGTCAACTAAAAATACAATATCAGGCATAACCCAACCGTCTGCTTGGACTTCAACCTCTATAGTGATCGACAACGCAGAAGATTTGCATAAACCTATTCAGTTGGTAAGTGCACCTTCTATTTCTTAAAATACTAAATTTGAAACGTAGATCCAGATTTTAGAGAAATATAAAGAAGTTCTCCAGTTTGACAATTTTGGTCAAAAATTGACTTTTATTTTTGATGTTGGTCAGTCATACTGAAATAATATACAATTGCTAAGTTCGCACTAGGTATAAGTTGGTAAAGTATGACGCAATTCGCTTTTATTTTGCTTTTGTTTAAATAAATTAAATATTAATTTGTAGTTGAGGGTTTCGTGGTCAACTGTGCCTCTCGAGATTCGTGCTTTTAGTTAAAGTCCGAATCTAATAAATTAATTTTGAACTCTGGCTACTACAATTGGACTTTGACTGATTTCTTTGCTCACTGTTGAGCTTTGACTAGTGAAATCTAGGTTTGACAGAACATAGACAACTTTGACTATAAGTGTATAACATACCTACCTGCATAAGTATATGCAAAAATTGAAAATATTTCGTAAAAATAACTTTCTTTTTGAATTTAACGAAAAAAATTAAATTTAATTTCGTTTCATTATTTTCTTTGAAAAGGTGCTTATAGATATCAATCAAATGCAAACTATCTTTACCAAAGGAACAGTAAAGCAATATTTATCTCATGGTGAATGTGAAGTGCCCATAACCTTTTTCAAAGCGCATGGAAGATTAGACGAATTTCATAGAGAAACTCTCGAATTTCCACTGAAAGATTCATGCAACAAAATGAAATACATCTGGGATACTTTGGCAAAGGTTTAAAATTTTTAAATAAATATTTAAATGATCTAAAACACCAATGAAGGTTCAACTACAACACCTACTGTTAAACTTTTGAAAGGATAGACGGCCTATGTGAGCCATGTTTGTAAATCTCTAATCTTAGTTTATACTGGGTGATTCGCATACGGTGTGACAAAAAGCTAGAGCGTGTAGGTTGGGTTGAGATAAGAAAAAAATCGTATAGGAGGGGAGAATATTCCCCCCGTTTAGCCTGGAGGGGCTATTTTCTAAAAAAAAAATGACTTAAAATAGAGAAAAAAAAAATATTAAAAAACTAAACTTACACATAAAATGCCATGACACACCTTTTTGTGAAGCCAGAAATCTCATATTTTATTGTGTTTTTAAATAAAGTTGTTTTAGAGAATAGTTTTTGAAAAAATAATTTTCAAACTCAAAATTTCGAAAATAAAATTGAAAAAATTATGTTTAAACTAATTCTATGCTTTTATTAATTTTAAATTATGTAGTTTGAAATTTAAAAAAAAAAAAATTTCAAAAATTTCAAGTTTGAAAATTTGTTTTTCAAAAACTATTCTTTAAAATAACTTTAATGTGAATTTTATTATTCTAAGGAAATTTGTTTAACGGGTGATTTTTTAAGAGGTTTAGAACTTTTTTAAAAAAAAAAACACAAAAAATTCGAAAAACTGAATGAAATATTTATTTGAATCGATAGTTTGAACCTTGCAATTTAATGTTTAAAGATAATTTCATGCAAATGTTGACCGCGGCTGCGTCTCAGGTAGCCCATCCGCTGAGTCCAATTTTGGCATACTCTTTCACACATATCGGCCGGTATCTCACGAATGAATGCATGGATGTTGGCTTCCAGTGCGTCAATCGAAGCGGGCTTGTCCCTATAGACATTAGCCTTGACATACCCCCACAAAAAATAATCTAATGGTGTCAAATCGCACGATCTAGGCGGCCAATTGACCGGCCCGAAACGTGAAATTAACTGTTCACCAAACTCGCCTCGCAATTGCGCCATTGTTTCGCGTGCTGTGTGGCATGTGGCACCGTCTTGTTGAAACCACATATCATGCAAGTCAAGAACTTCCATTTCGGGCAAAAAAAAGTTTGTTATCATCGCTCGGTAGCGTTCACCATTGACAGTAACGCTGCGATTCGCATCATCTTTGAAGAAATATGGCCCAATAATGCCGCCGGCCCATAAACCGCACCAAACAGTGGCTTTTTCGGGATGCATTGGTAGCTGTTGCAATGCTTCTGGCTGATCTTCACTCCAAATGCGGCAATTTTGCTTATTTACGTACCCATTCAACCAAAAATGAGCCTCATCGCTGAACACAAGCAGCGCGCGATGAACATTTCGAACCGAGCACGAATTTTGATAGTAAAATTCAATAATTTGCAAGCGTTGTTCATTTGTAAGACGATCCATGGTTAAATTGCAAACCAAACTGAAGCTGTTTGACAGTGACACAAGGTACTAAACACACGTCAGCTGTCAAAACCAGTGTTGCCAAAACCAAACCAGCTAAAAAATCACCCGTTAGATTCAGAATTTCAAATTTTCTTCATATTCTATTATTTCTTAAAATATTACGGTTGTCGTCCTACTACTAAAACGATTCGGCTCTAGACGCTACAATTATGGTGTTGCAGCAAAACAACTATCGTTATAATAGCGGGAAGGGTAAAGTGCGATGAAAACACCGAAGTTTTTGTTTTATTTTATCGTCAATTGTATCATCTCGAGCCATGCCGATTAACTATCGTCTATTAAAACGATAACCGTTTTAAGAGTGAATAAGAACCATATGTCAAGACTAGAGTTTTGGAAAGATATTGTAGAAGCAACTACTCAGCTTCTCAAACCACAATCAAATCGAAATAAACGAAAAAACTTGCATCTTATTTGTATTTGTATTTGTATTTCTGTTATTTTTTTTTTCTATTTATATATCTAAAATTTGAAGAACTTATAAAATAGTTGTAAGTTCTTGGACTAATAGTTAGGTAGACTATAATATTTCAAATTAAATTACATTAAACTACATTAAAATTGCTATTTACTTTATAAAAATAATTATATTTTCAGATATCAACCCAAATCAAAGAAAAATTGAAAGATACTAACAAAATTCTTCAATCGAATGAACCAACGTTGCAGCCCATCTGTCGTGATATTCTTGTGGAAATAACGAAAGCTGAAAGATGATCCAGTCTTACATAAGTACAAAATAACCACGAGTGGGACACAAATGTTCCCACCGTTAACTCGCTCATAATTTGTATGTTAGTTTTAAGCATTGACTATGATGTATTTATCGTTTAAGTACAAACTGGAATTTTTTTCAATAGAGATGCTTTCTTCAAAATAAATAGAATACGTAGGAACTTTTAAAGAATTTTCTTTGTATAGCTGAATTGCTTGGATTTTAATAAATTTTTTTGGAAAATTTGGAAATATTGAACATTTCATGCAGTCGGGCAAGGTTGCCAGTTTACGTGTTTTCCCCTAGATTTAAGGGCTTTTTTTTCGTTGGGTGTAATCTGGGGGGGTGGGATGTTTGGGGGGATTCATTTACAGCTAAAAGGTTTAGGAATCGTATATGGGTCATGAAGCAGCTGACAGTATTCTACGAGTAAGATATTCCTTACATTCTGAATGCCACAATTTACACCAACAGAAGAAATGCTGAATACTTTCACAAGTGAGAAGATGTTTGTACATATCAAACCGACGCGACAGCCAACACGAGATGACGATCGTGTATTCTCACTTTTTTATAATAAAGTGCAAACAATTTTTTTAAATTCCTTTATATTTTAATTTTTATGTTAATTTATTACTAGTATATTTATTAAGGGTATTCATATGAAGGGTTTATAATAAATATTCTTTATACTACTGAAATACATCAGCCAAGTAGAAGACTTAGCACTATTTAATTGGACTTGTTGAATTATTGTTTCAAAATAGCTTTTAACAGCCTTTTTTTTTAACGCCAATTTTTATGGACTAAAGGCCGTTTAAAGCTATTTTGAATCATTAAGGGTATTCATGCAACGAGATAGGTATACAAATTGTGTAAAAAGATAAGTTTACGCAAAAGTTTACGTGAACGTCGTTTTTATTCATTTGGATAAATGCTGCGTAATTGAATCAGCTGTTCGTTAAACGTCAAAAATTTATTTGTGCAAAAAAATTATTTCCTGAAAAAATTTAAAAAAGTTAAATACAACACGCCGAAAATAAGCAAAAAGCAGAAATTAGTGCAATTATATGAACAAATATTGCTTTATTGCCTGATTTACTCATTTTAGAACTATTCGGAAAAACTTATGGTTTGTGCATTTTCTGTTACAAAAGTAAAATCCTCCTAATTAACTTTTAACAATAGATAAACAGAAAGAATTAGAGGATGCAATTTTAGAAGATCTAACTAACACTAACCATGGTTACATGCCGCCTCCACTGGGCATCAACGATGTCCAACATCACAACCACAATCCAATCCACAATCTGACTTGTATGGATTATGTCACTACATGACATGGATTTTTCTGCCTCCATTGGATTTTTTAAAGACATGTTCATAATCCGAGCATCGTTCATGCCCAGTGGAGGCGGCATCTTATGGCTGAGAATTCTAGATACACGTCTAATTCTAAAAGTCACAATGACGTTTGTATAGGTTTATCTAAATAAATTTGTATAAGTTCCGCAGCAAAATTCTTAGATAATTTTATTCAATTTGCGTTAACTATTTCCCATACAAAAATTTGACAGTTCATTTACCAAAAGATAAACTTATCTAGTGTTTTACGACGTTGCATGAATTCCCTTATTATGGCCTTGTGTCACAATGTCTGATTAATGGCGAATTCCTTTCAAAAAAGAAATCGAATTTTTTCTAAACAGAATCGAATTTTTTCTGTCAATTGAACGGAATTCGTATTTCGTAAAAGAATCGATTTTTTTTTGGTGTGATTGTGTTTGTGACTTTATAGCTGCAATTGACGCAAAACGTCAAGAAATTATTCACAAAACTATTAAGGTTTTACCAATAGAATTAAATTAATAAATAAAAGATATTAGCCAGCTTATACGGTGCCAATTTGTTAGTGCATTTTATTTGTTTGAACTTCTGTTTGCACATATATTTTTAAAGAAAATTGAAAAGTTTTCACCTACACTGAAAGTTTTTAACACGTCTTTCACTCGCGAAAGCAATTTTTTTTTCAAATTTGTGTTTGATAATAAACAACGCACAATAAATTATTTTTACAGCTGTACTGACTGAACATATTGTTGAATATTTTGTTAAATTATGTAGAATTCGTTGCAACCAAAAAATAAACAACTCGTCTTCCAAAAATTCCGCGACTTTCAATTTGACGTATTAGAAATGTCAAGTCTTCATAGTGTTTGTGCAAATCAGTGTGAAATCTTGCTAAAAACGCAAGATTTGTTTTGATAGAAAAGAATCGATTTTGTTCAGAAAAAATTCGATTCTGTTTAGAAAATATTCGATTTCTTTGTTGTAAGGAATTCGCCATAAGTTATTAATAATCAACTCGGAACTGAGTCTATTATCAACCTCACTCACGTCTCACTATGTGCGCGTTCAACGCTTACGTGGCAAATCAAATATTAATTAATTTCTTCAATTTTTATTTAATCAGTCAAAACTCATACATTTACTATTTTCAAAAATTGTGAAACGCTAAGTTTTACTGGGATACATTTTTATGGTTTTTGTCTCCAAGTTGTGGGTACTTAAAGAATTTTTAAAAATATTAAATAAATAAAATTAAAAGAAAAACTGATTTTGTTTTATTTTATTTAATTTTAATTTTAATCAAATTATTAACACAACTTTATTTATATTTTAATATATAAGCTACGCGTTTCGGAGTGTTATAGCTGCTACTTTTGATTCTTGCTGCTGATATAGTCAAACTTAAGCTTTTAGTTGTCATCTTGTGTTGTTCTTGTGTTGTTGTTGCTGTTTTAATTTACTTGAATATGTTTGGAGCTTTTTTTGTGTGGTGATATACGAGTGTTGTCTATTTTTTATCTATTATTTTGTTGGTGTTTAATTGCTGTTTCGTATAAAGTGTTGGTTTTTACGGTCAATTTATCATTTAATAAGCTGTCTTGTTCTATCTTGTATGCTTTGTAGATTTCATATTCTTCGATCGCGTCTAATATTTTGTCTTTTCTGCTTAGGTGTAATGTTTGTAGGTTTGTCTCAGGATCTGTATAATTATGGTTGTTGTTGATTAAATGTTGGGCGTAGGTGGATTTGGAGTTTGGTTTTGGTATATGTTCTTTGAATCGATCGTTGAATGTTCTACCTGTTTGTCCTATGTAGAACATTCACTAAAAGCTTAAGTTTGACTATACCAGCAGCAAGAATCAAAAGTAGTTCGCCTGATGATGGAGCTATAACACTCCGAAACGCGTAGCTTATATATTAAAATATAAATAAAGTTGTGTTAATAATTTGATTAAAATTAAAATTAAATAAAATAAAAAAAAATCAGTTTTTCTTTTAATTTTATTTATTTAATATTTTTAAAAATTCTTTACTGGGATAATTTAAATGTTGAGTAAGTTATCAGAACTTTACTCAGACATTGTACTTCTTAGTACCTTCTATACAAATGTAGGTACTATTAGCCGTGTTTTTTTTGCAAGTCCATATGGATTTGTCGAAAAAAACGACATCGGGACTTATAGTTTTACACGTAAATACAACAACAACTTAATCTATATGGACTTAGCTAAGTCCAGATAATTATCGGGACTTACGTATTGTAAGTAAGAAGTTCCTAAGTCCCGATGTCGTTTTTTTCGACAAATCCATATGGACTTGCAAAAAAACACGCCTATTACTCGCGAGAGAACACGTCTCCCGGGGAGTTATTTTCCCGGGGAATGTTTAGAATTGGGCTGATTATGTTTTTTTTTTTCTTAAAATGTGTTAATCTGGGGGAGATTTTGTTTTCATCCGGCAACACTGTTGTCGGGTCATAAAATTGATTTTATATGTATTTACAAAGAACTTAAAATTATTTATTTTGATACATAAATAAATTTGATAGATATTTGGAAATGCTGTAGAAAAAACTTGTTTTTTTTTAATCATTGAATCCAATTTAAAAAGGAATGAATTCAAACTAACAATTTTATTAAACTATTTTAAACGTTTTTTTTTAGTTTTTTGGTGAGTTTCGATATTTTTCATCTTCGAGGTTTTGAAAATTTGAATTAAAGTTTTTCTTTCCAACTCTAGGTTATATTTTTGTGTGAAGATTACCTGGCTTTTCAACAATCATTTTAAATTGGAGAATAATCGTGAAGTAACTTGATGCCAAACCATTTTTATAAGACTTCCTATAGAGCTGATAGTGGAATCCCAAAAAATGTGAGTAAGTATAATGATATAACTATTTATGTAAGTATAAAATATCTCTACGCAAAATAATGAATGAAGTTTTTTCCAATATTTTGTTATTTATTTGGAAGAAGTTTTATTCTACTATTTTGTGTTGGAATATCGAGTAGGTAGGTATTTGAAAAATCAGGTATTCGAACAATAAATATAATTTTAGTTAAAATTCCATTCTGGATATTAAATAAAACTATAATCTTAATAAATATATGTATAAAACAAAGTCGGTTTAGTTACACCATTTATAACTCGAAGAATGGCAGGACCAATTTTAATGATCTCTGATTTCTTTGATTCTTCTCCGTTTCGAATGGCAGAACAAATATGGAAAAAATAATTAACAGACAAAAATTATAGAGAAAATTTATCTAGAAATGTAAATATATAAAAATAGATCGTGGTTTGTTCGGCTGTTTAAAACTTAAAAACGACTGTACCAAATTGGTTACTTCCTACTGCGGGTTTATTCGCAATTGCTACGTAAGGGTTCAGGGAAAAAGAAACGTCGGAAAATTCTCAACAGCTGGCTTTGTAGGCGCACATTTCGATTTTCAATAAAAAAAAATTGTCCGATTAAGGAAATTCTCTTTTTGTTTAAAAGGTTTTCTTAGGAAATGTCTTAAGAGATATTCTTTTTCAAATTTTATCATTTTTAGGGTGAAATAGGGTAAACAAAAAAAAAAGGTGTCCAATTTAAAAATATTTTTTTTGGTGCCTGAAAGGTTATTTTTGAGTGGATGGTCTAAGGAATATTTTTTTTTTTTTCAAAAATTTGGTATTTATAAGGTGAAAGGGGGTAAAAAAGAAAGGCGGTATCCGATATCAAAAATTCTTTTTGTGTTGAAGAGATTTTTTTTAAAAATTTGATATTTACGGAGTGAAGGGGATAAACACAAACAAGTGGTTTTTGATTACAAAACTTCTTTCTACGTTGGGAAAGTAATAAAGGTTGGACTCAGATGATCATATTTTTACGAATTTCACCATTCATAACGTGAAGTGGGTCAAAACTCAGTATAAAGTAGTCAATTACAAAAAGTTAGCTTACATTTTTATCTATATTTTCATTTGTAATATTTATGCGAAGCTTAGGTTTGTCTACCCGTGCAAAGCCGGGCGGGTCAGCTAGTAAATATAATAAAAATATAACAATAAGAACAAACATACATACGTTTAAATATTATCAATTATCATCAATTAATATGATTTTAATTTTAAAAACATCTCTAGAACATTGGAGATCGATTACATCACATCGGCATATTTATAAAAAAAAAACTGAGAAGCTTTTGTAGCCGGTTCATTGATCCCGTAATTAGTTGAGTGCTGCGGGATACAAAAATAGTGGTTACCCCTTGGTCTTAAGCAATAATAAGCAGGAGTATAAGGTTTAAATAGCAACTGTAAGAGTGGGTAATCGATGTGACCAGTTGTAACATCACGCGCCAGAGAAATATAAAAGTAAACTCTTCTTGATTCAAAACATATGGTGACAAAGGTAATGTCCAATTAAGATGTCGAAGCGAAAACCTCGTGAGTCGTTTTCGAATTTTCTCTATTCTATTCGAAGCATGGTGACCAAACAACGCAGCAATATTTCAAAACAGGTCGTACAAAGCTAACAAAAAGGGACTTGAAGTTGAAAAGACACTTTCGAGTTCCTAATCAGAAATCCAAGCATGCAATTTCCTTTAGAAATAAATTTAATATAATGAACATATGCTTCCCAATTTCTTATCTAGAATCAAATATAACTCCTAAATCTTTATGATTACAATTTTTCAGAAGCTAATTGTTTGACATTTTGTAACCATACGTGATTGGAAAAGATGATCTGAAAAATGAAAGAATACGGCATTTTCCTATATTTAAAGATAAGTCACTCCAATAACACCATTTAAATAAATTATCTAGATCCTCTTGCAGTTGCATACAATCTGGAAGGGATTTTATAGTTCTATACATTTTATCATCATCCAAGATCAGACAAGATGAATCTGAAATGCATAAAGGTAAGTCATAAATAAACAGCAAGAACAAAAGTGGGCCTAGATGGCTGCCTTGAGGAACTCCCGATACGTTCAATATTTGTTCAGATTTAATTGGTCCGATTTTTACATATTGAATACGATTAGTGAGATAGCTCTTTAGCCAATTCAATAGTTGGCCATGGAAACAGTTCTTGCTAACAGAAATATCACAAGTTTGAAGTTCTTCTATGAAAGAAATTTTTTTTCTCAACATAATTTTGTTTTAATTTAACTGATTTTTCAAAATAACCTGGCTTTGCTCCAAAATTATTATAACACTTTCGAAATTCAATATAAATTTAGAATCAACACAACCCGTCATGCTAGTTGTTCATTATCAGTTTGATTCATTGGGTGCCTCTAGAATTTTATGCACACTAAAAAAAGAAACTACTTAATTTTGAAAACAAATAAATATATAGCCCTGAGGTGATCCTCGAAAGTCCATCCTCTAAATATTGCCTTTAAAATTCAAAAAGAATTTTTAAAATTGGATATCATTTTTTTTTCTACCCCATTTTACCATATATGTATGCAAATAAGTTAATTTAAAAAAAAATATATATACCCAGGTTTCCTCTCAGTTCACCCTTTCAACCATTGAATAAATACATATAGAAGGTGACACTCGACAACTTAAAGCGCTGTGGCACAGCCGTGGTGGAAAGGAAAAACGAAATAGATGATGTAGGTTTTTTTATGTACACAAACCAATTTTCAAAGGGATATTTATAAATTTAATTGTTCCCTTTTCTATTGGTTTCCATGATGATGAGGCTTCAATATTTTGTTTTGTTTTGAAATTTGTTTATTATTTTCAATCCCGAGGAAAGAAACTGTATGTATGTATATTTCTTTATCGGTATAAGTTGTTTTTAAATTTTTGTTAACATGAAGATTTGAAACTAACGCGAAGATTTGTTTTGCATATTTAAAAACAGAAAAAGCTACAAATTATGTATTTTATAGGTTGTATTTCGTTGGCAATTTAGAGACTTATAATAATTTGTTGATTTTAATTATTTTTGTCAAGCAACGTTTCAATTTTGCTTTGTTTTTTGTAACATATAGATTTTTATGAACAATGTATTTTGGCGAAAAATTCAAACTCTAAGTCTAGATTCAGTTTTTTGCCTGTATCTCCAATTTTACATTTTATACAACTGAAACATGCTGAACTTACTGCGTTTTATTGTTCCTTACAGATTTTAGAGCAAAAAATGTAATGCACCTATATAGTTGGAAACAATCTTCCTTCTTAATTTTTCGATTTAATTTTAAGTCATCTTATATAGATTTTTTCATTCTATGGGTTTGTTTCACAATGTCTGATTTAAGTTCTAAGCAAGCAACTTGAAACTTATTATTCAATTATAAACTACTTTTGCTTATAAACTACTCTAAATCTTCAAAGTTATAAGTAAAGTTCTAAGTATTTTAATGGCCAGATGAAGTGGCGATTATCAAATTTACATGGCAAACGAAAATAATAATAATTATTTTTTTTTGATTTTTTTTATCTGAAAAAAAACTATTTTGTCTGGAAAACTGGAATACTAATTGACACATTCATTTATTATTTAGGTAGATAAATTGTAAAACGCAATTTCTTTTAATGGGAAGATTTAGTTTTCGGATATTTTAAATGCCGAGTAAGTAATTATAACTTCCCTGGGACATTGTGAAACAAACCCTTATTCTTTTGTACGATTATTAATTAACTATAGCAGAATGGTCGTTTTTTTAATTTTGATTAAATAATCGTACACAAGAATCTGTAGTTAAATCTAGAAGTAAATTATCCTGCACGGTATGATAAAATTAAAAAAAAAATTAAAATAAAACGGCACACATAATATGTATACGTCACAGTGTACCTAGCCCTTATTTCACATAGTCTAATATTGTTCAAAATCTCGAATTTGAGCTACAAATAAGCATTTATAAAGCTGTAATTTTGGACATCAAGAGAATTATTATTTTCGTATTTTCGTCCGCTGGCGCTAACTTCAGACTTATTTTAGCGAAAACTTTAATAACTATTAGAAACTATGCGAGCTACAAGTTTTTGGTTAGCTCAAGAAATTAGCATTTATCTATCTACAAATTCAGATATCAACATTTTTCAATTCCCCCAAAGTAAAGGACGTAAATTGGTCTAGAATCCAAACTTTACTGTCTAAAAAAATGTTTTCAACTGCCTTGATTTTTAAAATGTTTCATTTATCAATTTGGTCAAATGAATAGGTCCATAAATTCTTTATTTGCAAAGGGTTAAATGAAAATACTTAATAATTGAAAAGAATCTATTAAATTCAAATTTTGCTTAGAATAGGTATGAGCGAATGTAGGTACTTAATCCCATTGGATTGTAAACTTATATATAACGGGTGATTTTTTGGCTGGTTTGGTTTTGGCAACACTGGTTTTGACAGCTGACGTGTGTTTAGTACCTTGTGTCGCTGTCAAACAGCTTCAGTTTGGTTTGCAATTTAACCATGGATCGTCTTACAAATGAACAACGCTTGCAAATTATTGAATTTTACTATCAAAATTCGTGCTCGGTTCGAAATGTTCATCGCGCGCTGCTTGTGTTCAGCGATGAGGCTCATTTTTGGTTGAATGGGTACGTAAATAAGCAAAATTGCCGCATTTGGAGTGAAGATCAGCCAGAAGCATTGCAACAGCTACCAATGCATCCCGAAAAAGCCACTGTTTGGTGCGGTTTATGGGCCGGCGGCATTATTGGGCAATATTTCTTCAAAGATGATGCGAATCGCAGCGTTACTGTCAATGGTGAACGCTACCGAGCGATAATAACAAACTTTTTTTTGCCCGAAATGGAAGTTCTTGACTTGCATGATATGTGGTTTCAACAAGACGGTGCCACGTGCCACACAGCACGCGAAACAATGGCGCAATTGCGAGGCGAGTTTGGTGAACAGTTAATTTCACGTTTCGGGCCGGTCAATTGGCCGCCTATATCGTGCGATTTGACACCATTAGATTATTTTTTGTGGGGGTATGTCAAGGCTAATGTCTATAGGGACAAGCCCGCTTCGATTGACGCACTGGAAGCCAACATCCATGCATTCATTCGTGAGATACCGGCCGATATGTGTGAAAGAGTATGCCAAAATTGGACTCAGCGGATGGGCTACCTGAGACGCAGCCGCGGTCAACATTTGCATGAAATTATCTTTAAACATTAAATTGCAAGGTTCAAACAATCGATTCAAATAAATATTTCATTCATTTTTTCGAATTTTTTGTGTTTTTTTTTTAAAAAAAGTTCTAAACCTCTTAAAAAATCACCCATTACCTAATCAAAATAAGCATTATTCTAAAAACCCATACATATAATTTAGCGAACTTAAACATTTTCTTCTTATCTATTTACTAAATTAAACCGGACATTATTGCAAGCCTGGCAGCTTTATAGTATTTTACTAGTTTTAAAGAATCGATAAATAATAATTTCGTAATACAAACTTTTTCTCTATACATCCATTAAAATAGCGTTTTATAAAATATTGCACTTTTTTTAATTTCGCCTGCAGCCTACAGTTTGAAAAAAACTGTGTACCCCTCAATCCTCTACGTTTCCCAAGCTTAAATAAAGTGGTACTAGAACGTAGCTTGTTTTATTTCCTGCATTTTTATATCTTTACCTTAACAATCAAATCAGTAGAACTGAAATTATAGTTGTATCTAAACAATACAGCTTTAATATCATGAAAAACTATAACCCCTTTTTTGATTTAAATAATTTGTACTTATTAACTGAAATCGTAACGAAAATATTTTCATCTACAATAATATATACATATGTAAATAGCTTAATTAAAAAAAAATCTTAATTTCAAACAAAACACAAATACATTCGTTTCCATAGTAATACACACACTTTCTGAATTTCATACGAAAGAAACACAACAACCGTTTCCATAGTAATTGATTGAAATTACAAAAACAAAACTGAAAAAAATCCTTTTCAAATACACGACCCTAACCATAATAAAGGAAATATTTTAAATTGAATACACCGACCTATAATATTATTTTAGGCGACAGCAGCGCTGCCAGCCGATTTGGTATAGTTTTCCTCGAGTGTCATCTTCTATATATGTTTATTCAAAGCTTTCAACCCTAAATAATTTCAAATTTCAAACACAAAAAGAATAAAGTTTAAACTCAGATAGCTAAACTTAAAAAATATTTAGCCTCAAAGAAATCCTCTCAAAGTAAACCTTTAAAATTCAAAAAAAATTATTTAATTTGAATTGTTTGTTTTTACCCCATTTCACCCTATAAATAACAGCATTTGGAAAAACAAATTATCCCTAAGGCCATTCCCTAAGAATAACTTACTTTTTGAAAGCGACATGTGGTTTCTGAAATCAAACAAACAAAGCAAGATTTCCGTTTAATTTTTTTAGGTATATACATAGGTAGACTATTTTCATTTGATTGTATTTTCCACTCCATCTCTCTGAGCTCTGACCTTATCTCCATTTGGCTACTTAGTTAAAATTAAAATGTTGAAATAAGGCATCTCAAAGCTTTAGACATCAATTACAACAAACCTATTCAGATTTGATGTATGTCCGGTTCAAAGCATAGATAAATAAATAGAAAATGTTCCACAACCACATACGCCCTCATAGCCCTCCACAAAAACTCTCAATATTTTGACTAAACACAATTTTCAACAATAAAAGTTCAATCTCCCGTGGTAAAGCCATCATGTAAGTTTGTTTATTTGTGGTAAAATTCAATAAACTTCAAGATGACATCAAAACAAACTGAAACAGCTGACTGTCAGAACAGTTGTCCTAACACTGTGAATAGGCTAACAAAACAAGTTGTTTCTATTCCCTTTGCTTACCTTTCAAAGTCGATATTATTTTTTTTTTCTAAAAATTCAAGTCGTCATGAAAAAATTTTGTACACAAAAAGTTCATCACGAATCACCGGTAGAAGTTCGACGCGATGAAGAATATAAACTTCCAATTGTTTATTCCGAACAATATGGAGTAAAATTTTGTGGTCTACAAAAATTACATCCATTTGATGCGGCCAAGGGACATCATATTGTAAAAGTAAATAATTTGAGAGCTTTATACTGATACCATTTATATATAGAAAGTAACAAGTGTAATTCGCAGATATTGAAGGCAGAAAATCTTTTAGCTGAAGGAAATTTCTATGTTCCTAGTGAAATTACTAAGGAGGAGCTCCTGGAGGTTCACAAGAAAGAGTACCTCAAAAGTTTAAAAGTATGTTTTATAGCTTGTGTTCTTCACCTTATACAGCATTTACAAATTTGATCCATTCTTTTCTACAGTGGAGTATAAATGCAGCAAAAATCTCGGAAATTGTTCCGCTACTACTCGTCCCAAATCATTTTGTTCAGCGAGGCTATCTGCGACCGATGCGTTTCCAAACAGCTGGTTCGATTCTAGCTGGTAAGCTGGCTTTGAGCTCGGGATGGGCTATTAATTTGGGTGGAGGATTTCATCATTGTTGTTCATATCGGGGTGGGGGATTTTGTGCGTATGCAGATATCACACTTCTAGTGACCAGAGTTCTACGGGAAGAAAAACACATTGCGCGGGTAATGATTGTAGACCTTGATGCCCATCAAGGCAATGGCCATGAACGAGACTTTTGCAACAACAACAATGTGTTCATTCTGGATATGTATAATGCCTCAATATATCCCAAGGATCATGTAGCAAAGGAGAGTATCAAGTGTGCTGTTGAACTGAAGCCATTCACTGAGGATTCAGTTTATTTAAAAAAGCTTGCAAGGTAATTTACATATTAGACATAGAATGCAGTGGTAATATATTATCTGATCCCACAAGAACTCTTAAGGACTCAATTAACAAGTTTCAACCGGATTTTATTGTCTACAATGCTGGGACTGATATCCTTAAGGGCGACTCCCTCGGTCTCTTGTCTATTACTCCCCAGGTTTTTAGTTTAAAATTTAAAGAAAAAAAAAATACTAATTTGTGTTCTTACTTTTGTTTTGTCAACAGGGTGTCATCAATCGGGATGAGTACGTCTTTACTACATGCATTCAAAGTAAAATTCCAATTGTCATGCTTTTAAGTGGTGGTTATTTGAAATCATCTGCTGTGGTTATTGCTGATTCGATTATGAATTTAAGAGCAAAAGGATTGCTTCCTTCAAAATAAATAATTTCGATCTATTGGATGTCAATTGGCCAGAGTAAAATTTTTGAAACAAACACTTTCAATCGGGTTAAGAACGACTTTTACGGAAGTGAAAAATGCGGACAGACTAGACAGGCTCCTTATGGAAGAAAGGAATAGTAAATACAAATATAGCTTCTTTCAAACGAACGGATGTGGGTCTGTGTTATTGTAAGCAAAAGCATCCATTTTGCTAAACTTTGAAAAATGTTCCTTTAAAATAGGGAAAAAAGTATAAGCTTTTTTATTTATGCAAATATATATACCTCCTGACTTTTTTATCAAAATGGGCTTTGTTTTATTTTTATGACAGGGGGCCAGGCACGCAGCTAGGGTGGGCTTGAGGGGCTCAAGCATTCTTTCATCAGTGCCGTACGAGTTCCCTATTGAGTCCATGGATCTAAAAAAAGAGGCTTCCAAGTGGGTTACAGAAAATTTTCAGCTAAGGAATTCCACCACGGTTTCAAGCCCTTCGACTAGGTTTTGGTGCAGTTGAGCGAGTGAATTAAATGGAAAAAGAGTGACTTTTTACTTCGATAATGCAATTTCGTTATGGGTTGTGTGTTGAATAAGTTAAAATACGTTAGAGTATTGGTATATCCACTATAAAACAATGTTGGTGATCATTGATCAAAAATGAATGATTGTATTGATAATTGATTTTAGGAACAAAATAGTTTCTGTAATATTCGAGTTTTTGAAAAACTGAATTACGCGGCTAACTTTCTAGAGTTACCTATAACTTTAGAGAATGCGATGTCGCATTCTCTTCAAAAATATATCAAAATGTTAGAAATTCAATAGAACAAATTACGTAAGCTTCTCAGAAAAGGAGAGAAATGCGAGAAATTGTCAATTACAATGATATGACCTGAAAATATAAATAAAAGATGATTTCATTGCCTACAGCTATGGTCTTCATTTCATTTATTATTATTTCTATAGAATCTTTTACAAATAGCTTATTAATGGCGAATTCCTTACAACACAGAAATCGGATTTTTTCTAAACAAAATCGATCTTAGCAAGATTTCGCACTGATGTACACACACACTATGAAGGCTTGACATTTCTAATACGTCAAATTGAAAGTAGCGGATTTTTTGGAAGAAGAGTTGTTTATTTTTGGTTGCAACGAATTGTACATAATGAAACAAAATATTCAACAATATATTCAGCCAATACAGCTATAAAAATAATTTATTGTGCGTTGTTCATTATCAAACACAAGTTTGACAAAGTAACACAAATACAATCACACCAAAAAAAAATCGATTCTTTTACGAAACACGAATTCCTTTCAGTTGACAGAAAAAATTCGATTCTGTTCAGAAAAAATTCGATTTCTTTTTTGAAAGGAATTCGCCATAAGTTACGATTTCAAATGTTAATTTTAAATCAATTTACAATCAGTATTAACAAAAAGTCAATGACAAATTAAATATTAATTTTTATTTTACTTTTCAACATTATAATTTCTTGTTAACCTATTGCCAAATGTCGGAATAAAACCGCCTCAAATTGCGTGGTGCCGCGAAGTCTTCTGATGAAAGAGGGTAAGTTGTTCCACTGTCTTACAACATAAACGAAAAAAAAATTGACGTTCGGAGTTTCTGCAACTAAATCTTGGTTGCAACAATGTAAAAGACTGAGACGAGTTGGCAAACTTTATTTTTTCTTTATCTATTATTATTATTATTTTATTCAGTGTTTTAAGGGACAAATATTTAAGATATGTGTAAAGGGGATAGCCGAGAATTTTACTAGAATAGTTCGAAATATGGTCGTATCGTTGGAGATTGAATACTTAGCGAGTCACATTATTGAACCCCACTGACAGGTTTTTTTTCATATCTGAATTATGACTGGTAAAGATTTGGCATCCATATGTTATTATAGGAAGGATAAAGGTCTTTGCCAAACTAAGCCGAATGTTTTGGGGGGTAAAATGCTTCGATAGGGAGAGATTGCGTAATAATCCATACAATTTTTTCCAATAATCACTTGAATATGGTCTTCCCAGGTAAGGGTGCAATTACTCAAGGTTTTCGTTTTCAAGAAAAATGCACGAAAATAGCTATGATCAAGTTTGTAAGTTTATAAATATTATTGCCTTGTTTCAAAAATAGTTTCATGACAAAACTAGTTTTATAGATGTTTGGATGTGTTCAAATCGGTATTATTCAGAAAAAAATTTGACACTTATGTAGAACTCGAAAAAATATTAGAAGTACCTCCGGATAAAACTCTAAATCCATAACACCACCGTGCAAGATTTGGGACTCCAAACTTCTATAAAACTAGTTTTGCTATGAATCTAGTTTTGAAACAAGTCAAATATGGCTGTAAGCATTTTGATTTTCCTGGATTGAGATGGAGGTTTTTTGTGTCGGAACAATTTAATATTCTGTTGAGGTCAGAGTTCAATTTATGAGCCCAATCTTCGATCATGCCTAGCTTGCAGCTCAGTTGAACTTGAGCATCATCTGCATACAAGTCAATTGAAGAGTACCAGGATTGGAGTGGAAGATCTTTGCTAAAAAATGTGAACAACATTGGACCGAGGATCGATCCCTGAGGAACGCCCGAAAAAAAGATTAAATGGGGAAGACATTTTTTCACCAACTACAACAGCTTGACTTCGACCACTTAGGTAGGAGAGAATCAGATGTGCAGCATTTTCTGAGAATCGGAATTGATGTTTCAATTTGAACACCAGTCTTTTTGTTTCAGACAGTATCGAATGCTTTGGACCCTCTTTTTTCCAATACCTTAGATAGAAACGACAGAATCGAGATTGGTCTAAGCTCTTGCTGATTTTCCAGGAAGACGAAAATGAAGATATCATAATGATTGTATTTAATACATGTGTAAGAGTTGGAAGAATGTGAGGAGGTGAAATCATTTTGATGAAATGAGGTTGCACTTCGTCAAAGCATGTAGCCGAAGATTTTATTTTAAGCACAGCACTTAGAACATCATCATGTGATCATCATATACTCTTTAAAATCGAAAAGAATGTTCTCATGGCCGTCATTCGATTCTGCCTAGTCAACAACCGGAAACGCTTCGTTTTGATTATTGTTTTGACTTTTAGGAAATTCTTCATTAAGGTAGTTGGGACATACATCTTGACAAGTTCCCCGCTAAAACAAATAATTTCGGAAATAGCCGTGTTTTATTATCTACGGATCTGGATCTTCCCATGAAAATAAAACGATACGGATCTTAGTAACAACTGTGTTGTATACCTATCTCTATTTTCTTACGTTGGTTTATTTTTCATGTAATTGTTGTCTTTTTTCTTAACACAACATTTCACACTACCTTATTTTGAGAAGCCATCTACCCGCAAGAGTGGGAACTAATTTTCGGATCTTTAAAACAGATCCAGATAGAGAGCAGGATCCCAAGTTGTTGTTGTATTACGTGTTAAAAATTGATCCTGATCCAGATCCGTAGATAATAAAACACGGCTAATATTAAAAACTTAGGGTTGGGCTTTTCTAATGGCACTCTTTCAGATATGAACAAATCAGCCCTCCTATATGTCGTGCCGCACAACACGTAGTTTATATGTTCTGATAGAGCGATTATAAAAAAATATATAGGTCAAATATCGGCGGTTTTTTGTATGCTATTTTCCTAGTGTAGATTTTGCGAACCATAAAATACTTACCATTTAAAAATTCGTTCTAAATTCAAATTGGTGTTTTTAATTATATAACTTACATGTCACGTCTGCTAAGTTGGAGAAGCGAAATTCAGCTAGATCAATCAGAATACCACATGAATTTAAAAATTTGTTTCGCACTTCTACTTCAGAATTTCCTCTTCATCCAATAAGTAAGAAAACTGTTAACTTTACAGAAAAGTAGCAAGTCCATCTAGTGACCAAAAATGGCACTTTTCTTCGTTTTAAGAATAGACGAGATTGAGACTTTACAGTCACCACTGATTGTGTTTCTTTCCTATTGTTGTGGAACGCGTGGGTGATATTTAAAAATCAGGCTACCAAACTTGGATCTAGTATATTGTTAAGGTCAAAAAAAAATGTTGTATACTTTTTGCGAGTTCATATTGTGTCCTGATGTTGCTTAACGCGTAGACAACTTGTAAAGTGCACTCGATTATTCTTAATATGCATTTGATGAAGTTCAAATTCCGGAGTGGAAGTGCAAACAAAAATCAATCATGTCATGGTCAGATTAGTCGATGTGAATACTTGTGCTATTGGCATTTTACCACTTTATTAGCGCCATCTATTATTCCATTATCGAGTCGGAAAAAAAACAGTTTCAATTGCATTTTTTTAAACGCATATTTTTGAATAGCAATTTATTGATTCATGTATGAATGGTGTTAGATATTAAACAAAACAAAAACAGCTATGTGTTTTTATACCATAATAATTTTTATTAATAAACATATATCATAATTATTAGAAATAATTTTTTTTTTTCAATCAAAAAATAATAGTATTTGCTGAGATTATAATGTGAAGTTATGAATGCAAATTAAATGTATAATATTTGTCTAGAAAATTTGATTTTGCAATTTCCTTAATATCTACATATACAAATGTTTACATTTGAAGCCAATTAAACTTATTTATTTTATTTAAAAATAACTACTTGTTTATATACACTGTCATTATTATTAATCAATAAGTAGTTAAATTTGATGTTTTCTTATTTATTAATTATTTTTAAATTAGTAAAAAAGGTATTTACTTTATTTGTCTGTTTGTTTTATATAATTATGTTTTTTTTTTTTTGTTACATTTAACATTTATACTCTATTTAATATTATAATATCAGATTAAAAATTTATTATTGTTCTTTTTTGTTTCTTGCTTGATGCAGACTTGCATTGATATCGAGATTTGCGGTGCAAGAGGTGTTTTTTTTTTTAATCTTATGGATTTTTTATTTTAAGTTTAAAGTAATTTGTATATCTGGTTAGGACTGGTTATGGTTCAATTTGGCTGTTTTTAATTGTGTGATGTATAGTTTAATCATGGTTGTTTGGTTATACTTTTTAACTATAAAGAACGATTGAAAGTGAATAGCTGAGAGGGTGCCTTTATTGTTTTAAGAAATAAATAAAAGCTGATGGCTTTAATGCAATTGATTGCAAAGTAATTTTTAGTAAGTGGATTCAAAGTAAGTTAAACGGCAGTTTTAAACAAGACTTGTATGTAAAATTCAGCAACATACATAGATAATAATTTTTTTCGACATGTTTCGTAAATTATTTCGGTATTATAAATTTAAATTATTAAAGTATTGTTATTTATTTTAACTGGAAGTATTTAACTGTGTGAAAACCATCAGTTGTTTCCGATGAATATGTAACTTGTACAGATGTAGACTACCTCTTAAAAGTGCTTCTCAAATTAATTTTCGAAAACATACCAAAAGTATCCTTGTTTTCTAAGTGTTATTGACTGGGATAAACGTAAACAGACTGCCTACTTTACAAGTTAGTGTCGAAAAAACATACATAATTTCATTATTATTGATGTTTACTATAAAGTAGACGAGGAAACAACAAAACAGCTGATTGGTATAAACTGGTCTAAAGTAAATAGTTAATATTATCGTCGTATTTACGTTAGATACACAAACATAGGAAAGCATGAGTCAGGAAAATTAAACAGAGTGAGATAATGTTACAATGAATATTAATAATTGGTCGAAGTTCATTATATAAATGGGGACTTTTGTAGGGTGCCTACGCAAAAACAGACTGCCTACTTTACAAGTTAGCGTCGAAAAACATACGTAATACATAATTTCATGATTATTGATGTTTACTTTAAAGTAGACGAAGAAACTACAATACAGCTGATTGGTATAAACTGGTGAATATTCGTCTTATTTACGCTGGATACATGAAAATAGGAAAGCATGAGTCATGCAAAGTAAACAGAATATTTCAATGAATATTAATAATAATTGGTCGAAATTCATTACATAAATGGGGACTTTTGTAGGGTGCCAAGTGCGCAAGTGTACCCAGGACTCGATTTTCAAAGTAAATTTGGTGTGAATAAACTGGTTTAATTATTGAAATCTTATTTTTAATTGATACTCATTAAAGACAACAAAAATAATCTCAAACTCCTATGTTTGTTTTTCAATTAAAAATGAAATCAAAATATATATCACATAACGAGTTGTGAAAGCTCAAAAATACATTTAATCGGATACCCTTTCAGTGATTAGAATTCATAAGACATGATTGTCATCACAAAATTGTTTTTTTTTTTTTTTTCTTCTTAATAGGAAATATACTTTATTTTTTTATTAAGTTAACATTTAAATAAAAATGAAATAAGATCTTGCACTTCTTTCAGCTCATAAATTATATTCACTTTTTGATTGGCCATCATTGCAAAATGGGTCCTTCTTTTGCCATCCACCTTTATAACGGTTATTTATGTTAATAAGCCTCGCTCAGAAGTGTCAACCGAGGAACTATGATAGCCATGATGGTTTCAGGAAATCAAAAACAAAAAAAAAATTAAAAACAAATAGAAAAGAAAACACTTGTTTAAGCATCTTTTGTAAAAAAAAAAAAACAAAAACAACATTAAATGGTTGCAGAACATATCAACTGTTTTCTATTTTTCTTTTTTTTTTGTTTAAATTAAAAACAAAAACAAATGAGAACAAATAATGGATGCAATGTGGAAGCGAGCGATAAAATAATGATTAATATACAGGTTTTTTTAATAAAAATTTCGAACATTTCGAATTTCGATATTTCATAAGATGTTACTTATTAAAATCCATGCAATTAAAATCTTTCACTTTTGCAAAAGAGAACTACTTTAAAATGATGTCCTTTTTTAAAAAAGGGAAGAAAATGTCAGTCACAATTGTTGGATTATATTCAAACGCACTCTGATTTTGTAAACAAACAGTGCTTATCATTTTTTTATATTCATATCATATAGTTATCTCTTTTCTACTTAATTTTTGCTAACGTTTTTCTTCCGTTATTAATTCATTCGATGTTCAGTTGTCTTTAAAATAGAACGCCAATTCTTGTAAAGAGTATATTTCAATAAATATAATTTCAATAAGTTTTATTTCTTAAAGTCCATTTTTGGTAAATTATAGATTCACTTCGCAACAGGTTATGGGCACAGTATCAAACAATTAGAACCTAGAAAAGAAGAATAATAAAAAAAAAAGTCTAATACAGGCAACAGCAATGGCGGAGACACGTTTCCAAGTCAAAAAGCTCAGCGGAGATAATTTCCTCGTTTGGAAATATAAAATGGAAATGTTGTTAATCAAAGAGGGGCTTTGGGGATACGTGTCTGGTAGTATTCCTAAGCCAGAGGATAATATTTCAGGATGGTGTTCTAAGGATGATAAGGCGCGAGCAACAATTGCTCTTTCTGTTGATGATAAACAGCTGCAACATATCCGAAAGGCAACAACATCTAAGGAAGCGTGGAACAGTTGAAAAAATTACCACGAGAGGAAAACGCTCAGTAATAAAGTGCAACTCATGAGAAGTATCTGCAGTCTTCGTGTGGGCGAGGGTGAAAATGTTGAGGCACATATTACTGAAATGGTGAACCTGTTTGAGCGATTGGCGGCTATAGGTGAAGAACGACTTTCGGAGCAGTGGAGTGTAGCAATGCTTTTAAGTAGCTTACCCAGCAGCTATGATACACTTATTACAGCGTTGGAAACACGGTCGAGTTCAGATACGGATTTGACCTTTGAGCTCGTGCAATCAAAACTCATCGAAGAATACAGGCTGAGGGGACAACACAATGAAAGCGCAATGAAAGTTGTAAAACATTTTCCTCCGACAAACAACAGCGAGACCGAGTGTTATTTTTGCCATCATAAGGGACACATGAAAAAGAATTGCCGTCAATATCAACTATGGAAGAAGAAAAAGAAACAGGCTGTAAACGTTGTCACCAAAACCATAGAACATTTTTCACTACTAACATCTTCGAGCAACATTTCTGGTTGGATTTTAGATTCTGGTGCCACGTGTCACATCACCAATGTCAAGGACTTCTTCGTAAGTTTAGATACATCTGTTACAGAAAAAGTTTTTATTGCAGATGGAAGTCAAATTCTTTCTGAGGGAAAAGGTTCCTGTGAAATTAAATTGCTTCATGACAAAAACTTCGAGGCAACTGCGACTATTGAAAAGTTTTATTCGTTCCCAAGATGCAAGGTAATTTGCTTTCCTTTCCGTGTATTGTGGATAAAGGCTGCAAAGTTATTTACACAAATAAGTTTTGTGGAATTTGGAAAAGTAACAGCCAGCTTGCTGTGGCGGACTTATCCACAAATATGTATGTATGTATTACGACAACCGAAAAGAGTTTTTGCAACTTTTCATAAAGAAAGTTGTATTCATGAATGGCATCGTAGGTTGGGACATAGAGACACAGATGCTATTAATTCAATAAAGTCGAATGAAATGGGGACTGGAATATGTATTCAAGAATGCAACGTTGAAGAAACCTGTGAAGTCTGTCTGCAGGGAAAGTCAGCGCGACTTCCATTCCCAAAGAAATCAGAGCCTCTGTCAAACGCCGTGCTTGACTTAGTGCATACTGACTTGTGCGGTCCGATGGAAGTAAACAGCCCAAGCGGTAACAGATATTTCATCACATTTATATGTAGATGACTACAGCCGGTACACAAAAACCTTTTTGATACGACAAATATCAGAAGCCTTCAATAAAATAAGAGAATACGTGGAAGCCGTAAAGACGCAATTTGATCGTAAACCGAAGGTATTGAGATCTGACCGTGGTGGTGAGTATGTAGGCAACAATGTACAGCAGTATCTTAAGAACGAAGGCATCAAAGCAGAATACACCGCAGGATATTCACCACAACAAAACGGTGTTGCTGAGCGACGCAATAGGTCCCTAGTTGAAATGTCGAGGTGTATGCTGATCGGTGCAGAGCTAAACAAAGAGTTTTGGGCAGAGGCAGTTTTGACGGCAACATATACGCAGAACAGATTACCTACAAGAGCTGTTTCAAAACACCTTTTGAACTATGGCACGGAATTAAACCTGACTTCAAGCATTTTAGAACATTTGGTGAGAGATGTTTCGTACATATCCCAAAAGAGAAACGAAAAAACTGGGACAACAAATCAGAATGTTTGGTGTTTGTAGGATACGATCAGAATTCGAAGGCTTATAGACTACTAAACAGTAGCACGAAAAAGATCACCGTGAGTAGGGACGTACGATTTCTAATAACTTCAACTCAAAAGGAAGATTCAGCAAGGACAAATACAACTAAAATTCTAAAAGCACCTGTGAAAGAAATAAAGAAAGACTTAATAGAAGTTGAAGAAGTTGAAGAGCATTTGGAAATAGTTTTGGGTAAACAAAAGAATCGGTGCGAATCATATGTTAATGATTCCAGTTCAGAAGAGAGTGACTTTTATGGCTTTAACGATATGTTTTCGGAAAATGTATTGATGAGCGAGTCTAGTGAGGAGGGGAATTCATCAGTTTACGAGTCTAGTGAAGAAGTAGCAGAGCAAAGAGTATCTTCAAGAATAACAAAAGGAAAGGCACCAAGCAGATTAATAAACGAAGTTAATATGCTTAATATGTGAAAGAAGCTGATCCCACCAACTACAAGGAAGCTATAAGCTGTAGAAGTAGCGATTTATGGAAGCAAGCCATGAAGGAGGAGATGGAATCTATGTTGGAAAACGAGACCTGGGACCTAGTGAACCTATTTCCTGACAGGAAAGCAGTTGGATGTAAGTGGGTATTTAAATCCAACAAAGATTCATCGGGAGGAAAAATCAAGGCGCGTTTTAGTTGCTCAGGGGTTTCTGCAGCGGTATGGACAGGATTACGATGAAACTTTTGCTCCTGTCGTACGTCAAACAACTTTACGTACGTTATTGGCTGTAGCTGGATATAAGAAAATACTTGTGACTCATGTAGACGCTAAATCCGCGTTTCTAAACAGTGAATTGGAGGAGCCTGTATTAATGCGACAACCAACAGGATTTGTGGTAACAGACAAGGAACAGCAGGGTATGTAAATTGAAGAAAAGCATATATGGGTTAAAGCAGTCAGCAAGGATGTGGAACCAGGCAGTCAGGAAAGTTCTTCTAGAAGATGGTTTCAGCCAAAGTGATGCTGATCAATGTCTTTACACAAAATTGGAAGAAAATTCTTTAATTTATGTACTCGTATACGTCGACGATTTGCTGTTGATAAGTCTAAGCCAAAAATTGATCGATGATGCAGAATCCGTGTTAAAGTCAAAATTTAAAATCAAAAACCTTGGGCCTATTAAAAATTACCTGGGGCTTGAAGTTCATCGTGACCAGGATGGTCATTTTTTGATAAGCCAAACGAACTACATCAACAAAGTTATTGAAGATATTGGTCTTAAGGATGCTAAAGCTTCAAACGTACCTATGGATTTAAGTTATGGAAAATCTAATGTTGAACCAGATTTCCTGTTGGATAATCAGAAGTACCAGAAATTCATCGGATGTTTCTTGTACTTATCTGTAAATTCTCGGCCGGACATCTCAGCTTCTGTATCTATACTTGCTTCAAAAGTATCAAAGCCGTCAACAGAGGATTGGAATGAGCTTAAGCGACTGGGAAAATATCTAAAGGGGACATCTCAACTAAAATTGATATTGAGTCAAGAAAGCACATCAAAGGAACTTTTCGGATACGCAGACGCCAATTGAGCAGAAGACAGAAATGAAAGAAAGTCGAACTCCGGATATATCTTCAAGTTTTATGGGGGAACAGTAAGCTGGTGTTGCCGCAAGCAGACATGCGTAGCCTTATCATCAACAGAGGCAGAATTTTTAGCGTTGGCGGAGGCAGTACGTGAAGCATGCTGGTTGAAGAAACTACTCAATGACAACCAGAGCTGTTTGAAAATGTTATGCAGCGAAAAATATAGCAACAGATCCAAGCACATAGATACCAAATATTACTTCATAAAGGATTACGTTCAAAAGCAGATAATTAAATGTGACTACTGTTCAAGTGAAACGATGTTGGCAGATCTACTGACGAAACCGCTTTCACCTAAAAGAGTCATCGACCTAAGAGCTAAATGTGGACTTGTCGAGCACGTTTGAGGAGGGGTGTTGGATTATATTCAAACGCACTCTGATTTTGTAAACAAACAGTGCTTATCATTTTATTCTATTCATATCATATAGTTATCTCTTTTCTACTCAATTTTTGCTAACGTTTTTCTTCCGTTATGAATTCATTCGATGTTCAGTTGTCTTTAAAATAGAACGCCAATTCTTGTAAAGAGTATATTTCAATAAATATATAATTTCAATAAGTTTTATTTCTTAAAGTTCATTTGTTGGTAAATTATAGATTCACTTCGCAACAACAATGACATTTACTATTTGACACCATTTTTATTTTCGACCGTCAAACAAATCGATTTCTTTTTTTTTTTACTTATTATTTCGTTTCTATTATTAAGAATTTCTGAAATTCTTATTTCGCAATCGGCAACTTCAAGCCCGAATATATTGACTTTTCCATGAACGATTTTGAAAATATTTTACTCATGTATCGGTCTGGAAAGAGTGGAGGTTCAGAGCTACTGCTTTTTCACTCTTTTTACTTCAAATTTTCCATTTACGATAGGAACGGAACAGTTCCGAAATCCAACCGAAAACGGCATTACAATGTATTCGATAAAACGACTCATAACCGCAAAATCATATTAATTCTGAAATCAATAATCTATGAACAATAAACTATTATTCTGAAAACGAATAAATAATAGAGGTGATCGTTTCAGAATGGACCTTGAGGCTGCTTATGTAATATAGTTTAGATTAAAAGACTCGACAGAAAAACATCTTTCCTTATCTGAGGACACTTCATTCTATATTGTGGATCACTTAATACTTAAAAATAAAAAAATGGCCTTAAAATGTATGTTGGTAAGAGAATATAACATACAAAACATATATGTATAAATATTACAAGAAGCATATACATATGTATGTGTATGCAATATGATAATTACATGCTCACGGTTCTTGACTAATTCAGTAACTTTATTAACACAATACCATTCATGTTCTTTATAGTCATAAAAGTAAACCTTTTTATAAACCACGATTTAAAAAAAATTTTCTCAATTGGTGTCTTAGCGCGATGTTTATGTTCAGCATCTTATAAACGATATTTGTTGTCTATTCCTCATATCAATTTTCACTGCAAAGCTTTATATGTGTATGTATTATAAAATAAATAAAAAATTAAAATTATTTTAAATATAAAACGTTTTTTGAGATTTTTGTAAGCTCTTAAATTCTTTTAAATTCTTTCTCACTATTCAAGCATTCTATTTTCTATTTTTTTTTTGTTTTTATTTTATTGTTTGGATAAGACAAGCCAAATTAAAACAGTGCTATACTTTTTTGCAATAAAAAGTATAACAAATAATCGCGAGGCTTGAAAAAAAAAAACTAAATGAGAGCCAGAAATATGTGCGTACAGTTTCTACTTGTAGAAACAGAACTTTTTTAAATTGAAATTTCTCTAGTCAATTCCATTTTTTTTTTGTTCAGCTGCTAGACAAACTTTTTGTCAAAACAAAGGTAAATTTTTAAACTAAACCATTTTATTATAATGTTATTAACAAGGTAATGATTCAGGGATGCTACTTCCTATCGATTATCTCTGTGGTATTGGAACAAACCCCGATATATCAAACAAGTCGATATTTGTTTTTGCATACATTTTTGGTTTTGTACCAACTTCGAAGTTGAGATTTTAATCTAAACTGACATTACAAAAATAGAGCAGAGTTATACAGACTGCAGTCAATTGAAGACAGCAGTCATTTAAATTACTCTGACCTTGCAGTTAGCTCACACAGTCAGTTGTCCAGCAGTTAATTGAATGCAGTACTTCTTTTACTGCTTCCAGTCTTTTAAGTCACTTAAAAATCAACTTAAATTCCTATTCAATATTGACAGTCAATAAGTCAGTTCACTGCAGTCTTTGAACAACTTAAGTCAATTGAATATTTTAAAGTCTTTTAATAGCTTTCAAGTCTTTTGAATAAAACTATTTGGATGTGTTAAAATCTATGCCAGCGGTAGAGTGATGGATCACCTCTCTCGGTGGTATATTATTCATAATTGCGTTCGACTGTATAATTTCAATTTTGAAAAAGCAAAAATTAATAGATCACTGTATTTATGCAGACGATATATGTATATATTTTATGTAAGATAGATGATATTGATAAAAGTAAATTCTTATTTCAAATTGCTTTAAGAGAAATTATAGATTGGTCGAAAACTGCAGGTGCCAAATTGTCGATTGAAAAATGTAAATTGCTCCATATTTGTAGAAAATAAAACTGTCCACAACTTAATATTAATAAAAATGATGTCGAAATCCAAAATGTTAGTAATTTAAGTATTCTAGATTTTGTCTCTAATAACAAATATTATTGGAAACAACATTGTATAGAGCTTAAGAAATCACTAGCTGCGAGAACTAATATTGTAAGATATCTAGCTTCAAAAAAAAAAGTAACGTACATATAAATACCCTTTCCAACAGTACGAGAATGTTAGTTTTATGTAAAATTGAATATGGGTTGTATATACATATATGGGCATTGTCCTGAATCAATCTTGAAAATAATAAAACCAACTTACCACGCCGCAGCAAGGAGAAGCATCAACGCGTTCTCTACAACACCTATACAAAATATATTAGCAGAAGCAGGACTACCAACCATAGAAGAACGAAGAGATACTATTACTACTAAACTTTTTGCGAAACTATCTTTTTCCAAAAATTCAATAATCGATAACGACTTCAAAAAAGCATCGGACCATAAATTAAGTAAAAGGATCTCATTCGCCATCTCTACGATCCTCACAAAAGAAGCTGAGTTAGAACTACCAACAAAACAGAAGGGACATTTTACTCCTCGTATTCCCCCTTCGTTCATCAACTCTGAATCTCTAATATCAACTCTAGCTAGTTATAATAAAGTTAATACGAGCAATTGCATCTACCACCACCTCTACACAGCTATCTCACTCGAATTAAAATCGGATGGATGGAAATTTATATTTACCGATGGTTCCAAGACAACGGAAAACACATCGTTTGCGGTGACACACGAAAATGGTGCGATTGCCTGCATTGGTAATCTGCCTGAATTCACCTGAGTATTCACTGCAGAAGAATTCGCCATACTTCAAGCCACTAAAACTGTATCGAGCTACCCTGGCAAACACATTATATGCTCTGATAACATATGTGTACTTAACGCCATAAAAAAACCCAACAACAACACCGAACTCATATCAGAAATCAGATATCAACTCACGAAATCACCAAACAATATCAAGTTAATGTGGACCCCTGGACATGTAGGAATCCAGGGTAACGAATACGCTGACAATGCAGCTAACTCGGCCAAAAATGCTCCTGTATATAGCTTCAATATCCACACGAAACTATATTTGCTAAAACACATTCAAAAAGAATCAAAATCCATCATAACCCAGAACTGGAGCCTATACCACCATCATTATAAGAAACTTAAATCTGATAAACTCAACCCCATATACCCAAAAAACGTTTCCAAACACAAAATCTCTAACTTTGTACGACTTTGACTTGGACACACATCAGCCACCACTTTGTAATAATTGTAACTCCCGATTGGACCTAAATCACATTTTAGAACACTGCCCTGTATCGCAACCCATAATCAAAAAAATATTTAAAAACAAATATCTATATCTATGAAATTCTCCAAAATCCTAGTTAGTTAGTTCTTTTAAAAGCAAACATTTTAATTTAAATTATTCAAAATTGAGTCAATAATCTCCGCAGCTAGGCTCGTTAAATTAAGTATTACCATGTAATTTTAATTACCTGTTAATAATAATAATGATAACAAAAGTGATCGGACTAGTGGTTTGACGAAATTAAATATTAAATTATTCAAGAAGAACTCAAAACTAAATCGATCAAATCACTATATTAATCACAATGCTTCATTTTTATTAATACTATGTGGGCATGCCATCACCCTTTTTTGATGCTGTGTGCTTATGTTTCGGCTAAATCATACTTTTAGATTGATAATCATTATTCAAATAATCGAATAGTAATCAAAAATAAATAGTTTTATTTAAAAGACTTAAAATCAGTTAAAAGACTTAAGAAAAAAGTCAATTGGCTTAAATTAAGAGACTGCAGTCAACTGACTGCCAAGATTAACTAGGATTTTAGATTGACTTTTAAGTGACTTAAAAGACTGGGAGCAGTCAAAAAAGTACTGCAGTCAATCAACTGCTAGTCAACTGCAAGGTCAGAATAATTCAAATAATACTGCGTACTGTAGTTTTTTGAGTTCAAGTCATTTACACCCATATTATTCACTCAATTAATCGGGTTTTAAATTAATACCTTGGTTAAAGGTGAATTAAGTCCCAAAAGTTCAACCCAAGTGCATATTTTTCACTCGATAAACCCGTTTAAAAAACTCTATTAATTAAACCCTGTCGCGTTTAATCGGATTCAATTTTAACTGCCCTTCAGGGAGCTGTTTAAGTAGTTCAACCCAGTTGTAAACAAAATTTTCAGTACATTCACTCATTTTAGCCAAGCAAAGTGACATTTGAAGTTTTTACGCACATGAACATACATATACAGTTTTGCTTTCAATTACTACTAATAAAAATGCGGATTAATAGGACAGGGTCACAATTCACTTAAACCTTATTTACACCTGGAGTGAATAATATGGCTGTTAGTAAGTTAAAAGACTTATAAAATAAGTCTTCTTAGTCAATTGACCACAGTCTCCAATTGACTCCAGTTTTTACAACTCTGTAACAGAGAACACGAAAAACAGGGTTCCCGAAATTGTGTCTGTATATTTCAATGAACGTATGACAACGTTTTGGAAAACAGCCCATAAAATCTTAAACCTCTACTATAAAAGCAAGAACCTGTTAAAATATATGTGAATTATGTAGTGGTTGAAACTCCGTAAATTGTCTCAGCAACGAGTATGGTTAAAATAAAATTTTCGATAAGTGATTGTGTCCGAGATCAGTAAATCAGTTGATGGTTCCATTATTGGAATGGTGTTGTATTTAAAGGAACTTCTTCCTCGAATGCCGAGATTTAAGGAAATCTTCCATTGACCTTCTCTAATAAAATAAAACATAAGCATAAATATGGGAAAATTGTATGCATTTAAAAAATCTACCTTAGATACGTGAGGTTTTCCACTAATCTGACATGTTTTAGCAACTTTCGACTACCTACATACATATCGCTTTTAACTGTTAAATTGATCATAATCCTACCGCAATGGATATAAGTTATGTTATGCTGTGATGTGCTCCTGTATGGTTATGTGAAGGATATGCTCGTTTCTAACTAGGTCACGTTATGATTTACACAGTCTCGTCAACCTGAACAACCGGATAGTTTTTGTTATCTCGCGAAGAACCACAGTTCCGGTTCAACCCATATTTTATTGCCTGCAATCATATGGTACTTTTAGTGAACATGCTATTCAATTATTACTATTACCAATAACACCACAAAAACATTCAACAAATTAATGATTAAAAACTTGATTTAAAGTATGCCCGTTAACTTTGGAAATCGTTTTCTGAAAAATCGCAAATTTTCACCATTGGGTTTTGTCTTAGTTTAACAGATCTACAATCTCTTAGAATTTAAGGCTTTACAAGATTATTGGCTTCGTTCCCTTCTAATATGTCTTTCTAAAATGGAATTGTTTGCTTACGATTATTATAATGTGATTGATGATTTATTTATGTGACTAAATAAAAAAAACTTAAGCTTTTTATAGGATGGAATTTTATTATAAAATAATGATCAAAGCGGTTTGGTTATTGTTTAGTTTTTGTTTTTTCTAAATATATAAACAAAAACAAAATAATAAATTTTAACTAATGGGAGACAAATAAAAAATAAATTGGGAATGTTATAATAATACTTAAAAACTATTTTACAATTTTCGCCTAAGTGAGGGCAGTCTTTCTGTTAAGTTTATTTTTTTTTTATTTAATTTTATACATGTATGTATATAGAAATATTTGTATTACTACTAACAAGCCGCTGGTTCCGTTATGCTAAATGAAAAAGGGGGAAGAATATGTAATTTATATGATGATTAAAATGAACTAAAATCTAAGAGTATAGTTGTTTTAAAATCAAACGCAAAACAAACAAAAAGCGCAGAAAAAAAATCATATGAAATTGAATTGAATAACTTACGATGATCTAGTTGGAGCGTCTTCGAAGAGAACATCTGATCTGCTGTTGATCAAATAAACTATACAAAAAGATAATATCGCGACAACAATACCAATTGAGAGTGTTATTGTTTCGTGTGTTTTGGACGGTCTTAGGAATATTCTTGCACTTAGTTGTGACCATGTCGATTCGGTCCAAGTTGAGTATTGGCCAGATTTCCAATCGTAGTCTAGAAATATAAGAATAAACATACACATTATATATCGTTTATATTTATGTTATGCTTATTGTGGTAGTTGGAGATACTATTTCTTCAAGGTTTTCAGTTCAGTTTTCAATTTTAGATGTATACGTACTAACAAAGCCGATGAGAATCATCTTTAACTATTCTCAGATATACATCAAAAATTTCACTAAAAAGTTTTCAGTTTTATTTCAAATCGGAGTACAAGTAAGACCTAAGTCTTTTATAGTACTTAAAATGTATGGTGTTATCCTTTAATGAATATTTTATGTTTAATGTTATAGATTCTTCTATTCATCTCCTATCAAATTTCTCTCCTCCGCAACATTCCTCCATCTCCTTCTCTCTATTTACCTTTCTATCTTTTAAGTTATATGTTTTAGTGCTAGGAAAAGTGAAGTATTCCCGCCTTTTTAATTTTTTTTAATTGTTCCATATTTTGGTTGCATAGACAATAAAGAAGCGTGAAGAATTCAGGTAGTTGTGTTTGGGTGTTACAAGATTAAGAATTCTGAAAGACTGGGTGAATTGAAGTTTTTCATAAATGTAAGGTGGTTTTCTATGTTGAATGACTTTGTGCAGAAATAAACAAAATCTAGCATCAAGGAATTGTTGAAAAAGGAACTTAAGAACTAGTTTATGGTAATGTGATATGTGTTCATGTCTCCGAAGTCCATAACGGACCTTATCATGCCATTGAATACTACAAGTGGTTTATTATGCTGAGAATAAGAATCAAGTTTGCAATAAACAACTATGGCATAGTCTATAAGAGGAGCCCGAAGTGTTTTAATTAGCCTCAATTTAGTTTCTACTGGTGTTATTTTTGAAAATAACCAAGGCTTGTGTAATGGTGTAATTTAGTTGATTTTCAGCCGAGAGAGTAGTGTTGATCCTAAAACCAAGGCTATTCACAGTATTCATAAACATAGGCTTCACTTTTGAGAGATAAACGGAAGACAAAAGCAAGGTATTAATTTGCTTCTTTGAAATCGTAATCAGTTGTAACTTAGATGGATTGAGGGTTAGGCCATTAGTTAGGGACCATTCGAAGATTGGTAGAAGGACGAGACAAATAATATTTGCACATCATCAGCATACAAGTGGATCGAAACATTCGAGCAAATATTAGACAGATCGTTAATAAAAAGACAAAATATGATAGGTCCCAAAATAGAGCCTTGCGGAACTCATATCCGCAGATCCATATATTCAGATATAATTTGTTCAACATTAACCTTCTGTCTTCTGTTAGACAAATAATTTTCTCTATCATGAAATCCAAAGTAGTTTTTAATTTGACTCTGTCAAACGCCTTTGAAAAATCTAGCAAACAGAGAGCAGTGACATTATCCAGGTCATATTGAATCCGTATATCATCAAGGACTTTGATCATTGCAGTTTGAAAACCGTGGTAAGAACCGAAACCAAATTGAAACGGAGACAATAGGTTAAACTTATCAAGGTGACCGCATTGATCTGTGTGGCCAGAATTTTTTTTTAAAACCTTTGACAGGCATGCTAATATACTTACTAATCGGTCGGAAATCAGAGCAAGAACTTGGATTTGTATTTTTAGTCACGGGGATAATCTTAGCCAGCTTCTAGCAATCGGGAAATGATGAGGGGATGTTATACAAAAGTTTATAATATACGTGAAACCGGGTAATATATGGTGCATTATCATTTTAATAAAACTTATTGGCACCCCATCTTCTCCAACTGCATCAGACTTAATTAACCTCAAGCTTTCATACACCTCGTACTCAGAGACCACTTCAAATTCGAGTTCCGTTGAAGCATCATTCTTCGTTATTGGGCAAAAATTCATCTTGTGGAATTTCATTTGCTTTAAAGCTCATATTTAGGTAATCTGGGTTAGGAAGATTATGAACTTCCTGCTTTCTGCCTGGGAAATGTTGAACGCATAAAACCAACACTATCCAGCAATGCAGATAATTGAAGATCAAACTGATTGGAGATCCATGTTTGATTAATTCATATTAGGTAATCCAAAAAAATTAGATTTGGAAAGCTTATTAATATGAATGATCGTTTAATAACACCTATTCTTGATCTATTTATTAGAGACCTACACTATAAGTTTATCAGAGACCAGCTGCTACCTGCCCGCTTTTTCCAACGCACTTCCGCACGTTTACACGTTTGGGTTTTCGCATATTCCCATGCTCGCATGTTTGCACGTTCGCATGTTCACACATTCGAATTTTCGCATGTTCGCGATTTCGCATGTTGACATGTTCGAATATTTGTATGTTCCCGTTTTTAACTCTGGGACTTTATTCTATTTTGTATAAATTTCAAGAGACCATAACCTAGAAGCTTATCAGCCACGAGCTGGCTACCCGCGCGCTTTTTCCAACGCACTTTAACATCTTCGCACGTTCGAGAGTTTGCATGTTCCTCCGCTCGCATGATTACACACGTTCATATCCCTCCAATATCAAATTTTGGAACTTCAGGATATTGCCACGTTTACATGTTCGCATTATCGCGGATTTTTTAATGTTCACACGCGCGCATATTTTTTCACGAATGCATTTTCGTATGTTTCCACATTCGCACTTTTGCATGGCCACATGTTCTACATTCGCATATTCCCAAGTTCCCACACTTGCATCTTTGCACGTTCGCATGTACGCAAGTTCGGACATTCGTATGTCTGCGTTTTCACACGTTCGGACATTTGTATGTTTGATAAATATGCAGGGTGTCCCATAATCAATGGTTCTAACTAAATCTAATGATAGACCACCAGGTATTGGCCTTTCAGAATTTGTAGCGTTTTGCGAAAAAAACATCTGTTAATCGAAAACCGGTCCTGACCCAGCCCATCATCAGTATCAATTTGGACCATTGATTATGGGCACTCTGTATAAGAAGCCCTAAAAGTCACTCCTCAACTCAAAAACAAAGTCGAAAAAAAAAATGTTTGCGGATTGAGTCCAATTTCGAGCTTTCTGTCAATGCACTGCAGACAGCCAAAGTTGTATTTTACTATAGTGCTGAGTGCGATTTTTGCATCAAAACACACAAAAATTAAAAAAAAAACAATCTTTAAAATGTATCATAGAACTTACTCTCAATTAAAAACGCTGGGCTCATTGCCACGCTATAGTTTTGTGTTGTCATTCGGCATTCGCCTTTCCCATCGTATCCAGCAAACCAATGTAGCGGTAGATATGTGCAATTCTCCTTGTTAATTTCTGTCATTTTTTGTGATAGAATATAGCCAAGCAGTCTATAAGAATAAACAGACGCTTCTTGAGACGCTCCTTGCACGCTTATATACCTTTAATTAAATATTAAAAATTAAACATCAAACATAAAACTACATAGTCCTAAAAATGACTCTTAAAGAACTCACCTCAATGGTGGAATAGGTGATCGACCCTGATTTGTAGGATGTGAGGCTGCTTTAAACAGTGGACAATCGGCCATTTCCAGGAAACAAAACAGAAATTCATCGACCAAAATAGGATTTGCAAACTTATTTTCTTCATATTCAACACCAGACAGGATCTCGTATAATCCCATAGCAATTGCCGATGAGACATTTCGAATTTTCATCTGCACCGAGTCTACTTGAAAATGATCCCTTGCCAATTCGTTCTCCATGAGGACACTGAAATCCATTGAAGTATTGCCATAGCTGAAGGCAATATTATATTGATCATCGTAGATGGAGTGGTAAAACTTGTTTTCAGGTTTTGAATTCAAAATCACCGCGGGAAAGGTAAGATTTTCTCTAAGAAACGACTGTGCCGATGT
This sequence comes from Leucozona laternaria, assembly GCA_932273885.2. Lineage (NCBI taxonomy): Eukaryota > Metazoa > Arthropoda > Insecta > Diptera > Syrphidae > Leucozona > Leucozona laternaria. The sequence continues at coordinate 211,140,199 of OW026366.1, forward strand.
TGGGGGCAGATTTTCACTCAAAACTGAGTTGAATTTCACATTTAAATCATGCTTGGCAGAATAATTTCGTATTTTTCCGAGGAACTCCGAAGCCAGCTGAATATTTTGCCGAGAGTGTAGGTTGATTTCATTCATTTCATCTATAGCTCCTATGTCAATCATCAGGGCAATGTTGTCAAAGTCAATGGGTTTTGTGTGTGTACTGACTGTAGGGAAGGCCTTATTTTGAATATCGTAGACGAATCGTTGAGAGCCGATGTAGTCATATGTCTCGCCATTGAAGACCACAAAGAGAATGTTGTATTTTTCATTTTTGCGCTGGGGTAGCGTTCTCGCTAGCACATGGGCAACATTGACCAAAGTTGCATACGATAACAGCGAGTCCATTGCACCCAATCCAACACCATCGAACATTGAAGTTGTGTCTAGTCTTGTGGTTACCATGATAAGCTTCTCTTCAGGATCGACTTCTCGTTTCGCATTTGTTTGGTTTCTTGGGAAGAGAGTGGCATATATATTTCTTCCATCCAATGGATCACAATATCTTGTTCGACTAAGATTGTTGACGAGATTTGTTCTCCGAATGCAAACCTCTGAACTGACAGCGGCAGACATAAATGTATTCACTTGAACGCTACACAGAGATCGTTTGGCGTGTGTTTCGTAATTAAAATTATTGAACTTCTCAAAGCAATCAAGGATTTTCTGCTTCTGATCGGGATCGGCGACATAATAAATTGGAAATGGAAAGTCTTCGTGCAACAATCCCGTACCAAATGGATTCCACAGGGTTTCAGGACGAGCTGCATCGCAAGTGTAATTATTGATGTTACTATATTGATTGGGACACGTTAACTCGTGACTGAATTGAGTCATGTTGTCTGTGCGATTGACTAGAATCACAACAGATATGTTTTTTCCACCTTCATTCTTTAAGCGGAGCAAATTGGTGCGGGTGAAGAGAGGCGGTGGTATTACCGGTGCATAAGGAGGGGATGGTGGATTATTTAGAAGAAAATTTATATCGTCAATGGTTTTGACGACATGAAGAGCGCCTACCGACCCCGATGATGAAGCTGGAATAAGGATAATATTAGTTAAACATGTTATCAAAATGAAAAGATTCTAACTTACAAGAACACCCCGTTTGGTGTGTTCCATTCAAACGTCGGTAACAACTCGCTCCGCTAATTGGTTCATACATCATTTCGTGAGTTCTCTCTGCGTTAGCTGGAAAATAAACTACAAAAAACTTTTTGTAATAACCGTAAGGATTTTTTTTATAGTGCCAGCGAGTTACTACTCCTCTGTTTTAAGCCAAAATGTAGACATTTTGTTCTGCCATGTAATATCTCTAAGGGACAACCAGCCGTGTGAGGACGAGTTCTACATTCTGACTGAGTAAGGGCGCTTAAGTGGACACTATGGGCGACTTGAGTATCGTACTTTAAAACATGCTCTTATTTAATAAAAGGACAATACGAAACCATAGCTTTATTAAAGGACAATACAACAATTTAATTGAGCTAAATAGTGAAGGAACTTACTATTTACTAACATTCAAGACTATCTGCTTAGAATAGTAACCTCAAGTTGTGGGACCCAAACATCGTTAAGATTCATTTGACAAATTAAAGCAAAAACAAGTTGAGGACAATGAAAAGGAATAAGTTACAGGACATAAAACACAATTAATCACTTGCACTTCCTGATAGTTCATAGTGAGTCACTTTAAAGTTTCAGATAATGTAGGTGGGTGAAGGTGGAAGAGGAAGTCAGTTTTAGCTGTGTTCATCCCGCTATCGCCACTTAAATTTTTGGATTCGATTGATTTATGTTTTGATTTATACGGGTGGGTCATGGATTTGGCCGGCATCCAAGTGGCACTAGCAAATAAGTGATTTATGCCATATAAATGGAGAAAACCTTCGGCGCGAACTTGCAATTTGCAAATTTCACCTTCCTAACAACGCCTACATTTTGCCTTCTTGTAGGTGGTAATTTTTAACACGCAATCGGTATGTGATGAGTTTTTGATTATGTGAATTATTTTTGGTTTCATTTGATTGTACTGTACTTACAACAAAGTATTGTCCATAGGAAAAATATCACTTGCAGATTTCGAGATTTTTTCATTTTGTTTGATAAAAGAATATCACTTTGGTAATAAAGGAAATTTGATTCAAGACAAAAATAAAGTACGAGAAAAGAGAAACCAAACTGAAATGACACTTGGATGAAAAATTTTGACATTTGTTTTAAACGACGTTTACATATGTTACGTTTTTTGTTTCCTATTACGATGCAAAACGAAATGGTTGAGTTCAGTGCTAGTGTGCTATAAATTTGGTCGAAAACTTTCGAAGAAAAATTTGGAAGCAAAATTTGTATGCAAATTATAAGGCTAGGCGCGCACATGCAATTTTGAATTTTCAGTTTCGCAACAGTTTGGTTGCTCAAGTGACTACCATGGACTTGTATGAGAGTGCGCGCACATGCAAAAACTATTCAGTCCTCGATTCGAGCAACTAACAAGTTTGTGTTTTGCCACAAATCAAACGATTGCCCCAAATCAGTTCCTCAGTTTGTGTCACACCGAATTATATGTAACTGCGCGCACATTCAACCAAATAGTTGAACTTTTTTCTTTGAGTGCAAGGGAGAAAATCGTTGCAGTCAATATTTTCCTTTCACCAAAACTTCAGAGGGAAGAGAACCGCCGTACATCCCAATTACAAGGGTTTTCTCTTTCATCTGTTGATTGCGAAGATTGAACTGTTGCTCAAACTGAAAAAAAATACCTGTGTCCTACGTGATTACAAGCACAGATTAGCCACATGAAGATGAGAATCCCCGGCAGCCATTTTAATTTGCCTACAAGCTTGAACTGGCAGTTATCAGATAAAAAATGAGAATGTGTGTAAAAAAACCTCACACATAGACAGTAGGGATCTTCACACACCTGGTTAAATTGTTGTTGCAATTCACATCTATTCATCGACGCGGGATGAAATTACAAATACAACAATGTAAACAAATGGGTTTTGGAGGGTAAAACGTACGAAACATTCTCATCTTCATATGGCTAATCTGTGATTACAAGTAGATGCGCGCACATGCAACTAAATAGTTTCTCGGCGATGTGTGTATTGGTGTATTTCATTCCAATGTCTTACTTAAGTGTGACGAGCTAAGTAGTATACCCGCACAAAATAGATTCTTCTCATTCGTTTTGATTTGACAGTTTTCTTATTACGGCCTGTGTTGTTGTTCGTCTAATAAAATAAACTCGAATAAATTAACTCGAATAAAGCAACTCACTTAAATAAAATATTTTATATTCAATTCCTTGTATTGTGTATTTTTATTCGGGATAAATTAAAAAAAAAACTTCTAAGTGTCTACCCAAATGAGGAACAAATACGACGAGAACAAATTGGACAGCAAATTCCAGCAAGTTAAAAAGATTGGGCTTCCAAATGGCCAAGAAACTGAGCGAACTGGTCTTACAGAGCTTGGAAAACGTGCTGTTCTTAGCCCTGTACCTTGTATGTTATTTTTTTCAATGTTCCTTAATACTAAATGATCATTTATTTGTAAAATTACAGGTGCTTTCCCAGAAGATGAAAAAGCAGTTTTTAGTCACCATCGATATGTTAAATCCAGCTCGTGAGCCAAAAAGTCTCAGTATAATGGCTGTAATAGTTTGCAAAATAAAGGACCACATCACAAAGAAGTGCCGAAAACTTCCGATGCTGTTTTTGAGTGCACCCTTGACATGACCAATACAAATTTCGAAGATTTTCCCAAGCATAGAATAAGTTTCTATGACTCCAGGCAACAAATACCCATTGTTTTATGGTATTTTTGAAAATAACAACAACCTCGTTTAAACTTGTGTTTGTCTTAAAGGACACAATACGAAATGTGGCTGACATGGGTCTATGGCCATTGGCATAGTATAAATATATTTATTTTTATATTTTATTTCGTGAAATATAAGTTTAACAATAAACTTGAAAAATGTCTACATACACTGATATCTCTTTCTTTGTCGAGACAAAATACAAAAATTTATTGTTTTTCATTTTTTTCAAGTAATGTTTATATTTGTCCATTTCTTTCCTTGGCTTAAGAAAAGGAACTGAAATAGGAATAGAAATTGAGAGAAAGAAAAACTCAATAAATGTTGTCTATGTGTTGGTTTATCTCGACAATTGATTTTTAAGTTGCTTATGTGCGCGATCATCGTTCAACTAGTGATTAAACTATTCAGTTTCGGAAAAATTGCATGTGCGCGCCTAGCCTAAGTCTGTTTGGTATCTTTGTTCAGTTAAATGTGTAAAACCTGTTAAAACACCAAAATGAGAACGAATTTCTCAAAAGTGGAGAAACCTAAAAGAACGTTACAAACGCATTGAACCACTTTTGTGTACAAAACGTCAAAATTTCCATCCTCACATCAACAATCACATGCTTAAAGTCCGGTTTTGTTAGAAACTTGCGTTCAATCTAAAAAAATTACTTAAATTATACGTTACTCATGTTATCTATTATTAAGATAGTTTGGCCAGGTACTCACATGCAGCTAAGCACACGAACCGGCGCGCAACTCCCATATGAACCCATTGTGCTCAAAATAAAGTCTTAAGTTTAGTTGCATGTGCGCGCCTGGCCTTAGGCCTGGCCATAAACCGGCGGACTCTCATATAAGCCCGAGTGCTCAAAATCGAAACCAAACTGTTTAGTTACATGTGCCCGCCTGGCCTTAGTGTACCTGTACACATTAAATTATGCGATTCCGCGAGAGTGTGGTGCAATCTTTTTGACAGATAAAGGCAAATTTATTCACGCATATATTTTGAGCGTGAATAGAAAGTGTATACGGAAAACTATTCACACTTGCGGAATCGAGCCCCTGTACACAGAAGTTCATGTAGCACGAAATCGCTATCGTACTGGCTGTGACGTAGGTGGCACTCCCCTTGCCAAGCAAGTTGCTTGCAAATAGGTCGTTCTTTTTCTCTGCTATAGTAAACAACTTCGGTTGATCTTTCAAACAAAATGGATTGAAAAAAATCAAAATACATTTGAAACGAATATTTAAGAAAAATGCAAAAATGGTTAACAAGCTTTAATAAATTGCAATGATGGACAACGAAACAAAAGAGGGAATAACATATACTTTAACTAAAATTCATGTACAACAAAAAAAAACTACAGACTTCAAAATACAGTTTGTTAGCTATCCGTCTGTTAAGCACAAAACTTTCAAATTCCTTTGAAGATTGTATACGATGTCAATGGATTAAGAAACCTCTAAAAATCCGAATTTTTTGCCCTTTTTTCGCTCCAGAAAAATGCATTTTCAGGGCATTCGGTTGACATTTGGAACGAAATATTCTCGATAGGATCAAATATAATTTGTCCCCTATCTGTCAAGCCATAAACTTTCAAATCCCATTAAAGGATGTCTACGATGTCAATGGATTAAAAAACCTCTAAAAATCCGAAAAAATTTAAATTTCATTTTTTGAAAAGGGTAATTTTAGTATTTTTCGGTGATTTGTAACGAAATATTCGCAAACGTCAAATATTCTGTCAAGCAATGTCAAGTTTGGTATGAAAGTGAATTTTAATATTTTTAAAATGCAATCAAGTTCCAAACTAAATTTATTTTAACCCTTTACCGCATGAATTATTGTTTAAAGAGGAAAAAAATAAAAAAAGTTGAAATTTGACTTCTTTGGGTTGTTTTAAGACGTATTCATTAAAAAAAAATTTCTTTTAATAAAAATGTCTACTAAATTTGTATATTTTTAACTTATTTCTTGCACAAAATCTATTTAATTCAGAAATCTTAATAAAAAGCATAGAGTACCTATATTACCTAGAGAACCGACTTAGGCGGTCGTTCTCTTCCACCCTATAAGCTGTACTGAGAGGAAAATGCCCATTAAGTTTTGTATGGGGTTGTTGTCCAATGCATTTTAAATGGGACCGAACCAACATGGCTTCAATTGAAAGGACTTCGCTCAAATTGCTCAAAGTGCTCAATAAGGTGGATAAGACCGCCCAGGGATTCAAAAAAAAAAAATCCGTTAAATTCAAAAATTTGGAAATTTATAAATTTCGTAGTCAAATTTCTTTTTTTAACCTTTTGTCAACCTAAACTATGAAGAATATCGGTCATTGTTGCTCCCGGGTAATAAATTAAATAATATTTTTGAATATTTATGTTTAAAAAAAAAACAAAAACACCTACCGAAAATTGGAAGCGCACTCTAGTTTCTTAGCTCAAAAAGGTACGTGTCTACGATTTAGGTGTGCAAATCGTAGACACGCACCTTTTTGAGCTAATGCCACCACTTTGTTCACAATTAAACCGTAGACACGTACCTTTTTGAACTAATGCGACAATTTGTTTTTATATCCACCATTCACACGGATTCACGGATAAGGAAAAAAGAGTAAACTAAGAGAGTTTTCACTTACTCACCTCAAATAAAATTTGTGGGTGTTTAAGGCAAGAGGGGTACCGGTCGGTTTTCTAGGTAATATAGGTACTCTATGATAAAAAGAACGATGATTGTTGATATAGTTAAACAAATGAACGCCCTACTTCCTTCTCTACTGGCTGCTCAACTGGCTTCAAAAAAGGCAAACCAGTTGACGAGGAAGTCGTTTGAGTTTGTATGTGTTAGTGAAAAAATGTGTATGTATTGCAACTTGCTTGCCAGTACTGGCTCGTGTGGCCTCCGGGTTATCGTTTGTCCTTTTTCGAGTTAACAAACAGGAATTTGTGACAATTTGTGCAAGTTCGCAAGAAATTTCACGTTGCGAAACAAACGTTATATGAAACAGTTTTTTGCAATGGTTTATTTTTTTGGAGACCCATGATCAGAGATTATGAATTATAAAGATTGGAAACCTCGGCTGTCATTCGGGTTTGCCTACAAGCTAAACAATATGGCTGCCCGTGGTGAAGTAAGTAAGTTGCATTAGTATGCGTGTTTTAACTCATACTAGTGCAACTTACTGATTTCCACCACGATATTTTGAAAACTTGATGAGTTTCAATGGGCACGTTCAAAAACTAATAAAAATGGCGAAACGAACTATCAAGTGTTCACGACACCTAAAATCATTTGGTTTTAAAAAGCATGGAGGATTTTGAACAATTGACAATAAATCAATACATAATTAACGCAGTAGATAAATTTAATCAGTTAGTGAGAGAACAGAATATTGCAAAAAGTCTTCTTTCCATTTGCTGTTGAAAGTGATACTTTAGGAGTCTTCTTTGCTTTTCTATTTCATTTAGAAATGCTGAACACTGATTTAATAAAAATGTACATAAATATAAAGCCTTTCATCGGATAACTCCTCAAAGTGATTTTAGCCATGGAACATACAATATTTTTGTATATTATTACTATGTCCTTCTCTTACACCCTTTGCATCATCCGATCCGATCTGTTCTAACATTTGTTTCTCTTTTTGAATTGTATGTGTATTTTGTATCTACCACTCTTTCTTTGACATTTCGCCAAACCTCATCTACTACTTTTTAACTCTGTTTACCCTTACCCCTTTCAACGCACAGATGGCACTATAGTTTTGCACCAGAATTTCATACCCGGTTGACACCGAAAGCGTGGTTTGGGTTTTTCTGTTGTTTATGAAGGGTTTATAATACAAATTCTATATACTACTGAAATACATCAGCCAAGTATAAGAGTTAGCACTATTTGCAGCAAAAAAAGCGTTTCTAGCATTTTTAAAATAAACTCAAAATATTCTAATTCAGCTCATCACAATCTTCGCCACAACATATAATGTATATTTAGTAAGATCTGTGTCGTTATTTAATCATCTGTATTACGATCATAGAGTACCTATATTACCTAGAGAACCGACCGGTACCCCTCTTGCCTTAAACACCCGCAAATTTTATTTGAGGTGAGTAAGTGAAAACTCTCTTTGTTAAGCGAACTTGGCACCACCCCTTTCGATTACAAATAATCGGTATGACGAGGTGCGATATATATATATCATCAATATGACTGTCTCCTTCTTAACTTCCTTTCGCACGCGGCTAATCAGAATAAAATTTCTAACCACCATTTTGTCTTCAAGTTTCGCAGCAAGGAGTAGTTCCATGAATAGAAGTCCAAAAGTGCCAAGAATTCACCAAGTTAGAATTTAAATTATAAAAATCTATTTATTAACTTTTAAAGATAAGAAAAAGAACTAAACGTAAGTAAGGTTAAATAAGAAATAAGATTGTATTAGACTTAAAAGAATACTATTTCTAGGAAATTAAAGTTTTCTTTATTGAACCGTTGTATTAAACATACGTGGTTTTACTTCAAATTTCGGAACAAGGATTCTTCAACAATTGGAGTTGAGTTAAACTCAACATTTCTTTAATTTCGTTTAAAACGAAGTTTTACAATTGGAAAACCATAAGACACGAGTGCGTTAGCACGTGGCATACTGCTCCAATCCGTCAGAGCCTTCTCTTCATCAACGACATCGGCAACATAAATTCATCAAGGCTTCAGTATCCTCAGCATCAAGCGTAGTTGCAATTCAGGTTCTTCTCATCATTGCCATCTCCATCTGCGAATTGTACTTCCTCAGCGGCGTCATCATCTTCATCTGCGACATCATCTTCATCTGCCACACGTCACATCATTAACGTCATCATCTAGGAGTATCTTGGAAGTCATTAACCTCATCGACAATTCATCATAAGATCTCCAACGCCGTCATTCTTCAAAGTTCCATCATCGTGTGCAGCTGATTTATAATCCATAAAGATCATAGTAACGCATCTTAGGTCATCATCATCGTTCCCATCCAGTTTGGCACAAGGTAAGTCAATATTATGTCTCGTAGTCATAGTAGTCATAGTAATGATAGGTCGAATGTTCGCAATACTCTCCAATCTTCGTCATTTAATGCTCAAGACGATAACAACGATTGTAAGATATGTAACGAGCCCAATAGTAAGGGCCCTATGGTAGAGTGTGGTCAATGTGAAAACTGGTTTCACTTCTCTTGCGTGGGGGTTACTCAGGAAGTGGAAAACTTTGATTGGCACTGCAGTGGGTGCATTAAGGCGCTCAAAGCGGCTCATGGTTTAACCTCAATGCATAAAAACAAAGAAAACGAACCAGCTTCAGATGTCAACAAACAAATTCCCTCGAAGGATGTCACTTCCGTGGACGATAACATCCCTCCAAGAGGGCGATGTAAGCCGGTTTCCAATAAAGGGACCCACGATGTCACCAAATCAAAAGGAAACTCTGTGGCCACAGCATCAAGTACCAAAAAAACAAGATTGCAGTTACAAAAGCTAGAAGAAGAGCGGCTACTGCAGAAAAAGCGAGATCAAGAGTACACCGATAAGAAGTATGCCATCCTTGAAGAGTATTCTACGGACGACGACCAAGATTCAGTCGCTACAATTTGTAGTGTCAGTGACCGGGTTCATGAGTGGGTGCAAGAAGGGGCATGCGAGAACCGAAACAACAAAAAGCAAAACATCACAGCGGATGATAAGCGGAACGGAGAGTGGGATAAGGGACTATGTACACCGCGTACAACTACTGCTTTAAGCAAATCCCAAATCGCTGCTAGACATTTAATGTCAAAAGAGCAGGTCCATTTCTCCGGACGACCAGAAGAATGGCCGCTCTTCATAAGCTGGTGGAATAACTCATCGCAAGCTTGCGGGTTCAACAACAACGAGAATATGATTCGGCTACAACGATGCTTGAAGGGCAATGCTCTCGAGGCAGTTCAGTTCAGACTCCTACACCCAGATCAAGTAGATGCCGTGATAAAAACATTAAGAATGCTGTTCGGTAGACCAGAGATAATTATCCAATCGCTTTTAAAGAAAATAAAGAATGAACCACCGCCAAAAATTGACAAGTTAGAAAGCATAATTCACTTTTCTCTTGAGTTGGATAATATGTGCCGCATGATGGAAGTCACTGGACTCTCTGCTCACCTCAACAACCCTTGTTTGATGCAAGAGCTGGTCGAGAAACTACCAGCGCAAATAAAGCTGAACTGGGGAATGTTTAAGCAGAGTTTATCGAATGTTGACCTGTCAGTATTTAACGAGTGGCTTGCGAAATATGCAAATGCTGCGTCGGAGGTTACGTTAACCGTTCCTCATCCAATAGATCAAAGGCTACTTAGGAAGACAAAGGCTGTTATCAATGTACATCAAGAGACGAAGCCTCAAGACGACAATAAGTGCCCTGCTTGCAAGAGAGATTGCAAATCGCTAGCTTCATGTCAACAATTCGTGAATATGCAGTTGGACGACAAATGGAGATTGATTAAGCGTCTTCATATTTGCCGTATATGTCTTCATCGACATGGTACTCGTCGCTGTTTGAACTCTCAGCTGTGCGGTATTGATGGATGCACCTATCGCCACAACTCGCTTCTACATAACAATGATATTCAATCAAAAGACAGTGGGTATGTACGAAGAGCACAGCCAACCACAGACAATGGAATGCAGAACGCATATTACAGTGGTACAATCTTCCGTCCGAATGCAGCATTAACACTTTTTAAAATAGTTCCGGTGACCCTTCACTATAACGACAACTTTTTAGATACCTTCGCCTTCATTGATGATGGATCTTCTGTAACCCTAGTGGACGAAGAGTTGGCCATCGCGCTCGGCGCCAATGGTGACAAAGAACCTTTATGTTTAAGGTGGACTGCCAACACTCATAGACGAGAAGATTCATCTATGAAGATTACGTTTGAGATATCGGCTCAAGGTAACAATCATAAGTTTTCGCTTCCAAATACACACACGGTTAAGTCGCTCGATCTTCCAAGACAGTCACTTGATTCGAGCAGCCTGAGTCAACAGTACGCCCACTTGAGGGGATTACCAATAAAATCGTACTATAAAGCAAAGCCGCAAATATTAATTGGGCTTCAACATAGGCGATTGGGTATGGCCCTGAAGACTCGAGAAGGCGAAGATTCACAACCGGCAGCTATTAAAACGAGATTGGGTTGGACACTCTTTGGTGTTGCTACAGTAGGCACGGAATTACGAGAACGCACGCACGCAAACATTAATTTTCACCTTTGTGACTGCCAGAATGTGTTAGATTCACAGATGCACGAGACAGTAAAGCAATACTTCTCACTAGAAAGCCTAGGCACTAAGCCTAAGGTGCAAAGACTCGCGGACGAAGACCATAGAGCCGTCCAAGTGCTCGAAGAGAAGACTGTTTTCTTAGGAGATAGTTATGCTGTGCCCTTGCTGTGGAAGTATGAGAATATTCAGCTACCGAATACCAGAGCGATGGCTGAAAACAGATTACGGTGTCTCGAAAAACGTCTATCGCATCAGCCGCAACTCGTTGAAAGAATCAATCAACAAATCGAAGATTATTTAAAAAAAGGGTATGCCAGAAAGCTAACTGAAGATTGGTCAAACCACTCGAAGTCACGAATCTGGTATTTACCTACATTTCCGGTAGTAAATACTAATAAGCCCGATAAACTACGAATAGTTTGGGATGCAGCAGCAAAGGTGGGAGGTGTGTCGTTAAATTCATGTCTAATGACAGGACCAGACAACGTACCACCTCTACCCTCAGTGTTATTTCGTTTTCGCGAGAAGAAGATAGCGATATCAGGTGATATACGAGAAATGTTTCACCAAGTCAAGATTCTCGAAGAGGACAGAGATGCTCAAAGATTCCTGTGGCGTAATAAAGAGGATGGAAATATTGAGACGTACCAGATGCAGGTTATGACATTCGGTTCTACCTGTTCACCATTTTGCGCTCAATTCATAAAGAACAAGAATGCTAGACGATTTGAAATGCAGTTTCCAAGAGCGGCAAAGGCAATTACCGAGAGTCACTACGTTGATGACTGGTTGGACAGCGTAGACACCGAAGATGAAGCGATTGCTTTGGCGAACGACGTTATACACATACACAAGCAAGCTGGTTTCGAAATAAGGAATTTTATCTCGAACTCCGCAAGTGTCCTAAGTGCCCTACAATCTAAATCTTCAAAAGAAAATAAGCTCTTCGTTGATCATACTCAGAATGATTTTGAAAAACTCTTGGGTATGTGGTGGTCTCCAGATACGGACACATTCGTCTACTCTTTCAACTCAAGCAAAATGCACAACGAAGTTATGAATGGCAGCAAAGTTCCAACCAAACGCGAAGTATTAAGAGCACTCATGTGCATTTTCGATCCCCTTGGTCTCATTGCAAACTTCACTATTTATCTTAAAATCATCCTTCAAGAGATTTGGCGTTCAGCAGTAGAATGGGATGAGGAGATCAAAGAACGACAGTTTCAGAAGTGGAAGATATGGCTGAACCTGATTCCCAAAATAAGAAACGTAGCCGTTAACAGGAGATATCTTACTCATCTTCAATTTGTAAATGGAAGCCGTGCGGAGTTGCACGTATTTGTGGATGCGGGTGAAGATGCAATTGCTGCAGTCGCATACATAAGAGTTACCACAAGTGATGAAGTTGAATGTTCGCTCATCAGTGCAAAAACCAGAGTAGCTCCCATCAAGACACTTTCTATACCACGACTAGAGCTTGAAGCGGCCGTGTTAGGGGTAAGACTTGCTAAATTCATTCAGAACGGGCACACTATTCACTTTGAAAGTTCTACATTCTGGACAGATTCTCAAGTTGTCCTCAGCTGGGTAAATTCTAGCAATAAAAAGTTCAAAAGCTTCGTTGCCGTCCGTATTGGCGAGATACTTGAATATTCGAATGCAAGCGATTGGAATTGGGTCCCAAGCAAAGAGAACGTGGCTGACGACGCTTCAAAGCATAAAGCTAACTACGACTTTAGCTCTTCAAGTCGATGGTACAAAGGACCAAAATTCCTGTATCAAAATCCAATCTCTCCGCCAAAAAATTATTCTATTCCACCGATCTCTGATGCGGGTAACGAAGAGGTTAAAGAATGTTTTATACATCGTGAAGAACCTCCACAGTTCTTGTTGGACTACAAACGGTTCTCGAAATGGAAAAGTCTTCTGAAGACAGTAATGTTCATCTATCGCTTTATCAAACTCTTTGTTATCAAATGGAGGCAACCTTCAAAAACACCGATATTTCTGAAAGAAGAACAAGAAGCAGCAGAGATCCTACTCCTCAAACAGTGTCAAAGGGAAAGTTTCTAAAACGAATATGAAGCATTAGCCATCGCCGCAAGTTCCGAGACTCCAGCCAATATTGACAACACCAGCCCTCTTTATAAACTCTCTCCATACCTAGATGATAACGGTGTGATACGAATAGCGGGACGAATCGATGCAATACAGAATGTCTCGATTGTAACTAAAAGACCAATCATTCTGCCAAAACAACATCCAATTACGTACCTCATCGTGGACGAATACCACAATAAATTTCATCATCTCTTCAGCGAAACTGTAGTGAACGAGCTTCGGCAACATTACTTCATTCCAAACCTGAGACGTGTGTTGAAGAAAATTATCAGCTATTGCCAGCACTGCAAGAACAAAAAGGCGGCTCCACAGCCCCCGCTTATGGCAGAACTACCATACGCTCGACTACAACCGTACCAGAGGCCCTTCTCATTCACAGGAGTGGATTATTTCGGACCCCTTTATGTAAAGGTTGGAAGGCGCTTAGAGAAAAGATGGGGTATGATACTGACGTGCCTTACCGTACGAGCTATCCACATCGAGGTAGTCCACAGCCTTTCCAGTGATTCCTGTATACTTGGTTTCAAAAGATTCGTGTCAAGAAGAGGAATGCCAAAGGAAGTATATTCCGACAATGGAACAAACTTCCGCGGTGCCAGTAACGAGTTGCAGCAAGCCATAAGAGATTTAAACAAGCGCGCAGTAGCCAAGGAGTTCGAGCTACAATTAAAGTGGATCTTCATCCCACCTGCAGCACCCCACATGGGTGGGTGTTGGGAACGCATGGTGCGATCCGTAAAGCAAACACTCATAGAAATATCGCCAACACGAAATCCTTGCGACGAACTACTATTGAGCATGATGACGGAGGTAGAGAGTATTGTGAATTCGCGACCCCTTACCTATGTGCCAATCGACTGTGAGAGTAGCGAAGCACTCACCCCCAACCATCTGTTGATCGGTTATCCTAATATAGAAAACATGACTGCCGAAGCAGTTAACGACGGAGCTGCGATAAGGCGAAATTGGTTGGCCGCTGAAAAGTTCGCCCAAACATTTTGGCAGCGATGGCTGCGTGAGTACTTACCGGACTTAACTCGACGAACGAAATGGTTTACACCGCAAAGACAGCTAAAAGAAGGAGACATCGTCATAGTCGTAGACTACAACAGCCCCAGAAAAACGTGGCGAAAAGGTAAAGTCCTGAAGATTATAGCCGGAAAAGACGGCACGGTAAGAAGTGCGGTTGTGCAAACCTCTGAGGGAATCTACACCCGTCCGGCTGTTAAGCTAGCTGTACTGGATGTTCACAAGTCCGCTGAAGTTGGTAAGCTGGATCCTAACCCAGTTACCGGGGGGGAGTGTTAAGCGAACTTGGCACCACCCCTTTCGATTACAAATAATCGGTATGACGAGGTGCGATATATATATATCATCAATATGACTGTCTCCTTCTTAACTTCCTTTCGCACGCGGCTAATCAGAATAAAATTTCTAACCACCATTTTGTCTTCAAGTTTCGCAGCAAGGAGTAGTTCCATGAATAGAAGTCCAAAAGTGCCAAGAATTCACCAAGTTAGAATTTAAATTATAAAAATCTATTTATTAACTTTTAAAGATAAGAAAAAGAACTAAACGTAAGTAAGGTTAAATAAGAAATAAGATTGTATTAGACTTAAAAGAATACTATTTCTAGGAAATTAAAGTTTTCTTTATTGAACCGTTGTATTAAACATACGTGGTTTTACTTCAAATTTCGGAACAAGGATTCTTCAACAATTGGAGTTGAGTTAAACTCAACACTCTTAGTTTACTCTTTTTTCCTTATCCGTGAATGCGTGTGAATGGTGGATATAAAAACAAAATGGCGCATTAGTTCAAAAAGGTACGTGTCTACGGTTTAATTGTGAACAAAGTGGTGGCATTAGCTCAAAAAGGTGCGTGTCTACGATTTGCACACCTAAATCGTAGACACGTACCTTTTTGAGCTAAGAAACTAGAGTGCGCTTCCAATTTTCGGTAGGTCTTTTTGTTTTTTTTTTAAACATAAATATTCAAAAATATTATTTAATTTATTACCCGGGAGCAACAATGACCCATATTCTTCTTAGTTTAGGTTGACAAAAGGTTAAAAAAAAGAAATTTGACTACGAAATTAATAAATTTCTCAATTTTTGAATTTAACGGATTTTTTTTTTTGAATCCCTGGGCGGTCTTATCCACCTTATTGAGCACTTTGAGCAATTTGAGCGAAGTCCTTTTAATTGAAGCCATGTTGGTTCGGTCCCATTTAAAATGCATTGGACAACAACCCCATACAAAACTTAATGGGCATTTTCCTCTCAGTACAGCTTGTAGGGTGGAAGAGAACGACCGCCTAAGTCGGTTCTCTAGGTAATATAGGTACTCTATGATTACGATGCTTTGCATCATTTTTTTATCACTTTCGATAATAACTAATTATTTTTGTTTAATGAAATTACCCTAAGGAAGCTGCAAGTGTCGATTTCTTTAAAAAATATTAACTTAAAGCTCACTCGTGAAAGGCCAGCTATAGATTTATGAACAATATGGGTGCACCCTTAATTATTCTGTTTGCACCATTCACCATTTTCGTGGTGAAAAGCTGAAGAGTTGAAATTTCTTTAAAGATGGCTGCGTTTTTTACACATACAAAATGGTCGAACTGTCAAAACAGAACAAACCCACCCTGTTTAATTGTTGTTGCAATTCACATCTATTCATCGACACAAAACGAAATTACAAAAACAACAATGTAAACAAATGGGTTTTGGAGAGTGAAACGTACGAAGGTTTCCAATCTTTATAATTCATAATCTCTGCCCATGATTAAGCAGCTTGACTTCAAAAAAGGAATTATCAAAATGAGAATACACGGCAGCACTTTTATCATTGGTCTAAATAGCATTGTGCTTGTAACTTAAATTTTTAAAAACATGCGCATGGCGGGAGAAATGTTTTTCATCTGTCAAACTCAGCTGTTTTTTGACACAAGAAGGTTTTCTTACGTTGTCCAAAAGTTCCAATATCTACCAAAAAAAATAATCTTTTGTCTTTTATCTGTTATCTCAAATAAAAGATAAATTATTCCTTGAGAATGAAAAAAGCAAATAACAATTAAAAATATCCCCCAAATCCTCTACAAAACCGATTGAAAGATCACACTATATTCGCGTCAAACAATTCGTGTAATCAAAATTTAAAATGTTCCGACGTTTCTTTGCGACATTCGTGGATCAACAGATTACAGCTTCGTCGCCTGATTTTATATTTAACTCACCGAAAATCGCACAAACTTTTAACTCGCCCGGCCTGGAGAGTCTCTCCTGGTTATACTCTCATACGCCCTGTTTTCCACTCAACGGCGATCAAATCTCCATCATCCACGAACCCAGCAATTTCTATGATACTCTCATTAAGAAGTCTGCCGAAGCAAAAGAAAGAATTGTCCTCGCAAGTTTATATCTGGGAACTGGCAACCTCGAAGCTGCCTTTGTGCAGACAATCAAATCAAATCTCCAGAAGAATGACTCCTTGAGAGTGAACGTCTTATTGGACTTCACCCGAGGAACTCGTGGCGAAGTCAACTCGAAAACCATGCTCATGCCTCTACTGACGGAATTCAATAAAAACGTATCCCTGTCCATGTATCACACGCCGGATCTGCGAGGAATGACAAAGCGCTTCGCGCCGCCGCGATGGAACGAACTACTCGGACTACAGCACATGAAAATCTACCTCTTCGATAACACGGTCATGATAAGCGGAGCTAACTTGTCCAATGATTATTTTACGAATAGACAGGATCGATACATCCTAATCGAGGATAAGAGTTTGGCCGATTTCTATGCGAAGTTCATTGCTAAGGTTCAGGAATTCAGTTTGTTGGTGCGTGACGATGCAGAAGTCGAACTGCACAAGAGTTGGTCATTGCTGCCGTATGAAGGCGACAAGGAAACTTTTATGAACACTGCCAAACAACGTGTGACAGATTTCTTTCAGGATACGTTTAGCAAACAAAAGGCTGTAGTAGAGGAATCATCGGGTGAGCTTTTATTTTCTCTTCTTTTTATTTTAAATTTCAACTCATTCCAAATATTCTTATCATTGTCGAGGCCAAAAAATTACATGACGTAATTTTATTTTTTAGTGAATTTTGTTGACCAAGTTGATTGTTAGATGTGTATCTGAGAATAGATAAAGATGATTCTCATCGGCTTTGTTGGTCGTTTTGATGACGAAAATGAAAAAATTAATTCATTTACTTTTTCCCAACGTTTCGACGGTGGTTGCCGTCTTCTTCAGGGGATCTTTATTTGTAAAAAAAAAAAAGAGAAGTAATTACATAAAAGTGTCAATGTATGTAGGGCGGACGTGGTATACACTTACATTAAAGTTTTAAACAATTATGTATATAAAAAAAAAAAAAAAAAAAAAAACAAAACAATATTTGGAAATATTTAATAATTTAAACTTGAAAAAATTTAAGTGCAAATTAGTAATTAAACACTTCAGATGAAGTTTAGTCCAATGAGTACAATCAAGTTTTGGATCTACTGTTGGAAACTAAGGAGCAGTAAACTGCTGAGATGTTTTGTGTGTCTTGTTTACGGTTCATGTTGTTCTTGTTATTGATTATGTGTAGTGTTTCTAACGTGTATCGTTTGGAAGTGTGTTTTTCCGTTGCCAAGATCTCCACACGTAATTTTATTTTAACTCTTTTATTGGCAAAAAATAGAAAGTATTATCTACTAATCGGGATGACTAATCGAATAAGTTTCGAGTTTGTGAAATTTCTGTTCAACAGACTCAATTATTTTTTTTATTGAACTCATTAATTTCATAGAAATTCAACCAATAAGCTTCAAAATTACAGTCCAAGTTTTCAAAAAGCATAGAAAAAATAAATCGAACGAAACGGTTTCAGTTATTTATGAAAAAAGTATCATAATTCGACCGATTAGCCTCTTTTGTGAGGTCGCGATCTTGTATTTTAGGAACCGCATAGCCAAGGACATTGGCCTTATAAGAGATAAGAGAGGAAGTATGCGGTAAAGTTGGGTATTCCTTAGGCTGCCCACAGAGTAGGGCGAGAAGCAGGTCAAGAAACGTTTGCATGCAAGAAAAGTATATTGTACATATATGTTCTTGTGGAGCGATTCTACCTTTTCGCCTGCTTCCCGCAAACAAATTCTTTTGATAATTTTTCATGCGAGTTTTATTTCCATTACAGACGCAGACACATGGATTTTTCCACTGATCGAAATGGGTCAAATTGGAATTCATCACGATAGTATAGTTACAAAACAACTGCTTTCTTCTTCAGTGAGCGGATCTAGACTTAAACTAGCAACAGGATATTTTAATTTAACTCAAGAATACATGGACACCATCACAAAAAACTGTTTAGCACAATGTAGTATCTTAATGGCACATCCAAATGTAAAACGATCAACAAATAATTTATTTTGAAATATATAAAATTTTTTAATTTATTCTTTAGGCGAATGGCTTCCAGGGTGCTAATGGCCCTGCTGGTAGTATCCCAGCCGCATATACCCTTATAGCCAAACATTTCTATGAGAATCTTGTACGAGAACAACAAGACCACCGAGTGAATTTCTTCGAATTCGAAAAGGACGGATGGAGTTACCATGCAAAAGGCTTATGGTAAACAGAAAACTTTAAAATATAGTTTTATAATTTTAATCTGGTTTTGATTTCATATTTAAGGTACTATCTTCCAAATGCAACGCATCCTAGTCTCACACTAATAGGTTCCTCAAACTTTGGTGAACGATCGGTTAATCGCGATCTAGAAAGTCAAGTATGCCTGGTAACCTCTAATAAATCCCTACAGAGTCGACTTCAAGAAGAAGCTGATAGATTATATAGTTTAGGATCAACAGCAGAAGCTGAAATCACGACACGACCGGTACCACGATGGGTGCAAGCAGTCGTAAAGATTTTTAGAAATTTCTTTTAGGCCACAATTCGAATGCCTATTTTTAAAGCTAACGTCAAACGTTTTTTTTTTTGTTTTTTTTTATCATTTCCAACCTGTTTGTAAATTAATTCCCAGTCACTTTTTCCGGCTAATTTTTACAATAAACCTTGTCTTTTGACAAACAAAAAACATTTGTAGATATTGTTTGTTCTTGTATGTATTTGACCAATTATTGTTTGTTATTATGCTAACAAATATGTAGTAAAAGGACGAGAGAAATGCGAATTTAAAACAGTTAAAACACTTAATTGTTATTAAGAGTGGGCGTGCATTTATGCACTTCGCGCGACTTGAAAAAAAAACTCTGGGTATCCGAAATATTTCGGTGGCACTCGGGGGCGCATGAAAAGTACTTTTATAAACAAAACTGTTAAGTTTCATGTCTGGAACCTAAAAAAAAAATAATTCCTTAAATGTTAAGATTGGTATGCCCCGACTATGATAAAATGTTTTTTTTTTAAGGGGGATGTAAAATATGTGTTTTGAACACTAAATTTTATTCTCGTGTTATTCGTTATTTACATACAAACATATGAACCTTTTTAAGAAACTAGCTGACCCGCCCGGGTGCGCACGGGTAGACAAAAACCTAAGCTTCGTATAAAAATTACTAAAGAAAATATACAATATATATAATAGTAGTTATAGCTACTATTTGTAATTGAATACTACCAATTGAGTTTTGACAAACTTCACGTCAAAATTAGTAAAAATATGATCATCTACATACGTCCAACCTCTTTATTACTTTCCCAACGCAGAAAAAAGTTTTGTAATCAAAAATCACTTTTTTGAGTTTATCCCAATTCACTATATAAATATACAATTTTTAAAAATAACCTTTCCAACACAAACTGGATTTTTGAAATCAGATGTCACTTTTCATTTCTACCCCATTTCACCCTATAAATGCCTCCCTAAAAAAAAATTAAAAAAGAATATAATATCCCTAAAGCTATTTCCTAAGAAAAACCTTTCAAACAAAAAAGAATTTCTTTTTTTTTTTTCTATTTTTTAAGTGAAATTTTTGACTATGCAGAATGTTAGATGTATAACTGAGAATAGCTAAAAATGATTCTCTTCGGCTTTGTTGTTCGTTATGATGATAAAATGATACATTTTTGAAAGATTAATTCATGAACAAAAGTCCAATAAGTACATTCAAGTTTTGGATCTACTGTTGGGAACTAATAAGGAGCAGTATACCGCTGAGGTGTTTTGTAGGTGTTGTTTACGGTTCTTATGGTTCTTGTTATTGATTATGTGTAGTGTTTCTAACGTGTAGCATTTGCAAGTGTGTTTCTCCATTGACAAGGTCTCCCCACCATCAAAGTCCAGATAGAGTGGCCACTTTCAACGCTGTGGCAAGCCAGTGCGGTCTTTCCAGAATTTTTCGATTGAATGTCCGACTTGTGACCACCAACAAAGCCGATGAGAATCATCTTTAATTATTCTTATTATTTTACCATATTTCGTCCTATAAATAACAAAATTTAAAAAAAAATATCCCTAAAGCCTAAAAGCCATTTCCTTACCGTCTACAGCGCCATTTGTTGAACGGTAATTGAATTGAACTGAAAAAAACGAAATTTTCGCCTACGGCGCCACCTGTTGAGACAATAGCCGTGTTTTTTTGCAAGCCCCGAGGAAATTGGTCGAAAAAACGACGTCCTTTCCTGCAATTTACATGTTAAATGCTACAACAACTAGTCCCCTTCGGGCTAAGCTAAGCGCGGAGAATTCTCGGTGCTTAACTTAAGCACGGAGAAAAACTGTGTTACCGGCGTGAATTGCATACTTGTTATCGATAGTTTGTATGGAAAATCAATTTTGTTTCTGTAATGGCGTCGCTAATCCCCGATGTAGTTTTTTTATCCAAATCTCCCCAGGCTTGCAAAAAAAACACGGCTAATAACGAAAAAACCCGTAGAAGGAAGTACCCAATTCGGTCCAGTCGATCGCAAGTTTTAAGCATACGAACCCACCACGATCCATTTTTATATATACAGATATCTATAAATAAATTTAGTGTTGCGGTAGCTCGTTCCAGTTCCCAGTGACTTATAACTCTTAACCATTGCTGGGCCTACAAAATTCTCTGCCGTATCCGAACGTCTAAGCCAGGGGCACTTTTTCATTACAAGAGAACACTAAGGTGTATTTTAACCCTGAATATAATTAAATAAAAACAGGCGATACAACTCATATTTAGGTGAGAAAGCTCCCTAGAACCAGTATACATTTGCGCCTCAAAAAAACGGGTTGCACCATTGAAATTTGTATGGACTCTTTTCAATCTTGTTTCTTATGAAAAATCAAATGATTTTACCAACTTTTATATATTTATGTTTATTGTTGGGACAGGTTTTCTGGTGCCAATTCTACCCTTTCATCTATTCATGTATCTCTTTTATTTCTCATGTATTTCTTTTTTATTCATGTATCTTTACTTTAAAGGGGACAATACCAAAAGCCAATGGCGACTTTGGACATGTTATAGGGGGTAGATATCAATCTTTTGATTCAAGGAATTACGTTTTTACCCTACAATCTATAGTTAACTTTCTAGAGAATTTTTTAGAAACATTTTTTAGTCTTGCTAAATGTTTCTTTGGATATTCATATTATAGAGACAGAGCTTTCTTCACGAAGACCGAAGTGACGCCGGCCGCAGCCGACGTCAGAACAGAATAGCAAGTTCAAATATATTAAAATCTATTAATTAAAACCAAATTCGCAACTGTCCAAGAATTTTCAATAATGCAAGATTTGTCGTTTTGCACAAAGGGCAGCTTTACGATTAATTCTAAATGCATCACGGATAGCCGTCTGTGGAATATGTTGATGATGTGGTCAGTAGTATGCATGGCTTGAGCCAAATGTATCAATTAAAAGACTACAATTTTGCCTGATGATTGTGCACAAGCCAGGAGTTTCGTTCATTAGTGATCGTGGATTCCCAGCTTAAGGCTTTTCCACAAAATCTCGGGATCTTTGTGAAAGTAAGTTTTTAGTAGGAAAAAGTCAGAAATAGAAAAACGGCTGTATTTAATTTAACTTTTTGAATCAAATATTTTCACCAAAAGATAGAAGATAGAAACGAATAACATGCTTTAAAAGACGTTGTTGGGCCGAGAACATTTTCTTTACCTTTCGCTTGATCTGACTGAGTATTAAATAATTTTCATATTTTGCTCCACACTAGCATCGAAAAAAAAAAATTTAATGTGTATGACGGTTTTAGAACCAATACAGTGCTCATGTATATAAACACATGTCAGTAGTAGCCCGTGGCGTAGTGGAAATTAGCATAGGACATTAGCACCTGTCATGTGGGAGGTCTGTATCCGATTAGCAGACTCTTCCACCTAGAAACAAGACATGCGAAAAAGTGACAAATCCTCCGAGAGTGCCTCTCACATAAGTCATTCGGCTTTGGCAGTAAATTGTAAGTCCCCTCTATTCCTGCCAACAAACACGCGCATAGCTGGTTCTTCAGAAGCTATCAGACCACCAAATTTATTTATTTTTAAACACATGTCAAATGGTGTGAGATGGAGAGTCAAATTATATAAAAAGTGCTTATTTTTCTTTAAAACGGCTTTAAGGATCTTTATAATATTTTATATCTTTATAAATTTGGGGCCTATCCAACGATACCATTTCGACAATAGGTATCTCTATCAAATATGTAGACAAAGATAGGGACAGCTACCGCCAAAACAATATATTTCCATCGTTTTAGTTTTACGTAATAGTCCCTGTGTACAAGATGTATATAGTTTATCTTTTGTTGAAACCTAATTCTTCCTAAAACCCGGCTGCCGTAACTAAGGGACTTTACCCTCTTATAATTAGATCCATTTGTTGTATTTAGGATTTTCACTAGCAGCTCAACCAATTTCTTTCAATTTTGAATACGAAAACTTCTAGATAGCTGTATTTATATTGCATAAGAATCTTATGGCCGATTTCATAAAGCCAAAGCCTGTTAAATATGGTGACGTGAAATAAGGCCCAAAGCAATAAGACCAAATCTCAAATTTGCCCTTTTTTCGTTTTGAAAATGGAAATAAGGCCAAATTGGCCTTAAAATGGAAATAAAGCCAAATTGGCTTTATTTCCATTTCGAAAACGAAATAAGGACATATTTGACTTGGCCATATTTGAGCTTCTGATGATTCATTAGTCAGCGTGCTTGTGCAGAATGGACCGCCAAAATGAACTAGTTTTTTTGTTTGAATATTTTGAGGGTCTCCGTAAACGAAGTGTTTTAGGATTTTTGGCTTATAATGGGTGATTTTTTAAGAGGTTTAGAACTTTAAAAAAAAAAACACAAAAAATTCAAAAAAATGAATAAAATATTTATTTGAATCGATAGTTTGCACCTTGCAATTTAATGTTTAAAGATAATTTCATGCAAATGTTGACCGCGGCTGCGTCTCAGGTAGCCCATCCGCTGAGTCCAATTTTGGCATACTCTTTCACACATATCGGCCGGTATCTCACGAATGAATGCATGGATGTTGGCTTCCAGTGCGTCAATCGAAGCGGGCTTGTCCCTATAGACATTAGCCTTGACATACCCCCGAAAAAAAAAATCTAATGGTGTCAAATCGCACGATCTAGGCGGCCAATTGACCGGCCCGAAACGTGAAATTAACTGTTCACCAAACTCGCCTCGCAATTGCGCCATTGTTTCGCGTGCTGTGTGGCATGTGGCACCGTCTTGTTGAAACCACATATCATGCAAGTCAAGAACTTCCATTTCGGGCAAAAAAAATTTTGTTATCATCGCTCGGTAGCGTTCACCATTGACAGGAACGCTGCGATTCGCATCATCTTTGAAGAAATATGGCCCAATAATGCCGCCGGCCCATAAACCGCACCAAACAGTGGCTTTTTCGGGATGCATTGGTAGCTGTTGCAATGCTTCTGGCTGATCTTCACTCCAAATGCGGCAATTTTGCTTATTTACGTACCCATTCAACCAAAAATGAGCCTCATCGCTGAACACAAGCAGCGCGCGATGAACATTTCGAACCGAGCACGAATTTTGATAGTAAAATTCAATAGTTTGCAAGCGTTGTTCATTTGTAAGACGATCCATGGTTAAATTGCAAACCAAACTGAAGCTGTTTGACAGTGACACAAGGTACTAAACACACGTCAGCTGTCAAAACCAGTGTTGCCAAAACCAAACCAGCTAAAAAATCACCCGTTACTTTATTTAACCTTACTAGCTAAGGTATCAGCGATTCAAAATCTAAGTTAAATTTTGTAATGTAGAACGAAAGTAGGTTCGATAATAAAACTTATTTCCTTTAACTAATAACGTCCATTTATTTATTTTACAAAACAACACTTTATTCCACTTCAAATTTATTTTATTATTCTCCAATCACAAAAGTATGCAATTTAAAATTTACTTCCGGATACCTTCTTACTTAACGTTATCACATTCAAAATTAAACTGTGTCTACTCGCTCGAAAACATCTCCTTATATAGGGAAGTAAATAATTATTTAGTTCTAGTCTTCACTAGTATCCACTGGAATATTCGAGTATATCACCTTCTAGAAGTTTCCTTTCCAGTCGCTGACAGATGGAACATTGGAATTGATACTCAGCTGAATCACAAGATGGCGCTTGGAACGGTTGAAGGTTTGATGTTTAGTTTTTTTTCCGACAGATGGCGCTGCAAACAGTTAGAGGATTTTCTCTTGTTTCAAATTCAAAGTATTTGGGTAATTATTAAATCATTACAATATCATAGATTTAAAATTAAGAATATGTATGTATATAAAAAATGATATTTATTGTAAGATAACTTTGTCAATTTTCAAGTAACAATCAAAATAACAATTTGCTTGAAAAAGTTAGGTTTCTTTAAATCCAAAAAAAAAAACTTTGCATTTAACCAACCTCGCACCTACTCCCAATCCTATAGTGAAGCCACGCAGGGGGGTCGCAGGGGCACCATGCCCCCATACCCACCTCACTGTTTATAAGCCGTAAACTTTATATTTTTGTCTAAATAAAGAATTTGTTTGGCCGGGAGTTATAGTTTCTTATTTTAAGTTTTAATTTTTGGAAAAAAAAACATGAAATAAAGTCAAATCGAAAATTTATAGTTATTTCCATTTAAAAACGAAATAAGGCGTTTGTTCGGGCTTATTTCAAGTCACCGTTAAATATTTGTGAAACCGAACATCACATTTTTAGAAAAAACTTAAATTTTTGTTTTGAATATTCAATGCCTATATATACATATCAGCCCTATTAATAAAAAACGCTTATTCCACCTTTATTCCACGAGTTTACTACACCATGGAATAAGAGTTAAGCTACGAGTTAAAATTTTCTATCAATAAAACAAAATGTTCGTGGAATAGTAAAGTGACGTTTACGAAAAATCCCTTAAGAAAATCTACTACAATAAGTAATATTCCTGTTTGGTAACTTGAAAGTTTCGCAAAATTGTTTTTTTTTTTGTATGGGCTTTGACAGTAAATTGTGATAGTTTGTAAAATCAAATAAAGCTCACGTTGCCAAACAAACCTAACAATTCTTTTGTTAATATTAAGGGTATTCATGCAACGTTGGAAACTTTCCGACGTTGTAAAATCGTAAAGTTTCCGACGCACGTTTCATGAATGCCCCTCGAAAAATTCGGAGTAAATGATGTGGTAAACCAATAAGCTGATTCGCAGCCAATGTCATAATCCCATTGAAAAAAAGTTTACCACGTTTAACATTTTCGTTTACGACGTTTACAACACAAATTCTTGTCGGAAAGTTACGATTTGTTGGAAAGGATTTTCTATACAAATTTTGACAGTTCGTGTATGACATCGTAAACTTTCCGACGTTTACGATGTTTACGATGGTTTTCCGACGTTTGTTTGTGTTGTGTTTGTGGTGTTATGTCCACCTCTTGTATCCGCGTTTAGGTCATCTTCAACAATTGCTACAAGTTTCCCCATATTTTCCTTGGAAAACCTATATTTCTTCCTCAAATTTTCCGCACTTATGTGGTTCATCTGGTTTTGTATATTTTTCTATTTCTTGTCGTTGAAACAAAAACTACCAAACATTTTAAGGTAAACATTTAAGTAGATGCTATGCATACAAATTTCCGAGGTATACGTACCTACCTATTATTCAAAGCACTCCACAACCCTAACAAAATGTGTAAATTCCACTGCGGCATCCCTATAACCATTGCAACATGTTACCATCATACTTCAACTTCTGCAGCCAAACAAAAACCTTCGATCATTTCAGAGAATTTATTTTCGACTCCAACACAAACACAACATCGCACCGCGATCAGTTTTCTTCGAGTTTCTATCGTGAGTGGGTGCGAAGCGAAGTACTTGTCTCTGTTCGCGCACAAAACTAATCGTAGTGTAGCCGGAATGTCTCGTTTCTTGTTGCCATTGTCGGTATATAGATAGATTTAAGCATTTAATTTTAAAAAGAACAAATATGTCGTCACGGTGTTAAAAAAAAACGGCAATAAAGCCCAAAACGAAATAACAACCAAGGTAAATAAAAGCAATATTACCGTTGTTGATCATAAAGGTAACTTTTTCGATACTTGCACAATCGTTATCGAGCTGAGTGATCGCAATCTGTCAAACGGATGACAATTGATCGTACGTGATAGGCATAGGACCCCATTCCCCGCAAATCGTCATTCCTGCAGATGAAAGGATTAATAAAAACGCTGCCAAAGTGCAACGTATCGAGGTGAATCATTGCCAGCAGATCCAGCCCGGGAGTTCTACAAGATCACAAGATCACCACCACTCTTCTTCTGACAGATGGGATCGTTTCTGTGAATGGGACTTCTCGTTGAATGTCGGGGTTTGGTGATGCCAAGATTATACCATCTCATTCGGCGAGAGATGTCATCTTGTTAATTATCAACATTCGATAGTGCTCCTCTTGGCGAAGTTTATTAAGTCGCAGTGTTAACGCTCACAGATCCTTTGTCTTGTTTAATTGCTGTTGGCCCATGGGATTTCCTGCTGCAGGGAGGTTTTCTGTCCCTTGGTGGCATTTTATTGATTGCAATTTGTGTTTTTTTTTTATTTATATGAGCATTCTTTAGCAAAAAATGAAGAGGAGGGAGTGCAAGATCACTTGTTGGTCTGGTCGCGTGTGTAGTGAAGATTGATGAGAAAATTATGGAAAATTTTAAGTTTTTCTCACACAATACGATTATGGTGAAATAACGGTTTTTTAAAGTTTTTTTTTTTTGTTAGTAAACAAAATAATAACGAAATCAAGAAAAGGAATACCAGTGTTTTTTTAATTACCCACTTCAAGGGCTTCTGACGAAGAAATTATATTTTATTCCGGATGCTTAGTATTCAAGGGAGTAAATAAGTCTTAACATGTCTCAAAGAATCCATCATTTCCCAGTGATGGTCTTTCGCAGATCATTTCTTCTTCATTTCCTCTGTTGTTCGGACAGAAACCCAACCACAACGACGAGAAGAAGACGAAAGAAGCACCATCGTGATCTTTCATTTTCCATTGGATTATTGTTAGTTTTGGTGGCGGTTGGTTCTTTGGAAACAATTTCAGCCGCTGTTCGTGACGGAAGAACTGCCTTGATGCTGAGTTCTAGGAATCATTCGTCGGATGTTGACCGGGGTACATCAGGTGCATCAGCAGCATCATCAATGTCCGGAGTGAAAATTAGTTCAGGTGAGTTTTTTGTTTTTTTGTTTTTTGTTTTCTTTTTTATTGTCTTCTAATTGCAACGAATAATACAATTTCGGGACTGTCCGTGTCCATTGTCCAAGGGGGAAAAAAACCTGTCCAAGTGGATTGTGAATTTTAGAGGCAGGTAGCCAAGAGGATCAGAAAGCCTTTTGTTTGCTTTGCTTGATTTTTGTTTTTGGGAATTCAACCTCTACCCTGGTTATTATCTTCTTCATTGCGAAATTAACAACAAAAATGAGAAAATATTTTGAAAAAGATCAGATTAGAATCAACTTAAAAGAGGTATGTAACTGGTTTTGAGCGATTTTTTTTTCGACTGAGATTTCATCTTCTGACTGGCATATTAAGCAAACGTTTTATGTTTGTAGATGACTTTTGCCTTTGGGTTGTGCAAGAAAAAGATCGTACTACGTACATACATAAATGTACATACACACATTATACATGTAGGATGTAGGTAAGAATATACATTTATAACTACATATTTTTTCGATTCGGTAGCTTAGAAATTTTTTTTGAAAAGCTTTGGCAATAATTATCATATCTACGTCTTGATATTTTTTTTAAATTATTTTTCCTTCGATAATAATAATAAAGTCAAGCTATTATTTCAAGCAACTTTAATTGACGTTATGACTTAAAGTTTTACAAGCTGTTTCAAAATTATCTTTTCTCGGTTCTTAGGCAGGTATGTAAAATATCTATCTACCTATGTACGTATCTAACTATCAATAGGTATTATAAATGTGAAAGTTTGTTTGTTCCAATGTACCTACGTATGTCTTTCAATCACACTCGAACGAATGCATTCTAATGAGATCTTGCATATATGTATGTACATAGGTATGTCAATTATGTCGTGGAATTAGTAAAAGGTTAAAAAGAAACTGATTGTGAGTGAAGCGTACAGTTAACAGATAGTATACAAAATAAAGATGGTTTATTGAACAAAAGCTAGATTATAACAAACCATATTAGGAAAGGTAAGAGCGTGAAATCTGTCAGAACAATGAGTAAGAACAAAAAACTGTAGCCTCGTAAAATTTCAAATTGAAAACTATTGGAATTATTTCAAAAAACAAACCAGCTAACACTCTTTCAAACATCTTATGGGGTTTTCCATTGGAAAATTCAGATTTCAATTTTAAAATTGATTTTTTTCTTGGCGAATGGAACACTTTTTCAAATTGATTTATTTTTGTCATTGTATTCTTGTAGTTTCGTTTGTGTGATAATATTTCAAAAAAACTTCATCCCTTGATGCACTTTTAGAAGATAAAAATGAGCTTGATGAAGTTACCGTTTTATTTTAAACTGGTTCCATATTTATTATGAGTGAATATTTCTCACATATTTTGAACACACCTCAAATAAATTAATCAATTAAAAAAACTTTTTGCAAACTGACAGCTGTAAATTATGTTGGTGGTAGTATAGGGAGGGGTAAATCTGCCGAAAACCCCATTACAAACTTGCTGTAGTAACCTAAAAAAAAAGGTGCTGAAAATGTTGTGCTGAACTGAGCTGGATATGACATAACAAGATCATTTGATTCCTCATAAAAAAAAAAACACACAATCCTTTACTTTCAAAACAAATATTTCATATTCGTTTCTGTTCAGTTCAGGTTCATTAAAACACATACAGCCGAATTTATAAATGCATCCTCGTGTGAAAGGGGTCATAGCGAGTGCATAGAACTATTCACTCCTTATAATTCAACTAAACGCAAAAATGTTATTCATAAAACTTATGCAACATTGAATAGAGGCATTAGAAGCTTAACGCGTTTGGAGGTTGAATAGTGCATACATAAGGATGTTTAAGTATCGAAATGTCACTTTGACTCATACACAGACGAAAATAAATTACAATGCCCGAGTTCAACGCACATCTGAATATTCAGAATTCTGAATTTTTGAAGCTCTTGATTGGCCAGCTGTCAGAAAAAGTTCTGAAAATTCAGATGACTTCTGACAGCTGGCCAATCAAGAGCTTCAAAAATTCAGAATTCTGAATATTCAGATGTGCGTTGAACTCAGCCAATGTTATAATGGTGGCTCTTATTTTGTTAATGCTTAAATATCTTTTTTGTCCCCTCCTGAAAGCGATCAAGCTTTATTATGAAGCTACTTTGTACAAACCAAAATGTTGTTAAATTTTTTTGAAATCGGCTAAGGGCGACGTATCCCACCGAGAAGTTAAAACATTTCATTAAAAATGTACGCAGTTTTCCGACTTTTTCTTAAAATGTCGGTGAAAGTATAAAATTTGATGGACATTCTTTATTTATAATATACATGTGCTTAGATGTATGCCGAAATTAAAGTTTATTGACTATTTTCAGTGGGACACACAGAATAAATAAAAAAAAAAACACTACCAATTTGATCGCACTGTCAGTGAATGGAATAATTGTTCCATTCAATAAAAACAATGAATTTTTTGTTCTAAAATATTAAACTATATTTGCTAACACGGCTCAAAAGAAACAGTAATAAGAACAGAGGTAGGTATAAGTAATATTAAAAGAAATTTAAACTAATCCAATCGGCGCAGCAGAATTCTTTTATTGATTTTTCACTTTCAGAGCTTAGTATTGTCATTTTGTCAATCAATTGTGGCAGTAAAACGTAATAGATTTTCCCTTCTTGGTACTTTATTTGACACAAGCGCATTATAACTATAATGTGTAGGGAAATATTTTCAGCCTAATTTATTAGAATTCTCTAAACACCTCTAAACGGCTGAATAGTTATATAGTGCATGAGCATTTATGAAGCCACTATTCAACGTTGCATAAATCCTAATTCATAAAATATTTCCCTACACATTATAGTTATAATGCGCTTGTGTCAAATAAAGTACCAAGAAGGGAAAATCTATTACGTTTTACTGCCACAATTGATTAACAAAACAAAGCTCTGAAAGTCAAAAGTCAATAAACGAATTCTCCTGCACCGATTGGATTAGTTTAAATTTAATTTAATATTGCATAATGTACCTATTCTTGTTACTGTTTCTTTTGTGCCGTGTTAGAAAATATAGTTTAATATTTTAGAACAAAAAATTCATGGTTTTTATTGAAATAATTGTTTCATTCACTGACAGTGCGTTCAAATTGAGAAAAATATAGGAACATCTATTAGGGTGGCAATTATTTTTGCAATGTTTTTTTTATTTATTCTGTGTGTCCCACTGAAAATATTCAATAAACCTCAATTTTGGCATACATCTAAGCACATGTATGTTATAAATAAAGAATTTCCATCAAATTTTATACTTTCACCGACATTTTAAGTAAAAGTCGGAAAACTGCGTGCATTTTTAATGAAAAGTTTTAACTTCTCGGTGGGATACGTCGCCCTTAGCCAATTTCAAAAAAATTTAACAACATTTCGGTTTGTACAAAGTAGCTTCATAATAAAGCTTGATCACTTTCAGGAGGGGACAAAAAAGATATATAAGCATTCCCAAAATAAGTGCCACCCTTATAACATTGTATTTAATTCTCGTCTGTGTATGAGTCAAAGTGACATTTCGATACTTAAACATCCTTATGTATGCCCTATTCAACCTCCAAACGCGTTTAGCTTCTAATGCCTCTTTTCAACGTTGCATAAGTTTTATGAATAACATTTCTGCGTTTAGTTGAATTATAAGGAGTGAATAGTTCTATGCACTCGCTATGATGCATTTATAAATTCGGCTGTTTATGAATTAGGATTTATGCAACGTTGAATAGTGGCTTCATAAATGCTTATGAACTACATAACTATTCAGCCGATTAGAGGTGTTTAGCTAATTCTAATAAATTAGGCTGATGATGTATAAATTCTTTAATTTGTTCCGAGACTGTAGGATTTACATATTAGTTTTTTTTTAGATTTATAGGCCTATTATATGGATGACAACTCAACTGAGACTGAAGATAAAAAAAGCAATTGCCATGCGAGGAAGTGCCACACGAAAATTTGTTACGAACGCGATTTTTTTTTAAATCCAATATTTTGAAAACCAGCTGATAGAGTTGTAACCTAGCAGATTTTGAATTCACTATCTAGAAGATTAATCTAAAAAAGTTTTTAAAGAACCAATAACGGCTTCGCATGGCAGCTCCTTGGCGGTCATAAATCATAAAATCTGTCAATGTCGAAATAACAAATGATTCAAAAGAAAGCAACAGATGGCCCACCCGATACTATTCATTCGTGGCTCTGATTTTTGTTGAACTTCAATCTGTCGGTTTTTACTTGAGATATATTATGTACTGTACAAGGTACTAGGTATATGGCAAGTTTTGCTTTGGTAAAAGAAACGAACTCGAGATTTTCATCAAACTGTACATTACGATGATCGGGAAGACGAAAAAAGTGCGGGTCTCGCAAAAACTTCCGCCTATCTATTTGTTCAGATGCAGACATTTCTCCGACGCGTTTTTTTTTTAAATTTATTTTAGCACCAAAAATAACGGTACATGTCATACAACATTTTTGGTCCAAAAAGGAAAATTGCCTAAATTTTCATAAGCTGCCTTTTAATAAAACAAAACGGTTCCGAAAAATGGTTATAATTACTTATTTCACTACCCAAAGAACCAGTTTATTGTTTTTTGCTTTTCTCGAAAACGATTCAAGTGATTTTGATTGGCCAGACCAGAGTTGCAAAAGCTTAAGTCACTTTCTAGCTTAAGCTTGACTTTAATTCACAAGCTAGTTAGTGACTTATGAATTAAAAAAGATTTAATTCCTAAGTCAGTTAGTGACTTATGAATTAATAAAAATTAATTCATTAGCTGGCTGGTGACTTATGAATTAAAAATTAGTTAGTGACTTAAATATGAATATGAATTAAATTTTTTTCAATTCATAAGTCACTTAGTAGGTTGTGAATTAATTTTTTTTTAATTCATAAGATTTTTTGTTTTAAATCATAAGTCACTAACTAGCTTATGAATAAAAGTTTTTTTAATTCATAAGTCACTAACTAACTTATGAATTAATTTTTTTTTAATTCACAATTCATCTACAGACTTATGACTTAATGATTTTTTAATTCAAAAAATTCGCAACCCTGCCCAGACCAAAGTAAAGGCACGGTGCGGTCATAGACAGTGGGATAAAATCCCTAGGCCAAACCAAGGTAAGGGTGCAGTACGGAGGCGGACGGTGAGATAAATTCCCTAGCCTCCAAGTGATTTCAAGGCGAAAACTCAGATTAAGATTAGATCCCTAACTTTATCAGAATGGGGATTATGTATTTTGTTGGTTTGGGATTAATCCCTAGCCTTAACAAGAAGTTGTGGCAAAGTAAGGAGGGGGAACGGGGATAAACGGCAAAAAGCCAAAAACTAATAAGAAACTTCTTAATGGTGAACTACACACCCAGCAGCCTAAGTATCATTCAATCATTTATAATTTGATTTAAGATGTTTTTCAATTGAATGATTTCAAAATGAATCAATTTAGGACTTTTTTGCTCTCTTTTTTTTGGACAACAGTAAGTTAAACAGATTTGAAGGATTTTAATTCCCTCTTTTGATGTCGATCCCGCTCATATGCAACTCCGTTGCTCCATTAAGGGTTTGTTCAGTCGTCAGGAACGCGCCAATGATAACAGTTTTCTTGGACAACAGTACCTTGGTTTGCCCAATATTTTTTTTACAAAGCCCATTTGCTGAAACGAAACTAAGTTTTAAGTTCAAATTGCGTATCAGGAAACGGGTCTTGGTATAGGTAGTTGTAATTCCATAAAGTAACAAATTCTATTAGTCGAGTTTTAATAAACGAAAGTTTGTATCCATTAATCACAAAATTATAATACAATTCCACTCACCGATTCAATAAATCAACAATGACACCTAGTTCGTCATTACAAAAAAGTCCTGCTCGTATCAATTTGTATACAATTATTTTACAAGTGAACTACTATAGCAAGCGCCTCACGAGTACCTATTTCATTTAGGTCCAGTTTTTCAGTGCGAGATTAAAGCTTAACCCGAGTTAACTAATCAAATTTGGTGAGTTAACTCAGGATTAACTGAGCAGATGCTTTCGATGTCTTATCCACCAAGTTTGTTAAGTCATTCCGCATGCATTTTCCACCAAAAAACTGCTTCCTCACTTCACTGTGGATTAATTTACTTTTAGAGATAGCTAACTCTGGGTTAATTCATTACTGAAAAACTTGGCCTTAGTATATTTTCTAAGGGTCTGTCATGTTTTCCTCATCTGGAGTTTCCTTACCGATAACTTGCCAGCTCCTTGCCAGCTCCTTGCCTTAACTTGGAAAAATCTTGCCACGCGGGAAGTACCTAATACAAAATTAAATATAAGACTTTTTGTTTTCGAATTAAGACAAGTTTTTTAAATAGTTTAATGGTATTTTTTTCAGTTTTAAGTTGTATTATTTTTGTTTTTTTTTAAGCTAACGGTTCTTCGGTTTAAATGGAAACGCCCATAGTGTTCATTCCGAGATTATTGATGTTATTAGCTAAATTGTAGATAATCATCAATTTTTTTAATTTTTTTAATTATATTTTTAAAGTAGACATGTTTGTATGATGTACAGGGTGTCCGCCGGGAAGGTATACTGCTTTTTTTGTTTATAATGAAAGAGAATGGATCTTATATTGATAAATGTCTTATTTAATGTTGGCAATTATGTATGGAATACAATATCAGGCAAATGTCCGGCTCTGTTAGTCTCACAAATGCGAGCCCTTTTGAGCACATTTTTCATTACATTCTCACACATCTCACGTGGTATTTCATTAATATCATCACGAACATTTTGTTTGAGTTGCTCAAGCGTTCCTGGTTTGTTTGCATAAACCTTGCTTTTCAGATATCCCCACAAAAAGAAGTCCGGAGCAGTCAAATCAGGCGACCGTGGAGGCAAATCAACATCACTATTTCTTGAAATAACTTGTTGTGGAAAGAGGTCTCGCAGTAATTCCATTGTAATCGTGGCTGTATGCGATGTGGCACCGTTTTGTTGATACCAGCAGTAATGTTTTCAGGCGATCTTGCAGTACTTTGTGGTCCAAGCATGGGCCTATCACCTACCCTCCTTCTTCGAAATCATTCACTAAACGATAAATAGTGCGTTTTGTTGTTTCTCCCACAAATTTCACGTAACTTTCTCACCGTCACAGTAATCGATGATTGATTTTGATAGAATGTTTCAACGATTAAAACACGTTGGTTTATCGAATATTTTTCCGTAATAAATTTGCCACGTTCCTACTTCACGACTGCCAAATATGAACTGTCAAGACTAATGTTTACCAAAATGTCGGCAAAACAAAGTAGTAAACCTTCCCGGCGGACACCCTGTATATGTATGAATGGAATTTTATATTTAACATATGTAGATACTCGTACTTCATATATAATATAAATCATTCAAACAAGCTTCAAAATATTATTTTTATGGATCATACATACATTTTAGCCAAAATAATTAAATTAAATTCGTTCCAGGGTTGATTTGGCAACATAAATAATAACAAATAGATATCTCGTGTTGCAATAATTCACACAAATTTATCACCTACTAAACTAATTTAATATACATATTAACATAGATAGATTTTTTTTTTTAATAAAAGCCTGAATAAATCGTAATTCTGTTCTTAATTTGTTGACAAACATAATACAATACAATAATTTCAGACTCTTTGCCTGGGATGGGATGTGTTCTGTCTTCATTTAAGTTCATGCGGTTGCCGCGATTCGAAAGACATATCGTCTATTTCCGCACTTTCGAGAGCTGTCAACTAAATGAAAATCATCTCTCGCCAAAAAGTTAAGAAAACAGAAACACTCAACCGGCTGAAACAAAACGCACCACATTCAAATTCAATAAAATAAAAATTCATCCTTAGCCCACCACGATCACGCTCAGGTTGGCTCGGATCCAAACAATTATTTATCCAAGATCAACAGGCGAATCATTTTTAAAATGAGCGATCTTCTTTGGGAAAATCATAAAACAAAAAGTCGCGCAAAGTTCTGTTTGTTTATTGAAGTCATTTTACCGGATATTAAGCACATAAGGGTCAGTATTCTGATTCCAAACCGATTCTTTCGACAGTCTATTAAAAATTTATTAATTTCTTCATTCTCTTTTGCTTTTCCAGTCGCTTTTATTTGACTAATAATAATAAATTAGTGGCCGTGTGGTTTTTTATTTTATGTATTGCTGCTTGCTGCAGCTGCAGGTGAAATAAAATTTCTTATAATTTTATATTCGAAAATTCGAACTATCAATTCGAAAGTGCAGTGGATTTTGAAGTGGGCGTCAGAAATAAAAAATGACTTGTAACCGGAGCATGACATCAGTTTAGAATGGTTTACAGTTTCTTTGATTTTGATTCAATAAATACGATTATGGGTCGCCTCGGGGTGCTTGCTTGGGTGCTAAAGAAACATTCCATTCCTTTATGTCAGATGCTGATGCTGGACGCCTACTCATAGTTGTTAAGATGATCTTAACTCTCAAGTGATCTCAAATGTAGGAGATCACCGAACGCCGATCAAACTTCATTTTCATTCTCCTCTTTCTCATCTAGCATCTACTTAAATATGTCTGTCTTTTCCCTCTCCGACGTGACGCAGCTATTGTATGCAAGTCATTGAAAAGGTTGTTTTTTTTTTTTTTTGAAAAATGAAATACTTCATCTTTATGCTTTGGGTCTGTCGTCTGTAACGCTAGCGATGATATCAAGAATGATACTCGGGGAAAAGTCGATTTCGTTGTTTTGGTGGCTGTTATAGTTTGGTTCGATCAACGATCTACTGACCTAGTATACGAGAAGTGGCGTTGGTGTATCTCCGTCCCCCATCCATAGCACTCTCTGTCTATTGTGTGCCACTTACAATAAAATGACAGATAGCATTTTGACTTATGGCATTACTTCGTCGAACAATAAATCCCGCTCGTTTTTCCTATTCGAATTGTAATAGTTTTATAATGAATTGTTTTGTTTGAAATGTGTATGTGGTAGAGGAATATGGCTATGCCTATGCGCCTAAGCTTATTAAATTGTTGAAAAGGGAGAAATACAACACAATGAACATGGTTACATCTTATACATCAACCGCTTTACATCAAGCAGTATTGTCAAACCAATTAGCTAATTGATAGAACTAGATGACATCGAGGCGATTGGCGTTATCCAACTACTGTCATGCTGATGTAGAGAGAACACAAACAGACACGGACATGACTTCTTATCAGATTCAGTGACTTATTGAATGTTCCGTTCTATATTATCCGGATGGGAAAATGTTATTATTCTCAAGTGGAAGTCTTGACTCTTAAGGAAATATATGTCAAATAATGTTGACTTTATCGCATATATATGTACATCAGAGTGCTTAATGGTTGTAATTGATAGTTTGAGTGAATTGTGTGTGTAGGTATAGTTTATATGAGTGTGACGTGACAGCAGAGAATGATAACAGAATGTAACACTTTTTGTATCATTAATTAACTGTATTTAGAGCATGAGAAACAAGTTTTTAATCAAATAATATGCCCTTCCTTATTGACCTAGGTTAATAAGAAGAATGTTGAAATTGACACTCAAGATTTCTAGCTCATCTTAACAGAAAACATTTATGAATAAGAGTGAAAAGGGCACCCATCAGTTAGAGTTGTAAGCAATACGTAGTCAAGAAATTAGAAACTAGCCCTTCTAGTAGGAGCCCTTCTCGCATCCGTAGACCGTGGGCTGGGATTCAATGACTCACTCCGCTGTAGCATTTTTGTCTATTCGCTCCATGTTGCCTAGACAACTTGGTGTTGCTCATAAAGTTCGCGGTTGTATCTTTGCCTCCATTCATTCACCCTACTCGCAAGTCGGATTTATCAAAGATTTTTTGAATCCATTTCCTTCGTCAAACCAAATACAGCGGTTTGCTAAGGCAATTCTACGTCGGATGTCCACTAAGGTGCGTCATGATCGATCCTTAGAAATCCT
Source organism: Leucozona laternaria (assembly GCA_932273885.2). Taxonomy (NCBI): domain Eukaryota; kingdom Metazoa; phylum Arthropoda; class Insecta; order Diptera; family Syrphidae; genus Leucozona; species Leucozona laternaria. The sequence goes on from OW026366.1 coordinate 211,178,164, forward strand.
TAACTATCTCGAAGTTGATGTTATCAATAGTGACGTTTTATCCTAGGAGGTGGACAGATTCTTGTTTGTTTGTTTGATAGCAGCTACTTTGTCCGCATACTCGATTAATTAAATGTATCTGTTGAATAAATTGCCTTATTCTGTGTTAACGGCTGTCCTGAGCATTATCTGTTTCAAAACGAGATTAAAGAAGTCACATGCCAGGTGCATCTGCTAACCGAAACCCGCATTACTGGCTGAACACAATAGACGCGCGTTCGATCGCGCGTTCGTACGCGCGTTATTATTAAAACTTATTTAACTCCCAGAGTCGCGTTCGCGTTTGCGTCTCCATTGTATTCACTTTAACGAGATTTCACGTATTTTAACTTTGACAGGTGCGAACGCGCGATCGAAAGAGCGTCTATTGTGTTCAGCCAGTTAAGAATAGTTGGGAAGAGCTATTCCATAGTTTTACATTGTACCGAGTATTTTCTTATATCACCTGATACAACTAGATCAGTTTTCCCCCGCTATCGAAATCGGTCATAGCCAAATAAAGCTCCTGAATTATGGAATGGTGGATCCCGACTTGAAATTCATTAGGTACTCTTTTTCCAGGATTTGTCTGAGTGTGAAGATTTGGCCTATGGTCGATTTGACAGGAAGGCCATCACTAGAAAACAGCTTAAGATGCTCATAAAGTACGTTGGATATGATCTTATATGCAAATATTAGCGATATGCCTCGATAGTTGTTATAAGACACTATAACGACTTTTTTTGTAGATGGGGCACATATGGAGCTGGATCGTTACATCATACCTAGTTGATGATTGGATGCGCATGCGCCCTATCAAAATATGCTCTTTCGTTTTTGAAAAGCTCTGCTGGTAATCCATCAAAACCCATGGCATTAAAGTTATTAAGCTTTTTCTTTCATGTAGTTCCGTTGAAGTGCAGTTCGGCCGGGTGCGGCCTTGCCTTTAAGCTTATATTTAAAAATAGTTTTAGCATCGCACTAAATGTTAAGGCATTAAGTAGTATAATCCAAAATTTTGCAAAACTAGATACCTAGAGCTCTCTACATAAATTTTCTTACTTTTCAACACTTTTTAATTATATCCAGCTGAACACGTCTAAAACAATGACAGTTTGTGTTAAAAAAAAAAAACGAAGCAAATATACCAGTTTTGACATTTGTAAATGTCAAAGTGACATATGGAATAAGAATATGATATTAATGTCATAAATTACTTTCAAGAAAGAAATCGAATTTTTCTAAACCGAATCGATTTGTTTTTGTCAATTGAAAGGAATTCTTAAAGAATCGATTTTCTTTTTGTCTGATTGCGTATTTGTTACTTTTTTATTAAATCAGCTCGCACTAAAGGGATTTTGACCGCCCTTAAAATATGTTTTAACACAGTTCGAGCGTTAGGGAAATAGGGAAGGATTTAATAGAAGATACCTATTATATTATAATAATAGCTGCAATTAATTATTAGAAACGTGAAATCTTAACATTGCGTGCAAATCGCTGTGAAATATTTGATTGAGAGAAGAGAATCGATTTTGTTATGAAAAAAATCGGATCAAAATCTATTCTTTTGTTAAAGGGAATTTGACATAAAAATATATAAATGGGCGCGTTCAACGCATATCTGAATTTTCAGAATTCAGATGACATCTAACTTCTTATGACAGCTGGAAAATCAGAAGCTCCAAAAATTCAGAGTTCTGAAAATTCAGACATGAGTTGAACGCTCCCATTTAGTGTAATTTTAACTTAAATAAAATGTTAAAAAAATTGGAAAATTCTTAACTCGTTTGAAATCTTCAATATATTTTGGTGCAATTGGTCAAATATGGCACAATTTTTATAATAACGATTTTATTTGTGGATGTGCTATTTGTACAAACCTATACCTACATACATAAGCCGGTGTTCAAAGAAAAGCAATATAAATCAATACCAACAATATTTACGCTTTAAATCTTTTAAACAAAAAATAGAATAAAATAGAAAAATAAAGATAAAGAAACAAATTAACACTTGCCTTTATGCTCATAAAGGTGCAAGGTGTATTTTCGAAAAAAAAAACAAACATTTCAACCTAAAATTATCCAATATTTTCTTACAAATTTTCTGCTCGGCTACCTGTGTCTTGAATCCTAGAGTCATTCATTACGAAACAACACATTGTAAATATTTAGTTTTAGGTAGAGAATCTTTTATTTGTTCTCCCAAATTATTTTACTAGGGCAATAATGGTAGGTATATTCTCCGACATTGTCTCTTTTGTATACAATAACTTATTTTTATTTATTATTTTTCCTTCTTTGATGTTTATTGCTTTTAACGGGTGATTGTTTAGCTGGTTTGGTTTTGGCAACACTGGTTTTGACAGCTGACGTGTGTTTAGTACCTTGTGTCACTGTCAAACAGCTTCAGTTTGGTTTGCAATTTAACCATGGATCGTCTTACAAATGAACAACGCTTGCAAATTATTGAATTTTACTATCAAAATTCGTGCTCGGTTCGAAATGTTCATCGCGCGCTGCTTGTGTTCAGCGATGAGGCTCATTTTTGGTTGAATGGGTACGTAAATAAGCAAAATTGCCGCATTTGGAGTGAAGATCAGCCAGAAGCATTGCAAGAGCTACCAATGCATCCCGAAAAAGCCACTGTTTGGTGCGGTTTATGGGCCGGCGGCATTATTGGGCCTATTTCTTCAAAGATGATGCGAATCGCAGCGTTACTGTCAATGGTGAACGCTACCGAGCGATGATAACAAACTTTTTTTTGCCCGAAATGGAAGTTCTTGACTTGCATGATCTGTGGTTTCAACAAGACGGTGCCACATGCCACACAGCACGCGAAACAATGGCGCAATTGCGAGGCGAGTTTGGTGAACAGTTAATTTCACGTTTCGGGTCGGTCAATTGGCCGCCTAGATCGTGCGATTTGACACCATTAGATTATTTTTTGTGGGGGTATGTCAAGGCTAATGTCTATAGGGACAAGCCCGCTTCGATTGACGCACTGGAAGCCAACATCCATGCATTCATTCGTGAGATACCGGCCGATATGTGTGAAAGAGTATGCCAAAATTGGACTCAGCGGATGGGCTACCTGAGACGCAGCCGCGGTCAACATTTGCATGAAATTATCTTTAAACATTGAATTGCAAGGTTCAAACTAACGATTCAAATAAATATTTCATTCATTTTTCGAATTTTTTGTGTTTTTTTTTTTAAAAAAGTTCTAAACCTCTTAAAAAATCACCCATTATAAACAATTCGAAAAAATAAAAAAAAACTTCGATATGCGCTTCTTAAGGCGCATCCTAATTAAAGTATCTGTGACTTAAATGGGGATATATTGTATCTTGGTTTGAAAGATTTACTGCATTAAAGCGGCCCCCATAAGATTAAAAAAAAAAAACTCGAAACAGGATCAAAAACGGGTTTTATCAGAGACTATAGTGTAATTTGGTACCTTTTACGACGATATTCTTGATTTGATCCGTTCTTTTCAGGAGTGTATCTCAGTGTTCCTAAGATAAACTAAGAAGGAGGGGACCACTCGTCGTCAACAGATGAATATTTTTTTCTCGTCCAGCTATCTTCCCTTTTATGAGAAAAAGGATGCGACCTTGGTTGCATAAACCTGCTCCAATAGCTTATCTTTTAATAATAGGGACTTATCCCTGAAAATGATACAGGGTAATTTGCATAAAAACTAAAGTTTTTTAAATAAAGTTGTTTTAGTGAAAAATTTTTAATAAAATTATTTTAAAACTCAACATTTTTAATAACAAATTTCTAAATTTTGTTTTCAAAATTGTACGTAAGTAAGTAGTATTTTTATTTTTAATACTCAATGCTCTTATTAATTTTAAGTCAACCACCAAAAACCAGATGCTAAAATCGCTTCTAGTTCTTTGGAAAATTGAAAATAATAATTTTTTTGCCTTGACCCAACCTACACACTCAAGCTTTTTGTCACACCTTATGCGAATCACCCTGTACATGTAAAGGGTTCGACATTGGCTCAAAATAATTATGTCACACTTTCTCTAGGTAACATTTAATTTATTGATTGATTTAAATCTCTTCTTCGAATTTTTTACCAATCCATTAAAGGCATCTACCAGCTTACATACAAAGTCAAATATTAAAAAAAAAAAACAACATTATTTTTTTTGTAAACTGTGAAGTTCTTATACCTGACTTAAAGAGTCTCTCAAGTTGAGGGAAGTATCCCATTAGATAAGTATCTTGAGACAACAAAAAGTATATTCTTAAGACCTAAGTACATAAATTTAAGGCCGAAAAAAGGAAGTATAAGTAATACTGCTCCACATTGAACAATTTTTATTGAGTGTAATGTTACGCACTGATCTTGTTCAGCATGTAAGAGCCTAAGAGAGGACGGACAGTGGCAATGGCAATGGCAATGGCAACATCATCATGAGAATATCCTGTTTGCATTGTGCGGTGACTTCGTAAACATTGCTTTGACACATGGCCGTCGAATGTTTGTCATAAAATAATATCAAATAACATGTGGGCTCGAGTTTATATATGGATGGATGTCATGGTAATTTTTGGAAGTTAATTTGGAATCACGTATAAGGTATACACGTTTTGTAATAGTTATATACAAAATGTTTTATTACTGGAAAATTTGAGTTTTATTTTTTGTTGGCAGATGATAATAAATTGTAGTCGATGAAGTATCATGTGGGTGTTAGGGGATTTAATTTGGAAGTGGCGCCGCAATAAATTTTATTGTGGACTTAATACAAAATTAAGATTTAATTGTGAAATTAAATGTGCTAGTATATGTAATTTACTAATGCAATAATTAATTGGCTGAAAGTGGGTGCTTTCAAATATTTTATTACGAAGATTTTTTCAAAACTTTATATTTACTTCGTTTTATGGAATTAGGTTTGGTTCAGGGAAAATGATAGAGCACCATTTCTTATTTAAAGAAATGAATTTAAGTGATAATTCTTCGGGAAAAAATTGTAAAAATCCCTATTTTCAAACAAACACCAGTCATACCTTTTTTTTGCAATATCACTCGCACTCAATTTTTGGTTATTTTTCCACACCCAAAATTTGCTGTCAGCTCTTAGACTATTATGTTTGTTAATAAATTTAGATAGATATTAAGCAAGCATTGTAATTTTTATATTTATTTCATTTCATTTCAAGTTCCAATATTTTACAATATTAACCATTTTCATACTTTAAAAATTAAATGAAAAAGAATGCATAAATATTCAACATTGAATGACAGAAGTACACTTTGTGGCAAGAAGTGCCAGTATCAAGTGTAGTTAAATAAAACAGAAGATATAATTTTATTAAAAATTAAAATATGAAGCCGCAGAAGAAGATAAAACTTTTGTTTTTCTTTTTTGTGCTGGCGAAAAGAATTTAATGAGAGAAAAATATAAATTTTATTAGTAATGAGAATATCATATTAGGCTATCAGTGCCATCTATGTTTCTACATCATTTCTATGAAGTAGCCAGGTCCGCAGACATCTGAAAAAAGTTGATTTACGATCTGTTTGTTTGCGTATATCAATTGGAAGCTTGTTATAAATAAAATGGGCAATTGCCGTTCAAAATTTTTTTTTTTAGGTACATATGCAGGGTAAATGCATAAGATACCTACTTAAAAAACCTTAAGTTGGTTCAAAACACAGCGATCATCACTATATTCCGTTATAACTTTTCTTAAAGCTAAAATTCCATTTATCAACGTGCGTTTTAAATCAACTCGATTGACTGAATACTTTTTGTGAAATCAATTTTATTTTTATTTGTTTTTTTTTTTTTAAATTTCACTATATTAAGTGCTACCTCCGTTTTTACTATTCAATCCTTCTATCAATTCAAGGTCAAACGCTCAAACTCTTTCTTTCTATTATTTTCTTTTTGAATTAAGTTGTTTTAAGGAACAGTTTTTGAAAAATTAATTTTCAATCTCAGTGTTAAAAAAAAATTAAAAAATTCAAACTGTTTTTATTTTTTTTTCAAAAATTAACGTTATTAATTATTATTTTTGTTTTTAAAACCCAAAAGTTCAATGATATTATAAATGTTTAGTCAAAAACAGAAAACTGTATATCTTGTACTTTTTGAGAAAATTGAAAATAACTAAATTTACTTTACTACCTACGTAGTGGAAATAGGATCTTTAAAGCAACTTAAGCTATGAAAAGGGTATTTTATTTCTGTTATTGTCAATTTTCTAAAGAACTAAAAGAGATTTAAGCGTCTGATTTTTGGCGTTTGAAAAATAACTAATAAGAGCACTAAATATTAAAAACAAAAATACAGCTGAATAACGTAAAATATTGAACAAATTTTTTAAATTTGTTTTCATCAAAATGTTGAGATTGAAAATTATTTTTTTAAGAAGTGTTTACTAAAACAAAATTATTTAAAAAGTAAATAAATGAAGAGATTTCAAGCTTAACAAAAAAGTATAGCATTATAGCATTGTAAGTATCCCCGTTGTTTTTTAATATTTTTTTTTTAGAAAATTGGCCTACCCGGATAAACGGGGGGGGGGGGGGGGGGGAAAGACCCCCCTCTTATGAGATTTTTGTCATGTCTCGACCGAATCTACACGCTATAGCTTTTTGTCATTTGTCATTTGTAACATTTGTTGCTGTAAATTTTTTTGTTAATCTAAAAAAATTCTTTGCCAAGCACTAAAGCAAAGCACGTCCAAAAAATACTCTTAATTTACTTGAACCATACTGTTTGATTTTGTGGGGTGTAAGGGGTAAAATTCAGTTTTGTGTAAATTGTTCGAGTATCAGTTTTTGGAAGTATTGTAAAGGCAAAATATATGTTTTTCAATAAGAGCGCTACAAAAGTTTTTTTTTAAATAAAACAAAAACGGTTTTGAATACCAATAAAATTCGTTATTCCTGTGAAAGTACGTTCGATGCCATTATGTATGGAACTATATTTCTTTTGCATGGCCACCACGGGCACGCTTGCAGAAGTCCAGACGCTGAACCCAATTTTCGACGGTTTTCAAGCATAAATCGGCCGATACTGCTGCAATTTCACGTTCGATATTCGTACGAAGTTCATCAATCGTCGCTGGTTGTTGGCATAGACCAAAGACTTGAAGAAGCCCCACAGGAAAAAGTATTACGGTGTCAAATCGCACGACCGAGGCGGCCAAGCGACTGGACCATTTCGTGAGATAACACGTTCTCCAAACTTGGTTTCCAATAAATTGATTGTGACATTCGCTGTGTGGCTTGTGGCGCCGGCCCCTAAACCACACCAAACGGTAATTTTTTCGGGATGCAATGATGACCAATAACGCATATTTTGTTTATTGACAAAGCCATTCAGCCAGAAATGAGCCTCATCGCTGAAGATGAATTTTCGATGAAAATCCGAATCATTTTAAAGTTGTTGCTCAGCCCAATTCACGAACATACGACGCTTCTGGTGGTCAAGCGGCTTCAGTTCTTGCGTCAATTTAATTTTGTATGGATGTAGGCCAAGATCTTTTCGCAAATTCGCCACAACGACGTCACAGAGATGCCCAACGCTTGAGAACGAGGTGTGAGAGACACATTTGGGCTTTCTGCAACTGAAGCCTCAGCGGCAGCAATATTCTCGACACTACCTGCACTTCTTTGTCTCACTGGCACGGGAACATCTGTACTGTGCCTGTGGATTCAAATTTTTCGACAAGACGCTCAATTGTTGATCTGCTAGGACGATTATGACGACCATAAATTCTACGTAGCGCTCTTAACGTTGAGGCCACTGACTCCGAATTTCGGTAGTAAATTTTAATAATTTCGACTCGTTGTTGGCTCGTATATCTTTCCATCATGAAATGGCAAACCTTACTGAAGAGAAATGTCAAAAGAGCGGCAAGAAATATGGCGTCGTTTGCTGTCCTTGTTGCTCCACTTATGTAGCGTTGAAAAACCCTTTAGATATTTTTTAAAATCTATTTACGAAAAAATTTTGTAAGTTTAAATTTTCTTTTTGGTATTTTTCCCAGAAAACTGATGGTTTTTACGCAATTCACAAAAATAAAAAAAAACAAAATCCATATATATGCTGAGTGGGTATTCCATATATATGCTGAGTGGGTATAATTTGTTTCGATCAGATAGGTCTGGGCGCGGTGGGGGTGGTGTAGCAGTCTACGTACGTTGTGATTTGAATTGTAAGTTCATACGTAGGTCTCCGTGTGGTAGTGAAATCGAATATATATTTGTAGAGATCACATGCAAACTAAATAAAATATTACCCGAATCTGTTTATCGACCTAAGCGTAGTATTAATATAACTCCCTTAATTTCAGTAATAGATGAACTATCTTATGTTTCACCTTTTATTATTATATCTGGTGATATTAACTGTAATGTTCTCGTAGATTCAAGTCTTGTGGATTGTATGACAACACTCAACCTCCTGCCTGTAAATATATCAACTCCAACTCACTTTACCAGCTTAACAAGTACCCTACTTGACGTTTTTTTTGTCAGTGATTTAACTAAAGTACTTCTCTATGATCAACTCTCAGTTCCTTGTTTTTCCCACCATGACCTTATTCACCTTACTTTTCAGTGTTTTCCAACTCGTTGGAATACTACTTTCACTTTTAGAGATTTTAAATGTATTAACCGTAATCTTTTGGAAGAAGATGTCAGATCAGTCGAATGGTATCGAGTATATGGTATGTCATCTGTTGACAATCAAGTAAATTTTATTCAAAATAATATTACTAATCTTTTCAATGCCCATGTTCCACTTAAAGAACGTAAATCAGGTAACACTAATAAAAAATGGTTTACTAATAAAATTAAAGAATTAATCTTTCAACGTGATCAAGCTTACAAGCGCTGGAGGCTTTTTAGATTGGGTGTGCTTTTTGATATTTATAAAGTTCTTAGAAATAAGGTCGTTTGCGAAATTCGGGAATCAAAAAGAAAATTGTATGCTTCTAGTCTGGATCCCTCGATTGCTCGACATAAGCTATGGAAAAATATACGAAAACTTGGAATTGGTAATTCAAGCAAAAACTCAACAGACATCGACTGCAATGAGCTTAATCAGAAATTTATATTATGTAACTCCAATGTTTTTCCAAGTAATCACACAAATCCTCCACTAAACTTTGATTTTGACATTGAAACATCCCAAGGATTTAGCTTTTCAGCTGTAGAAGAAGTCGATGTGTTAGAAGCTTTATTATCTATTAAGTCAAATTCGGTAGGATTAGATGAATTGCACCCGCTTTTCATAAAAATCATATTACCCTATTGTTTAAAATACATTACTCACGTTTTCAATACAATTTTAATGACAGCGACCTTTCCCACAAATTGGAAACATTCTAAAATTATTCCAATTCCAAAAAGTTCAGGTAGTGATGATTTTAGACCAATCGCTATATTACCTTTCTTTTCTAAAATACTTGAAAAGGTCATGAACACACAAATACGGAAGTTTTTGACTGAAAATGATTTTTTGTGTTCATTTCAGTCTGGTTTTCGACCTAAACATAGCTGCACAACGGCATTAATAAATGTTGTAGAAGATATAAGGCAATCCACAGATGATGGAAACATAACTTTCCTTACGCTTTTGGATTTTTCTAAAGCGTTTGACACAGTCAATCACACAATGCTTTGTAATAAATTGTTAAATCTATACAACTTTTCGTCATCTGCTGTAAAGCTTATTTATTCTTATTTGAGTGGTAGATTTCAGGCAGTTGTTGCAAACAACAAAACATCTAGTTTTCTCCCCATTGCTATGGGCGTCCCTCAAGGATCTATCTTAGGTCCATTGTTTTTTACGCTATATATAAATGAGCTTCCTTCCCAAGTAATTCATTCTTCTTTACATATGTATGCTGATGACGTTCAGCTATACAAGAGTTGTCCATTGGGTTTAATTGAAAACGCTGCATATGAAGTAAATAAAGATCTCGAACTTATTTATCAATGGTCAAGAAATAATGGATTATACTTAAATCCGACCAAATCAAAATGTCTAGTTATCGCTAGGCAAAATATTGATACATCTTACTTTCCAAAAATACTTTTAAACGATGCACACATTGATTTCGTTGGCACAGCGAAGAACCTGGGTGTCACATTTAATAAAACTCTTATCTGGGATAATCACATCAGATCAGCACTAGGAAAAGTGTATGGTGGTCTTCGTACCCTTTGGGCAACCCAATATATCACCCCAATCAAAAAAAGGAAAATACTTGCCAAGACATTGATTACTCCGATACTTCTTTTTGGGTGCGAAATTTTTTCTAATTGTGATTATGAAAACAAACGTAGACTCAATGTAGCTTTCAATAGCGTTGCCCGGTACGTGTATGGTTTGCGACGGTATGACCATGTCTCACAGTTTTCTAAATCGTTGTATGGCATCACTTTTCAGAACTTATTAGATTTTAGGCCGTTGACTCTACTGCACAATATAATGCAGACTCGGCAGCCATTATACCTTTTTTATCGAATTCCTTCTTTTCGGTCTAGAAGAATACTCGATCTTGCCCCCGTTCGTTACTCTTTTGCTGTATCTAAACTACAATTTTTCATTAACGCATTCCAGCTGTGGAATTCCCTCCCTAGATGTATCAGATTGATAACTGACACGAATCAGTTCAGGCAGAGACTATGGCGACATTTGGAGGCACTTGGATGATGTTATTGATTATTTTATTTTATTTTATCTTTCAAAATTGTATTTCCGAACTATTTTTTCTTTTTTTCCTTTTATTATTATTATTCTTTTTATTACAATATACATGATTATCCATTATTTCTCAATAATTCTTTGAAGTCATATATATAATGTATTAATTGATTTTGATTTTTGTCACTTAGTATTCACTTATCAAACAATTTGTATATACCGAAGCTTACACTGATTAATAAGATATTGTATCTTACAGTGTTAAGACTAGTCTTTAATAATAAATTGAATTGAATTGAAATTGAAAATGTTGCTATTTCACCCAACAAAATCAAATAATTTCTAGGAAATGATTAACACATAGAAATATAGCTCTCAGAATTGTCGGAACTTGTTCGTATTAAAAATCTTATTTTGTTGGGATAAAACAATTTTTCAGATTTTTCAAAACATATTTTGAATTCTCATTCAATATCAACCTTTTCTAAAAGTAGAGTATTGTAGAATGATTTGTCACATTAAAAGTTGAAAGACAGATAAGGAAATAGTGCTGAAATACTACGTAATGTTAAGCGTGATGTAAATTCAAAATAATTTATTTCCACAAAATCTTGAACTTTCTTAATGTAAAAAAGGCGGCACTTACAGAATTTCACATGATGTTAGATTGTGGTTTTTCCTGCAGCGATACTGATAAAACTTAAATCAACAACAACAACAACAAAAAACATAAAAATCGCAAGTAGCTATTAGCCGTTCACTTTGTTAAATTTGAAACTTTACAGATGTGTGTGATTAAAATCACAACTTATCCGGATTTTGTATCTCACCATGCATCGTGAGATACTTATAGCTACATATATCCATCAGCTGCATTGAATTATTCAACGAATCTTAGCTGAATTGCGCATATGTAACACTGAAATAGAGAGGATCAAACTTGATGGAGCCTATACCGCCACCACACCATCACATACAGACAACCTCTCAAATTCACTGTCATAAAGACGTGACTCGCCTGTCGGTTTTTTTTTGTTGTTAGCTCTGCAAAATAAACTCTAAACTGAACTTCAACTTCCCATATTTTTCAGCAGTGCGGTTGGAGTTTCTGTTTTTCATAATATACACTACGCGTCGCTTGTTGAGGTCCTCTAAATAAATTTAATACAAACATAGATAAATGGTGATTGATCATACATAATCCTACGACACTCATGTCGTATGGATCGATCAATGTTTCATAAAGAAACATCTGACAACCGAGTGAACTACCAATTTTCGACCTGACAACGTTGTCAAAAAACAAATTGTCAGGCCAATATCTCACAGTGAAATTGTCAGGCTTAGAGACAACAACATTTGCCAAAGTGCCAACGGTGTGAACTGATATTTTTTTTTGCATTTTAAGGTAGATAGTTGGCTTTTGACAGCTGACTGTCAGCGGATTGACAGATCTGATACATTTATAAGTGCTCACGTGCATTAATTCTTCAGATAAGGAATAAGTAACAAGCAGACTTTAATCAAAATTTGTAGTTTAAGTGCCCTTAAACTAGAGATTAATTCCAAGAGAAAAAAAAAACTCACTCAAGTGACTCCGAGTGTATCTTATGCCATATTCCATTGTTTTAGTTGGGTTGTTATTGTTTTGTTGCTTTAAATGTCCGACATTTGCCTGTGGGGTCAGTGTTATGCAGTGAAGCATTTACTTCCGAGAAAAAAAGCCCAAAAGATATTTAATGCTTTAAACCGACCAAGCAAACTGTCTATCATGATGGTGCTCTCCTTTAAAGTGTTGTTTTTGGAAAACTTTCCTATTTCGTGCGAGATTTTTACAACACAATTAAATAAATATAAAGCAATTTCCCCTTAAAAAAAAAACAGCCAGAAGTTACATCTTGTTTTATGTACGTGTTTTTTTTTCAAAAACAAAGAAATGGGCTTGACGTTATAAAAGGTGGTTAACATTTTATGCAAATTCAAGATCGCAATAGACATGAAAGTCTCTTTTTGACTGACTGCCAAAACTAGGTGCAGTTTTATATTTTTTGTTTTAATTTGTTTTAATGAGCTTAAGGCTTTGTTGTTTCTATACCTACATAAATACCTATTTTGAATATTATAACTACCGGATTATAGCCAAATAAATATTTTGTTTTTACTGGATGATTGGTTACTTGTATATCTTTCTAGAGTCTTTAAAATTCCAGCTTAATCGGATTAGTATTTTTCTTTTTATAGACAAAGTGGGTATAAACTTAAAGGTATTGATTTGAGTTCTGAAAAGCGATAGGCAGTACATGAATCGGTTGAAAGATGATCGGAAAATTGTATGTTTTATTTTTTACAAACGATTAATCAGGGTCAGGGCCCTTTTAAATACATATAGTGAAGTTTCATTTTTATGACTGTTGTTGACGGACACGCTAATTGTTTGGGACATACAAAATTTAAAAAAGATCATTCTGACCGGAAATTGTGAGCAATCGGACGCCGAAAAAAAAATATAAACAGCTTTGTTGAATATTCAGCACGTGATCATCGAAGAAAGTTGAAAAGAAAGTGAAAAGCTCAAGGTGTTCAGATTTTACATTCATATAGTATAGAAGTGGCAACAGTAAAGTGTTGAAAGAATTGAGGAAATTCGAAATAATTTTTAAAGAGATGTCTAGACAGATTATTTGGTCGGTGGATGTTTTGTAGATAGGTACATTATTTATGTATTTAGTGGCAGAGGTTGGTGACGTTTTAGAGCCCATAAATGATCGTTAAATAATGTAACGCACTGACCTACTTGGTCGTATGTAGGTATACAAAAGTGTATCTAAATAGTTTTAGTGAAAACTTGAAAATATACTAACATTATGTTGGCATGTAGGTACCTACCTACCCGCAATAGGTATGCAATTTTATTTAATGTTGAATATTTTAATTTTTAGCTCCAGCTTTTCATAAAATTACAATTGAATATTTAGTTCCCCTAAGAACCAGTTTTTCATTGGTGAGCTAAACAAGAGTTAGTTGACTCTAGAATTATATCAACTCCGGGTTAACTGAGGGAGCAGTTTTTTTTTATTTAATACATAATAGCTGTTTAAAATAATTCAAAAATCGTACCATAAAATCATTATAGTTTAAGGAATGGATAAATTCTTAACACACATCACCAATTGATAAATGAATTTACATTCATCAATTTGATCTGGATGCCCATTGAATTTTAAAACATGTTTGAGAACGAAGATAGAACTAGGTGAAGTGTTGCCGTTCTTTCAGTAATTAGGACTGGACTCTAAAAAAAGTTGCCTTTTATGTGTCAGATGTTCTGAGTTATATATTCAATCTAAGTGTTGAACAAGGATGTTTCCCCCAGCAATTAAAATGCGCTGAGGTAATTCCTCTCTTTAAAAAAGGAGATCAGAAAAATATGGCTAACTTCAGACCTATTTCTCTTCTTCCAACTACTTCAAAAATATTTGAAAAAATAATGATAAAACGAATCACTTCTTTCTTAAATAAATACAAATATTTCAGCGAAAATCAATTTGGCTTCCGTTCAGGAAAGTCAACTGAAGATGCGATTCTTCGGTTATGTAGCCAGCTTTATGATATTTTGAATAACAACAACCCCACTTTTGCTCTTTTTATAGATATGACAAAGGCCTTTGACATGGTCGATCACGATTTACTTCTTAATAAATTGTATAATGGGGGATTTAGGGGTATAATATTTCAATGGCTGAAGTCATATTTGAAAGATAGAGTTCAATGGGTTACTGTCAATGAAATAAGCGAAGCTTGCCTTCTTAAAACAGGAGTACCTTAGGGTTCCGTTGTGGGTCCTATATTTTTCTTAATTTATATTAAGTCACTCTTTTCGCTTCCGGTAAAAGGTCTTTCAACAGCTTTTGCTGATGACATCTCCTTTACCTACCAATCAAATTCGGAACTAGACTGTGTCATGAGTATTGAAGAGATGTTGAACTCTTGAGGACTTGGTTTTTTGTTCATAAATTAATTATAAGTGAAAAAAAACTAAAATAATGACGTTTAAAACATCTGAACTTATAACTTGTCCTTACAATTTCTTTTTCCATGGCCCTAATTGTAAAAAGCTCAGTTTTCCTTTACATATTTGCGGCAAACATAATTTTGATTATATCGGTTCCTGTTCCGATTCTTGTTTCAAAATTGATATAGTTAAGAATTTTAAGTACTTAGGGGTAACAATTGATTCAAATCTGAATTGGAAAGATCATACTTGTAATTTAAAAAGCTATCTTTTGGTTGTTACTCGAAAAATGTATCTTTTAAAGCCATTCTGCACAAAAAAATTATTAACATCAATATATTACGGTCTTGCTCACTCAAAATTACAATACGGTTTGTCTAGCTGGGGTGGTTCATATGCAAGTATCTTAAGACCCTTGTTGACCGCTCAAAAACACTTTCTTCGAATAATTTGTAACAAAAACCGCTTTGCTGTAAGTTGGCCCTTATACAAGGAATTGCGAATTATCCCCATGAGACACCTTTACATTTTTAAAGTGCTAAAAGAATTTTTTAAAAAAAACAGAGTGGTAATATTCCGAGTAGAAATTCGTAAATGTACAATCTACGTGTTAACAATTTGCATCTTGTCACTGTACCGACAGCAAACAAAACCCACTTCTCGAACTTTTATACTGTACCAGCACCGCGATGTTTTAAAAAATACCTATGTCAATCAGAACAAGTACAAATTTTAAATCGTTTCTAAATAAAGTAAAAGACTGGCTTTTCACGATTGATTTAAATAATATTAAAAATTTTAGTTAAATTCTTTTATACTGTTCTACAAAATGTGTTCATATTACCTTTTCCATCTGTGTTTATAAATTATTACAAACAAAACAATTAATAGCACTTCTTAAATCTTATTTCTTGTTAAATATATATAAAAAGAAAATAAATAAAAAAAAAAAAACAAATTTAACATAAACAAAATAAAATCAAAAATTTAAAAACAAAAGTAATTAGGCAAAATAAAAATATAAAATAAAATGTAATAATAAAACTTTTTGAACCTGTTGTCACCCTACATCAGTTTCCGTTATTTATTGTAATATTTGAGTATGTATGTATCATTTTCATAACTAACTGTAAGTTAAAGAATGATTACTATTATTTATTCTATTTATTTATAGGTTATACCAAAATTGTTAATAGCTTTTAGTATCTTAAGAATGAATAAAATGTTTTTCTAATTCTAATTCTAAAAAGATAACATAAAGCAAAAATGTGTTTATTAATAAGAAAAGTTATCAAATGGACAAAATCTCTAACTGTTTACCAGCTAACTAGTGTGCTAAGAAGCGGGATTGTATTTTTAATTAACAGGGCTGCTAGAATTTACCAATGTTGCTGACAAAATTTAAATGATTCCGTTAAATTCTACAATTTCCACATTTCGTTGTTTTACATATTCATGTTCTAAAATACTTGTCTGTAAGTAATTTTTTTTAGAAAATTGCCCCTCCTGCTTAAATGGGGGTGTTGGGGGGGGGGGGGAGCTATAGAGCTGGAGCTAACGGGCTTGCTGCCAAGCTTTTGAAAGTCTAATCTTCCTGGGCTAGGTAAAGTGAAGAAGGGTTAGCTCGAAAATCCATTTTCTAAACCAAAACTGATTTGATTTTCTTCAATGGAAAGATTTTTTTAAAAACAATAAAATCAGGAATATAATAATTGAAAGTTTTAATAATACACCAAACCCAAAACCCGGAAAAAATCAGTTTTGGCATAAAACCTACATCCAAAACACAAGTTTTCCCATACATTTTTGTAAACCACAAGTTTTCGTAAACTACAGGTTTTATATAAAACCTGTCGAAAACCAGTTGGAATTCAGAGTTTAACTAAACAAAAACACCTTTCCATACATTCAGCGCTCAATCAAACGTCTAAACGAAAGCAGACGGGATGCTTTCAAGAGAAATTAAAATAAACACAGTAGACGCGATGGGAAGCGCGTCCTAAATAATAAACGTGGCAGTTCGCTTATAAATTGAATAAAAAAGCCAGGGTTTTCATGGTCATTTATTTGCTTACGACAAGAACAAATGTGGTCAAAGGTGGTGAAATTTGTGGGAAATACACATCTTCCGAACAAGCGACAAATTTCCATCCCATTCTCCTGATCTCTTGTGCTTGTTTGTTATTGTTCTGCGCTTGATTTATTCTATATGCTACTCTGCAGAATCATTTAAATAATTTCAATGTGATAATTACGACTACGTGAAACAAACAATGAATACAAACAAATATTTGTATGCAACAAAAGGGAATAAAAAGAGGGGTATTGCGGGGCAAACATTGGAAGATGTGTCGAAATTTAAAATCGAAATGTATGAATTCTGACGGCAAAGAAACACGAGGCTGCAGTTGCTTACGCTTTCGTTTGATTGCTAGAAATGTGTGATGTCTTGTTTTTCCCATTTTTTCAATTATATTTAATAAAATTATGTTATATATTTCAATTTAAAAATAATTGCTTCAACAAGGTGATTTTTTCCGATTTTGTATGATTTAATTTCTTTTTTTATATTATGGATTTAGCGTCTCAGCTCTACGCTGTTTTAGCTGAAATTTATTCACTTAAACCTCACAAACGAGTTTGTCTAGTTTACTTTATTTTAAATGTTTTCAAAGTATCGGGGTTCGCGGCCCTTGTCGCGTCCATTGTGTTCAAGAAATCATTTAGCAGCTGATTTAAAAACAATTGAAATGTCAAACGAAAACGGGTAATTGTTCGGTGTGAACGCTTTATGAGTTTTCGTAAACTTTATGCCGAAACCCCCCTTTTTGGGTTTGGTGTGAAAAGGGTATAACAACTCGAAATATGAACGGTTGAAGGTCAAAAATCTTCATCTTTTAATTTAAAACAAAAATATAGGTATCTACTGTTTTGTGAACTTACCTTAACAAATTTTCGTTAAAATTTGAATCGAACATAACTAGCTTAGCAGAATATCATTTTTGCAATCTGACAGCTGTAATTTTAAATTCCCAAAATACATCTGATCGTTTACTTCCCAAAACTGCCAAAATCTTCTAATTTCAGTCCAAAGTTCTGTCAAAGTTCATACCTATATAAAAAATAAAATTGGACTAAACTTAGTTAAGATTGTCCGTTTTGGGAAGTAAAGTAAAGGAACAGAGCTGATATTATTAGAAGACAGTTTTCACATTGAACTCACTCCGAGTCAGGGCCGACCCCAGCCAAACTTGCGCCCTATGCAAGATTTTTAGAAAGCGCCCCTTTCTATATTTGCATCCATATATACACTGATACACATGCATAAGACCTTTCCACATTACCCAGGAGGTAGACTATCAATGCATGGTTCTAGTGGAATCTTTAATTTTACGATATTTTGAGATAAATTCTCCATGAATGCAACAAATAAAGTGATGTTAGTTAGTGTGCAAGAAATAACTTAGCACAGGGATTATTTCAACAAGTTTTGTGGTTAAAATGCAAATTGCAATACATATTTGTTTGCCCAAGATCAGATTTCATTTTCATGCTCCTGGGAATGCCCCCCAGAATTTCGCGCCCTGTGCATTTGCACATCTTGCTCATATGGTTGGTCCGGCCCTGCTCCGAGTAATCCATTTTGATGTCTCTTTATTTTATTCCACTTCATGGTGAGGAAGGGATAAAGTCAAGAATTGTTTCACAATGCGAATTTATGGATGCAAACAAAATTGTTCCTGATATATGTAACATTAATGTACATAATGTTAAAAGAGGACCTAGTGACTGCTTTTAAATAAATGAAGTTATTTATTTCTATCGATTCCAAAACAAATAAACTCTCTGTGACCTTTCTCTATAAGAAAATAAACTCTCCAACTTTCTCAATGTTTACCCTAGTTTAAATATCTTTTTTATACGTCACATCGTCGACTTTCTGTCAAAATTTCGTAAGTGTAAAAGAAAAAATCAATGAAATCAAATATCAAAGCCACTTCACTTTATTAGCTATGGTTTCTTTTGCCTTTATCAACCACTTTTAAAACCTTCTATGTTGTTCTACAAATTTCAGTTCATATTTCTTTAAAACGCTTATTCTGTCTTCTGAACAATTTTAAATTCCAAACTTGCGAGGATTTGTAATTTAATAGAATTTCATAAAATATTTTACTCATACAAATATATGTACCTACATACGAACTTGGAAATTATAACCCACTTTTATGGGCCAAAAGCTTATCCCCTCTATTAATAAACGGCGAACAACGGCGTGATAGAGCTTGTATATCTGTGAACTAATAATTCATATTGATAAATGTGGAATGGCTTGCAACATGCGATAGCGAGCGCATAACTTTAACTCGCCAAATTTTATGTTTAAGAGACGAATAATTTCTTAACACACGTGCATTCATTTTATAGAACCGTTTACTACGTGTAAGTGTTACCGTGCTTAAGGAGCGGATAGTGTTTTTTTTTTTATTAATAGTGCTGTATACCCATAGTCAAAAAAGTCTCCGTACAGTAACAAAGATTTTTTTATTTTTTGGGAAAAATGTAAGTTTCTAACATGACGATTTGAAATCTTTCATAAAATGAAGTCTTTTTATACATTTTCGTTTTCATTAAAAATAAGAAATTTTAAAAGCTATTCAAAGCACAAAAGTCTTTAAAACACAACAAAAAAGTCTCCGTATATTTGTCTTTCTTTTTCGATTTTGAATTAAATGGAACGATGACAAGATCAGTATTTGGTCGGACCACCCTTGTTGCTTATGACTTCATTGAGTCGATTTTTCATGGAGTGCACCAGTTTGGAAGTTGTGTCTGGGGAAATCTTTTGTCCATTCCTCAAGTAAGACGGTTTTGAGGTCAGTTTTGCTCGACATTGTTCTTTGTCGGATTTTTTTTTTCTAAATGGTCCCACAGATGCTCTATGGGATTCAAATCTGGTGACGGAGCAGGGTGTTCAATTTGATGTTTTATATTGTAGAGTAACCATTGGTCAACAAGAAACGACGTATATTTTGGGTCGTTGTTCTGTTGGGATATGAAATCACTATCGAGTCCCAGCTTTTGGGCACTTGAATGAAGGTTTTCCTTTCAGTATGTTCAAGTACCCATATTTGTCCATCGTCGTTTCTATGAAAACAAGATTTCCAACTCCGGAAGAGGCCATACTTATCCAGACGATAACATTGCATCCACCGTGCTTAACTGTTGGGGCCAAATTTTCCGGATTGAGAGCTGTGCTTGACTTCCTCCACACCATCCGTCGTCCATCTGAGCCAAAAACGTTAAATTTACTCTCATCCGTCAATAAAACTTGACCCCAAAAGGAGTTATCTTTATCCAAATGATCCCTAGCGTTCTGCAGCCTCGTCTTCATATTTGCTTTTCGAATATTCGGCTCCTTCCGACTCACTCGATCATTATGCAGGATGTTTCTTATTGTTTGGAGTGATACATCAATTCCATCGGTGGCTTTTAGTTTTCCAGCTAGTACAAGAGCGCTTTGTCGAGGATGTTCTTCAACACTTCTTAAAATTCGACTTTCTGTTCGACTCTCAATCTTGGAACACACAACATTTGCTTTGCCGATTGAAACGAAGGGATGATAAATGTACGGAAATGTTTGTTGTTCTTTTAAGAGATTTCAGTTTATAATCGTGAGCATAACGGAATTTCAAGTGCACGCAGATTGATAATAATTAGTGGAAAGACAAATTAAAAAGTACACTAATTTGCCAAGTTGCCACTTTAAATCAAATGATTTCATTTTTTTTTTTTTGCAAAAAATTAAAAATTGGCACGCTGTACGGAGACTTTTTGGACCATGTGTATATTTATATTGTAGCAAACTTGGTTTAACATTACCACACCCCTGATTGTTTTAAATACCTAGTTGAAAACTTAAAACCATTTTTACTTGCGCAGAAAACAATAAAATCTTTAATTAATAATACACAAAATAAACAACAAATAAACAGAATCAATAATTATTATTGCTTTAACAACCTCATTCAAATCAATAGTACTGTTCACGCTTTAAATAATTATATTTTATGTGTTTTCCTTTTGTGTTTGTGTCTTTCACTTACAATTGATTCCATTGTTCAATAATACCACAAAAAAAAAAAAAACACTTTTCAATTCCCCCAGCCCTCAGCCCACACCTTTAGAAAAAGTGGTGACTAGATTTATAAGTTCTGATAGTTTTAACTCATGTGAGATCGAGACATGAGGGCGATATTTACTACGATGGCGGTTATATTAAGCAGGTGGTGTGTATTTATTTTATGACACTCTCTTAGAATTAATTATCTACCTCGTTGATTTTATCTCATGTTAGGAGATATTCTGGGACACACCCAATAAATATAGATTTTTTTCAGGCAAAGCTAAGGTATAGATACGAAACAAAGCTTTTAACATATTTTGTTCGATTGTAAAGCAGTTTCCTATAGTCGCTGTCATTTATTCATTTATTTATTTACAGCTTAGAATAGCTTGATTTATATAATATGTTATTCACATTTGTAGGAATGTATGTATATTGTATATGTATATATGTAAGTTAAGTAGGAACGGTTGGTTTTGAAATTCAATCACAATTTTGCCTGATTTATTAACCAATCCTAGGCATGATATGTGCCGTTTTGAGTGCCAATTTTTTTGTATTCTTATTATTATTATTTATAGTTCTTATGGTGTTATGTAGTAAATTATTGTAATAAAAATAAAAATAATAAATTTTCTGCAAAATATGTTGCTAAATTTAAGAATTTTAAGAATACAAAAATAATTAACAAAACATGTCCGTTTTATTGTTTGGAATTTGCTGCAACATTAAAAGACTGAGGTTTGCGCTTAGGGGGTTAGGGTGGACTTGGAATTCATCACAACAGACTTAATCTTAACGATATGCCTAGTCTTGACTTCTTGAGAATATTTTTAGCTGTGTCTTATTGGTAATTTATAGCTAGAGCAATAATCAAGTACCAATAAAACGCTTTGGCTGTGTTAACAAAACGCTTTAGCAACTTTTGGCTGTGTTCGCTACAAATATCATAGATCGCATCCATTTTGTCTCCACCAAACTACAAATATCATAGATCACATCCATTTTGTGAGTGAAAAACAACATTAAGGTTCAAGTCATGAATACTTTTCAAGAGCGCCATCTTCATCTTCAAAGTTCTAACTATGTATATCCACTTTTATATCCACTCTTTTACTGGCTAATTTATCGACACTCTTTGTTTTTATTTTTGTTTGCCAAGGGAAATTTTACTGCGCTGGCTATAAAATTACCAATAAAACACGGCTTTTATTTACGTTTTGTCTTTATTGTTAAATTCATAAATTAATTAAATGGGAAGCTATATGCGCGAAACAGATTGTGACCAGCACCAGCAACAGCGGCCGTCATTATTTTATAACCAATGTAATTCAATCGTTCAACACACATTAGACCAGCACCAGCAACGACAACAGCGCCGTTTGGGCAAAGTTCTAAATTTGCTGTTGCTTTGCTGGTCCATGCGATATTCAGAGGCACCACACAACAAAAAATTATAAACTCCATAAATTTCTGGTGGCTGGTGGCAAAGGGGCATTCATAGTCACTTTTAAACTCCAGTTTATCTTAGACCTGGGCTTATGCTATCTAAATAACATTGAATAAACCCCAGTCTAAGATAAACTGGAGTTTAAAAGTGACTATGAATATGCCCCAATGTGTTTCAAAAATAATTGTTGGCCAGTGTGCTGTTTGCTGTTGACGGCGCTGGTGCTTTTGATGGTTTAATCTGTTTCACGCTATACTCTTTGCACCTTCAGTCTCGTATTACCTTTAATATTTCCCAAGGAAACCTGTGGAATTTGACCGAATGCCTACATATTTCAATCTAGGTATCGGACTAATTATAGTTTATAGATCCCATATTGCTGGCCCTTCTTCGACTAACTTACACAATATCCTCTTTTCTGCAGAAGTAAACGGAAATTTTGTTTTTGTTTGTTTTGTTGCTTCGGTCTCATATCCCTCCAAATATTCTTCCAGATTATTTTTTAAAAGGGTTTAGCAGCTGTCAACATTTTTCTAGCGAAATAATGCTTTGATCGTTATTTTTCCCGGCAAAAAAGAGTGGAGAATTTTCTGACATTTCAACATACATGCCCATGCTCGGCATTTCACTTATTGTGAGTTAACATGACGAAAGTGAATGGACGTCTCCCACCAAATGCCAGAAGTGTCAGTGTATAAGAAAAAAAAAATAATCTGACAGCACTCTCTGGTTGGAAAACAAAACCAAATATCAAAGGTACGAAGGCGAGCCAAAAAAGTCGTGTGTTTAATAATAGTGTACTAAAATTAGTTTTTTTTTTGTCAAACACTTGAAAAAAATGTTCACTAAAGTGCATAGACTCTAATTAATAGATAATTCGATCGCAAATTTAAGTTTTCACTTCCAAATACAAAAAATAATCAAATGACCTGATTTTAAACACTGCCAAGAGCATGTAAATATTTTCCAACCAGGGCCTTTTTTTTTTTTGTTTCTAGACGTCAAACTAGAAAGAGAAAAGACAAAGACAAATCTTGGAAGAGCTCTATTCGGGTGTTCCACAATTCGTTGGAAAAGCTTATTGTGAATTTGAATTTCGAAAATGAAAATTAGTGTTCTGTATGTTGGTTCATTCCGTTTTTGAACGTATTCAATTTACTTTTCTTAATGCTTTTGCTTTGTGAATTATTGTGGAATTGCACAGTTGCAGTTATTTCCATGATTAGTTGTTATTGGTTGAATAAACAATTTTATCAGAACAATACTTCATAGTAAGACACTCACGCTATGTTAGGCAAATTTAATATGTAAATATGTTAGATTTCTCTTGCAAAATTGTTCGTCTAATTTTTTCTTTAGAGTTCTGTCTCCTTTTTTCCCTTAAAAGTGCCAATAATTTTCATCCACTGTGTAATTTCACTTCATAAAACAATTAAAAATGGAAAGTGTCAGAAATTAAACATGCACATGGGATTACTAGAAACATCAACAAATATTTGCATTTTGACAAAGTGAAGAGAATGAGAATGTATGTGTAAAAACCTCACGCGTAGACAGTAGGGATCTTTACACACTTCGTTAAATTGTTGTTGCAACTCACATCTATTCACCGACACGAGGTGACATTACAAAAACAACCAATGTAAACAAACGGCTTTTGAAGGTGAAACGTACGAAACATTCTCATCTTTATATTGAGAATTTTTAACTACGAACACAACGCAGCGTATAGCACGTTGCTGCAATCGGAGCTGGAAGAGCCGAAGAGCTCACCAACTTTTAGCTTCTGACGTCAATACATCACTTTTGATATTTCAAATATTGTAAGAAGAAAAATAAATACCAATCGACCGTGCCATTTGCCGATTTGTGTCACGAAATAAATTATATAAATTAAAAGAAAAAAATCGGAATTAAAAAATATGTATGTATGTTTGTATAACTTATTATGTGCACCACCATCTTTGTTTTTCTTACACACAAAGCTGTACAGATGCATTGTGGGGTGTGGGCACGTAAAAAAACACGTTCGCGATTTTTGTTAGCTCCAGTTGCAGCATTCTATTGGGTTCAGTGTCTGTCAGGGAGTTAATCATAACTGGGCCACTGAAAAAAGAAACAACTTTTTTGCTCAAGGTTTATATTAATTTGACAAACACAGATGTCAATTGTGACTTGTGAGTTTAACAAAAGTTACTTATCTCAAGAAATACATTAATCTGCAGTTAACTTAAGAAGTTTTCAGTTTAAAATGCATTCCGAAGTACCTGACAGACTGGGACATAATCCAAATTTGGTGACATAACTCAGGTTTAACTTTAATCTCGCACTGAAACACTAGGCTTAAAGGGTTGAACTTTCTAGATTATAGTGGGATTCCGTTATGGACTTTTTATATGCAATGATCGAATTGCGTGGGCTTTTTTGTGAGTATTCACTTCAACTTTGTAGTAAAGGGTTTTCCAATAAGAGGTGTTGTTTTGATATTCAAAGAAAAATGGCATTTTTTGAGATAAATGATCGGATGTTTATTTCATTATAAAGAGAGATGCCGTTAATAATGAAACACAACATCAGCCAAATGGCCGCCACGACCACGCTTACAGGACCATATCCTTTTCATGAAATTTTCCATAACCAAATCGCAAAGTGGCTGCCCTATGTCCTCGATAGCCTCACGAATTCCATCTTTGAGGTCTTGAATCGACGCTGGGCTGTTGGCGTAGACCTTATTTTTCACGTGGCCCCAAAGGAAGAAGTCGCAAGGTGTTAAATCACAAGATCTCGGTGGCCAATTGTGATCACCTCTTCGAGAGATAACACGTTCCGGAAACTTTTCCCGTAAAAGATCGATGGTTTCATTGCTTGTGTGGCACGTAGCGCCGTCTTGTTGAAAGTAAACGTTGTCCAGATCAATACCATCCAATTCCGGCCATAAAAAATCATTAATCATCTCTCGATAGCGCAATCCATTGACCGTAACTGTTGCTCCAGCCTCATTTTCGAAAAAAGTAAGGTCCAATGACCCCGCCGGACCATAAACCGCACCAAACAGTCACGCGTTGAGGATGGAGAGGCTTTTCAACAATAACTCTTGGGTTTTCCGAGCCCCAGATGCGACAGTTTTGCTTGTTGACGTAGCCTCCGAGGTGGAAATGGGCCTCATCAGTCAAGATGATTTTTCGATGAAATTCCGGATCATTTCCATGCATTTCAAGGACCCAATCAGCAAAGACACGACGTTGTTGATGATCAGCCGGCTTGAGTTCTTGTGTTAACTGAACTTTATAAGCCTTAAGATCCAAGTCTTTATGCAAAATACGGTGTAATGACGTTTGTGGAATGCCTAATTCCAAAGAACAACGAGGAATGGACAAACCTGGGTTTTCTTCAACACTTTGGGCTACAACAGCAATATTCTCAGTTGTTCTTGAGCGACGTGCACGGGTTTTACTCTTCACATCACTATCTTGTCCGAACAGCTCGAATTTGTCCACCAATTTCTGTATTGCGGCCCGACAAGGTGCTTCACGACGACCCAAAAATGATTGTTTTACGAACCATCTCTGCCAAATTTTCACCATTTTTATAGTGAATTTTAATAATTTCAATGCGTTGTTGAAGCGTGTATCGTTCCATTTTTATTAATGGCGTAGTTTCTACTTGTCAAATGTCAAAAAATGACAGCTTCAAAAGTGACAGCTACCGAAATAGCGGGATATTCAAAATAACACCTCTTATTGGAAAACCCTTTACAAAATACCTTAAAGTAAAAAATCCCGATGACTCAAGACATTGACTGGTGTTTTGACTTTATCGATCAGTAGGAAAAATTAAAAAAAAATACCTGCTGAAAACGGTTAAAAACATAGGGAAGATTTTTTCAACGTAACTATTTTATATAAATGAAAATTTCTGCCGCTGTCAAAATTAAGTAGGTATTTACATACTGGGGCATATTCATAGTCACTTTTAAACTCCAGTTTATCTTAGACCTGTGTTTATCTCTCAAATTAAGTTTGATATCTTTGTGTAGTTCACTATGCATAAGTATGATAAGACACTTTGACTTTATCGACTTAATACGTCATTTATTAATCGGCTTGCTTCTGGGAATATTAGAAGAACATTATTCGTGTATGTTTATTATGTAGAAAGATAAAGTGAACCAAATCACTATACAGTTCTGATAAACAATTTGTATCTTTGTATGTCTTGTTTATGTCAACTCCTTGACAGAATTTATGCTTCTTATCTGCCAGAAAGAAGAAAAAATTAAACAGAAGTTGATAAAAAAAAATGATTTTGTATACAGTTTGTTTAATGTCTAGATTACTCGTATATTGTATAATCACACTAAACCGCTTTTCGTTTGCAGAATTTAATCGTGAATTTAAAAGTGAAATTTGGAATTCAAACATTTGAGGAGGGCAGTATATGTAAGTTAGAAAGGGAAATATTTCTTAGACCATGTTGTTCTGTAGGCGGCGGGCGTCTGTCAAACCTGCTGTTTATAATGTCTTCCCACTTGGACGTTCGGAATACTCCTTTTGCACTCCTTTTTCACTCCAACTACTCGAACAGACTTCGATTGGCTGTTCCGAGGAAAGTTTTCGGAGTTTTTCTGTTCTCATTTCGCATAAGCGAATAGACGAGGAACACACACATACACATAAAGTTTTTCATGGAACTACTTGTCGAAAATGGTAAATTCTTGAGGAAGCCATTTTGTGAAATGGCGACGTTCAGTAGTCTGTGTGTAAATTTGAGAAGTTGATGTTTTATATTCGGTTGGAATCAAAAAGTAGTAGAATTATCCGAAAATCCAATTGAATGCGACATTATTCTGTCAAACTGATGCCAAATCTAGGGTTACCAGATTGAAAATAACGAAAAGGGAGAATCGCGAGTTTTATAGGGGGTAGTGTTCAAATAGGGGGACAAAAGATGTTTTTGAAAAATATAACACCAGAGTAAAAAAAAGTGAAGTGAGATCTAGTTCATTGAGTGGATGCGTTCAGCTTTGAATGGATTTTGAACTTCAAATGGATGTGTTCACAGAAATGTTTATTGAAAATACTTTTACAGTTTTCAATTGAAAGTAATCTCTGTTTGAATTTTTAATTAATAAGGGGGACAGAGATTTGTATAGGTGGGCCAAATAGTATTTTGGTATGAAAAAGGGGGACGTTTGGTTACCCTAGCCAAATCACCATAGCAAGTTGCACGATTGAGCATCACGTACATATGATAAAACTTTAACATCGAAATCTCTTGGGACAAAAATGTTCACATGGTTGCCCTTCCCCGTCGATTATTCAACGTTTGGTGGCTAAATTTGAATCGACCGATTCAGCGAACAATCAGCCAACACCTTTACGTCAAAGAAACGCAAGATCTACCAAAAACACCGCCGGTGTCTGGATGAGTCTATAGAAAACGACGATGTCATTGCCATCCCCATCAATAGATATCGCTACTGATTGACAATAACCATTTTTTTTTGCCCAAATTGTATGAAATGGATGTGAACGACATGAGGTTCCAACATAACGGCGCTCTTCATGCCACACAGCAAACGCTACAATGGGCATTCTGCATGAACGATTTGAGGGTAGGGTTATCTCTCGCGAAGGTGACGTGAATTGGCAACCAAGATTGTGCGATTTGACCGCGGTAGACTTTTCCTTGTTGGATTCTGAATTCGCAGGTGTAAGTATAAATGCCAATAATCCGAGATCGACCGATGTATTCAAAGATATCATAACCCAGGCCATCGCTCAAATTCAGACGGATTCGCTCACAATTTCGATAGCACTGTTTGTTTACTCTATCGGAAAACTGGTATGAACACAATTCCGCATTGAAATTGTAATTATTTGAGGTGATTTTGTAAATGCTTCAATGTATGGAAAACTTTTAAATTTCGAAGATTAGTTCGGGAACTGCCCAATTTTTTTTTCGCGGAGATCAAAGCTCAAACTTTCAATCCTTATTTGTATAAGATTTACTTTTCAAGAGGCCTGAACTACATATATTCTATGTTTCCACCGAAAGTATATCTCAATTTAAACTGAATACATCTATGTAGTGTTTCCACCACACAAAAACCTATTAATAAGCAAATGTAGTTTCATTTTTTCGTATGAAGGTGAAATGAAACAGAAAGTTTAATGTTTGTGAGAAAAAGCAAAAAAGTTTAATTTTACAATGAATGCGTTCACCGTGACATGAAATAGGTTTTTTCGATTTGTTAAACTATTGTTTAAACTAAGATTTATTTGAAATCAAATAGATTTACGAAATAAATTTGTACGGTAAATCTTCGAGATTTGAAGAAGATTATGGACAAATCTTATCAAATCTCGGTTTAGTGGTCAGTGGCAACGTAGTATAAGGAACAAAATAAAGCCTTCGGTGTAAACATCTGGTGCCAATATGACCTTGGACGACTAACAGAATTCGTCATTTTCTTATTACGATGCCCCTGTTATTTAAGACAACTACGATTGAATTTGAGTTGTAGTTAACTAATCGGTATTATCGATCACAACTAATTGTCTTTCACCAGAGACAACAAACAAAATAAGCAATACATTTGTTGACCAACAAAAGTAAAAACGTGGCGTGGTTCATTCCAAAATATTTTAACCCATTGATTATAGCAGATTAACTGAAGATTAATCAGGGTTCAAATAGGTATGGGATTGGCTATTAATTAACTTAAACTTTGGTTGAACCTCAGTTAGTCTAGCGAATTCCAACTCGGTGGGTTTAAATCTTGAGAATGAAACACTGACCACGTCTGTACATTGTTCAACCAGTCCTAACTAACTATGGTTTAATTCAGAGTTATAACTCAGCACTGACCAACTGGCCATAAGGGTAACTTCTGAACTACTTGACCGATTGAAATCATATATATTCACACAAATATACAATATATTTATTTTGTCGAGATGATGGTTCATAGCTTTACTTAGACCTTATAAGTGGCCTGATGTGGTCGTCAAAAATAAACAAACTGAACGCGGATTAAAACTGAAGTAAAGGAGTAGTGAATCCGGAGTAGTTCGAAACTTGGATCTACTGAAAAAGCAGCCACACCCATGCAGGGTCAACTGGTATAATATATAGATACTAAACATTTAGGCAGTATAACAACATTTTCTTTTCAAATATAAATACTGAACACTTTATAATAATGGCGATATAATGACTACCATCAACACATTCAATCAAATTCAGTTTTTTGTTATAGTGTATTGGAAGCACTTTATTAGTTAGCTTATCTTTAATGAATTTTTAATAGATATGTTCGATTGTACTTTCCTGGAGCACTGAAACAGTTTAAGAATAAGCAGAATTGTTGAAGAGCACTAATTTTGTTTTAAGAAAACTTTTGATTCATTCAAAATCGCAATAAAAGTTTCTTTAAAGTCTAAAAAGCCGCTAATGCGAAACGTAATCTGTTTGTGGTTCCCATTAAGACCACTAGAGGCTTAGAAAATCACCACGAATTAATAAACAAAGAGTTTCACCAATTACAAAAAAAAAAACGCAAAAAGTCCCGCTGCAATTAAAGAAACAATAAAAATAAACACAGCATAACTGAATCATCATTTTTCCGCACACAATGGTCCGCGCAATTTCTTCTGAAAAATTTCGGACTGCTCATCTTTAAGTTGACTTTTATTTAACTCAACTAAGCGGACTTTTGTTTCTATATGTGTTTCGAAAACTTCTTAGCTCCTCTTCAATAAGTTATGTAGGTTATTAGTTTGATTTAAGTAAGCTTATAAATGTGAATATTTTCATGAGACTA
The DNA here is from genome assembly GCA_932273885.2 of Leucozona laternaria. Lineage (NCBI taxonomy): Eukaryota > Metazoa > Arthropoda > Insecta > Diptera > Syrphidae > Leucozona > Leucozona laternaria. Next base: position 211,208,289 of record OW026366.1, read on the forward strand.
TAACGTTACCTTAATAATGATAATATACTCGTATCAACCATATAGACCCCCCAAACATTAATGATCAATTATTAACCACTTAGCACGTAAGTGTTTGCTTAAAGTTCATTTGCGTGTTGAACACCATCGAGCATTTCTATTTGGCAAACAAATTGCTTCATGAATTCAAATTGCAGGCTCACGAGCCCGATGCGTACGAGAGTAATTCGTTTTGGAAATAACATTACTCTCACGTTCAGATTATAATGGGTGATTTTTTAAGAGGTTTAGAACTTTAAAAAAAAAAAAAACACAAAAAATTCGAAAAAATGAATGAAATATTTATTTGAATCGATAGTTTGAACCTTGCAATTTAATGTTTAAAGATAATTTCATGCAAATGTTGACCGCGCCTGCGTCTCAGGTAGCCCATCCGCTGAGTCCAATTTTGGCATACTCTTTCACACATATCGGCCGGTATCTCACGAATGAATGCATGGATGTTGGCTTCCAGTGCGTCAATCGAAGCGGGCTTGTCCCTATAGACATTAGCCTTGACATACCCCCACAAAAAATAATCTAATGGTGTCAAATCGCACGATCTAGGCGGCCAATTGACCGGCCCGAAACGTGAAATTAACTGTTCACCAAACTCGCCTCGCAATTGCGCCATTGTTTCGCGTGCTGTGTGGCATGTGGCACCGTCTTGTTGAAACCACATATCATGCAAGTCAAGAACTTCCATTTCGGTCAAAAAAAAGTTTGTTATCATCGCTCGGTAGCGTTTACCATTGACAGTAACGCTGCGATTCGCATCATCTTTGAAGAAATAGGCCCAATAATGCCGCCGGCCCATAAACCGCACCAAACAGTGGCTTTTTCGGGATGCATTGGTAGCTGTTGCAATGCTTCTGGCTGATCTTCACTCCAAATGCGGCAATTTTGCTTATTTACGTACCCATTCAACCAAAAATGAGCCTCATCGCTGAACACAAGCAGCGCGCGATGAACATTTCGAACCGAGCACGAATTTTGATAGTAAAATTCAATAATTTGCAAGCGTTGTTCATTTGTAAGACGATCCATGGTTAAATTGCAAACCAAACTGAAGCTGTTTGACAGTGACACAAGGTACTAAACACACGTCAGCTGTCAAAACCAGTGTTGCCAAAACCAAACCAGCTAAAAAATCACCCGTTATTAGTATATCATATACTTATTGCTGACTAGCAAGTAAGTGCAAAAAATGTGTTTTTTTTTGTATATGATTTATTATTGAAATGGGAATGGTTTTACGATTATGCAGAGTGAAAGAAACATTCACCTAAAACATTTGATCGAAAGCTAAAATAAAAAAAAAAAACAAAAAACAACAAAAGTCCAATGAATTCAAATTGGTATTATTGGCCGCGTTCAGATTTGTATTCAAAGCAATCAATAGCTTTGTGTTGTTGTAATCCCTTGTAAAAAGACATGATAAAACAGCTGTTGACAAAACAGAAATCTCAAGACTCTGGTATACTCATCTATCCGATGAGAATTACCAAGAACAGCAGACTTCAAAACTGCTTTGAGCAGCAAATTTTATCTATCCGGTGTTGGTCGCTCAGAAACATACATGGATACTCGAGTATCTAAGGTAAGCTATCCTAGTCAATCCTGAACGTGGCCATTTCGTGTCATTGGGTCTTGTTGATAAAATAAAAGTAAAAGCTTTTTTTTTGAAAGATTTTCGAAGAAGATAATTCTAGCTATTCATAGCTTTTACTACTAGCTTAAGCTAGCCAGTTCTGTAGCTTAAGCTTTATTTTATGTGAATAAGGAAAAAATTAAGCTTATTAGCTTAAGTTTGAAAATTCTAGCTTGAGCTTCATATTTTTAGCTGTTATTTGTTTATTCAGATATTTCGGCTGAGGTATAGTTTTACCAAAACAAGAGGTTTCAAGATGCTCCATGTTATGATATATGTTATATAAATTTCAAGGTTTTAATCAAACTAAACATTGCGATATAAATGTAGAAGTACAACATAACATGTACTATACTTATCTGTACGTTTGAACTTTCTACTTTGTATAATATCAATTCAGTAACTCAAATCGAATCAACATATACTTTTAATGTATTTTAATTTTCTAAATAATTTATTTATTCATTCTGAATTCAGCAGTCAAAGCAAGCAGTTCTCATATAAAAATATTAATTCTTAAATCGTTATTTAAATAAATTTGTTAATTATTACAAAGCGGCCTTTCATTTCATTTACTCCTACATATTTGGGGGCTCAACCAAACCGTTAATTTTAATTAAATTAAATTGCTTGAAATGGAAAATTTATCTGTAGAGCAGTTGAAAGCCGAACTATCGAAGCTGAAATTGGATACAAGTGGAGTAAAAGCTGTGCTGTTGGCGAGGCTTTTAGAAGCAAAAAAGCAGAAACCAAAGGATTTACAACAAGATAATGTAGCAAACGGAAGTGGATTATTGGGACTAGGTAATACGCAGAATAATAATTTTTCTATTGAAGCTATTGCACAGAACGAAAGGATGGCTGCTCAGCAGATGATTCGATTTTCCTTACAAGACATTGAAAGTTTAGTTTCGAAATTCAGTGGAGACGACGGGCTTTCTGTTAGATCCTGGCTGCTGGAATTTGACGAAATCTGTAGTCTGCTGAACTGGTCGGATATGGAAAAACTTTTAGTTGCTCGAAAGCAATTATCAGGATCTGCTAGATGTTTTATGAGAACGTGTTCATGTCGGTCGTACGAAGAATTTAAAAATGTATTATCGTCTGAATTCGAAAAAACAATATGCAAGGCCGACATTTATCATCGACTTCAAAATCGGAAAATGAAACGGGAAGAAAACTTTCGTGAGTACGTTTATAAAATGAAAGAGATCGGGCAGTATGCAGATGTTGATGAAAAATCGCTCATTCAATTTATTATTGACGGAGTGACCGGAAATGAACAGCATAAATTAATTTTGTACGGCGTGAAAAATTTGTCTGAGCTAATGGAAAAATACGATATATTCGTCCGATTAAATGAAAAATCTAACTATCACAGGATGAACACCAGAGTAAGCGATGCAAGCGGGAGTAGTCGCCAAACCCTGAGATATAATGAACAATCAATCGGTAAGACACGACGTGATACATATAATTGTTTTAATTGCGGATCTTCAGAGCATCAACGTCGCGATTGCCAAGCTGATTTGAAGTGTTTCAAATGTAACGGATCAGGACATATGTCAAAAAACTGTCCAACTAATTTGAGACAACAAGAAACAAATACTTATTCCGTAGTTAACTCGAAACAGGTTTTTATTGATGGGGTAGCCGTAAATGCTTTGATTGATACGGGGGCACAAATCTCTTTGATTCGAGAATCTTGTTTTAAAAAAATGAAGCAATATCCGAACATGCGAAATAAAACCACCCAGTTAATTGGTATTACTTCAAATACATGTAGTACTTTGGGTGTATTCGAACCATTGCTGAATATTGATGATTTTAAACTGAATACAGAGATTAATGTAGTTGCTGATAATGTTATTCGTGTTGACGTAATCATAGGAAACGATGTCATTTCCAAAACGAAAGTTGTCTTCCATAATGGTAATCCAACATTTCATGGCGAAGACGACGAAGAAAAAAGTATCATGAATATCAATGTAGAAGAAATTACTGAAGTGAATGCACCTCTTCATCTTGTACCAAAAGTTGCTGAAATAATCATAAACTATAACCCATCAAAAGTAAGTAGTTGTCCTATAAGTATGTCAATAGTTTTGAACGACGAAATATCTTTTCATTTTTCTCCTCGCCGGTTACCTATCAATGAGAAAGAAGCTGTCAGACAACAAGTTGAACAATGGCTTAGAGATGGGATAATCCGTCCATCGTTTTCGCCGTTTGCAAGCCAAGTGGTTGTCGTGAAGAAAAAGGATGGTTCGCCCAGAATTTGCATTGATTACAGACGACTCAATTCAAAGACAATTAAGGACCCCTATCCTCTTGAAACAATTGAAAGTGTTTTAGATAATTTACAGAAGGGAAAAGTTTTCACGACATTGGATCTTAAAAACGCATACTTTCATATTCCAGTTGATGAAAATAGCCGCAAATATACAGCTTTTAGTACGGAAAATGGACTATATGAATTTAATTTTGTACCTTTTGGATTAACCAACTCGCAAGCAATATTTAATCGAAACACTCATATGATATACAGAGAATTGGTAAGTCAAAAAATTCTATCAATATACGTAGACGATCTTATTATTCATGGTAAGACTGTTGAGGATTGTCTCCAAAAAGTGTTGATTGTCATTAAAAAAGCTGAAAGTCACGGACTGAATTTTAATTGGAAAAAATGTAAATTTTTGTAAACGAAGGTAACTTTTCTGGGTCATATAATAGAAGATGGTAAGCTAAGTCCATCTGATGAAAAAATTAACTCGGTTGCTAAATTTACAGAACCTAAAAACCTCAAAAAACTTCAAGAATTCTTGGGTCTTACTGGGTTCTTTAGAAGATTTATAAAATCTTATTCAATTATTGCTAAACCTCTAACTGATCTTACCAAAAAGGGCGCAAAATTTGTAATTGCGGGCCCACAAAGAAAAGCCATCGACGAATTGAAGCAGTCTCTTACAAGCAGTCCGGTTGTACACATCTATTGTCAGGGAGCAGAAACGGAACTTCATACGGATGCCAGTCAGCAGGGAATAGCTGCAATATTATTCCAGAGAAGTATCGATAACCAACTTCATCCAATATACTACTATAGTCGAAAGAACAATCCTACAGAAGAAAAATGGCATAGTTATGTATTAGAAGTTTTTGCGGTATTTAAAGCTTTCGAAAAATTTAGGATTTATTTGCTGGGAACCAAATTTAAGATAGTCACAGACTGTGTAGCCTTTAAACAAACCATTAACAAGCGGGAACTTCCAAACGCAGTAAGAAGGTGGATTCTGTACATGCAAGATTACGATTACGATGTTGAACACCGACCTGGAACAAAAATGACTCATGTCGATGCTCTTAGCCGATCACCTGTAGTATATATTGTTCAACAAGAAGTTCTTGCTAGAATCAAAAGAGCTCAAGATTCAGACGAATTCATTACATCTGTTAAGGAAATACTGAGGGAAAAACCTTACGAACAATTTTTCATCAAAGGTGAGTTATTGTTTAAAGATGATGATGGTAAAATACTGTTGGTCGTTCCTCGAAGTATGGAAGCTGAAATTATAAAAATGAAACATGAGGAGGGACATTTTGGTTCTCTTAAGACAACGCATCTCATATCGTCAGAATTCTATATTCCCAAAATAAAGGATAAGGTCGAACGTCGTATTTCAAACTGTGTAAGTTGTATTCTTGCCAATAGAAAAGCCGGAAAACAAGAAGGTCTCATTAATCAACTTGAAAAAGGCGACAAACCATTTGATACATACCATCTTGACCACATCGGTCCAATGGATCTTACTAGCAAGCTATATAAATATATTTTGACAATAACAGATGGATTCTCAAAATATATTTGGTTATTTCCAACGAAAACTGTAGCAGCTGAAGAAACGATTAGAAGAATCAAGGAACTACAACAACATTTCGGAAACCCAAAAAGAATGATAACTGATAGAGGTAGCGCTTTTGTATCAAATATTTTTCAAGAGTATTGTTTAGAAGAAAATATTGAACACATATTGATTACGACTGGAGTACCAAGAGGAAATGGACAGGCTGAAAGATCTTACCGAATTGTCATTGAGATTTTGAAAAGATTATCACAGAATTCACCTGAAAAGTGGTATAAGTTGGTTCCTAGGGTTCAAATGGTGCTGAATAGTACGCTGCAAAGGGCTATTAATCGTACGCCTTACGAAGTTCTTTTTGGAATTTCTATGAGGAAGAAAGATGATATCGAAATATTTGATATAGTCAAGCAGGAACTCTTAAATCAATATGACGAAGAAAGGAAAAACATTCGAAGTGATGCACGCAAACAGATACAAAAATTACAAGAGGAAAACATTAAAACTTATAATCGAAAGCGAAAACCGGCGACGGAATATGAAATTGGAGATCTTGTTGCAATTAAAAGAACACAATTTGCTGCTGGTAACAAACTTTTTTCTGATTTTTTAGGTCCATACAAAATTGTCTCAAAGAATAGATCCGGAAGATATAAAGTAAAGAAAGTATCACCGCATGAGGGACCTAACCAGACGACAACTAGATGCGATTATATGAAACCATGGCAAAACGAGGATCAAAGTGAAAGTGAAATCGAGAAAGAACATGTATAAATTCTATATAATCTATCATTCGGGGCGAATGAAAAAAAAAAAAAGGATGGCTGGGTGTAGAAGTACAACATAATATGTACTGTACTTATCTGTACGTTTGAACTTTCTACTTTGTATAATATCAATTCAGTAACTCAAATCGAATCAACATATACTTTTAATGTATTTTAATTTTCTAAATAATTTATTTATTCATTCTGAATTCAGCAGTCAAAGCAAGCAGTTCTCATATAAAAATATTAATTCTTAAATCGTTATTTAAATAAATTTGTTAATTATTACAAAGCGGCCTTTCATTTCATTTACTCCTACATAAATGATGGATAGGTCTTATAATACCGTTCATTGGTTTGTGCGTTTGCACGTACATCGAGCTAGAGCTTAAACATTTTGATCAATTTGCTAAAATGCAAATTTTTTTTTTTTAAATTTAAAAAAAAATTGACTAGAGAAAATTAAATAACCACAAAAATTGTTCTTCTAAGGGCCAATTGCAGAAACGTGTTTAATCCTCGGAAACATGGACATTAAAATTGACAATTTTCGGGCAGCTCAATTCAATACCTGATTCGCTCAAACATTTTTCAATTGTTTCCCAAAGCGTTTTGAAGGAATTCTTAGAATTCTCCCGATTTTCTTTAAAATGCTTGTAAATGATCTGATCGTTTACACTTATTAAATTCTACTCAACTCTCTGTAAAATATTTGCGACTAGTTCAAGTATCGACGAGTAATGAGCCATTTTGAACAAGCAGACTAAAAAATTCGAATTCGAACACGAGGAATAAAGTTGAAGGGCACGTTGTTTTGTAACACGGTTTCCCTCGTCCCCCAGTTTTTGCAGTGCTTTCATTAGGCTGACTATGTTTTCCCTGAGTACTCGTAGACTTCTGTATTTTGCTGTCCATCTTGTTTCACGAAAGTGGGGGATGCTGGGAATGTAACTTCTTCGCAAAGAACTGTCCAGGAATAAAGTCAATACCTATTTCTTCTATCGTCCCAACAGAATTTCTGATCTCGAACACTTCGTTAACAGCATTTATCACTAAAATTAATTTGTGTGCCTTTCGATTTAAATCATGTATTATTTCCCATACCTAACTCGATTTTCTAATATTTTTTCGTATGACATACGTTTAGATTTAAAGAGTTATGTGAACAATTTTTGAACGTGAAACGAAAAATTAAATCCATTTTTATGTTCACCAAACGATTTTCATTGGCTATTAATTATATCGTTTATTGGAACAAGGTCCAGTGTCAGAGGGAGGCAACTTATGGAATTTGGAAAAAAGTGAGAAAATGACCAATAAGTTAAAATTCCCTATAAAGAACTGATAAAATGTTGGTAGACAAAATTCGTGGCTCAGAGCCAGGAGAGAGCAAGTGACCCTTGCCCCCCCCCCCCTGAGGGCGCCTATGCCTACAGCTCTATACCTATACTTTGCAATTTTGTAGAAAGGAATTTGAGGATATTTGTCCTAGATATGGATAAAATCAGCTCATAAATGAGTATGGGTACTAATTACCGTAGGTATATTTTCCTTGAAATCCAAGATTCAGTTTTTGTTCGCTGTACGTTCGTATAGTACCTATTATTAAATTTTCCATTCTTTAGGTATATATTAAGAAACATACTGAAAAAAAAAAATAGAAAAGTTATTATTTGTTTGCCTAGAAAAGGGACCTTTAGCCCACCCTGTACAAATATACATAGCTTAAGCTACTAGTTTAAATTAATGACTAGCCAGCTTAATACCTAGCTTCTTAAAAAAAGCATTAAGTTTTTTTTTATTTACAAAACCTTTTATTTAATCGTTTGTGTTCCCAAGAAATACAGCTTAAGCTTGAACTGTCTATGGGTATTGTGAATAAAAAAAAGCTAAAGCTAAAACTTGGATTTTTAAGTAAAAGCTAGGTTTTTTGGTGAATGGTCTTTTAGCATTAGCTATTTTAAAATAGCCAAAGCTAAATTCATTCAGTTTTAACTTGTTTTTCCAGCCTAAGCTTCAATTCGTGTGAATTAAAATAACTTAAACTAGAATATAACAGTTAAAGCTATCAAGATTTTGTTTCCTTGTCTAGAAAGCTTTGACTAGTTCTTATTTTTAGTGTTGTGTTTAGTTATAGTGCGAATATAGCCGTGTTTATACGCGTAAGAAAACCAAACTTGTATAAGAAACGGTTGGAAATTGGTGATGTGGATTTTCATAGTTTATTTCGGTTTTCAAAAGAAAATTTAGAAAATTTAGGAGATTCAACAGAGCGTAGAGGAGGTGCACTAAGCTCTGAAGAGAGAATGCAGATATTTTTGAGACATTTGAGTGAACATGGATTTCAGTGCGGTGTAGGACAAGATCTTGGAGTTGAACGCTCTTCTGTTAAGCACGTGTGGCCAACAAGATTATGGAAAAGGCTCACATTCATATTAGATTTCCGTCGAGTAGCAGCGAAATACAAACAGAAAAGGCAAAATGTGCGGAAAAATATAGGTTTCCCGGAGCTTTTGGTGCAATAGACTGCACCCATATTGCTATCTCCAAACCCCCAAGATTTTCTGATGAATACATTAATCGGAAAGGCTTCCACAGCCTTAATGTACAAGCGCCATGCAATGCAGCCGAAGAATTCACAGGTGTATGGACGCCCCCTGGCCAGGGTCAGTTCACGGTTCACGGATCTTGAAAACATCATCAATTTATGCATCCATGAACGAGAATTTGCACGTAAATCTTATAATTTTCGGAGATTCTGGGTACGAAATTACACCTTGGCTTCAAAAATCTTCAAACAGATGCATAGACGCAGAGACTGACGGACAAAATAATTAAAAGATTTTTTAGCCGCAACCAATATTTGCTCTATAGAACAGATAAAAAGTTATGGCAAAACAAAATGCAAAACAACCTTCCTTTTCGCTTCGGTCTATATAAAAACAGTTCTAGCTAAAGCTATATAAGTCAACCTTTGGCTGTAAGCTAAAGATAAATAACAAACCTGTTTTAGCTTCTAAAAAAATATACCACGCTTTATTTAGGTATATGTTCACATCAAGATCCCGTTGTAAAAATACTCCACGCACGCCGCGGGCCCCTGGCTACCGCACCGCACCGCACTGATTCACTCTAATTTTCTTAATGATATTTTATGTTTTTAATTCATCAAAGTATTAATTTCACTATACCTTAAAATGCAACACCACCCCACACACTATGAATCGAAGCCTTTTGTAGTTGATATTACAAAAAACTGTGCGTGCATATCACTTCTTACAAGGCGAGAAATAAATATTCATTTTAATTCAGCAGTTTGCTTCTGCTGACTGCTGCTGCTATTCAGATTCCTTTGTCGGCTTCAACAAGCGATTTATTAGATTATAATAACTGTAGTAATTACACATCATGGGGAAATCGACTAACAAAGTTAATAGTTATTGTAGTTTACTATTTTTGGTAACTTGTTTTGCAAAACACACTCCACTTCAATTGAATAGGTATTGCATGAGTGGTTGAATTTGTTAGATCGATCAGTTAATACCAATTTATTTAATGAATCAACAAAATAACAATGTTGAAGTCTTTTTCTTTCTTATCCACTCCAGGCAAGATTGGATAACTTTTTGATCTAAACGATATCTTCATTATGAGGAATATTTAAGAAAAATTTGATTTGTTCAACGCTTTTACCTTCCATGGTGAATTTCCATAGACAACTGAACAATTCACAACAAATTTGGAAGAATCATATTGGAACCTAACGAATTTCAAGCGTCTCTATTGAAAGAAACTTTAATAGGAACGGATTGGTTTAAAATGTATTTGATACCATAGAAAATAAAATTTGCTAAACATTATGAATACTGAATAATCACTCTCAAATTAATAAACGACGAACAAAGGCTAGTTAGGACTTTTTAACATCTTTTAACTTTTAATGACATGATAACACTGACTCCTCAAATTTGCTGTCAAAAGCCCGGACAACTTCTTATCTAACACTCAGTGATGAATGAGTTTTTGTCAACTGATACCCGCACACTCATAAATTTTCTTTGGATGCTGGTTGAATTTGACATATGTGATACGAAAAAGAAGAGAGAATTAGTTACAGTCTTTCCGTGCTTTCAGTGATAAACGCTCGAAAGATATGATAAAGCAAAAATATGTTTATTTATTAGAAAAATTATCAAACGGACATATTTCTTACCCATATCTTAAAGTTAACACCTGGTGTTAAAGGGCGAATATTGATGTTTTTATTAATAAGCGGCTGTAAATATAAAAGTTCCTGCCAAAAAAGGTAAAAATAATAAAGAACAGAATAAAATCGATCATGCTTTCATTGTTATAATTTCGCTTGCCCACAAAAAAATTAACCTATGCCTATGGAAACGAACCGAATTGTCAATGTATCAAAAATACTCTAATAGGTAAATAACTTAAAAAAAGAAATCGATAAGTATGAGTATGTATATGTAGGTAATAACGAAAAGTAATAAATTTACTTATAAACAGTGGATATTCATATAAGATTTATTCATTGGCGGCAATCCTCTCTTAGGATTATTACTGACGATAAATCAGAAAACTTGAAGTAATTATATACATACATGCAAGATTCAAGTAATTATTGATTTAACTACGAATTAGATATATAATGGTGTATAATAGGAATGGATTACACACAGTAGATTCATACAAAAAGGCAATTAGAGTTTTTTATAGATTCCTCGCTGCAATCAAACTTAAAAAAACATATACATACATACATATTTACATATGTACCTACTGGCTTGGTTGGATCGCACAAACCTATACGTTTATTGCTATAAGCATTGAATATGGTATAAAGTTTTGAAAAAAAAAAACTACAAAGTTTAATAAATCACGTGTGAAAACCATCATAAGTATATTTACTTGCATATAAAGGGTTTTCCAATAAGAGGTGTTATTTTGAATAGCCATTTCGGTAGCTGTCACTTTTGAAGCTGTCATTTTTTGACATTTGACAAGTAGAAACTACGCCATTAATAAAAATATGAACGGTACACGCTTCAACAACGCATTGAAATTATTAAAATTCACTATAAAAATGGTGACGGTTCGTAAAACTAAAACATTTTTGGGTCGTCGTGAAGCACCTTGTCGGACCGCAATACAGAAATTGGTGGACAAATTCGAGCTGTTGGGACAAGTTAGTGATGTGAAGAATAAAACCCGTGCACGTCGCTCAAGAACAACTGAGAATATTGCTGTTGTAGCCCAAAGTGTTGAAGAAAACCCAGGTTTGTCCATTCCTCGTCGTTCTTTGGAATTAGGCATTCTACAAACGTCATTACACCGTATTTTGCATAAAGACTTGGGTCTTAAGGCTTATAAAGTTCAGTTAAGACAAGAACTCAAGCCGGCTGATCATCAACAACGTCGTGTCTTTGCAGATTGGGTCCTTGAAATGCATGAAAATGATCCGGAATTTCATCGAAAAATCATCTTGACTGATGAGGCCCATTTCCACCTCGGAGGCTACGTCAACAAGCAAAACTGTCGCATCTGGGGCTCGGAAAACCCAAGAGTTATTGTTGGAAAGCCTCTCCATCCTCAACGCGTGACTGTTTGGTGCGGTTTATGGTCCGGCGGGGTCATTGGACCTTACTTTTTCGAAAATGAGGCTGGAGCAACAGTTACGGTCAATGGATTGCGCTATCGAGAGATGATTAATGATTTTTTATGGCCGGAACTGGATGGTATTGATCTGGACAACGTTTACTTTCAACAAGACGGCGCTACGTGCCACACAAGCAATGAAACCATCGATCTTTTACGGGAAAAGTTTCCGGACCGTGTTATCTCTCGAAGAGGTGATCACAATTGGCCACCGAGATCTTGTGATTTAACACCTTGCGACTTCTTCCTTTGGGGCCACGTGAAAGATAAGGTCTACGCCAACAGCCCAGCGTCGATTCAAGACCTCAAAGATGGAATTCGTGAGGCTATCGAGGACATAGGGCAGCCACTTTGCGATTTGGTTATGGAAAATTTCATGAAAAGGATATGGTCCTGTAAGCGTGGTCGTGGCGGCCATTTGGTGGTGATGTTGTGTTCCATTATTAACGGCATACCTTCCTCTTTATAATGAAATAAACATCCGATCATTTATCTCAAAAAATGCCATTTTTCTTTGAATATCAAAATAACACCTCTTATTGGAAAACCCTTTATATACAAATTATTAATTTCTTCTTTGATGTACGTGTACGTATTTGTATTTGTTTATACTTTATACAAAAATTGAATGCCATATGATGACTGAGCTTCTAAGAAGAACTTTTTGAGAGTATAATTCCGAAGCCAAATTTAGTAGATGTAGGTATACATTTAATGAAACGTTGACCGTGTCGCATTGTGTAGCTAATTTTTTTGAAATTCAATGTATTATACGAGATATAGGAAAAAATGTGTTCTTACGTTTATTTTCTAATTTTATTAAGTATTATTATTGGAGTCGAGTTTTTAAACTTATTTGTCGGTAGGTAATAAAGTTTTAAAGATATGTGTGTGTGAAGTTAGCATATCAAATTTTTTTTTGGAGTTCTAGTCGCATGCACCATTGTTCTATAGTTCCTGATACTTTTCAAAAATAGTTCTGTTCGATTACAACCAAAAAATGGATTTTAAAAAATGAGATGCTAACTTCTCGTAGCATATCAATTGTTGTAATCTAAAATTAAAATATTTTTTTAAGACGTAAGGAAAATGCCTTAAGAGTTCCTCATACTTAAAAAAATAGTTCCGTTATATTCGGCCATGTTTTGAACCCAAAGTGATGTACACCATCTAATTTCATATATAAATCTTAATTTATAAGAAAAAAAATTTTAAAATCGTACTAGCCGGTTAAAAAAAAAATAAATTTTTTGTATACAAAATTTCTTTAATATTTTTAAGATTAAAAATTGGTACACCAATTTAAAGTATTTATTAATGTGGACTTAAAAATTTAATTTTACTAATAAATCTTCTACCTGTTTTCGAAATATCGAATTTTCAAAAAATTATTGTGAAATGTTTTTTAAAAATCCAAAAACTATTTTTTTGAAAGTTTTGATACCCAATATTCTTCTGTATAAAAACAATGGTTCTAATTGGTAAGTCAGATAATGCGATAGTCAAAAAATCAAAAAAAAGTTTTCCGATAGGCACCTTAAGTTCAATGTAAAATGTAATAATTTTAAATGCTAGACCACAATTAAAATTTTATCAAAATCGTAGGAGTCGTTTTTGAGCTAAAACAGATTTTCCTTAACGGTTTTTAAACATTTGTATGGAAAGTACTGTTATTTTTGGTTATCAGAATAATTTCTGTCTAAAATCTTCTGGAAAGAAGTCGTTTTTTTTAAATATCGAGTTTTCAAAAACAAATTTTCAAACTTTTTTTAAAAATCAAATTTTTTTTTTTTTTAATTTTGGTGCCTATACACAATTGGCGTTTTTCTTTTTTTAACTCAGAGCAGATCACGGAACTGTCAAATAAACATTCTATGTTTTTTTTTAGCTCAGACATATCAGAACATAAAAGGTATGTAGCTGCGTGAAGCCAAAACCCCGAACTCAAAATTTTTGGGAGGGGTTAATCGGGTTCGTTTGTCCATCGTTTGTCCACGTTTGTCCAGGAAAAAAAATCGTTTGTCCACCCTCAGGTTAAAAGTTATTAAGCTTTTTTGTTTTTATAGGAAACCCCAAAAATCAAAACACTTGTCCAAAAACCGCAATTTATAATTTAGGGGGATGGGACAAAGTGCATTCGTTTGTCCACCCGCCAATTATGATTGTCCAACAAAAAAATTCGTTTGTCCACCCTCAGAAACAAAAATATTCAACTTTTCAATTTTATAGCACCAAACAAAAAAATTTCAAAATTTACTTAGCAAAATCAAACCAATTGCATTCGTTTGTCCACCGTTTGTCCAGGCTAGGGTGGACAAACGATTTTTTTTCCTGGACAAACGTGGACAAACGATGGACAAACGAACCCGATTAACCCCTCCCAAAAATTTTGAGTTCGGGGTTTTGGCTTCACGCAGCTAAGGTATGTTTCTTTTTTCCATCGGAGCTAGCTCAGAGCTTGCTCAATTCACTCAGAATACAATGACCGAGCAAATGGAGCGAAGCTCTGAGCGAAGCCAACTGCACACAAAATTAAGAAAACAAAATGGATTCCCTATGAAATGAAAGTTCAGTGCTTAAGTGTGTTTCATAATTAAATCTGAAGACTCTGATTATAATCTGGAATCTGCTCAGAGCTCTGATCTGATCGCTCAGTCTCTGCCCAAAAAGAAAAAACGGCAAATATAAAAAAGTTGATCAAAATCAGTTGAACCATTTTCGAGAAAAGCGAAAATAAAAGAATAGTTCGTTGGGAGGTGCCATTAATTACCATTTTTCTTGACCATTTTTTTTTTACTAAATTTATTGATTTTTTTTTTATACAGCCAATTTTGAGAAAAATAAGATTTTAATTTTTGACCAAAAAAATTTGTATGAGGTAGGTACCGTTATATTTGATTATGCGATTCACAAAAGGTGTGACAAAAAGCTAGGGCGTGTAAGTTGGGTAGAGACAAGAAAAAAAATCGTATAAAGGGGGGTCTATTCCCCCCGTTTAGCCAGGTGGGGCAATTTTCTATAAAAAATGCCTTAACATAGAATACAATGCCATGATATAACTTTTTGTAAAGCTAGAAGTCTCTTATTTTATTTTGATTTTAAATAACGCTGTTTTGGCCAATAATTTTTGCAAAATTAGTTTTCAAACTCAAAATTTTGAAAGTTAAAAAAAATTTGTTTAAAACTTTACGTTATTACCTGCATTTAAAAAAAAAAAACAATAAAATACGAGATTGTGAGAATAACCGTATTTTTTTAAAACTTTTTTCTGTTTTAAGTCAATATTTGGTGGTCTCCAACTAGACAGCGAAATACTTAAAAAAAACCACAGCGAAAATATGACAGTGAAAATGTCACCAATTTCAAACAAAAATAAAAAAACAGAAAAGCAAAAGCAAAAGAAACAACAAATACATCAAACACAAATAAAACTCAAAAGTCTCTTTTTCGCAAATAATTAATGGTCCGGTCAATTGATTTTGTGCGAAAAAGAGCGGAGACTTTTGCAAATAATCTGCTACAATTATTATCAATTTCGCTCGTCGAACAGCGTACTGATGTACTACTGTACTGTTTATGATTTCGTTGTGTCATTTTTGTATGGGATTCTGGCTTCTCATCAGCGGCGTACTAGGCTTTAATTCTAAAAAAAAACGGTACCTGCCATAGAACCGTAATGTAAAAAGTAACTTATATCGAAAACAGCTCTAACGATTTTGATGAACAGTTTTGTATGTACCTTTTTAAGTAGGCATGGTATGAATTTCGGTGAAAACGAAAATTACAAAAAACATTATTTTTCAGATTAAAAAAAAATGTTTATGAATCGGTTTGTTCTGTTACACCCGGTGATTCATTGTTTCCACCTCCGTGTAAAGAGTTTGAACCAGTGGAGATTGTCTCCAATAGTTGTATTTTGTAGACTTATTTGAAATCTCTTTTGTTATGGTTTATAACTTTTGGAAAGCTTTTGGTTAATACCTTTTGGCAGCAACAACTGATAACAGGTATTACGTACACAAAACACAATATACCTACATCATACTAAACACTCGCCTTCTCTCATTCGCGGAATTGCCAACAAAAAATAAAGCATGTTGAAAAAATCGTGTTTTCTAAATTACCATCATCATCACACCTTTTATGTTAAAATATTTTACACCCAGCATTGTTCATGACACGCACTGTCGCATCTCTTTGCTAAAATTCAAAAACTCGGACGTATTAATTTGTTGGACAACAGAGTGAGCATGTGCACGCAGAGGCATCAGACATCATGTTGATGCTACCATAACTGGCATCAGCAAAGCGATGATCAATTGATCAATGCCGATGCCGATCTTCAGGTGTCACTTAGCATCGAAGGCGAAGCTTCGAACTAGCTTCGTGATTCCAGAGAAGACAGCGAGGCTTCGTGATTCTGGTTCATTTTTTTTTTTTTTCACTTTCTGTATACGAGTACGAAACGAAGTGCGGATCGATCGTTCATGCGTGCACCGCAAATGATACGGGTGCAACGACTACCTACACAACGGCAACGTAACGTACAGCATCACAGCATGTTTTCGGATTTATCTTACCATACGGAGGAGGCATTCACCTTAAAGATACTTTTATTTACCTACAATCTTTCTTCGGTTTCTGTCTTGGAATAATCGCCTGACAGTGCCGTGCTACGTGAATGCTGGAAGGTGCCCCAGTTTTGTTATTGTTTTTTGTTTTTTTTTTTTCAAATAGTGGTGCGTGATTTCGCACCTCGAGCGCCGGCCGTCACTTTTTTTGCTGCCTGGCTGCCGGGTGTAATGTAATCGTTGGTAATAATTGTCAGTTACAATGCAATGTGATCTGGATCTGATTTATCTTAATGGATTACACGCACGCTTGAGCTTAAACAATATCGTTTAAAAAAATAATTTGCTACCATTGAATTGGGCAATATTGTTGTTTTATGTTGGTACATTTGGTGTATTAAAAAGATACTGATTGACATCAGACAAGTAACAATTCAAAAGAATTATCGTCTAGTTCACAGCTTTTGTTAGCTATAGAAGGCATCTACTTAGTAATATTAAACTAGACATAAGTGGCCAGTTGTAATAAAAATTTTAAAAGTGAAACTTTTTGTGAGATTTTTGTAATGCTTGTAGTAAGAGCCAATCTGAGCCAAGTTATAATGCTTTGTTAAAAATCATAATGTTGGCTGGCTTAGACTAGCGATGGTCGAGATGGTCATTATAAAATATATATTTTTATCTTGGGAAGACCGTCTTCTGAAACTTTCTGCTGTGTATAAAATATTTAATGATGTTGTTAAATTTATGCTACATAAGAATCTATTTTCACAGAGATTTTATTTCTTAACTTAACGGACTTAAAATGTATACTTGGAATATGTATATTGAGGATTTGAATGAAACAAAAAGAACTTGAGCGGTTTTCTTCAAGTTTAATGTAGGTATGCTGGAGTTATAGCTATGTATTTCGCAGGGCGTAGCTGGCGCGTCGTAAATGGCATAATCAGAAGGTTTCACACATTCTTCGCAGT
Organism: Leucozona laternaria; assembly: GCA_932273885.2. Taxonomy (NCBI): domain Eukaryota; kingdom Metazoa; phylum Arthropoda; class Insecta; order Diptera; family Syrphidae; genus Leucozona; species Leucozona laternaria. The sequence goes on from OW026366.1 coordinate 211,225,800, forward strand.
AAATCAGGGTGTATTTCACCAATAACGCATCGAATTTTAGCTTCCAAGAGATCATTCGTTTCTGGGTTATCGGCGTAGATACTTGATTAAACATATCCCATAGAAAATAATCTAATGGCAAATCACACGAACGTGGTGGCCATCAATAACAGGTCCATATTTCGTGAAATTAATCGGTCGTCAAATATTTCTTTCCATAAATTAATTGTATCGCGAGCGGTGTGGCGCCATCCTGCTGATACCACATGTCTGCAGCATTAATGCATTCCAATTGAGGCACGAAAAATGTATCTGTATCGGTCATCGTTGAAGACATTATGACTATAAAAGCACCAAACGTTCACATTTTTAGGATGTAATGGTGTTTCCTCAATATAGCTTGCAGATTATGTTCATCAACGCTTTTAATGAGCCATTCTGTTTATTGACATAGCCGTTTAACCAAAAGTGTCCTTCATTATAATTAGCATCATAAATTGCACTTAATGCATGATTCTCGCATTGAATCATGTTTTTCAAAACAATTTTCAAACGTTGCTCCGGATTGAGTCTATTCATCATGAATTACCAAGCCAAACTAACCTCAAAACAACCGAGAATTGTCAAATCCACTGTCACAGAAAGCAGTGTTGCCAATTTTAAATTATCCACCTCTAAAAAAAACAAGGCGATTTAGTACGATGTTAAACCATTTTAGTTGTGATATTAGGTTAAATGTTTTGAGCGAGTTCAGTTTAGAAAACATCTATAAATTAATACGTTAACAATTTTGTTGTACTCCCTTTTTAATATACTTGAACCGAACGCCCGACAATAAGAAATATAACATTTAAAAGCTAATATTAATTAGAAGTGCCATCAGAAGAGATTATGTGAATCCGTCGACTACTTACATGTAAAGATGTCAAATAATGGATTCCCCATACAAAAAGTCTAAAAAAAAAAACAAATTCACGACACACACGGCTGTTTGTCAGCACCCGAGCGTAGTATACCAAAAGTTCACTTCCAACGTGTTTCATCCACAGTACACATAAGCTGTGTTCCTTACCTTAGTTTCAAGTACTTTCAGACCGCCAGATTTAGTCATTTTTAGTCCGAAGCCGTTCCACACGTCAAAAATTGTGCTATTTCTTGCTAAAGAGAGCGCTCAAATGAGAGTAAAACATTTCCCCTCCTTACCAGTTTTGGTCCGAGAAATTTCTTCTGCCTATTTCTTACTGGCTATTTTTTACCATGGTGATCTAGTCTGTCAAAGCTCTTCAAATCCAGAAATCTCACCATAACTTCAAAACTGCTGCTGTACAGGACCATGGTCCTGCCAGTACTCACATATGGATCCGAGACTTGGGTGCTTAGCAAAAGGCACTCCGACCTCTTAGCCGCGTTCGAGAGAAAAGTCTTAAGGAGAATTGTTGGCCCCATATGTGAGAAAGGACGATTCCGGAGACGGTACAATCATGAATTGTACGCAATCTACCTTGAAGCAGATATCGTGACAAAAATTTAGCTCGGTAGACTCCGGTGGGCAGGGCACCTAGCTCGCATGAGCGAAGAGGAACCTGCTCGGAAAGTTCTTTGTGGTACATTCTATGGTAGACGACAGCGTGGTAGACCATGCTTGCGCTGGAGAGATGGCGTAGACCAGGACGCCCGGAGCCTTGGGGTGCGCAATTGGATGGCGGCGGCTCGAGACCGGGATGGGTGGAGAGACTTGTTGAAGGAGGCCAGGACCGGACCCCGGTTGTCGAGCCGACGATGATGATGATGATCTATGTCAGACATGAATGAATGAATAGAAGATTACGACAGCTGCAGTTTCATTTTTTCAATTTCCTGCGCATATACGTCAGAAGAGACATTTTTTTTGGAATTTAAAGCGGTGTGCAAGTGAATTATTTATTAAAATAGTATTTTCTTGCAATAAGTTTTTTAAAAAATGTAAAGTTTGTTAATTTGTTAATAAAATACGTTGGTTAATGTAAATAAGTTTTATTTTGATGTTGTTGTGGGCAATATTGTCCTTTGATAAGCCAATTAAGTGAAAAGAGAAGTGCTGAAAATGTAAACAAACAAAAATAAATGCAAAAGAAAAGATACTAAATTGATGTTTATGTAATTGTTTTTTTTAATTTTCTTTTTTGAGACTTTGTGCTTTCTATTATAGCCCGGTTTAGCGTTCTAATTCGAAAGTACATTCGGGCTCGGAAAAATAATGTTTTTATTTTGGTGTCTACGGCAACATCCTCTGCCAAATCCAAAAGATTTTTAAGGTAGTTGTTGCATATTACTAAATCTTCACCATTGAAAGACATGAATATATCGTCCAATGCATTCATATGCGACATCAACTCTGGAGATGGCTTCATCAAACCACCTTCGCTAACGTGGCTCACCCACGAATTTGGAAAGACGTCTCGTTCATTGGTATGTTGGGCGAAGGTCTCAACTGGTAACTTGTGGCAAATATAACCAGCCAGATTTTCAAGCCCATCATACGCCAAGCTTTTCAGCTCCTCCTGCTCCTGGCAAGTTTCTTCCTCCTCGGGCTCCCACGCAATGCTCTTTAAAATGGTGCCTTAAAAGTAAAAGGATATTGTTTACCTTTTGGTCAAAAATAACGCAAATATTTCTTACCAGTTATGGGTGCCACCAAATCTGGAGTGTCATCCGAGCTAACATTAGCGTTATCACAAATAACGCCTTCGTTATGCCCTAAGATGTGCGACCGCAGTCTGTACTTAAACTCCTGACGATCAGGGTGGTCATGAAGCCCTCCTTTAGCCCTAAGTAAACCAAATGTATTCTCCAACACATCTTGGTTGAGTCGATACGTAAGGATGTACTTAAATCCGAAGCGGTTCCTGAGATCTTCGTATAAAAGCTTTATCGCGGTGTTTGATTGAATAATACCTTAAAAAAGTTAAACCTGTCATTTGTACAAATTTATATAAAATAAGTACCTGCGTCCTTACCTTTTTGGAATGGCAAAAGATTGTTTTTGCCGATTACCCTCATGTTTGTCACTGTTTCGGACATGGTGTCGAGAATCTGGTTTTGAATTTCCGTTGCAAACCCATAAGCATGAAGTCTTTCCCTTGAATCGGCTTTGGGTACTCGTACATTCATAACATCAAACCATTCATCGACCTTTATAAAAGGAAATCAAAAAATGTTTATCAGTGTAACATAACTATTTCAAAAAGTTTTTACTAGCTTGAACAGTTGATAACATTCTCTCCAGTTATCCCCAAGAAGGTTAAGTGAACCTGCTCTTTCTATAGCTTTGGCAATGGTGTGCGAAAATAGTTTAGTTGCCAGCTTCACTTTTTGCCTTTCTGCACCCTTGACATTGATGTGGTATTCGCTTATCTTGTGTGTTATTGTAAGCTCTGTTGCAGTATACGATAAAAGCTTCGTGATAGTGTCCTTTTTGACCTCATTTCCGTTTATCAAGAAGCCACTGTCTATGAAGTGGTTTCGAAGAAGTTTTATGAGATGGGGAACGTCAGCAAAAACAAAAATTTTGTGTTTGCCATTCAAAAACCTAAAATTATAAAAAGGTTAGGAATGATCTTACTGGCTTAAACGTATTACCATGGTTTTTCTAGTGTAATATTTAGTTCACTGTATAATCCCCTGTTCCCTCCTCCCAAGTCACTGACCATCCCAACAACTGTATAGCCACAGTCTTCAGTGGCACTTAAGATTTCTTTTAAGATACCAGTCGTCATTTTGCAGTCAAAAGAGTAAAAAATCGGCTGCTTCCAATTGCTCATAAGTCCTTTAAAGAAAAAAAAAATTATCAAATTAAGTATACTTCAAAATTGTAATAATCTTACCTCGCAACATCGCTACCTGCACGTAATTTGCTGGAGCCAAAGTGGTATCTGTCGGCTTTTCGTAGCAATATGCCTTTTTAATTTTCATCTCATCAAAGCTGAGGATGCAAACTTTTTGGCTTATATCAAGCTGTGTTGCTGCTTTTAATATTCTTACAACTGGCTTTAAAATACCTGGCGAGATTTCGATTTTTTGAGCCCAGCGTTGAAGTGTTCTTACCGAAGGAAGTGGAAACTTGTTTTTTTGCAAAAGCCTATATGCCCTTGCACTCGCTGAGTATAATGTAATTGACCTCGCGACGTCAACTTCTGACCAATGCATAAGCTTTGCACCGGTCTTCAATTTTCGAATTTGGCCGTAGGTGAAAATGGAAGCAAATTTTTTCTCTACATTCTTGCTTTCAATCCTACTTTTTTTCAAAGACGTTCGGAGCTTCTCTTGATTTTTTTGCAACAAATTGATCTTATTTTCTAATTTTTGTCTGAAAATAAACAAATTAATAAGGAGCTCGATATAAACAACTTCCTTAGACATACATTTGTGTTAGGTGCTCTTCAATTTGGTTGCGTAGAACATCGCAGTTCTGACAAGAACTGATTTGTGTATCGTCTTCGATCCTATCATTTAAAATGCAAGGAGGAACATCTTCTGCTTCCTGTAACAAAGCATTTATAGCCCTCTTATCTTCTCTGGCCTTGATTCTGTTTTTTCTGTTACCTTGAGTGGAAGGTACTTCCACGTTTTCAGTTATGTAAATAGAGGGAACAGCACCAGGTTTGAGTAAGAGCCGTCTATGAGTCACAAAACCTAAAATAAATACTGGTACCGCTTACATTACAACTCTTGTTTAAATTTTCTGTGTAATTACCCATTTCGTACTGGAGGTTCCTTTCGAAGTCATCAGATACGAAATGCTCACTGCAAATCCTACCTGTCTTCGTGTTGATTTGGTCCTTCCGTTTACAAAAATGAACCCAACTTTTAAGTAAGCCACAATCTTTTGGAAACGTAAAGAACGACACATTTTCCTTATTATATTTGTCATTTTTATTATTGTTATTATTGCACCCATACACTGCACATCGCATTTTGAATTTTAGGATATTAACAAATTTCAAAAAAGAATTGTTTCGAAAATTGCCCGGATTTCCTTTTTGAGTTCCCGCGTTTTCGTCTCTTCCAACGTCACAGCTAATGTCAAAAAAAGTAACACATGCGCGTGTCGTAATCTTATTATTTTTTCATTCATGTATGTCAGATGACAGCATTTTGTCGGTTGAGTTCAAATAACAAGGTTGCCCAAGTGTTATTTTTATTTTGGTTTTAGTTTTGGAAGATGGGCATGTTTTATAATTATAATATAATAAGTATAATTTTGATGTTTGGCCTGAGTTAGTGCAAAGTAGTGCGCAAACCGTTTCCCGACATTTGGACATTTTTCCTTCTCTCTGAGAGCATTTTATTCTCCTCAAAATTTGACATTTAGCCAGATTAAGTGCGAAAAATCTTGGGAACAGACCTATAGTTGTGTACTATGCTCTACATCTGCTTCCAATGAGTAGGGATCAGGGTTAGAACCTCAGTAGTTAAATTTAGGAGCAGATTTTTAAAAAAAGTGGAGTAAATAGGAAATTTCTGGAGTAAATTTGAAAACGAAAGAAAAAACCTTTAAAAATTGTATTTTTAACAAAAACAAAATAAATCACAGATGGTCGAATTTCGACCACAGGCGATACTAGTTCTAATAAAGCTATAAAACCACCAAATGCCTATTTTATCTTTTTAGTACCTATCATACTAACTCGATATGACACTTTGACATTTACAAAAGGCAAAAAGGATATGTTTGTTTAAGTTTTTACACCAAATGTCACTGTTTTAAGTGTCTTCAGCTGGAGTTTATTTGAATAAAATGCTCAACTGAGTACCATAAACTTGCTCTTATGTAAGTTTACTAAAGTATTGATTTTAATACACATATAAATTTTTATTAAAATCTTGGGAATTGCTTTCGAGCAAAATAAGAAACTGAAACTCATATACACACCTATTACCTATTTCTTGATCATTTGATCAAGAAGACAGCCTTATACTTATATGTAACTTCCGTGCGGTGAATAGTGCTGAACAGCGTTAGAACCTTACTCCAATTGGAGTAAATTTACTCCAATTTTGAGAAAGAAAATAAATCTACTCCACCACTTCGGTTTTTTTTACATCTACTCATTTTTTCCCACACTCAAAAAATCACAAATTCTTTAGCCAAACTATATGAAAGGGCTGTGTTGTTCAGTTTTCTAACCAACTCTGGCTCAGAACGGTTAAATTTAAAATTCTATTCAGTTCTGAAAGTGAATTTATGAATGTGATTTATTTTGTTTTTGTTAAGAATACAATTTTTGAAGGTTTTTTCTTTCGTTTTCAAATCTACTCCAGAAATGTCCTATTTACTCCACTTTTTTTACAAATCTGCTCCGAAATTTTACTACTGAGGTTCTAACCCTGGTGCTGAAGTGTTTTCTTCATAAATTAAAATACTGTTGGGCTGGATGCAATTCACCGTTCATTTGTAAAAATGATCTTGCCAATAGAAGTATCGCCGTAAATCACTTTTGTTTTCAACACAATCTTAAGGCCAGTATCACAGTCGAAACTTATCGGAATAAGTGGCACTTAAGTTTCTCATATCAGGAATTTAAGCTTAATTTCATAGCCAGCGTAAGTGGAACTTATAAGTAACCAACATCGGAGACTTGAGTGCCACTAATTCAGGTAACGGTGCACTGTGATATTTGGAATTAATCTTTCACATTCTATACTTGAGTGTCCCTTTTCTGACTGTGAAACTGGCCCTTAATGTCATAGGTGAATTTATTTTCTCTTATTTTCAATTGACTAAAATGAACGTTGGTCTCATACAAGGTGGAGCAAAATTATTCATCCAATTTTGTTTTTGACTTACTTTTTTACTCAATTAAAAAAATGATTTTGAATGATGGAAATCTTTATTTGGAAATTTACAATTTTTCTGTTAAGTGGGAAAGATGGTACCTATCCGTCAAGCGGCTGCCGCCAGCCAGTGTTGATCCCTACACATTTGTGCTCGTTTTATCGCATTTTCCATGACTTTCCGAAAGATTTCAGGTGATAACTGTTTGCGATCTTGCTGGCCATGCAAAATCGCCAAAACGTGATATTACACGACCAGAAAACGCTTCTTTCACAATATCCATTGTGTTGTCGCTCGTGCTGTGTGTGCGGTTGCACCGTCTTGTTGAAACTACGCATGTTAACCATGCTCCGCTCATCCAATTCTGTAGCCCTGTAGCGTTCGCCAGTAACAGTGACCGTGTATTGCTGATGGATTAGATTAGATTTATTAGACCGTTTTGCCGATATCGTCCCCGAAAGAATACTGCCCAATAACTCCTCCCGCTTGAACGCCGCACCACACAGTGGCTTTGAGTGGATGTAATGGCTCTTCGTGCATCACACGCGGTGAACCAGAAACGAAGAATTTGGCTTATTGATGTAACCGCTTAAGTAGAAATGCGCCTCGTCGCTCATGATGGTTTTCGACACACAAAATCGTCCTCTTCGTTGTTGAGATTGAGGGTGCCTTGACAGCAGAGTATAGCGCTCCATTACTTGTCTGTTTGTATATACTGAGCCTGTCTAGTTCACAAATGTCAAATATGATTGACGTACGATGACATTTGCAAAAATTATAACATCTTCCGATAGGGTGATTAATTTTGCGCAACCTTGTACAAATATTATTTTTAACCCAAACATTATTGGATTATTTAAGCTTAACGCGTAAATCTAAAAATTCATGAGATGTGTCAGAAGATTGGTTTTGATATGTCTGATTGCCAAACCCGTGAATCTAAGAAATCTGGTGATGTGTCAGAAAATAGGCTTTGAAAAGGCACATATTGTGTGAAATTGTCAGTGTTGCCACTTTTCGAACAATATACATTTTCAAGATTTTTGTATCAAAATTATTGTAAAATGGCGTCTTAGAACTAAACGCCTGAACCTTTAAATTTAATTTTTCTCTTCTTAATTCTACCTACCTGATTGTGAACTAAATTTAAAGGATTAAAAGTAAATATACATATTTGGGGTTGCGACAGCTCTTGGAGAGCCAGGGCCTAGTGACTTACAACTCTCAACCATTCCTGTGTGAGTGTTGTTTGTTTGCAGGAATGGAGGCGACCTACATTTTATTGCCAAATACAAACGGCTAAGGTGAGCGGCACTTAATTATGATAAGAGATACTCTTGGAAGATTTGTCACTTCCTCGCAAGAAGCATTAGTCGTTTTTTTTTTAAACTTATTTAAGTGAATCGAACCCAGACTTCCGTCATAACAGTCCAACGCACTATCGATTACTCCCACCGGCTACTGCCTTTAAAGATTAGACTTTACAAAAATTTGTTCAGTAACATTTTTTTGGCGCAGGCCGGAAAACATTTTTTTTTTGGATTGTTGAACAATTTTAGGATCCGATTTTACTTTAAATATAATTGCCAAAAAGAGATCTAATATTCATATGTACCTATCTAAGATCTAATATCCTGTAAGCCTGTAACATGAAATTCGTTTTGATCTCCGGAGTAAAAAAAACCACTCCAGTTCAGAATTCGAATTAAAAATTGAGGCTTTTATGAGTTTAACAAAAAATTAGAAATTAAAAATATAAAATTTTAGTGCGATCAAGAACATTTTTATCGGGTATGGTTTTAGTTAAAAAATGTGAAACAAAACTCCTCAACACTAAGGTTGAACAAACAAAAAAAAAAGTGCGTATACCAGTGAATTGTGCATTTTTGTATTTGGAATGGGGAACAAAACAATATATACACTTCATTCACTTCGTTATACACTCAAATTGTGATTCTATATGTATCTTTCTACCTCTCCAAGTCATTATTCCTTTCCGGGACATTTTCCATTCCTTTTCTAAATTGTCTGTAGAAATAGTTTGCTTAGATGTTCTGTTCCTATCTATACCTTACCTATTATAGTTTACTGGAACAGGGTTCAACTAACTACATATACTTTTGGTCTTCTTCAATTCACTATTGTATTCGCTATGCTGGCCAAAGAGGAAAGCCAACAACTATAGAAGCTTTATATATTGCCAGTTGATTTTATATCTCTATGGTGCGCAGAGAACACTAAATTGTTTATCCGTGTATCGATCTCTATTCATTGGACTGTATATCCGCGTGCATTTTTGTCCGAGAAACCAGTTTAAGCCACATGTCTGTCTAACTACTCTCAACTTATATAGAGTATCTCACGGGATAGTGGTGTAGCATTTCCCAGATACCCACTCATCCGCTTAGACCATCCGTAACATATAAGATACAGTAAAACCCACATAATACACATCTGAACATTTTGAAAACAAAAACGTATTTATTTAAAATAATAATATGTAGGTTAGGTACATAATTCGTATCTAACTAAAGGTTAAAATCAAGTGGATTAACGAATACTGCTGTGTATAACTAAAAATTATGATGTCGATTAAATTATAAGTTTATTGAATTATTCGACTTCAAATGTTGAAAGAGTAAACCATAGCAATCAAGATTAGTCATAGAAAAATTCGATAAGACGCACTATTAACTTAGCAACAGTTTAAATATTAGGTACTATTAATACGCCAGGTTGTGTTCGATATATCAGGGTTCGACTGTAATATGCCTTTTCTAGATGCGGACCTTATGAGCAAAGTGTATATTTTTCTATGTTCGACTCTTTGTTGTTAGAAATAAGAAGATACTTTTTTGAGAAAAAGGGTAAAAAAAGAAAATTATGTTGAATGTACGTTTATGGTTTCTTGATTTTTGGATTTCTCATGATAAAACCAGACTCATGCTATAGTGAACTAAGCATTGGGATTGGATACACCTTGTCTCGTGCAGTTCTTGGAAGTGACGTTGTTACCTAGCCATAGGTGTAGAAAGAACCATAAAATGACTAAGGCAATAACATGAAAAAAAAAAACAGAACATTCTATAACTGCACTATCTTTCTCAAAGAAGCTGTATTAGTTAAGTAGGTAGGTACACACAATTGAATTAATTAGTTGATTTAACGATGGGGACTTCTTTTTTTCTTAGATTTCGTTTGCCAGAATGCCAGCTTTTTATAACACTGCACAATGACCTCTGTTTTAGATTGTATACCTAAAACCCCCAGCTCAAAATTATGCATGTATACAATTGTATACCTAAACTTCAATTAAAGTTAATCTCAGAGATCGGGTAAAGTCAATGTACTCGCTGTGCTAAAATAACCTTTAGACTGACCGTCAGTCAGAAAAAAAGTAAGACGAATGCCTCAGGCGCATAAATGACCGAAACATATAAAAAACGAAATGAATGATTCATTATTTTAATTTTCAACAATTATTGGTTCTATTCAATCGATCATTTTGAAATAAAGAAAGTCAAATTCCTACAATAGAAATTTTGACAAGCTAGACAAAGCATACAAGTAAAATCAGCGAAACCAAATGTTCTTCATTTAGGGCAAATTCTTAAGATAAAGCTAAATTTGTTCCTATTTATTCCTCTGACAGTTAACTGAATATTTAATTGATGTAGGTGTGGCTCCATTGGCAATATTTGAGGCAATGGAAATGGCTTGGGTGGGTAAAATGGGCATTTCTTTCCACAGGCAAATTCAATGTCAAATATAAGAATAGGGCGACCAAACGCAAATGTTTTTTGAAAACATACCATCTTAATTCACTTAATTTTTGTAGTGCGTTTTCATACTTTCACCTTTAATTTCAAAACAACGGAGTAGTCATTACAAATCGGGGAGAAAACAATTTTGAAAAAGGCGAAACGACAACATTTACTGCCTCAGTGATGGAAAGCAATAATTGCGTTGCATCTAACAGGCAATATTTCCAGAGTGAATTTAAAAAAAAAAAACGATTTTAAACTCACATTGAATAGCAGTTCTTTTCTTAAAATAACTCATTAGATTTTTAAAACAAAAACTACACATAACCTAACTAGCGTTGTTTTCTTATGTTGGCAACACTGTTTTTCCCTGTATTTGCCAAAATAATAGCAAACATTGTTCTGGAACGCATATAAGAAAACCTGGAAGCTACACTTGATCCTAAACAGGCAGGATTCCAGGCTGGATGCTCCTGTTTTGATCACGTCAACACCCTGAGGATCATAATTGAGCAGTGCGTTGAAAATCGATCACCGCTCTTCACCTGCTGGTTCATCGATTTCGAGAAGACTTTTGACAGCGTCAACAGGGAGTTTATTTGGCTTGCTTTGCGGATGAGGGGGTGTCCCGGATAAGCTCATTGCCATTGTGAAAGCAGGAAATGATGGGGTCGAATGTCACCATTTTCGGATGAATTTGAAGTCCAAAGTGGGGTCAGACTGCATACTGTCACCAATTTTGTTTTTATTTGTTATAAGCGATGTACTGCGCGCAGCCTTGTCAGGAAACGGAGGAATTGGATGGACTCTGACAACTAATCTTAAACATCTAGATTACGCGGATGACGACGTATAGCATCTCTCATATAGGATCATGACAACAAGGGTGGAAAAGAAGTGGGGCTGAAAACAATACGGGAAAAACAAAGATAATCAGCCTCGGAACCAAGTCATCCTCTCAAATAAATAATTTTCAACAGCCAGTAGAGAAAATAGAGACTTTCCAAACAAGACATCAACAGCCGTATCGGGAAAGCAAAGGCTGCGTTCGGGATGTTGTCTAATATTTGGAGGAATAACTCTCTCAGCTTAAAGACTAAGTTATGACTGTACTGCTCTAATGTAGAATCTGTGCTGCTATATACATGCACCACCTAGAAAGCAACATATCTGTCACAAGAAAGCTGCAAACTTTCGTAAATAGATGTCTGCGAAACATCTTAAGGGTTCTCTTCATAGAAGAACGGGTCAGGAACCCATTGACTTTATTAAACGAAGACGCAAGTGGCAGTCGATCGGAGAAAACCCTGATTCACAATGCGACGAGGAAACAAGACGTGAGCGTGAAGAGAAATCGTTGTAGTTGTCAAACTAACTTCAAGCAATGAGAGTAGGGGTGTGTCAATCAGGAACAATTCGATTTTTTTGATCCGATCATCGAAAAGTATTGATGATTGGAATCACAAATTTTCATTTCAATCGACCCCAATCTCAATCATTTCGAGGGTTCTCGGTTTTCCATCCCAATCTCAATTATTTCAATGAATTTCTATTTTCGGAGAAAGTAAATATGGGTCAAATTGGATTCGATCAAAATCGGCACAGTATTCGTTAAATTCAAAGATTGAATTTCATCGAAACCGAAATAAAAAAATTGTCTAAGTGAGTTCCTCATGGTTAATATGTGTATACATCAACAATTGTTTTTACCTATACTGCCATGGCCAGCCCTCTAGCTCCAGTGCAAACCGGAAAATATGCACTTTCCAGAATTTAGTACGGCGGATCGAAAAACAGACTACACGAATCGATTAAGGAGGTGGATATTACCTTGATTTGAAATGAACGATTTACACAGCTCTAAATCAGAGAATACCAGAACCACAGTATACACGACAATAAAGCGTTTCTCGTCATCACATCACGTTACGCTGTGATATTTAAGATATTTCAAGAAAGACATCATCAATTGGATTTAACAGATAATGTTATTGTTGAATCTATTGAGAAAAAGTTGGCAGCGTTTCCCTTCACGCTAACGTCTCGTTCCCATTGTGGAACGTGCTACACGCTTCGAAATGGCAACGATTGCATTGCAAGCCAAGCAATGCAGTGGAACCCGCTCACTTACGAAGGCAGAAGAGTCGGAAGACCGAGAAGCTCATGGCACAGAACAGTCGAGGAAGAGTCAGCGCAATTTGGGAAGAGCTGGGGAGAACTGAAATATATCTCCGGAAACCGTACCCGATGGCGCGTAGGTGTAGTTGAGGACCTAAGTCACGCAAGGCTTCACCCACGGACGTAACAGTTCTGAGGACCTAAGTAAGTAACACCGTATTTAGTGACAGTAAATTATGAGAGCTGATAGATGTTTTGTGGTAAGTGTTAATTTCGCACAAATAGAATTCTGAGTTTGCAAATTAATTTATCAAAAATTGTTCACTTAAAAAACTTTATAAAAAAAAAAAATAAAAGAAGAGACTTCTGACTTTACGAAAAGGTTAAGCATGGCATATAACTCTAGTTTCTGTTGCTTTGGATTTTGTTGCTTCGAAATGCTACCTTTAAAATAAATAATAATCTTATACTTTCTTACCTTTCCTATTATTGGAAACAATTTAAAAAATTCTTAACACAAAAGTTGCCATTTGTTTCATAGCATCAAGTACACTTTTGATCAAATCTAACATATTTTTCTATTGCTTTAAAGAATAAAAGACACTCTGTTGACTTTCCTTATTACGAACATTAACAAAGATCAAAGATTTGGCTGGATAAAATGCAAGCGGCTTGTTTTCTTTCATCATCCATTTACAAGTTACCACAAAAGTTTCGGCTGCTACAACTATTCAGTGGCTTAATGCAGCCAAGTGAAGAAACTATTTTGTTTTGCAAAAGATCGATCGCTAAGCAGATTAGATACACTTTGCACTTTCCGCATGGAAGACTCATTTGGTTTGGTGATGCCGCTGCACTGCACAGTGCACGCGGAGCTCCACTGCAGAAAGTACCATGTTATTATTGTCTTCGGATTGCAGTATTTCTTCTGGTAAGTGTATATTATTACGGATTGTGAAAAAAGGGTCTTTGTTCTGTATTCTTATATAAAGGGTGTTTTAGTTAGACGTGTGGTTTTCAATCTGGCAATACTTTTTTCAGAGTTGGTCCTTTTGACAGCTGTCACTTGATTTATGCTCAGTTTGGTTTGCCATTTCATAATTAAAAGACTTACTCTTGAACAAGGTTTGTAAATCGTGCAAATTTATTACCAAAATAATCGCAAACTCGCATAAATTCGACCAACCATGGATCGGTTTCGCACCACGTTCACTCTAGTGGATAGTGCGCATCCTCAGAGACGCCGGTCGTACAGTGCGCACTGAAGACGCTATTGCTGCTGTGGAGCAGAGTATCGAAGAAGACCCGAATGAGTCCATCCCCCAGCGAGCGCAACAATTGGTGCTGTCGAAAATTGGGCCTCTTGGCAGAAATTTATTTGAGCCAGCCGCGGCGGCCACTTGTCCGAAATCATTTTTAAAACATAATGGCAAACCCTTATCTTTATAATAAAGCTAAGTTCTTGGCCATAACATTAAATTATATGTAATTTATTTCTTCTTGAAAACCACACGCCTTAAGAAAACACCCTTTATAATTCTGAATTTTGTTAATACTTTTTTCAATGATATTAACATACAAATTTTAAACCACATGGTTTTATTCTTCTGTAACATTAAGTTGAAGGTGCTTTCATGTGCAGGACTGAATTTCTAAAAAGAACTGGCCTAATTAGAGTCAGGACCGGCCCCAGCCAAACTTGCACCCTGTCCAAGATTTGTAGAAAGTGACCCATTTTTATATTTTGCATACCTACATACCATACATACACTGATACACAAGCATTAGACTTTTTTACGATATTTTGAGTTAAATTCCCCTCGAATGCAAAATTGAAAGTGAAGTTAGTTAGTGTGCAAGAAATAACTTAGCACAGTTGTGATGAATGTTATTTTGGGATTATTTGAACAAGTTTTGTGGTTAAAATGCAAATGACACTACATATCTGTTTGCGCAAGATCAGATTAAATTTTCTTGCTCCTGCTGGTAATGCGCCCCCAGAACTGTTCGCCCAGTGCATTTGCACATCTTGCACATATGGGTGGTCCGGCCCTGATTACAGAAGATAGGTTTTAACTTAGAAATAAAAAAATTGTTTACAAAACAATGATGAAAGATCGTTATTTGTAAAAACCTTACTTTTGTCTTACTTTTGTTTGAAAATAATGCAAAATACGAGTAGCTAACACAAACAAACTCAAGACAATCGTTCAAAAGTCAAAACTTTAATAAAACATCAAAACAACAGAAGACAAATTTGTGTTTGTAGGTGCTAGAAGGTGATCATTACTGATTCCACAAAAAAACCAGTATTGAGTCAAGAGATTGCTGATGAATCTTCTTCGATAATCGTTTATGTTTATAGCATGTAACTAGTTTTCCACACGAGTTGACGTTTTCGTTGTATAGTCGTTCATCGTCTATGAGTGATCTTTAACTTGCTGCCATATTGATGATTTTTTGCAGCAAAATGTGTGATGATCGAAACATTCAATTTGCTTGATTACATCATTTGGCTAATGAATAATTTCTGTTTTAACAGGTTTTTATCAGCGCGCAAAATGAAACCATCTTCGCTTGGTCGTCGTCGTCGTTGGCGTCGCCGCGCGCCGCCGTCAATATATTGATTCAGCGAGAACGTCTTTTTATTTTTGTAATTAGTAGAAAGAGGAATTTACGACTTCATTTGACGAACTCACTTAGAAATCGAATTCCTGTACAAGATGGGATTTTTTTGACATTTGTGTCACTTGTAATTGACATTTCACACGGCTAATTAGAATGTCTTTCTGTTGGTTAAAAGTGTCTATGAATATGAATAAATTTTGTGGTGTGTTTTTGTAGTAGGCCTGAGGGGGCCTTTCAATATGGTGCGAAAAGCGAAACCTTTTAGCCACTCCATACTCTCTCAATCATTTGCTCGTGCTAGACAAGCAGTCGAATTCGTTTATTCTTGAAATAAGCAAAACGATGAATTGATATTTTAATTAAAAGTGAGGTAAAAACCGGAGCGGAGGCGATATTAATTAAATATGCAAATACGATGGAAATATATATATTTATATACATACCAACGTTTTTTGTTAAATCGTGTCGAAGCAATTTATGTTTGTTTTTACTTTGCTGATGATGTCATTTAAAAGTTTAAGGTGCAGATCATTGTTAATGTACATTTAGGTAGGTACCTATTGCGAAGTATAAACATTATGATGACGATTGAGTTTAAAAATAAATTTATTGCAAAATTATTTGAAAGACAAGGAAATTATACAAAAAAACACTCCCATAAATATGAGGTTATAATTATTAGATTTTCCAATGCACTTCACTCACACTTATCATTCCCTGTAACTAATAAATTTATTCAAGTATGACGTGTGAATTTAATAAATTGTCATTAGATAGATGGGTAGAAAAGGAACTTTGATTTGTGAAAGTTTACATCAATTAGCAATAAGTTTGATACTTTTTAGCCTGAGAATCTTGAAGTTTTAAAAATTGCAAATGATTCAGGTTCTTTAAAATAAGTTCAAACAAGTTAGTCAAAGAACACATATAAGTTTCCACTATTTACAAGCTGATCAAGTCTTCTAGTGTTGTGAAAAAGACTATTAAACTTATATTTTTCCGTCATTTTTGTACGATTAGCTTTTCTCAGGGCAAAAAGCTTTCTTCGGTTCATATAGATCTTCATTCCTAACACCCCATACGGGATATTCACAAAAAAAAGTATTTTATCTAAAATGTCAGTAATTGGTCAGGAAAAGTCGACTAGTTTCAGAAATTGGGCAGCCAAAGAAAATTATCTTGAATCATTGGTTGAAGATTGTCAAGGTCATCAGCGATGTTAAGCACCTCGTTTGTGTGATAATTTACGTTTACTCCCTTTTCTGGTGCATCGGTGAAGTATACTAATTGCAAGGTTTGTAAAATATCGTTCGTGAATCATTAAATACGGACTTTATTCGGTCTTCTCATGATCCATACAATAATGCCTTGCGTCTTCAAAGGGTATGACAACATCTAACTGATGACCCCAACTGTCGTACCTGGAGTGAAACGCATTTGGACTAGCAAAAAACTTTCAATCGAATTCATATAAAAAATAGTTCGCGAAAGATATAAATTTGCAACCCATTAAAATATATGGTTCACTCACGAATGAACTTAATCCTTTTTTCTCGATCGTGAACGAACACACAAATAAATTGCAGGTGAAATATGGTTCGTTCGTTATAAAGTACTGAAAAGATTCGTAAAACTCATTTAAGTAGTGCTTAGGCTATTTACGTTCAATTTTAATTTGAAAAATTTTTTGGCCCAGCTGAGAGTTGAACATAGACCAAGCGTCCTAAGAGCCATGTTATTGTTGCGTGAAGGAAGCACCTTCACACTTTCTCGATGAATATTTTGTAATGAAATCACTTTGCTAATGGAACGAAGGAAATATTAGCATCCGGTTTTAATTTTTACATGTTATGAAGAAGAATATGAATTTGTGTCTATTTTTCCCAAAAGATCAGGTAGAATTATTCTGTCAAGCAAACGAAATGCTTGAAAAGATACAATCCTCTTCATTAGCGATATCAACATATGTATGTAGGCTTGGCATTGGGCATGATTTTTTTGGATTTTGTGCAATGAAGAAAAAAAGGGTTGTTTTGCGAGTTTTAAAACACCTAATGTTTTGTGAATTGCTTTAACTAGTTTTGCTTAAATAAATTTTTAAAAAACACTCATCTATATTTTATATTTTACGGTTTGATATTTAACGGTTCGCGAATGGTTCTTCAATAAATTCCGCATGATAAATTCGCGAACGAATCATATTTTGCAGATAACAGCAGATTTAATTCGTTCGTGAAAACGAAATTTATCTTAAGGGAATCAAAAATAAAACTCGTGATTGAATCAATAATATAACGCCTTTTAAATGGTTTTTCAAAGAACAAATCGAATTTTACCGTTCTCAGAATCTTGCTACTTAGATGATTCGGCAGAGTTCACATTGCACTTAGTCCTTGGACTTTTTGATATATAAACTTCTATGCCGGCGGTATATGCTAAACTAAAAACGGGGACTTTCCTCTGCAATACGTTACGAGGTCACACGTTACGATGTAGCACTTTACGTTACGAAAATCTGCATAGTACGATAAAGGGTACGTTCGATGACAAAAATCTGAAGATCCCTTTCAAGCAAACCAATCTGTTTTGGATCCGTGCATATCTGCACATAGTCAACAACGTATGGACGATCCAAATATGGCTTCTCAAATTTATAGAAATGTTAAATTCGCTTTACTGTTGTTATATATTAATTTATGTATCAGTGAACAAATTCAACACTACGGTTCTGTTAAACTTTCACTTTTTGTATTTGTAAAATATTTAGCAATGTGTTATTTACAGACTATGATGATAATAAATCCACCCAAGCGAAGTTCGGAAAATAAAATTTAATCCATACCCATTAGGTTGATATCCTCCAGAGCTCTTGCAATCGATATCTGAATGAACTAGTTATCGAAAGTGTGTCTTAATTGCTGAATGTCTTAATCGGTGCAATTAAATGATTCAAATAAATTTTAACAACCCAATCAATTGGAGCATGAAATTTGTTCTGTCCCAGTAACTATAGCACTAGCGAGCGTAGCGATTGGAGCACAATGCCAACGAAAATATCGATTTTGTTAATATGTAATCGTTGTTTTTTTGTGCTCTTTTTTCTCAATCGTTCTTTTCCCCAAAAGAAAGATATTTATACAAATTGTATCTTTTATTTGCTAAAAAATAATTGCCGGTTGCCATCAGAGTGAATGGTATATTGGATGGAATATACTATAGCATTCCGCTGAAAGTAACCCACTTTCGCAATAATCCTGAAGTTATTGCAACGGTTGCCAGTGCAATAATGATCATCGCGAAGCTTGAAGCTGTCGATGCAGTTCTTGAGTGCAATCGATTGCAGAGGTACACAAATACAAAACAACACACACAACTTTCATTTAACAAATTTAATTGAATTACGTTTTTTTTTTAATTAAAAGCCCGCATGGTTGGCTGGCACTTGACTTTTTTGTTCTCTTACGATTCGATTTTATTCGATACAAGAGATCTGAGTCACTTTTTTGCATCGTATTTTGGACTGTTTATTTATTGCATATTTATGGTTTTATTTTATCAATAAATTAAATGTTGATTGATTTAAAATATTTACGTATTATCAATTGATAATTTTTTGAGTACTCTATACGGCTATATTTAGAATGAAAAGTAATTTTCGTTTTGGGCATCGGTAAATTCTCTAATTAATTACTGTACGTGTACATACTTATGTGCATATATCGGCATTTTATAACAGCAAAAAAATAGTGTGATTGCCGAGACACGGTAAATTTGTGTAAACGTCAACGTTTGTCCAAGCTCAGTATGCGAAGTCGTCCATATGTTGTTTACTGCGTGCACGCAACGAAAACGGACTAGTTTGTTTGAAAACGAAGGGGATCTTCAGATTTTTGTCACGGAACGTACCCAATATCCTACTTTGCTGACTTCCGTAAAGTAATGTGCTACAACGTAAATTGTGACCTCGTTACGTCGCACAGAGGAAAGTCCACGTTTTTATTTCACTCTATTGCCATTAGCCGGCATAGATGTAATCAATAATAGAAATAGAAGAATACCTTTGTGGACCAAGAGACGACCAAAAAGGACTTGAAAAGAAGCCACAGAAAATGTGTCAGTCCTCGTTCACACCAGAAAACAGAGTTTCTAGCATCTCTTTGGGAGAGAAGACCAAGAAGTAAGGGCGTGCACAAAGGTTAGGTAAGGTTAGGTAGAAGTGGCTGTCGACGGAGAGTCGACACACTTAGACCAAATGTTGGCCCGTTGTGATACCACATGGATCTAGGAAAATCTTTTGCCTACTCATTAAACCGCGCGTATGACACCTTATGTCAGTGTTTGCCAGATCACTGGGATCGTTGTAATAGAATTCTCCTAAGTGCAATCTACGTCTTTGGGATAAGACGTAGATTGCACTTAGGACTCGTGTGCACTCGTGTGTGCACATAACAATTTGAGAAAATTTTTTTGACATTTTCTTTCACTCTTTACATAGTGTGCGTTTAACCAAGAGACGTTACTTCTGTTCGTTTACTTCCCAAAACATTCTTTCTGACAATTTAAGTCCAAAGTTTTGTCAAATATCATAGACAAAAACTAATATTGGACTAAAATTGGCAAACATTGGAAGTTTTGGGAAGTAAACGAACAGACCTTTTATAAATTACACAAAATCTCTTACGATTCTGTCCGTAGTGTGAAAACTACGCGTGATTTTAGAAGAAATTAAAAGAAAACATCAAAAAATCTCTACCAACTATTTATTTTGCTCGAGTGAAAAGGGACTTACATACTACATCCTAGATTAAAGAGGGTCTTCAAAATGAAACATTATGGACTTTGACAGGTTTTGATATTGCTTTCACACCTTGTCAAATGTTTGGAAAAACATTAAATTAACTGATGTACTAACAACCAAACTATATGTACTTGAGAATGCTGCTTAGGTATTTCACATTTCACATTACTTGAAAAAAATCCTATTTTTATATTGGGTGATCTGACATTTAAATTTTGTGTGTTATCTGTCAAAATTGTAAAATTTCAATGAAAAATATACTGGATAAATTTTCATTTGTTTTGCGTTATTTGACAAGTAACCAATGCCTCAAATTATACGTTTTAATGTACGTATACGATTCAACTAGCATTTTGTAAAAATTTTCCAATCATATTTCTTGAAAAATTTAGATAACCGAATATCTATAGAAGCAATTTGAATTTAAAATATTTGGGCTATTTTTCCAATTTTGCATGCTTTTTCCGTGGATGTTATTGCCTAATACTACGTTTCCACCCACCACAAAACCGATATTTGATAAGATTTGTCCATTATCTTCTTCAAATCTCGAAGATTTAGCATATAAATCTAGCAGATTTCAAATAAATCTTGTTAAATCTTCATAGGGAAAATGGTTTTACAACTCGAACTAAACCAGTTAATGTCACGCTGAACGCATTCATTGGAAAATCCAACCCTTCTTGCTTCTTTTGCCAAAAATGAAACTTTCTGTCTCACTTCAACTTCATACGAAAAAATGAAACAACATTTGCATTTTGAGAGTTACTGTCAAAGTTAATCTATTTTTTAATCTTTTTGTGTTATGGAAACACTACATAGATTTATTTAATCTAAATTGAGATAAACCTTCGGTGGACACATAGTATAAGGCTCTTCCAAACCAATGCGTATACTTCGGAACGAAAAAGAAACTTCTAAATTAGTTTACATGGTGATTAATGAGAGAGTTTACCGACATTGGCACTATCTCGATCTCTGAAAAGTATTCGGCCGTCGCATATTTATATCCATTGCTCTTAATTTTCTTCAAATCTCAAAGATTCAAATACAAATTTATTTCGTGAATTTAGAAGGTCAACACAATGTTTTTACAAACCACTAAACCACGATTTAATGAGAATTTCCTTCAAATACAAACTTTAGTCTTCTCAAATGAAGTTTTCAAATGTATCAAACATACTTTGTTTTGTTGAACGCACTCATCTAAATAAAATTTTCTCTGTTGACAATCAACGAACAAAAGTTTCTCTATTAAACATTTTTTTAATTGTGATTGCGTGCATGGCGAGTGCAGAAGAAAATTTAAATCTTCTGAATTTTAATCCCAGACTATCTTTTATACTACGTTTTCACCGAGCACTAAATCGCGATTTTAGTCGATTAAGCATAATACTACGTTTTCACTGAGCACTAAATCGCGATTTAAGTGGATTTAGCATAAATCCTCTTCAAATCTCCAAGATTTACCATACAAATTGAAATCTCCTCAAAAGAAGATTTAAAATAAAACTCATTGAAATCTTCTTGCAAGAAGGAGATTGTCAAATCAAACAATCCTAATTTTGTAGAACGCACCCTTTTAAACGTCAGTTTTTCCATTGAAATAAAAAAAAAAATTATAAAATATTTTTGCGCGTTGGCTGTAGGAATAAAAATGCAAGTATTTACAATGTATTTCATATATTTATAATAATATTTTGCTAAACAATACAAATTCCAGATAATGCAACAACCAAAACACACAAAAAACAACGGACAACCTAGACACTGGAGGATGGGGAGCTTCTCATTGAAGAGTGCGCCGAAAAATTGTGTTTTTATTTCTGTAATTATGGATTGTCCTATACTCTAATGTTATTTTGAAGAATAAAATAGTGTGATAACAATAGATTTAGGTTACTAGACTCATTTTTAATAAATAGTTTATTCAAAATTAATTGTTTTATTGCTCAAAAATTGTTTTTTCCGTTCGCTATACGTTTGCCGATTATATTTGTTTTACTCTCGTCAAATTGAGTTGACAATTGAATGGCAATTCAGACTGAAAACGTCAATTTAATCTCCTTTTTTGTGGTGAAAACACTTCAAGATTAATTTTAAATCTCCTACCTTAAATCCCGGATTATCTCTTGGTGAAAACGTAGTATAAATCCTCTTCAAATCTCGAAGATTTACCATACAAATTTAAATCTCCTCAAATGAAGATTCAAAATAAATCTCATTGAAATCTTCTTGCAAGAAGGAGATTTTCGAATCAAACAATCCTAATTTTGAAGAACGCACCCTTTTAAACGTCAGTTTTTCCATTAAAATCAAAAAAAAGTTATCAAATATTTTTGCGCGTTGGCTGTAGGAATAAAAATGCAAGTATTTACAATGTATTTCATATATTTATAATAATATTTTGCTAAACAATACAAATTCCAGATATTGCAACAACCAAAACAAACAAAAAAAACCAACGGAAAACCTGGACACTGGAGGATGAAGTGTGGGCCGAAAAATTGTGTTTTTCTATAATTATGGATTCTCCTATTAAATGTACTCACTATAATGTTATTTGGAAAAATCAAATGGTGTGATAACAATAGATTTAGGTTGCTAGACTCATTTTTAATAAATAGTTTATTCAAAATAAATTGTTTTACTGCTCAAAAATTGTTTTTTCCGTTTGCTATACGTTTTCTGATTAAATTTGTTTTATTCTTGTCAAATTGAGTTGACAATTGAATGGGAATTCAGATTGAAAACGTCAAACTAATATCAATTGAGTTGACAATTGAATGGCAATTCAGACTGAAAACGTCAAACTAATATCAAAGAAAACACTTCCAGCCCTATTAATAAAAAACTCTTATTCCACCTTTATTCCACGTGTTTGCTAAACCGTAGAATAAGCGTTAAGCAACGTTTTAAAATTTTACATTAATAAAAACAAAATGTTCGCGGAATAGTAAAGTGACGTTTACGAAAAATTCTCTAAGAAAATCTACTACAATAAGTAAGATGGCTGTTTGTTTGTATGGGTTTTGATAGCAAATTATGATAATTTAAAAAAAAGGCTCACGTTATACCAAACACACATAACAATTCTCTTATTAATATATCATTTCTGTCAAAATTATTATCATTTTTCTATTGTTTGTGTTGTATCTGTTGTGTGTTATGACGACCTCTTGTTTCCCCATTAAGGTTATCTTCATCAATTGCTATGAATTTTCTCATATTTTTCTTGGAAAACTCAAACTCAATAAATCTAGTAGAAATCATTATATTTATTCAAAACTTTATTTGCAATCTTCACTTCTATTTTTTTTAATTTTAGAATAAATTTGACACATCTAGTTCTTATTACTTCGCTAAACCACCTACTTCGGTGGTTTAGCATAGTAAACGTCACTTAATAGAAATTTTGTTTTATTAATAACACTTTGCACTTAGTCCAAGGAATAAGGCCTAATCCTTCGCTATTCCACGTTTATTAATTTGGCTGTTCAAGATTAATTTTAAATCTCCTACCTTAAATCCCGGATTATCTCTTGGTGAAAACATAGTATTAGTCATTTGAAAAAGATTTAAAGAAATACTTGTTTTGTTCCACAAATTTAATTTTTTTTATAATTCATTATTGCCAACGCGTTTCTTCTTAAACTGGATTTACATCTTCGGTCTTCATTCAGTCAACTTTGTTCGTTTTTCCTAAAAACAACGAACAACGAAGAAGCATCTAGATTATTCCGTTTTTATATTCAGTTCGTTCTTTACAGCAAAATGGATAACAACACATTGTTGGCAGTGGCGGTGCTTATAACAGTGAGCAAAACAGAAATAAAGAAAAGGTTCTGCTGCCCGAAGACTTGGCTACTTAAATGTACACTAGAATTAATCTTTCGTAACTTAGCTACGGAGAGTTAAATTTTTTAAATTGTTTCACAATTTTCTATACGTAAAATATATAGAATAATAAGAAAAACGTGGAGAGTGTACCAATTTATTGCACGGCACTGAAAAAGAATGTTCGATTAAACAATTTTCGCATTTACTCTCACGTTGTTCGTTGTTCGAGAAACATCAAACACAAAAATTCAAAGCCCCTTTGAATTAATTCGTTCTTCATTCGGTGTTCATTCGTTGTTCATTCGTTGTTCGGTGTTATCATTTAGACCTTCGTTGTTCCGCCTACGACCAACAACGAACAACGTACACGGACGATAAAACCGAAGGTCTAAGTCCAGCTTTAGTTAGGACATCCTGCCCTAATGTCACTATCTTCATTAGACCAAAAGCTATCGTGCTGAACGCATTCATCCATCGTTTGACACAAATTAATCTTTATATTTCACTTCCACTTCTAAAGAAATACAACACCATTTGCATTTTAAAAGGTGTTGTCGAAATTAAATAACACTTGTAAACCATTTTGTGTGGCGGAAGTACTACGCACAGATATGTAGATATATTTAATCTAAACTAAGAATAAGGTTCGGTGGAACATAACATAATTATTGTGTCAGTTAGTCTTGCATTTTATTTTATCGTTTTTTATTATTAAAAATTCATTTCGTTCTCATCATATGTTGTGAACATATTGTACATAATTTTTTTTTTAATCCAAACCTTCATTTAAATGACAAAGGCCCAGTTTTTCAGTCCGATATTTAAGTTAAACCCGAGTTAACCCCGATTAACTCTGGACTAACTTAACAAATTCTTTTGTTGTTTTATTCTCCGAGTTTCTTAGCTCCTTCCATAAAAAAAAGCTTAGATCCAGTTTTTCAATTCGACATTAAAGTTAAACCCGAGTTAACTCATCATATTTAGTGAGTATATGCTTTTGGTATTTTATCCACCAAGTTTGTTTAATCATTCCGTATACCATGTTTAATCATTCCATCGAAAAACTGCTTCCCCAGTTCATTGTGGTTTAATCTACTTCTTTAGTTAGCTAACTCTGGTTTAACTCACCACTGAAAAACTGGGCCTCATTGTTTTAAGTGAAGATACATTTACATATTTACTGAGCTTGCGCGTACTCTGGTTTAACTCACCGCTGAAAAACTGGGCCATAAGCTAGGACCGCACTCGGCGTAACTGCACTTCAGCGGAACTGAACTTCACGACTTATTTGTGGGAAATTGTATGAGCTATATCGCACTAAGCGACAACTGCACTTCACGACGCGACACTATGCGACAAAGTTGGTAATCTGACCAACTGTGTCGCGACGTGAAGTTTCGTTCAGTTTCGTGCGAAAGTGCGCACGGTGTCGCTGAAGTGCAGTTCCGCCTAGTGCGGTTCTACCCTTAAAGTTAAAAATATTCGATTGCGATACAGTATACATATACATTATAGGTATGCATGAATCCAACGGCTACATTAAAATATTCATTCATGTTTACACTCATTTTCTTGTTTTGTTCACGCACTGCTTCTTTTTTTTAGAATTTCCCTATAAGGTAGATACTCGTGTACCGTGAACGTATAACATATTACAAAATATCACTTTGTTATAAGATATGTATATTGTATAGTATACCTACCCTAATTTTGTTTAATTACCCGAAAATCTCTGCCACAATTTACGCTGTGAATTCATCGCATCTGATATCGAAGAATTACTCTTTATATAACGCTGACTCAACTTTCAAATATGAACTCCAATTCGCGATCCTCTTCCTCATACCCCATTTCAAAAAAATATCACACGGGTCCCTATATCATTTATGGACAGTAATTCATGTCATTTCCAAATTTCACTACGATCATAACCTTGCCCACATTTTTTTGTGATTCTGGCTCGCATCATTTGCCCAATTCAATTACCGTAAACAATTTCGAACTTGAACTTAAGTGTCAAATGTGACATTGACACATAACCAACACAATTGGGTGATTGGCTGGCCGCTTCTGCTTGTTATGATTGTTATCGTTTCAGTTTCTTCAAGTAGTGTGTCTGATTTGGAGGTTTTTTGTAAATTGGAAATTATCTGTTAAGTTGACAATTATGATTAAAAGACCCCTTACCTCTGGTGGGGGGAAGTCAAATAAAAAGTAATTGTTATGTTGCGTTAATAATAGCAAGTGATTTTATTATTCGGGAATTCCTACTTTTATACAAAATAAATGCTTACTCTTCAAAATTATTTCTAAGTCAAATGTACAATATGATACAAAAGGTGCAATCTTGCAGAATGCATTTTATGGGAAAATATAATAAATTTGATTCGTATGGTGTGTATCTGTTGCAGGTGTTGCTCTGTTGGTTGTACCGCTTTGTTGATGGTGCTATTTTTAGGTGGTGTTGTTTTGAAGGTGGTGTATAATGCTGTTGTTGTCACAACATGCTGGGCCCCTCACATTGAAGTGACAGCGAAGTCGATGTCCTGGAAGGAAGTCTCAGTGTTCCGCCGTTCCTTCTTCAATGTTTGGCTTGTTCTTTTCATTGGTTTAGGTGGTTGATTTCGTCTTCGGACTATGATTACGATAGCTATGATGAGTATTATTATCAGGAATCCAGTAGATCCAAAAAGAGAGTACTGATGAATTCGGTGGGTCCCGATCTCTTTTAAAATATATTCTTGACTCCTTTGAAGTTCAATTGCGTGTTCCAGTTTTGTGATTTCCAAGGAAATGTCTGACTGTAAAATTGGTTGTTGCTCTCTTTTGAAGCTAAGCGAAGCTAACTGGTCAGAGATGTTGAATGATGGCAAAAATGAAGACTTTAATTTGCTATTAATCGTTTGTTTTCCAATAACTGTTAACGTCTGGTCATGGATCATGCAGTTCGCTGGTAGCTTCAATATTCCACTGCCTCTTAAAATACTCGGTGCTGAATTGAAGTCGCAGTTGATGTTTATTGTTGTTGAATTTGGAACACTATAAATCCAAGCGTTCTGTTGATGCATCTCAATCCAGTAAGCTTTTGCTGGGATGTCTTTTATCAAGCATGATTCCATTAGTTGTCTGCTGTGCTGAATCATATTTATTTCACATGAGCTAACTGAAGCTCCAGCTGTATATAATGGGTGTTGGAGAGTACACCAGTAAGTTTCAAACGGCCTTTCCTTGCAATGTGAAAATTCGTCTTTGTTGATAGGGTAGTAGTGGTTCACTTGTAAATTCACTAGTAAATACTCTGATGATGGAATGATGCACGTGAAATTTCCATTGTTAACGGTTGGAACTGGTAGTACTTTATAAAGTTTGAATTCTTCGTTGTACAGCAAAGGAAGTGTAATTTCTATTATGATGTTGCTGCCAGTAACTCTTCCTCTCGGAGTTAAGGTTTTATATAGTTGGAGTATTGATTCGTGATGCCTCTCTCCAGGTATCATCAAAGATCGTGGGATGTTTTCATGTATTTTTGTTAACTCATCTTTAAATTGTTGTACTGTTAAGATAAGTGGATGTATCTTTCCAGTGTGTGTTGAAAGCACCATATCGAGTAATATACTCTGAGTTGACTTATAATTCATCATTATTAGTATAGCATTGAGAGCAGTTGAGGAGAACAACTTTATATTTTCGTATCTGTTTGTTTCGTTGTTGAGTTTGGTAATTAATGTACTCAATAATTGGATCTCTTTTTTATTTTCTAATTGTTCTCTTTTAAATATGTTGACAGTAGAATCGACAATGGTTGTTTGATTTTTCATTAGTTGCAATAAATACTTCTCGTTTTGTTGGACGTCTTCAATAGTTTCTTCATATTTGTTAGCGAACCTTTGATCTAATATTCCGAACAGTTCGTTAGTTACTGTTCCAATGAAATCAAAGGGCGATCTTTTCTGTCTTCGCATTGCATCCTCATTTCCGTGAAGGAGGATCTCGTTGTTAAGTTCAATTTGTTGAAGTTGGTGTTGGAATTGGCTTAATGTTCCATCACACATAGTTGAACTTACTTCTGCAAATTTTGTTGATGTGCAGATTGTTTCCATTTGTTTTATCAGTTTTTTGTATGCTTCAAACTCACGCCAATAGTTAGTCATGTTAAAAAACACAATCGTCTTCCAGGAACTAGAAATGAGATTCGCGTGTCCCACATCTTCGAAGTATATTCCTGGTTGGCTTTTAAATGGTATAATTTCGACTTCATGATGATGGGGTGTGGGTAACGAAGACGTCAAGTTCAGTAATCCAAATAGTATGAAGAGCCAAAAGAGCGGTTGCATTCGAATTGTTGATGTATTGACTTGTCGAACTGGTTCAGTGTCTATAGGTAATCGACACAATTTAGTGATGGGTCGCCTTAAATGTTTGTTGTTACTGAACACTGTTGCAGCTCGAACACCGTTGTCGTTTCCGGGATGAACTTCTGATATTCTTCCCATCGTCCAGGTTGTTGGTGGTAGCCGGTCTTCTTTGACAAGAACAATGTCACCAACTTTAATGTTGTCTTCTTTTTGTTTCCATTTGGAAAGTTGTTGGAGTTGAGCTAAGTACTCAGATGACCAAATCTTCCAAAAATCTTGAGTCATTTTTTGAATTAACTGCCATCGAGATCGGAATGTTTTTCTCTCGTCGATAATTTGTTCGGGTACTGCATTAAGAGAACTTCCAATCAGAAAGTGTCCAGGAGTTAAAATTGTGGTGTCATCAACATCGTTTTCGATTGCAGTTAGTGGTCGAGAATTTAAACAAGCTTCTATTTGTGTCAGTAAGGTTGAAAATTCTTCAAATGTGAGCATAGTATCACCAATTATTCGCTTTAGATGATATTTTGTGGATTTGACGCTTGATTCCCACAGTCCTCCGAAGTGAGGTGATGCGGGGGGTATAAAGTGCCATTGGATTTCTTCTCTCACGAGCCTTGATAATGCATCTTCTTCACAACGCTTAATAGTTGCTTGCATCTGTTGTTGGATTTCCCTATTGGCTCCAACGAATGTAGTTCCATTGTCACTATAAAAATGCGAACAAATGCCTCTTCTTGATATGAATCGTTTCAGTGCTGCTATGAATGCTGCTGAGCTCAGGTCACTCACAAGTTCTATGTGGACTGCCTTGGTAGCGAAGCAAACGAATATAGCGATATAGCCCTTGGTTGACCGGTTTCCTCGCCCCTTGGAGATTAAGATTTGAACTGGTCCAGCGTAATCAACACCTGTATGTGTAAAAGGTCTTGATGGTGTTACTCTAGCTGCTGGAAGTAGTCCCATTTGTTGGGTACTTGGTTGTGCAGTAAAACGGTAGCATTTCATACACTTATGTATAACTTGTCGGACACATCTTTTTCCTTGAATGATCCAATAACGTTGCCTTAGTTTTGCAAGAGTAAGTCGAATACCGCCGTGTAGTGTGCGTTCATGGGCGTCTTCAACCAATAATTTCGTGAACCATTCTTGGTGGGGCAGAATGATGGGATGTTTTTCTGTACTTGTAAGTTTCGTATTCTTTATTCGGCCGCCGACAACAAGGATATCTTCGTCATTCAGGAATGGGTTCAAAGAAAGAACCTTACTTTTTTTGTTGATATTCTTTCCTCCTCGTAGACACTCTAGTTCTTGGGAATATACTTTTTCTTGAATATAACGTATGATTCCTTTCCTAGCATCATTCAACTCTTTTACTGTTAAGTTATCCGTTTGTACTCGGTTGTTCAATTTATGGCTTTTGCAGTTACTTATGAATCGTCTGCAATAAGCAGCTACTCTTATTAACTTGTAGTAATTAGAGAAGTTTTTGGTAACGTCACTAATTTCTTCTGCTTCGACTGCGAACACCTTTCTGGTTTCTGGAATATCGACCAACGCATTTGGATGTTGTTCTTGTGAAGGCCAATGTTCTGCTTCAAATTGTAGCCAACTAGGTCCATTCCACCATAAATGATTGCTCGTCATCTGTTCTGGTAAGGAACCTCTTGAACCATAATCCGCTGGATTGTCCGTTGATCGTATATGGCTCCAGCAGGTTATGTTTGTTATTTCTTGTATCTCTGACACTCGGTTTGCAACGAATGTCTTCCAGGTAGATGGGCATTTTTTGATCCAGGCCAATGTTATTGTAGAATCTGTCCAGGCAAATGTTTGTTTGACTTGCGAGCCAAAGATCTTCAGTATTTGTGCTAGTAATTTTGATAGTAGATGAGCACCGCATAGTTCCAATTTTGGAAGAGGAAGTTTCTTTCTTATTGGTGCCACCTTTGTCTTTGCAGTTAAGATTGTTGTTGCAAAGAAACCAGTTGGCAGAGCTACTCTTGCATACACTACTGCTGCATATGCTGCTTCAGAAGCATCGCAGAATCCGTGAAGCTCAATTTGTTGATTTCCTTTTGTCTCTATCCACCTTGGAATTCTGATGTCTTCAACTGTTACTAGATTCGTCTTTAATTTGTTCCATTGTTTCTGAAGTTCAAGTGGAAGTGGGTCATCCCACTTGAGTTCGGCTTGCCAGATACGCTGCATCAGGATTTTCGCACTAACAGTCACTGGAGCCAACCATCCAAGAGGGTCAAATAATTTGGCTATTTCCGATAAGGTTTTTCGTTTTGTGAGTATGGTTTCCTTGGAGATGGTTGTGTCTAAGGTTACCTTGAATTGAAAGGTATCACTTAAAGGGTTCCAGTGGATTCCCAAAGTTTTGATTGTTTCATCCTTCATGACGTCAATTTTCTGTTGGTTTCGTAGCTCGATTGGTATATGTTGTAGCAGTATTTTGTTGTTAGCAGCCCATTTACGCAGGTGGAAACCTGCCCCCCTTAACATCTCATTGAGTTCCTTCTGAGCTTTTCTGCACTGTTTAATTGTGTCCCCTCCGGACATAACATCATCGACATAAAAGTCATTTTTGACTATTTCTGCTGCGACTGGATACTTCTGTTGTTCGTCTTCAGCTAGTTGTTGAAGAGTCTTAATAGCCAGGTATGGCGCTGATGCTGTACCATAAGTGACGGTGGTAAGTTTATAATCTTTAATGGGTTGGTCGTTAGACCTCCGCCATAAAATTCTCTGGTAATCTTGATGGTCTTCGTGTAGTTCGATTTGACGGTACATTTTTTCTATGTCCGAGGTAAAAACGTATCTATGCTTCCTCCAACGCGTCAGAATTGTTGTTATATCATCTTGTAGCTTCGGGCCTGTTAACATTAATTGGTTAAGGCTCACTCCTGTAGTTGATTTAGCCGACCCATCAAATACAACTCTTAGTTTGGTTGTAGTACTTGTAGGTTTAATGACGGCATGATGAGGCATGTAGAAAATATTGCCTTTGGTCAGTTCGTTATCGCGCACTTCTTTCATGTGCCCAAGCTCTAAAAACTCGTTCATTACTTGTGTGTATTCCAGCTTTAGATTTTGGTTCTTGTTTAGTTGTGTTTCCAATTGACGAAATCTCGCTATTGCTCTATTTTTGGATTCACCTAGTTGAAGAGTTTGTATCGCTTCTTGGTTAAATGGGATCTTGACAACATATTTCCCATTTTCTTTTCGGTAGTATGTTTCTTTGTAAAATTGTTCGCACTGTTTGTCTTCTCGTTTTTGAAATATTGGTTGGGCAACTTCTTCTAGCTCCCAAAATTTTTCTAGTTGTTGATCGACTGAGGTCTGTGCCACCAGTCCGGTGACACTGTAGTTGTTAGGAACTTTGTTTGATGTTCGTCCAGATATCAGCCAGCCCAGCAGTGACTTCTGAGCTATCAGTGAATTTGCAGCATCACGTTTAATTCCGTCAAGAATTATATCGCCATATGCATCAGCACCAATTATCATGTCAATCGGTCCAGGAACATTGAAAGTAGGATCAGCGAGTTCTAGCTGATCTAGATTTCCAATTTTAAGGTGATTTGTAGCTTTCGATGGTAGTTGTCTTGTTAGTTTGGGAAGTACAAGCGCTTCTAATCGGAGATTAACATCTGAAGTAAAGTGCGGCTTTATTGTGACATCTACCTTATTCTTAGCAGTTCCTGCTTTTGTTGCACCTAATCCATTAACTTCAACACAAACATTTTGCCTTTTGAGTTTTAGTGATTGTGCGATCGATTCAGTGATCAATGATGCTTGAGAGCCAGGGTCTATGAGTGCTCGTACTGTTACACTTCGGCCCAGTCCATCTTCATTATTTACCTTTAATATGGCTGTTGCAATGAGGACGTTTTGATTCTGTTCACTATGATTTACTTGTTTGATTGCTTTTGGTGAGTCTTTTTGAGATGGATCTGACTGTTTATTTTGGGGAAATCTCTCAGACCATTCCATGTGCAGAAACGAATGATGCTTCTTGTTGCACTGATGACAATTTCTTTTGCTGAAGCATTGAGACTGCTTGTCATGTCGTAAGCAGTTCAAACAGAGCTTAGCTTGTTTGCATAATTGCCACCTTTCTTTTGGTGTAGAATTCAGGAATTTTTGGCATGAGTAGATAACATGTTCACCCTTGCAAATGGGGCATTGCAGATTCTTCGTATCAATGTGGAAATTTCTAAATGCATGCTTTGGTTCATCAAACGATTTTTGCTGTTGTTTTTTTGTGGGAGCAAGGACATCTAATGCTTGATAACGCCTTTCCAGGAAATCCAAAAGCGTTTTTAGAGCTGGCATTTTGTTTGGTTCTGCCAGCCCTTGTTCGAATAGATTTCTGCTTTCGGTATCAAGTGCCTTCGTTGTCATGTGCACTATCATTGGGTCCCATGATGTGGTGTCGAAACCCATGTTCTTAAGCGCTGCTAGTCCTTCTTTGATGGCATCAAAAATGTTTTTGATGGAAGTAACTGATGGAGTACTACTCGGTTGTGTAGCCTTGAACATCTTATCAATATGGATTGCCACAATTTTTCTTTCATTGTTGTATCTGCCTTTCAGAATTTCCCATGCACTGTTGTAGTTCTCACTTGAAAACGTTAGATGTTTGATCAAATGAAGTGGCTCCCCCTCTAGATGTGTCTTCAAATATTCCATTTTTTCTGTTGTGGTGAGGCTGCATTTGTTGTGAATAATTGTTGAAAAAAGATCATAAAATGGTTGCCATTCTAAGAAATTTCCTTTGAATGTCGGAATTTTAAGTCTCGGAAGCATGGATTCAGTTTTTGCTTCTTTTGGCTTGTTGTTGTTGTTGCTACTGCATAGCTTCGATGTCATTTGATGAAGGAACCTATTGATGTCTTGTTTGATTTCTTTGTACTCGTTGTTTGTCACATACGGTACTTTAAGTTCTTCTTCTGAAGCATTGGACATGAAATCTTCATGGAGATCAGTTATGTTCCTTAGTTGTTCCAGCAACATTTTTTGCTGGTACTCGTAGATTTCTTTGGAGTAATCTGCAAATGTTTCTTCAAATTCCTCCAGATTGTCTACGATGGCGATGATCTTGAGCTTTAACTTTCTTAATCTTTGATTTTGCACTGCATTTGCACTGTCGTTTGGCTTGATTGTACCCTCATTCAGTTTTGGTAGTTCTGAGGCTGTTGGAACAATGTTTTCCAGTTTCGTCTTGAACTCTTCGTACACCGTCTTTAATCTGTTGTATGTATCTCTCTGTACGTATGGTGTGTCCTTTTTTACCATAGGCACTATTTTCTGATGGTTTGAGTCAAACTCAGACCACAGAACATTAAGGCGTTGAAGCCTTTCTTCTTTGTACCTTTGGGTTTTTCTTGACGCACTGTCCTTCCCAAAGTTTCGATGGAGTGAGTCAATTTCCTCAGCCAAGGCTTTCTGCCTGGCTACGATGATAAAAACTTCAGTTTCGTCCATCATTATTATTTATTTTTGTAGATTTAGTTTTATAGAAATTGTTTGTTTAGTTTTGTAGAGTTAGTCGTTTAGAACTTGTAGTTTTATTTCTTTAGAATTGATTTTCTTGTATTTTTTTTTTTTCACTTGTCACTTTTATCAGTGTTAAGAGCCCTGATAACGCCTTTTCACTAGGTATCAGTACTAAACCAATGTTTATAGCCTTGGTTACGCTTTATTTGGTAGGTATTCGTAATAAACCAATGTTTATAGCCTTGGTTACGCTTTGTCAATTTTAATTCGATTTAAAATTAAACCAATGTTAGAAGCCTTGGTAACGCTTTATTTACTGTTTCTTTCCTTTCGAAGGACCAATGTTAAGTTGACAATTATGATTAAAAGACCCCTTACCTCTGGTGGGGGGAAGTCAAATAAAAAGTAATTGTTATGTTGCGTTAATAATAGCAAGTGATTTTATTATTCGGGAATTCCTACTTTTATACAAAATAAATGCTTACTCTTCAAAATTATTTCTAAGTCAAATGTACAATATGATACAAAAGGTGCAATCTTGCAGAATGCATTTTATGGGAAAATATAATAAATTTGATTCGTATGGTGTGTATCTGTTGCAGGTGTTGCTCTGTTGGTTGTACCGCTTTGTTGATGGTGCTATTTTTAGGTGGTGTTGTTTTGAAGGTGGTGTATAATGCTGTTGTTGTCACAACATTATCAAAATAATTTTTTTTTCTTTGTCGACAGAAATTATTTAGGGGTATGGCCTAATTTTGAAGGCCCACATTTATGACTAATATTGTAGCTTTATTGTATTCATTCGTTTAGGTAACAACAATTAAAATATCTTTGCGTGCGAAAGAAAATATTTTATTTTTAAAGCGTTTACAATAACCATAAGTTATAAGAAGGTGATTAATTTGTATTCAGCGGAAGGTAAAAGGCTTGTTATGTCAGAATGATTAATTAAAAACTTAAATATACAGAAACAAGCAAAAGGTCGTGGTTGACTTTCAGAAAGCGCATGAGTAAAATAAAACACGGGGTTATTTTTGGTTATTGTGTTGGCCGTTATGAGAGAGAGATATGTATATGAGTGAAGATCATAGTCAGTCCTTTTGTTCGATTACAAAAAGATGTTGCAAAGCTGGTAAAGATTTGAAGTGATAAAGAAAATTAAAGCCAAGAAGGTTGGAAATCCAAAAAGCTCTTGCTGTTTCTTATAAAGTCAAGACAAAGTTAAGAGGTTCGTTGAAAATAAGACACTTTACAAAGCAGCGTTTCAGATTAACATAGTCTAACGATTTAATAATTACTCAAACACTTTTGAAACAGAAGGTAATCCTGGAACTGTTTACAGCGCCATCTTTGTGATATGGCAAACACCAATCCTTTAACTGTTTACAACTTCATCTTGTGATCCAGCTTAACACCAATTCCAGTCCGCCATCTGATCTGTCGACAACTGGAATAGCAGATACTAGAAGGAGATACTAGATTATTCTAGTGGATACTAGTGGTGACTAGAACCATTTGATTCCACATAAAGTGTGGTCCAACGAAAATGAACGATGTTAATTGTAAATAAAACAAAAAGTTTTCAGAGAATTATCTTAATATTTTTTATTATGAGAGAAGGATCTATGACAATTATGTGTGAAACAAAATATCGGCCTAATGCATACCTCTATCCGATGGCCCATATTTTCAATGACTCTGAGACATAATTGAGGTTCAATGTCGCTAATGTGTCGAATTGTCTCATCCTTTAGCTCTTGAATTGTTCTTGGCTTATTGACGTACCTACGCTTTTTTTTAAATATCCCCAAAGAAAGAAGTCCAACGGTGTCAAATCACATGATCGTGACGGCCAATTAACATCACCACGACGTGAGATAACACGGCCATTGAATTTCTCGCGCAAAAGAGCCATTGTTTCGCTGGCTGTGTGGTAAGTGGCACCATCCTGTTGGAAGCACATATCGTCCAGGTCCAATACGCTCAATTTCTGTCCACAAGAAGTCCGTTATCATCTCGCGTTAGTGCACACCATTCACCGTAACTGCTTGGCCGACCTCATTTTCGAAGAAGTACGGCCCGATGACGCCGCCAGCCCATAAACCGCACCAAACAGTCACTCTTTGTTGATGCATCGGTTTTTCAGCAATCACTCGTGGATTCTCATTTGCCCAAATGAGACAATTCTACCGATTGTGGCCATATTTGGTCGATTATGCTGACCAAAAAAATCGCGAAGTGCACGAAATGCATTTTGATTTGAACGCCCATTTTCGTAAAAGACTTCAACAATCTTAACGCGCAGCTCAATTGTGTACCTCTCCATAGTTGAATTTGCCAAACACTGAAACCAAGAAACTGTCAAATTAAGTTGGACAAAAAACTTGACGTTAAGGTGTGACTCACAATTAAGAACATGCATTATGGTTGGACCACCCTTTATAAGAACAATTTTGTTCTCAATTAAAAAAAAAAATGTGTGTGCTGGGACTCAAGGTTAATGGAAATCACTAAAATCGCAGTTTCAATCCATTGACACCGCAGCCAACCCCCAATGGAATTTGGCACTTAATTTTTTGACTTTTGACAGATAGGGGATAGGCTTTCACTGAGTATGGTGAGCTCTCTTTCTCACAATACATGCGCAATTGGGTCCATGACTATTCTAATTTCCATACTAATTTGAGCCGCCGAACGCTGTTTTGAGGATCCATATTTGGATCTGTTTGCGAAGTCGTCCATACGTTATTGACGACGTGCACGGATCCAAAACGGACTAGTTTGCTTGAAGGGGATCTTCAGGTTTTTGTCATTGAACGTATGATGAACGTATATGAATATGATTATAGGAATCATTTGATCCTATAATATTTGGAAGATAATGTTTAATGTTATGTTCAGGTATTCAAAACTTAACTTTAGTCAATTTTATTCACTATCGATTAATGTAAAGAGTTTATAAATGATTGAACTCGTAGTCTCTTTTAACGAAAGTAATTTTCTGAACGTTCCGAAGCCAATTTTTTCACTTTGTCTTTGTAGGTACATTTTTAGAACATTTCTATTTTGATTTCTGTTAATTTAAATTTTATTTTCTATTTCTTTTTTTTTTGTATTAAATAAATAACACTTGGCTTTCTCTTCATTTCAGGTTTGTTAATAACTACAAAATAAATTGATGATTTCATTAGGGTTTGTTAAATAAAGTAAGTAATGCCGCAGAAAGACAATATAAAAGTCCAAAATATAATAATTTGTTTGTTTCAAATAAAATTAAATTAGCAAAAACTATTCATGGAAACAATTTGATTTATATTTAAACTAAAAGAATGGATACCTGGCTGTAAAAAAAATATGCACAACAGAATCACACGAAACATGTGCTTGTAGTTAACAACACCATTGCATTTAAGATAAAAGTAAAAAGTACTTAGAAAATTTATTCCTTATTTAAGTTTTTTTTTTTTATTTAAAATGATTAAATGCACTATCTATTGCAGTTAGTAGCACCAGATTGCAAAATTTTAACAAAATCGGTCATTGAAAAGATATGCACGAATAAGTTAAAACTAAAACTATTTTCTCAAAGAACGTGGAATGAATATTTTGGTATGTGAATCTTTTGGCAAAAAACTGAAACACAGTTTTCTTACAATCAGTACGAAGTTTAATCAAAATCGTTAAAGTCGTTTTAGAGTAAATTAAAAAATACATTGGCGCAAAATTAAAAATAGCTTAGTGTTAAGATTAACAATTTACTTACTTTAAAGGTCTTTACTAAAATGCTCTTAGTTTTAAACACTTTTGAACTAGTTTCATACTACAACTATTTTCTTACGAAACTCAAGCTGAATGCGCCTAAAACAGTGACAATACTAATGGATTGAGAAAATGGGGCGGGAATTTTTGGTCCCAGAGGAACCAATGTTTCCATACCGATGGGACAATCTACTAGCATCTTCCAAGCGGAAGTATACCTACATGCTATAGGAAGATGCGCAGCGCAGATCGTAATCTCGAAAGAAAATATCGAAACTAGAACTTTGGAATTATGTCGGAGAGCCAAGCTGCACTCAAAGCACTAAGCTTCTACCCTTCTACGCCATTAACTCTAAAGTAGTGTGGGATTGTGTGTGCAAGCTAAATGATCTTGGTAAGAACAACAATGTCACATTTCATTGGGAAGCTGACAACGTAGGTGTTCATGGTAATGAAGAGGGAGACTTTAAAGCAAAAATAGGAGCATCAAGGCCCTTCACAGGGCCTGATCCTTATTAAGGTATAGGAGAAAAAGTGATTAAAAATAAAATAAAAAAAAGAAGAGGAGACCAAAATATCATAAAATTGGAACGAACTCCCAAAGCTGAGACAGGCCAAACTCTCTTTTTAGGAACTATAACCAAGAACGCTTTGCAAGCTGTATAAGCTTATAAGTAGGAAAAACCTCAAAAGGCACCAATATTGTTGAATGGCAGCTAAAATAAAAATTAAAATTTCTCCTCCATAGGGAATCACATTAAAATGCCCTCTATACCAAAATTAAAGTAAATCGCAACACCACCCGTTTAGGCTCTTGCTCAAATTACATTGGACAAATACTTGTCCTATAGAATTATAAAGAAAGTAAAAATAATAGAAACAATCATACATGCCGATTATGGAATTCATAATACTGGACTCGCGGTGATGGCAGTGCTTATTCGACATGAATAACTCAGACCCAACGAATCTCCTTTGCAAAAAGTCTCCTTCCGAGTATCAGTAAGGCCTATGAAAAGGTTATCATTTATATGTCTACATTTGTATAAGTGGCATTTTATTTTCAAACGTTTATTTGTTTCTTTACATTTCTCAATTTAGTTGATATATAATGAATCATCGGTTTGCTTTTTTACAAATGAGTGGATTTTTGTTCTTGACCTATTCATCAACAACAACAAAAAAAATATACACTTAAACCCGCCTTCTTATAGTGCACTAATGTCAAATTAAATCAACATTAACATCTTTATTTATTAAATTTCAAACTTAACAGACAAACATTAACCACAAAAATCGCCACTCAATTTAAACGAGATAATTTACATGACGGCATATTATCCCACGTGAGGAGCCAATCTCCTTATTTTTTTTTTTTTTTGTTAAGTTGGTGACATACAACAAACATAACAACCAAGCCCGTATACAATTGAAAACCACACTACCTACCTACTGCAGCACTGTTGCAGCTGCGGGTAATTTGCATTAATAAATAAATCAAAAATCATTAAAAAATATAAATTCAAAAAAAAAAATGTATAAGCAAATGATAAACAATTGCACCAACAACAAGAAAATAATTAATTTTCTTAAAGAAAAAAATAAAAACTTAAAGCAAATATCAGTATCTGTATCTACACACCTGTTTCAGATAAATGCCCAATGGCTAAATAAAAAACTGTTCGAATAAAAGAAATACACTTTACCTACTAATAGAAAGATCATATAAGGTGAATTTCACCAGCAGTAAAATGTTTCGTTTTCTGATTAAAAGCCTATTTTGGGTAAACTTATTTTTAACTTAAAAAAGCCTCCTGGATTTTTTAAATATTTGTGTACATATGTACGTCTTATTAATGCTTCACACTCGGCCCTAATCTTTAACTTTCGAGTACAGCTTCTTCAACTATATATGCTTCGCATTTCGGAACTAATCTTATAAAGGGTCCGCCATCTAACGTTTTTTTTTTTCAACTAGTGCTTATTTCGTGAATGGTAACACTTAGCTCATGTCTGATTTGACAGATAATTAGTTTTATCCTTCCGCTGAACGAATATGGTTGTGTATACGCTTCGCTAAGTTGGCCTGCGATCGACTTAGAGAAGATGCCGATTTTGCCAAAAAAAATAATCTTTTCAGAGGAAGCTCATTTTGATCTTGGCGGGTAGTAAACAAGCAAAATTGTCGCATTTGGGGCACAGAAAACCCGCACGCATACATTGAAAAGCCGATACACCCAAAACGAGTCACTGTTTGGTGCGGATTTTGGTCCAGAGGCATAATTGGGCCATTTTTCGAAAATGAGCAAGGAGTGGCCGTTACAGTCAATGGCGATCGTTATCGGGCCATGTTGAACGAATTTTTGTTCACAAAAATTGAAGCGGAGGATATTGGCAACATTTGGTTTCAACAGGACGGCGCTACGGGCAACACAACCGAAGCTACACTCGATGTTTTGCGCCATTTTCAAAAAAAAAAAAAGTTATTTGGCGGACCCTTTATTTGTAGAAGTTTGGTCTTTATGTTAAAAAAATCCAGCATTTTTAGAAGGTTTCACCATTTCACCCAAAATCTGTTTTTTTTTTCATTAATGAATTATCTACTACAGAAATTCAACTTTTTTTTAGAAATGTCTATTGCCTATATACATCTGGGGCGCCCGACCACCTTCCTTTATTCAGACGACTTATACGAAGTCACTCTGTCATTTTCTAAATACGCGACAGTGGATATCGCAAAATAAGACAAAATGCCAACCGCGCTGGGATTTGTTCATTCAGCCATATTCGACTTTGAATTTGAATTTATCACCATTGCCCCGTTGATGTCGTATGCGGACTGACTTAATGATTTCGATTCGATTCGATTCGAATTATCAACGGACAAAAAAAAAAATAAAGGCAAAGATGCAGAGATGAAGGTATAGTATGGCAAAGCTTCAGCTATATTAGCCTAGCCCGCTAACCCACCGCATGCAGCGCAGTGCTTCTTATAGAGATCGTGCAGTAGGCTTGACTGATGGCAAAAAATATATAGGAATACGATTGGAAACGTGTTTATCGTACGATTGGAATCAATTAAAAATCATGTTTTACCAGTGGCTCAGTGCAGCACGGATGCGATTAGGAATGTACAATTTGCGATGAAATCTATCACCATAGTGATAGTAAGCTTTGTCGCGCGCATTGAACGGATTTAAAAAAAAATATTAAAAAAAACTGCCAACGCTAAACAAAAAAAAAATAAATTGTTATGTTGTGTTTGGACAAATAACTCAAAATAAGTGGAATTGCCACTTGCTCGGTAGTTAATGTGACTACAAGCGAATTACAGACGATTTAAAAAATCGCGCAATTAAACAGACCAATTTTGTAATTTGATTGGGTAACACGTGTTTATGTAGATGGGGTAAGTTGTAGGAAAGTTTTCAACTTGTTCGTTCGTGGATATAATTGAGAGTAATGTCTTAAAATTATTTATTTAAATTTTTCATTTGTCCGATAAAAATGTTTGAATTTATTTTATCTACTTATGATCAGGAAAAAGGATTTCGTTGATCTAAAAAATAAAACAACGGTATAACGGAAGACTAAAAAAGGCAAGCAAAAAATTAATTTAAAAAGCATTGAAATATATTTCATTAGCTTTTAAAATTTTCAGGCGAAAATTGCCGTAAAATTGTCACCAAAAAAAAACGCCTTAAAAGAGCAGAAAGCAAAAATCACCGACGACGGCGCGTGACGATCATCCCCAGAGAATGCCTTAGATGGTCTAAAGGAAGGTCCTCTATAGGACCAAAATTGTGTGGAGTGTAGTTTAAAGACTAGCGGCAGATTTCATAAAGCCCTTTCAACTATTTAACAGGCTTTTAAATCTTAAAATGACGTTTGTTCCATACAAAATACGTCATTTAAAAAATTAAAAGCCTGTTAAATATTTGTGAAACCTAATATATGTACATAGGTCTTTGAAATTCGCCCTTTCAGCTTTCGCTTCGATTTTCCATCAACAAAGATTGAAGGTACCTAATCGTTACTAACTAGGGTTGCTATGTGTAAATGGAAGCTATAATGGACACAAATACAATAGAATAGAAATACCTAATCTATTGTTATAAATTCCGTGACATTTTGATCAGCTTTGTGGCGTTTTAAAGAGAGGGTGGGGGGGGGGGGGGGGGGTAGAGCTGTGTAAACCATTCATTTCAAATAATCGAATCGTTCAAAAATCGATTACCAAAATGATTCGATCATTTCCATTCCACTCAGTTCATTATTTCATACTGTTCCGATTCGATTTTTGATGTGTAAACATACATAAACAACTCTCCTCCGTGCGACGT
This sequence comes from Leucozona laternaria, assembly GCA_932273885.2. Taxonomy (NCBI): domain Eukaryota; kingdom Metazoa; phylum Arthropoda; class Insecta; order Diptera; family Syrphidae; genus Leucozona; species Leucozona laternaria. The sequence goes on from OW026366.1 coordinate 211,267,703, forward strand.
AACGATGCACCACGTTACGTGGCGTGTATTCTTGGATATGATTTGACATTTTGACACCTGTCAAATTAAAAGTTTTCTTATGAACCTAGAGAGCTAGGCGTGACTTTAGGTAATTTCCACGTGTAAATCGATTGGCTTACTCCGTTTCTCGATCCGCCTTACCAAAAATTTTGCTTCATTTTGACACCTGTCAAACTAAAAGTGTTCTAGTAGACCCAGAACGTCGGGCGTGACACTATGGTAATATCCACTTCCTAAATCGATTGGCGTACTCCGTTTTTCGATCCAAATTTCATAAGGAACAGCAGTACTTCACCCAATGAAGCAAAAACAAATTACAAATGGACCATCTACCTATATACCGCTCATGAGCTATCTGGATGAGGAAACGAAGGAACAGAACGGGTCCATTCTGCCCAGCAATTGCACTTCGCCGAGCAAATAAAAGAAGTTCATTGCCTTGGCCACCTTTATTTTCGAGCTGTGGTGCAAAGCTCGAAAATAAAGGTGACGCATAATACGATTTCGGATAATCGCGTACAATGTTAATTCATTGTACAGCGTTTTTAAAAGGATGTCATTCCGCCTCTTTCTAAAGAAGCACTCACCTGACATCAGTGAAACCTACAAATAAAAAAAAAAAAAAAAAAATTGTGTGAGTGCCGGGGCTCACGGTTAATATGTGTAAACATCAACGTGCGCGGATCCAAAACGGACTTGTTTTTGCTTGAAGGAGATCTTAAGATTTTTTTTTTACTGAACGCATCCATCTTAGCATGCAGATCGTAACGTTGCACACCGTAACGTTGCACGACGTAATGTTGCACACGAACGTTAACGTTTTTTTTCACTCTACCGCCAGCATAGAAGCTTACACATAAAAAAAAATAAAAACATTAGAGCTTCTCAAGTAGGATACTCAGTTTAAGATCGTTCAAAGCCCCAGCCGTCGTCATAGAAGTTGAAGAGGACTCAACATTTATTATTTTCAGCTTATCAACAAATGCAATTCCAAACAAACTGATACTTATTAAGATATTTCTTATTTTAGCAACATATCGGCACAGCATACCTGCGTGGACTCATTGGAGGTGATTTTAATGTCAGATAGTACGACACAACATCACCCGACGCTGGAAACTCCATTATGGACTGCTTGGATAATGAATTTGAGCACCACTTTATTCATAGTGGTCTCGCAACCGCAGCCAACTTTCCCAAGAACGCCATCCTTGCTGGAATTCTTCCTCATATCATCCAACTTCATCTATGCACATCATCCCCGAACTGCAGAATTACTCGTGCTGGATCCTAACAAGAGATGGAGACCATGAGCCAATCTAACTCCACATCATCGAACTGGTCCAGCCGTTAACTGCAGTACATTCAGAAATGAGTGAGCAATGCATAAACTACAACCGCCTAGATGGGAATGCCGCTCACCATAACCAACGCCTTACACGAACAGAAGAGACCGAAAACTTCGAATGATGGATAACAATTACCAGAAGGGATCCCGAGCCGTATGGAAGTTTCACAAACCCCAAAGAAGTAGCTGAATTTATTCATAGTGGACGACCTAAAAAATCATCCTGGCCAGATATGATTTCCAACCAGATTCAATTGAAGGAAGCTTTCCTAAGTAATGATGCTATTCCCCGCAATCCTGCTCAAAAAATTACTCAATATTTGCTATTTCCAGAAGAGATGGATGACAGCTGTACCTCTACCAAAAAAACCTGATAGAGGCACGATTTCTTGATATCGCCCGCCTATCTCCATTTAAACCAACACCAGCAAGATCCTTAAAGAACTTAATCATCGGAGGCTCAAGATTCAAAATAATCCTCTTAAATTTTTCAGGAGCACTAATTAAAATTATTTTCAGTTTTCACAATTCCTTCTTCGTCCAGATTGAAAATAAACATTCAAAATTCAAACCTATCAGAGCGAGAGTTATTCAAGGATCAAAGCTAAGACTGTATCTAAGACTGTAGACTGTATCTTGTGATGTGCTTTTGCTTTTCAACCGAGGTTTAGCTCGCCGGCTTTGCACAGGGTCGTTTTGAAGGAAAACACGAAACTTCAGTAGGAAAAGGTCTTATAACCTTACAACAAAATCTTTATTCAAATAACTCTTAAATAATATATAACAAGTAGGTAATAAACTGGTTTTCGATTGTATTAATCTTAAAAATTCGTTAGTTTACGGCGGCGGCGGTTATCCTAGTATTCCATGGGACGTCTAGGTCAATCGGCATATTTCGGTATGGGTATATTTTGGTATTCTAGATCTAGTATTCTGGATTTCCGATGTTTACGGTTGACGGCGGTCGGTTAGTTTTGATGAGCTGACACTAAGGCAATAAGTAGGGTTTGATGCCCCTAATAGTTTAGGATCGGCAGATACTACGCCCCTGGTGGTTTTCGGAACAGCAGGCTTGCTCACTGGTAGATCAATAGGATTTAAAGCCCCTAGCAGCTTGATAGATCGACAGGCACCGAAGCCCCTGGTGCAATTTAGGAAGTTCTAAACTTGGAACTAAAGAACCCTTACCACGGTTGGGGAAGCCTGAAGAACGAAATCGTCGAACAAAAGCGAAACTGATTCTATAATCTGGTTTACTATTGCATTATATGACTTGAGCAATGACCGAAAGGGTGATTTTCCTGCATTCGAGCAGGTCCTCATATGATATTTGCTGATGCAAGTGAGTGTGAACTCCATAATAAAGGATGCAAATAACAATGTGTGTGAAGTCACGTATTTGCGTTGATTGTGAATTGAGTCAGTTAAAACACCATCGATGTTCTGCTGGTGAAATGGTAGCTAGAGTGCGGTGTAGGAACGCAGCATGGAACGCTTCATAACAATTTCTACAACATATTATACCGGTTTGGGTCAGCCTTAACCCCACAACGTACTGAATTCGTAGACGACTCATTAACAAGCTCTTCCAGTATTCCAGAGGAAAACCCTGCGGTTCTTCCTCTGGAAAAATTCATGATTAGTGCTGCAAAAGTACTGACAAGCAACCTTTTATTTGGAATTCCGAAAAACTCGACAATCAGCGAAAATACAAAGGTTTCTGTCAGGGGGATTTTGGAAACAAGTTTGTGTAATCTGGAATTCTGTGTTACTTTCTTTGTAAATAGCTCCTGACCGAAAAGTATTTTTGTTTTTTTATTTGATAACTTGCATTAGACCCAATAACACCTTTTAATTTATTGAAATTATGTGGAATGACAACATTTCATGTAATTACTGTAGTGACACATTAATTACAACTTTTCCAACTGCAGATTACAATTTTACGCGCTACACAGCAATTATTTTAAGTCATTCATGAAAACCTGACTCTGATGGTGATTTTTTTCTGTCCTCGGTGGACCAAAAAAAAAAATTCAAATGCGCCGAAGATTATTACAAAATCATTTATTAGCCACGCAACACACATACTATATAGGCCGAAATCATGCTTAATCCAATTTACACAGTTACCACCTAACGTGGTTTTATACGAATATATCAAACATGGGAGTCCACTCAGCAGCAATAGAGGCTTATCATCCCACAGCCCTGTTTTCTAAGCATCGCGCCCACGTGAAAACTCAAGTTGTAAGAATGATTAAGCTGCTAACCGAATGTGCAACAACCACTTACGACGACTATCGACGCGACGCGACGACCTATGTGTACGAAATGCAACAAAGACACACTTGCATCTCGCAAGTTGCTGCTTTTAAATCGATAGCACAATTAATGTGTGGTGACTAAACAATTGCGGCGATTAGTTCAAAACATTATTATATACTCGTTGAGAATGAAAGAAGGAGAAAGAAGCTCAATTAAACGGTTTGTGATAAACACAAATGGCAAACATAATGGACGCGCTTTATGTCAAAGGGATCCAGTTTGAATGCGCGCGTTTAAATGTGGAACAACCACAACGCCTTCGTAGAAAATTGAAAACAAAACTTATATATTTAGTACACCGATCAATTGAACGATTTGTTTACTGTTTCAACACGAGAACGCAATGTCGACAGACCAGACCACAGGCTGTGCTGCAAGTAGGTACGTGTGGACTCTGTGGATGTGGAGTGTCCCATTATTATCCTCATGCAGTGCAGGAGTATACAGAACTGTTGAACAGATGGCAATTGGCAAGGCAACTAATAGGCCAGAGGCCAGTGCAACAGTGGGAATGGTAATGTTAAAAATGGCTAAAAACATAAACTTCAGCTGCCACAGGCATTTTGGCGATTCAAAAGCTAAAAAGAAATAGATATGACAATACTTACACATTTCTTAATAGGATAAATAAGAAGAAGGTGCGTACTGAGCAGTAAGGTCCAATTTTTCAGTGCGAGATTAAAGTTAATCTAGAGTTAAATCATCAAATTCAGTGACTTAACTCAGGATTAAATGAGCAGATCCTTTTGATCACCGAGATTGTTTAGTCATTCCGCATGCATTCTCCACGGAAAAACTGCTCTTATTCATAAGTTGTTCGATTTTTGTATTCATTTTAGCTGATCTTGAAGAAATCCTTCTGTTGATTTATTACTATTGGCGTTTTTATTTTTTTTTAACTCAGAGCGGATCACAGAACTGTCAAAAAAAAATTCTATGTTTTTCTTTAGCTCAGACATATCAGAGCATGAAAAGTGTGTTTCTTTTTTCAATGGGAGTTAGCTCAGAGCTTGCTCAATTAGCTCAGCATAAAACGACCGAGCAAATCGAGCGAAACGCTGAGCGAAGCCAACTTCACACATAATTAAAAATGGATTCCCTATGAATTGACAGTTCAGTGCTCAAGTGTGATTCATAATTAAATCTGAGGACTCTGATCATAATCTGCTCAGAGTTCTGCTCTGATCGCTCAGCCTCTGCTCAGAGCTAAAAAAGAAAAACGCCATATGTTAAACTCCAGCTATTTAGTTACATATTTCATAATTCAACCAAAATTAGTTCAGTATTGTCCCACTGTTTGTTTTTTTTTTTGTCAGTTGTTCGCCCACATAATAAACAATCGAGGTGGGTTAAGTGAATTCCTTTAGAGATCGGTCTTCAACGGCCTCAATATGGAATTTTATTGCACGCCCCAGGGTTTGGGCTGTCTTAGATTTATGAGCAGATTTGGTGATCTAAAGAAAAATGACTCAAGGAATCGATGCTGCAATAAGTAGATTATATGTAAAGTGGCGCGCAGGACCACAAGCATAGGAAGGAAGGCGAGTCTACATGTTGTTATTAATGTACATATCCACCCGCACCCCATGCTGTGAAGTCGGTTATTTTGCAAACACCAAAGTCAACTTTAGAAAATTAATCGCACGTCAGGCAAGAGCATATGTGATGAATAAAAATGTGTGATGCATTTGCGCAAACTATACTTAACTATATACAAACATACTGTGCCCAGCTGAGATCGTGATGATTGTGGTGAAAACTTCACGCGGTATGAGTTGAATAAATTTTAAATGAATCTTGAACGCGAATTCAATCTTCTCGTCTCTCTGCCATGAGTAAATGTATGAATTAAACGAAAGTGAAAAGTGTAACTAGAGAAGGTCGGTGGTGGTCTTTGAGTTTGGATTGGGATTCAAATTAATTTACTAAGTGATTGAGGTTTTGTTGAACATGTGTGTGCGGTGCCATGAAGAGATTGTCTTACTAATTGGGATTGGGCTTTGGTTGGGGATTGGGGTGTGTTTTAGAGAAGAAAAAAAAAAGTCTAACTCAGCTGGGGAGCTGCGCGGAAAATTTCAAAGAATGGACAAATATGACAGTGACTGACAGATAGTCTGTGTGGCCAACTTTGTAATAAGATCATGCAGTTGTTTTATAAATGACAGCTTTCTCATACTTACATATGTGCATATCTGTATATTGAGGGATATGATTTCTTAAACGGATATGAAGTTCCAGGGGCCACAACATTAATAAGCCGGATAATCTTTCAAAAGTTTAAACTACATAAGTCCATTGTGGCGGTATGTCAGCCTCACGACGAAGAATTAAGACACTTTAACGTTGGCAAATGCTGCTAGCATTTCAGCAAGTTGACTTTATATTACTATACTTCAAAGAAAATACAAATATTGGCACTGACATAGTCATCTTATTTGGGTTTATAAATTTTTATTTTGATACAGTAATTGTGCACTAAAACTATCTTTCTTAGCAGGAGCAAATCCCAGCCTCTGCCATATTTCTTCACGTGTAAGTACTGTCTCTTGTGAGAGATTGAAAAAAAAAACCCTACAATAGTATCTCTTGTCGTGAAAAAGTGCCGATTACCTTATCTGTTTGGACTTGGCAGAAAATTGTAGGTCCCCTCTATTCCTGCTGATAACACGCAAACAGAAATGGCTAAAAGTTTTACCTCACTACACTCAGAAAAAAACATCAGGTACAAATTTACAAGATGCACTCTCCCGCATATAAAGTTTCAGAAAAAACCGAAACTTACATGCTTTTTATATAACATTATACATATTTGTGGTTAAATTAACACGGCATTGTTTTGATAAAATTGTAGGAAAAACCGAAATCATCATTTTAACACTACCTATTTTTTTGTTGTTTTTACAATAATTGTGTACCTGATGGACTAAACCTGGTTTTGAGTTAACTTAGCGCTTTGCCTTTTCATTTCAACATAACATAACATAACATCATGTTAATATATTGATCATTATTATATATTGTTTATTTTAATCAATTTTAATAAAAACAATGCTAGTGTATATGAAAAAAGTGTTCTTACCAATTTTCTTCCATTTATTGGAATGATAACAATAGGTTTAAAAATAGGAAAATATGACCTCAAATTCAATATATTCATACTTGTCTAAAAAACGACGAATAACAAAAATATGCATGAAGTTTTACAAAAACCGTTAATGGAATTATTGAGAGTCAAGTATTAACAGTCATTGCTGAAAAATTCATGCATATCAGTCATCAAAGACCATTTTCAAAAAGACTTTTGGCGCGCTAAAATCCCATTTCGTCCCACAGTACGGCGGAGGGCATAACTGTTATAATTGGCATGTCTACAGTCACTTCCCAAAAAAACACCTTTAAACCATAAACATTCGTATGGCCTTTTTTGGTTCTTGGTTCTGATGTAAAATGAAACATTTTATTTATTTATTTATTTTATTTATTTATTTTATCCACACTTTTCCCTCTCCCCCAAAAATACACTTTCAGTACAAATATATTTTTATCGATTTTTTTTATTCTTGTTATTCATATGCCGTATGCTTAGATTATATACTAAGACAAATATTTCAGTTTGATAAACTTCGATATCCCCCCTCTCCTTGACTGCAGAACCCCTCAAAATGGGGGGAGGTATATCTGGTTCTTTTGTCTACAATTTCTCCACGTTTGACGTTGAATATATTTTGAACTGAGCTTGGAGAAACGATTTTCTTGTGAGCAGTAAAAAACGGGCGGCAGACAATTTTTTTTTGTTTTTGGAGGTGTTATTGGTATAAAGAAGAAAATATTAATATTTTCTTACCTTATAGCGAAGACAAACGTTATTTTTGCCTGAACAAACATACCTGCAATCATCCCCCAAAATTTTGATTTCGGGCTTCACTACTTTGTTTTGTTAATCGTAAAAAAGTATCGACTTTAAACATACACAATACGTGGAGGGAATTAATTCCACGGGAATCTGCTCCACATGCGAATTTATTCCATATTTGGTGAGAATCTATTTCAGTTTTCAAAGTAGAGTTCATTCACGCCCAGAGAGAGAATTTATTACACTTTTTAGTGAGAAAGAACTTCACTTTAAGAAGTTGAGTTGTTCTTTTTCACGATTTTTTAATATATTTTCACATTATGCTCAAAAACAATCCCTTAGGTGGCCCACGGCGCTGGGTTTTCATCCCGCTCACTCAACTCCGTTGCTCCGCTCAGGGTATGTGCGGCTGGGTGACTTGAAATAAGCCCAAATGTATAACTAAGCCAAATTTGGCTTCATTTCGCTTTGCAAAAAGAAATAGTGCCAAAAAAACAATGGAAAAAAACGCCAAAGTAATTCAAAACAAAACTATTTATTCAAAATAACAATTTTCTTTAACCAGTGAGGCAAGTATTGGGGGCATGCTGCACCCCTGCAACCCCCCTGCTTGGGATCACTTTTCCATTTATAGTAGGTACGAGGTTGGTTATATGGAAAGCCAGAAAATTGTAGGTCCCCTCCATTTCTGCTAACAAACAACACGCACACAGGAATGGATGAGAGTTGTAAGTCACTAGGCCCTACTTTCTACGAGCTATGACCCCACCAAATTTATTTTCGTTTATTCATTTTAATAAAATATACACATATTTACCAACATATGTTGACTATAATCTCAAAACCCTCTTACTCTGCTAAGCTAATTGCTTAAAAAAAACACTAAATATAAAGTTCATCCAAAAGCATTTTATTAATCAACCTACTTAGTAAAAGGTCAGAACTGACAATTACCCATCACCTCGCAGAAACTCATTAAGAAACTCGTACATGACTACAATAAGTTATCTACAGTAACAGTCTACCCTACAAACAGAAGTACTCGTAAATAACCCCATTAATTTTAACCTAGTGTTAAGTTAAACATTGAAAATAAGCGACTACATTGCGCCTAGCTTCTGCACTTAACTTTCTACAAGTTGCAGTCGTCGGTTGTTGAAATGCTTGACAGAAACATTTGTCACAGCACTCCGTGTACACAACGAGCTCACATGTGTACATATATATCATACAATGCGCCATGCACACCCTGGAGCCAAAGAATTCCCTATGCGCAGCAAAAAGATACGGATACCCGCGAAAGGCTTTTAAGATTTTTCGCACGCTCATTTCGAAGAGCCGGACTTACAGCAACACAAAGTAAAACATGTCGCATGCGGCTTAGCATTTGAAATTCATTATAAGATTCTTGTCCACGTCTATATGCTGCCACTGCGGCTAAGTAATAATGGTCACCCGATGCCGCCTGCTCTGCAGTGCTCCTACTTAAAACGACTTCATTTGGAGCGATAAGTTGTTGCAGCGCGGCGGCTTTATTTCCTTAAGACTCTTTAATGGACAATTGCTGGATCTGCAGCTGGAGCTCACCATCACACAGATATAAAAGTGCTTTTCCTAGATCATACAGACGTTTAATTTATTCTGACAATGACATAGCATAGATCCGGATTGAGCGCTTTTAACCTCACGCCCGAATACTTTATTAAGCTATTCAGCGCGTGCATATTGACCATTTAATCTAGAATTTATTTCAACCAATCACTTGATGAACACACAGTTACTATGCGGTTGTCAACAGTGTGACCAGCAGGTTCTGATAGTGAATAGTCTCGTGATTTCTATTTTTTCTTTACAATTACCGTCTTTTACCATTTTGAAACATCCCCTTCTTACCTTAACAAACAAACAAAATAGTGACTTACACGCTCAACCATTTCTGTAAGCGCGTTATTATTCTGCTAGAATGGAGGGGACCTACAATTTTCTGCTGAATCCGAATGGATGAAGTGAGAGAGGTGCTATATCATGATACACTTGGATGATTTCTCATTTCCTCGCAAGAGGCTTACCCCTGAAAAAATAACACCATAGAGGTGGAATAGGTTGGATTCGAACTCAAACCTCCGGCGCGGCAGCGGTGATCGTATGCAAAGGACCATTATTAGTTTTCCTTCAAACTTTTCATTTATAACTTCCAACGTCTTATCAGATGTGTGATGACATCCCTTTAACCTACCCTTAAAACGCTCAATTGATTGTTATACATATACACCCAAGAACCAGTAGGTAAGAACCCTCAATACTCACGCACCGCCCCACTGTCACGGTGTGTCTCACCATTTCTGTTTGTATTTGGAAATAACATAATATCTTAGCTAACAAAAACCACTTAATTTCTTCGTTTCATCACTTTAAAACCCCAGATCCCACTGTACAATTGCAACATGGTGCAAAATTTTTTCCCTTATTACACAATTATGGTGGTTGTTCTTTCTTTCGGTCACACTTTTTTCTCACCAAAATCGGACAACAAAACATAAATATTGTAATTAAAATGCAAGTCACGATGTGACTAAGACTTTTTAAATATTTTGTTGTAAGGTAAAGAGGAAAGGTGGATGTGGACAAGTGTGATGTGAGTTAGCTAGCCTTACTTGGCGATGAGACGAAGCTCAACCAGCAGTGCAATAACGACGTCAACTACTTATAAGACTCTCCAGAGCTCAGAGCATTTTATCATACGATGGCGTTGATTATTGTTTATATTTGTTTATGGCAATTTAATTTGAATAAAGCTGTAATGTTCCGCAATGTTGGATGCTAGTCACTGTACTCTTTACTTTTAAGGCTTTTTCATTGAATAATATACATTCCTAGGTTTTTCTATGTACAAGCCTTACAATAGATAGATATCTTTTGGCTACTGGTTGTATGACCGTGTGTTTCAAGTCGTCTGTCTGTTGAATTTATTAAGTACGGTCTGACAAATGTCAAAGAGTAAGACGTGAAGTGTGACCCGGAAGAGGGTCTGTATATATTTTTCTTTAAAGTTTCCTATGAGGGATTTAGCATACCTCCTGCGAGGGAAGTCTAATACTGGCGTAGTGGCGTCACAATCGTTGCCCGCGAACATTCATTATTTTGTTGTGTGTGGTTTTTGACAGTCAACTAGGGGGAGTAGGTATATACATATATTCGAACAATGAAATCCCCTTAAGCCGCAAAGTCTTATTATTTGTTTTGTTGCACATGCGCCGCCATCGTCGTTGTCTACGTCGTCGTCGGTTGGTCGCACCGTATATGAGGCGGCTCTGAGTCTGAACGTTAGGTTAGCAAACAAAAGAGATCAGAGTCGACGTTTGCCGCACCATATTGTGGAGGATGTTTACTTTTGCGGAGGCTTTTGTAAGCGAGTGTGTGGGTCCATGAAATTCTTAATTAATTTTTTTGTTTGAAACGACATTTTTTTTCTATTGTCTGCTTTCGAGTCTGAAGACTTTATAGAGTTAACAAAACAGTTAATAAGTAACATTGCATCATTGTATTGGGACATTTATTGAACTTGTTTTCAAAATAATAGAAATTTTGTTATTTTTTAACAAACGAATTAACAACCAGTACAAACCGAGTACAAATCTCGAGGGTTTAATAAAAAAAAAATTATTAGGTTTGTGTTTCTTTCAAAACCCAAAAAAATTGGTCTACTCCAAAACTCAGCTTTGTCTGAATGGGCGCGTTCAACACAAAAGATTTATTATTCTTAGAAAAATGTTTCCAGCATTCTCCATCGCAATATTGTGGAATTATTTTTTCATTGAACTTAGCATAGTCTTGCTGTATTTTGCTGCTTATTGAGTTCATCACCAGAATTACTGACGCTTAATTTTAAGTTTAAGAATATAATTAAAGTTCTATTTTATTTCGTTTTAATGTTAATATTTTAGGTAAATGCTGGTATTTGACACAACAACTTTCAACTGAAAATTCAGATTTGTTTGTGCGTTCAACAACATAAATTCAGATCTGAATTTTCAGATTTTGTGATTGAACGTACCCAATGTCTGAATTTGTTTGAAGTTTGGCGCTTCCCCTTCCATTATTCACGGTTGTAACTATAATATTCAAAAATTCCCTTAAAGATTGTTACTAAAGCGGCAAAAACGATGAGCCCATGTGTGTGTGTTTACTGAATGATATCACTAAATCGCAGCTAATTCCATTCCATGTCATGCCAATCATCACATTCACCCCCATTCTGCAACAATTAAATTATTTAATTGTTCAATCATACTTACATAAATATATAATAATTATTAATATTCAAGCAAAATTTAATAAACAATTGTCACCGTTACTGTTGATTAGCGTTTATGAGCTGCCGCACAGTGAGTTGTTTATGGTCTCCACTGACACCCTCACAGTATTGCCATATGCCACCAGAAAGTAGGTAAATAATAATAATTGATCTTGGGTTAATTGTAATTAGCAATAATCGAACAAAGCGTGGGTGGGCTTTGGCCAAGAACGTATGCTGTGATAGCTGACGACGAAGTGATCAGAGGTCACTTGTATAGCTATAGCCTGAGTTGTGTTGCACGATATTTTGCAAAAGTAGGTGACCGGCTTGCTTAGTCGTGCACTAAGATAGCTTACTAATTTTATTGATTCTTTTTAGTGTGCACTTATGTAGTACATGATTGTTGTTATTACATATATACGTATATGTATATATTTTCTCCTTGGCTTAGAGATGGCGCAACTGTCTAGCTTTGTCCGTCATTCGTTAGCATTAGCAGTCTAAATTAGCTCTGACAGCTCTGAGTGGATGTAATTTGATCAAGGTCAAGTGTTGTGCATTGTAATGCAATTGAAGACAGATCTAGTTTGGTTGTTTAGCTTGAATTTGATTCTAAATTTGCTGGAAGGTCATCATTGATGGCAACTGTGCATGTTGTGTACAGACAAAGGGAAACGATAATGCAATTGAACATCAGAGGAGGCTGACTGCATTCAAGCTTACGTAATTCAATGTCATGCGGTGATGACAGTTTAATTAATTTATAATTTAGTATGCATAGTATACTGTGAAATGCAGTCTGTTGCAGGAATTGATTCTTTCGTGAGATAAAATAATTATTATGTTTTGATGGATTCACAAATTAAATTCCAAGAATTTAGAACTAGAATCTTTAGATCATTCATATATATATCGCGCTGGAAATGTTGCTATAGCCGTTGAATACAAATAGAATATATTATTTATTACATTATTAGAATATATTAAGCTTAGTAAAAGAGATACAGTAAAACCCGTTTGCATCGCTCGCTTGACCGTACCTGATTATAAATAATCACAAAATTGTATGATAATTTTATTTACAATTTAAATCCGTTTAATGGATTCATTGTTTATTTTTTCAAGAAAAATACTGAAAACTCAAGGCATAGAAAAAAAATTACTTTTTCACTAGAATTTCACTTTTTTTTACTTTTGTTGGTACATTTAACTATAAACTGACAATTTCAAAGAATTGGCAGCGTTCGGGTTACTTTATCAAAAGCTATCCGGATAGCCTTAGGTTTGTTGCTGTCATGTTTTTGGATACGTAAATAGCCTATCCAACAACCATCCGAACGCGTGCATTTTGTATCAAAAAATTAACGCACATATGGATCTTGCTTTTCGCAAAAAAATAATTGTTACAAACGACCCAACGCTAGTTTCGTACCCACTCTCCCCTACTTTTTATTATTAACCAGTAGATGATGAATAGAACGCTTTCATTCACACCTGTCAAACTCAGCTGTCATTTGAAGTGTCATAATATAAGTTGAATGATTGTCATTTACGATAATGGATCGCTTAACAATCGAACAACGCTTTAAAATTATTAAAACTTACTATATAAAACTGGTGATTCAAACGAAGCCACTTTTCAAGCATTACGCGATGATTATGGTCGTCATAATCGACCGACTACGCAAGTAATCGGTTAAATTGTGAAGAAAATTGAATAGAGTGGTACTGATGTCCTATCTTCGTGATGCACGCTCAGTCGGAAATATTGCTGCTGCAAGTGCAAGTGTTGCTGATGATCCGAATTTATCGATTTCCCGGCGTTCGCAGCAATTGAACGTGTAGTAACCGATTTTTTTTGGCCAGCGATTGAAGATTATGGCTTGGACGATATGTGGTTCCAACAAGACGAGACAACAAGCCACACAACACGACCAATTATGGCTTTATTGCGTGAGAAGTTTCCTGGTCGTGTAATTTCACGTTTTGGCGACGTCAATTGAACACCAAGATCATGTGATTTGACACCGTTAGGTTTTTTTGACTGTAAGGCTACGCAAAAGACCGTGTTCACGTGAATAATCCCCGAACTCTAGAGGCGTTAAAAAGCAACATTACTCAAGTTATGGCCGAGATACCGCCTGAAATGTGCGAAAAAGTGGTTAAAAATGACCTCAAAAGAATCGCATGCTGCGAATCTTCCCAAGGCGGCCATTTGAATGATATTGTTTTTCACACTTAATGGCAAAGTCCAAACTTTATAATGAAATAAAATGTATCACTGTGTGTTTCCTTTAGCTTTGCTTTCGAAACCGAAAATTAATAACCTTATACCTTTAAGACGAAGAAGCAAATCCTAAGAGATTTTCCGAATGAAGGAAGGGAGATTTTCTGGTGAAAAGGAATGTCATAAAAATCTCCTCAATTATTGACCAGGGAGCAGTTTTATCCTCCCGGACCATCACATTCGTCCCTCCCCTAGGTGCTTAAAAATAGCAAGAAGAAATTCCATCGTTTAAAAGCTGTCTGATAAGTAACAATTTGATTTCCCAATGAATGCATTCAGGCCGATGTAAAAAAGATTAGTTTGATTTTTAAAACTATTGGCCCGATGAAGATTAAACAATATTTATGTAAAATCTAGTAGATTTACGAAATATATTTTTAAGTTAAATCGAAGAGATTTGAAGAAGACCAATGCCAAATCTAATCTTGGTTTAGTGGTCGGTGGAAACGTAGTATACAAGTATAAACAAATTTGGTGTACCTACCTACCATTTTATTAAAATTCCTAGAAGTGATTCAAGTCCACACTCTAAGCAGCTGAACTAAAATCACGGCGCAGTATTGTATTCAAAATATGAGTCATGTATTTTTAAGTTCATAAACAAAGTGATTTATTAGGTAAAAATACATATTTATTTATTTAATCTCATGATCATAAGTCAAAACCATTTTTATCAAAGAGGGTAACGAACATTAAATCGCTATGTTGCCTTTTTGTTTACCTTATGAATGAATGAAGAAGTTTACCTTTGTAGGTTAACTAAACATAAACATCCAAAGTTTAACCGCTACAATGACCGCGTAACACGCTGTTAACCTAAAATTCTCATATTTTTTGTTTTATTGTTTGATATTATGTTTGCTTTTCTCACGTATTCAAGGTGTTAATTGTTTTGTGATGTTTAATGCATTAGGAGTCTATCGTATGCAGAATAAGGAAAGATATAAGAGTGTCTAATATATTCTTCAAATATTAAAACGGTTCTCTACTTTCTTTGATTTCTCGTAAAGGAACTTGTAGTGCTAATCCATATGATATAAAAATTTGTATAATTTATGGAGAGTTCGATTAGCTGCTTAATTATTTTTGTGTCTAATCAATATAATAATAGGTGTCTTTTAGGGAGGTTAAGTTTTTAAACTGGGAACGCTGTTTTTACTGACAGATAATTTGACAGCTAAAAGATGATATGTGCTCAGTTTATTTTGCCATTTCACCATGAATAATTTTAGTGCGGTGTAGAACAAGATGTTAGTGTTGAACGCGCTACATTATAGTAACTGTTAAGCACGTGGGCAACAATATTATAGAAAAGGATAACATTAATTGAGCTATAAGTTTATTTCAATTGTTTAATAAAAAAAAAAGATTTGTTTGTTGAGCCCTGAAGTCACACCAAAGTTTTTTTGTGAAAAACCTGAAGTCAACCTGGTGAAAAAATTCTGTGTTTTTTGAGACCTGGGGTCGCCCTGAGCTCGCCCTGAAGCAGACCTAGGTTTTTTGATGTTGTTAGTTGAGGTAAAGAATAAACTCTGCCAAAGAGAGAGCATTTGTTTTGATGTCGATTCACGTTTTGCAGGTAATTGTTTATTTTAGAAAAAAAAATTAAAAGAATAAACAAATTTAATTTAATGCTAATAAATAGAAATAAAGTTTTAATTATAAGCGCATAACTTTTTTTTCTTGTTTTAAATGGCAACAGCTATTGAGCATTTTTTGAGAACCGAAATACCCAGGTTTTTTTTTTTGACAATTCTTAGGGTTGTCAAGAAAACCTGGTCAACCTTGGATAGAGTTCAACGAACTAAAGCTAAATTGACCGATTTTTGTATAGCTGTCAACTGTTAGAAACAAAAGGTATACTTGTTTGGAGGACATTACCGAATACTTTTTTTTGCTTTTTTTAAATTTAGAAAATATTGACTTTATAATCTCATTGTAAAGGAACCCAAACAAAACATCGCATGACAAAATTAAAATTATCGCACCTAAAGAACGGCAAATTTTTAAACAGTAAACTGTTCAATATGACAAGTCTACCCCTTTTTGATGGCGTGTTTTGCTAATTTCATTGGAAAAGAAAATCAGTAGAAAAAAACATAGAAAACATAGCATCCCGACAAAATAAAAATTGTTACAATTAACTGACGACAAACTAACGGCAAATTACCCACCCAACCACTTTTAGACTGACAAATGTTGCTTCACTAACTTGAGATTCATCTCTCTTATTGTTTTTAGTTATTTTCTCAAAAAGGAAGGAAAGTAGAGCTAACGAATACAGGTTAAATCTTCAGCGCAACGTGCGCACAGTTCTACAACTAAGTATTGGTGATATTGAGTGCATGATAAAATCTTCGTATCCAGTCAAGATGTTATCACGATCGAAAGGCAAAGAAAAATGGTTCGATTCAGAATGCGATGCGGCTCGAAAGAGATCTTTTGGTTGGCTTAGGGCTTTTCGGAAGTTTAACAACCCATATTTCAAAATATGGTATATAGAAGCTAATATCGCCTTCAAAGATTTATGTAAAATGAAAAAAATTAAATTCAACGAAAATGAAGCTTTAAAACTCACTTTTTGTACAAATTCAAAAGAATTCTGGAGAGGGATTAAAACCCTATCAGCGTCGATCTTAGTGCTGGTTTATTGTTTGAGCACTTCTAAACACTTTTTAATCCAATAAATATCAGCCCACAATTTCAATATGCAGTACCTTCCTACACCGATCCTATTTTGGATTCTCCTTTAACGTATGAAGAAGTTCATGGCATCATTTACAGACTTCAAGATGGAAAATCTCCAGGTGCTGATAGAATTACAACTGAATTTTTAAAGTACGGAACTCCTGATCTCATCGAAAAGCTTACTCAAACCTTTAATAGAATTTTTGAAACTGGCCAAATTCCAAATCAATTCAAGGAAGCAGTGATTTTACCTGTCCATTAAAAAGGAAACATTAATGATCCAAACAACTATCGTGGAATATCTTTGCTCAATGCTTCGTACAAGGTTTTCACCTCTCTTTTGAATGAACGACTATACCAATGGATAGAGGTCAAACAAAAACTGCACGAATTTCAGGCGGGATTCCGAAAAGGATATTCAACGGTTGACAACATTATCATTCTCCGAAGCATCGATGGATCATTTCTGGAACCGAAGAAAAAGTTGTATGTATTTTTTGTCGACTTTAAAGCGGCCTTTGATTCAGTCGATATAAGTGCTCTATTCTACAAACTGCATGAGCAGGCGGCACAAAATCTGGGGCTGCACATTAGTGAAGGTAAAACAAAGTACATAGTGGCGTCGAATGCGAGAGGAACAGTTGGTCAAACAATCAAGGTAGCGGAGCACGAATTTGAAGTGGTGCAATCCTTTAAATACCTTGGGTCAATAGTAGCAGCCGATAACAATATAGAAGAAGAAATACGCGGGCGGCTTCTCAAATCCAATAGAGCCTACTATAGTCTGTCAAAGCTCTTCAAATCCAGAAATCTCACCATAACTGCAAAACTGCTGCTGTACAGGACCATGGTCCTACCAGTACTCACATATGGATCCGAGACTTGGGTGCTTAGCAAAAGGCACTCCGACCTCTTAGCCGCGTTCGAGAGAAAAGTCTTAAGGAGAATTGTTGGCCCCATATGTGAGGAAGGACGATTCCGGAGACGGTACAATCATGAATTGTACGCAATCTACCTTGAAGCAGATATCGTGACAAAAATTAAGCTCGGTAGACTCCGGTGGGCAGGGCACCTAGCTCGCATGAGCGAAGAGGAACCTGCTCGGAAAGTTCTTTGTGGTACATTCTATGGTAGACGACAGCGTGGTAGACCATGCTTGCGCTGGAGAGATGGCGTAGACCAGGACGCCCGGAGCCTTGGGGTGCGCAACTGGATGGCGGCCGCTCGAGATCGGGATGGGTGGAGAGACTTGTTGAAGGAGGCCAGGACCGGACCCCGGTTGTCGAGCCGACGATGATGATTCTACAAACTGCATACTATCGGAATGACATCTAAATTTGGAAAAATCCTAGAAAACATTAACGACTACAACCAAGCAGCCGTATGGAATGGGGTAGAATTCTCAGACTGGTTCGAAACCAAAATGGGAGTCAAACAAGGATGTCCTTTAAGCCCATATCTCTTCGCTTTATTCATCAACGATCTTATTGATTTCTTACCAGGAGGAATTGAATATTCAGGAATCCTTTTCAAAGCTCTGCTGTTTGCAGATGATGTCATCGTGTTTGCTAATTCAACCGAAACTTTACAACTGATGATCAATAAAATTGAAATGTACTGCAAATTGTGGAATTTGATAGTGAACCTTAGCAAATCTAAAGTAATGATTTTTAAAAATGGATCGGGTAGATTATCAAGGATGGAGAAATGGTATTATGGCCGAGAACCGATAGAAGTGGTAAAAGCTTATAAATATCTTGGAGTTCTTATAACGTTTAACCTGAATTTGAATCCGCATCTGAGAAGTAAGCTAATACAAGTTTAAAGTGCGATAAGTGCAACATGGAGAAAGTGTTTCTCAAATAAGCTGGTGTCTCATAGTGTTAAATATAAAGTTTTTTTAGCCGTGGCCGAATCAATTATGATGTTCGCTGTTCAGACCTGGGGATATGAAAGTTACGAGAAAATAGAAAAGCTGCTAAGATATTATGTGAAGAGATGCTTTCAATAACCGAGGAATACCCCAAATTACATGATCACCATTGAAACAGGACTATCACCACTTTTTGTCAAAACTCTTGAGCTCCATGTAGAATATTTAGTAAAGGTGTTCGACATGCCAGACGTAAGACTGCCAAAAATTATAGCACTTCATACTGCTGAAAAAAAGAACCTTTTTTATGGAAAACTGAGAGAGCTTGCTGAATATTGTGGACTGAACCTTGAACTAAACTTAGGAGGGCAAACTAGTTCAAGGCACACCAGAGAGGTTCTTTTTAACTTTATCTCGACGTTTGATGAAAAGTTAAGAGTCGATAGCATAAGTGAAGCCACTTCTTCAGTGCATAGAGCAATTTACAGCCAACTTCAACTCAATCTATGTGAACGGAATTATTTTCGCAACGAATATGATTCTATTCTAATTTCGGCAATTTTCAAATTGCGAGGTGAGCTTGAAAGCCTCAACTTCATTCCTCATCGGGAGGACCTTCCAATATATTGCAGCGGGTGAGAGAAGATGTTATCCATTTTATAGGAATGTGTCCAGTTCTGAAGGAAATAAGAAGAACTTTTCTAAGCGGCGACCTGAAAACCGAAGAAGAAGTTATAAAGCTCCTAAACTGCGAGGGTGATCCAATCTGTCTCTTCAATTTCTATAAAACAGCAATTTCATATAGAAATAAAATAGTCAAGGGAGCGTTTTAAAGATATTTATATACAACAGTAGGTTATAAAATAAAGTTTGTTTATTTTATAAAAACTTCATTTTTTTGATATCTTAAGAAAATAACATTCATCTTGTTTTATATAATGTCAATCGGGTAGACGGCACAGCCATGCCTTAACAATTTTTGTAAAAAAAAAAAAAATTATTGTTAATAGCATTTTTTGAGAAACAAAATAAATCTATATATCTATCTATCTCTATTTTCTCAAAAATAGTTGGTGGTAGCAAAAACATATTTCTTCAGAATTCGCTAGAATGCCTTGCCATTAATTATGATTTGTATAATATTTCCCTTGAATTCAAGTACCTATATACTTATTGAATTGAGTTGATGAAGTATTTGCTGAAGAATTTCCATTCTTACGTGTTTGGCACTAATAAAATCGCATAATTTTATAAATTATTCCCAGAATTTTTTAAATCAATAGAATAAAACTTGAGTAATCCATAGAACCACAGATTAACCATATGAAGATGAGAATGTTTCGTACGTTTCACCCTCCAAAACCCATTTGTTTACATTGTTGTATTTGTTATTTCTTCCCGCGTCGATGAATAGATGTGAATTGCAACAACAATTCAACCGGTGACTGAAGATCCCTACTGTCTATGTGTGAGGTTTTTATACACACATTCTCATTTCTTATCTGATATCTGACAGTCCAAGCTTGTAGACATTTTAAACTTTTTTTTTATAAACAAGAAACCACCCACATAGCCATGACTCTTCACCTTGACATTTACATATATCGAGGGCAATTTATCTGAGGGTACATAATTGAAACTTAATTGACTACAATGACAAGTGATTGCCACCGCTCGTTGTTGCCTTAATAAAAATTAATGTGGGTGCCAGATATGTGTGGCATCATCAATGTTGGAAAAATAACAAATCGAAAACAATTTGGATCCACCACAAAAGAAATGTTGAATATATTACATTTTTTTTCTTCTGTCGTTCAACAATAATGAGTGCATAACTCATTCAAGTGCTGAACGGACAACAAGTATATTTCAATAAAATAAGCACTCACACCTCACTTGATCTACGAGTATAAAAAAAAATCAAAAAAAAAAAAAAAAAAAAAAACAAAATGAAACCAATCAACATAATCGTGACAAATCAGCTACAAGAAGTCAAGAAATGCTCCCCGAAAACAAAAAAATAATCAGACATTTAGGTAACATATTTGTTTATTATCTTGGCGTAAAAATCTCTTGAATACACACGAGTGTCGAGTATATACATAGGTATAACGTACAATATTTACGATCTTGTTGAAAAGTTGCAAAATTACATTTTATTTCGTCGACTTTGTTACAGACAGAAGTTCGGAATTTATTAGATTGCGCAGTGCACTACAATATTATGTACATGTACAAACTGTACAGCACCTAGTACGCATTCATTTTTTACTTTCGATAAAGGTATACGTACCCTATACTAGCTACTTAAAGATGACTTATAAATTCGATGCAAAAATCAAATTTGACATGTCATTCATCACAGAGAAAACAAACTCTAAAAAAAGTAGTAGAATTACTATCGAATCAAAACTTCTAAACAGCTTACTCTATTTTCTTAAAAGCATTTAACTTTACGCCATTGGAAAATTTTTTTGACAATTTAATTGGTTAAAAGCACAAATTTTCCAAAGCAGCTACAAGCGATTTCGTCTTATCAAAACTGTCAATTTTTACCAATTTAAGCTTAAATTTCTGTGGAAGTTTATAAAGAAAAAAAATTGATTGCTAAAAATATAGCAGAAATATGACAGTTTGGGAAAGTAGACGAACAGACCTTATATTTATTATAACGAATGAATCTTTTAGGCCTAGTTTTTTTCAGTGGGGAGTTAATCCGGAGTTAGGTAACTCTAGAAGTTAATTATCCCACAGTTAAATGACGAAGAAGAGTTTTGATGGAGAATGCATGCGGAACGACTTCATAAAATTCGGTTGATAAAACATCAAAAGCATCTGTTCGGTTAATCCTGAGTTAACTCACCAAATTTGATGAGTTAACTCGGGTTTAACTTTAATCTCGCACTAAAAAACTAGACCTTAGTCTGCTACAACATGATCAATTAACTCTTTTCGAAACATAATGATACACAAGACAGTTGCCCGGTGAGTCGTAGGTAAAATTGACTGACTCTTAAAAAGTCGTAACACAAAAGTTATCGTGTAAAAGCAGGCTTAGCAATCTTTGTACAAAAATTCTCATCTCATCAAAAAAAAATCTCAATTTTGTAGCCCCAATGTCAATAAATGCTTATAAGAGCAGGTACATGCGCCTTAGTATCGCTTTATTGTTTTGAATCTGCAGCAAGGGGCATAGTAGATTATATATCTATCTATATGAGCTAACAATATTATGTAATCGTTAGTATGTGACTCCATTATGAAACGATCTTGTCTAGGTTTAGATTGAGAAGTGAGGAGCTAGAAAATAGTAGAAGGACCAGTAAACTTTTGGCCCCCTCCGGGTGAAATGCTCTATCGAGATCGAATGCAATTCTTATTTGTTTCGTACGGATCTTTGCCGTGCGGGACCAATAACATGCTTCACGATTTCCATCGATCAAACAAACGATCCTCAACCTTTTGTTGTATTATGGGAGTACCTGGAATATGTATACTGCTTGCTATATGGGATGGAGAAGGGAGTAATATCGGAAAGTATATTGTGTGGTTGCGGTGCAGACAGGTAGGGTTAATTCCTCGGTTTGCAGCTTTGTATAGTCTCAGTCAGTCAGTTTCTATAGGTGAATGTTTTCCGTTTTCCGTTGTTTTCCAATGACTTTTCATGAGATCTTTGGTTCTCTGTTTATACTTTGCGCGCACTTAAACCAAGAGTAGATATACCGTATATACAGACAGATACACGTTGTTGCGCAGTGAAGCTGCAAATGCGGGCTAGAGTTCTGTCAACATCAGTTGGTCTTGGTCTTTGTTTTGGATTAGGTATCTACTCTGGGATGATGATGGTTATAAAGCCTTTAGCCTCTCTCTCAGAGTGTAAAAGTGTAATAAAATGGCATTGTTTTTTTTTTTTATTTTTATTTTAATAAAATAATATTTACTCGCAAATTGAAAAACAACGCAATTTTTTCTCCGATCCACATGAAGAAGAAGAAAATTACACCGCAAATACGACAATTGAGGAAAGGGAATTATTTCATAAAAAGAGCAGTATAAACTCTCAAGAACGAACGCTTTTAAAAGAACCTGGGGGCGTTCACGTTCATTGTTGTGACTTGTGTAAATTGAATTAATTTGGCGCCGCTGTCCCGTCGAGTAGATACTTATAGACAAATTGGTTAAATTGTGGATAGAAATAAATATATGGGACTGCTTAGAGAAATTTAAGTTCGGCAGGTCCGTTTTAAGGATTATTATTGTAAATTATATTAAATTTAAAACTGGTTTAGTAAGAATCGTATTTGTAATCCAGTAATGATTCTTAATTGAGTTAAGGACATGTTTCGGCACCCACTTTAAACTTGCTCTATATGGTTTCGTGTAAAGAAAAAATTTCAAGTATTTAAACAAAATAAAAACTACGATTATCGAGAAGTGGGTTTCGTCATTAGGTTAGGTTAGGTTATTGGGCTGATAGAGGATCTTTTTCCTATCACACTTAGATCAAAGTAGATCCCTTGTGATACCCTGGAGGATTGAAAGCTCCCAATAAGTTAACCTATAAAAGTTTTCTTGGATTGTCAAGCGATTTGGAGGCTTTGATAAAATTCGACACAAGAAGTGAGAAGAGTCCTCGTGTGGGTTTCGTCATACCGGCCGTCATTCTGTGACCGTGCGTATCCACTGTAATTTAAACTAGAACCTAAACGAGTTGGCCAATTTTCTTCAAATTTGGCCCAAAGTATATTGTTATATTATTCCCTTGAGGAGCTGCCCTACAATGATTTTGGTTTAATCAAATTTTCTCTAAAACTCCCCAAACGATTTCAATTAAACTTTTTTTCTGGAATGATTAAAGTGTTTGTAAGAGAACTGGGTTCCAGGTTTTTGCAAAAATATATTGTATCACATAAATAGAGTTTAAACGGTTTTTAAGAAATAGCCTAATTTTTGAGTTATTCATGTTTAGTTTTTTTTTAATGGCTTGAACGATTTCGTTATAATTTTGCAAACGGGTGCTACTATAAATACATAGTAGAAACAATATGGAATTTTAAAATATTGAAAAAAATTATTCTAAACAAAAATCAAAAAAAAAACATTCATTTAACTTGCTCTATATGGCAAGTATTGGTGTCGTGTGGAAAAAAGTTTCGAGGTTCTAATCAAAACTAACACTACGATAATCGAGAAGTCCGAAAAATTGGGTTTCGTCATGCCGTCCGTCGGTCTATGCGTCTGTGCGTCGGTGCGTCGGTGCGTCCGCTGTAATTTGAGCGTAAACGGGGGGACCGATTGGCATGAAATTTGGAACAGAGCATTTTTATGTGATTCCCTAGAGGGGAAATTCGAATTTTTGTTTTACCTCATCTAGAACGAGAAGCTGCCATACAAATATTTAGGTTTCTTCAAATTTTCTCAAAAATGGCTCTAACAATTTTGATTAAACTTCGTACCTGTAATAACCAAGTGAATTGTAAGAAAACCGCATTTCAGGTTTGTCTCACAAAATTCACATTAGGTATTCAACGTTTTTTGAGAAAATGGTCTTATTTTTGGGTTATTCGCGTATATCTTTGCCATGGGTAAATCGATTTTGTTATAATTTTGCAATCTTATGCTTCTCAATAATTTAAACAATAATGCATTAAAATTTTTTTAAAAACATTAATTTATAAACAAAAAAAAAATCAAACGAAAAATCAATTTTTTAGTGCTTTTGACTCATTTAATATTTACTCGTTAAATATATATACGTACCTACATCATGCATCTTAAATGTTGGGTTGGGTATTTAACCCGTGCATATTTATTTTAGTACTTTCATAACCCAAAAAATGATGTTTCGAGACAAATGCGATTGAAAATTTCGTTTTCGTGAAAATGTTATGGAAAAACGACAATAGCGCAACAAATAAGACGCTCGCATGTGAAATTGAGAAGAGTTAGCTATGCATGATTTTTCTTACAAAAATAAAGCGAAAAGGATTTTAGGAACGATGTTATAAAAAAAAACTCAAAACCGTCATATTTTGAGTTATGACGGTCTTCTTTTTAATGAGCGATTTGTTTATTAAAGATATATGTACTTAATTACATTACGGGATCTTAGAACCACGTTCATATGCGGGATATTTACAAAACAAATATGCTATCTTAGGTCCAGTTTTTCAGTGCGAGATTATCCTAGTTTCGGGGTTGAGTCCGAGTTAACTCCTGAAACATATTTCTCAGGCAATTTAGGTAACGAGTTAATTCAACAAATTTGGTGAGTTAACGCTGAATTAGCAGAATAGGTATTTCTAAAAGATACGCGTCAAAAATATATATTCAAATCGAGGTACGATACAATGCAAAAGGTGGCGCCATCTTGAATTCGATAGCGTAACATTGATTTCAAAACTGCCGCACTTCGATTTCGATAGATTTTATTGACAACTATAGAAGTTAAATTTAATACTCTACTGATATTCTACTTTTGAGTAGTATTTGTAGGCTACATGAAATTTGGCCCCAATGAAAAATGACCCCAAACAAAAAATGAAAATTGGCCCCGAAATTGGAGCTTTTTTTCATAATGAAAAATGGCCCCATTTTCAAATTGGAAAAATCACCCCCAAATAATGAAAAAAGCCCCAAAATAAATTATTAAATCAATTCAGGAATGAAAAATGGCCCCAAAAAATGTAAATGACAGCAACAACAACACAAATTGATTAATTTTGTGATTTTTCATATTTAAGGGCATTTTTTTTCATTTTTTCAGTTTGGGGTGATTTATTAAATCATTTTTTTTTTTTTTCAAAATATAAAAAGACCATTCTAGTTTTTTTATACAAATTTTATTAAAGAATCGTACACCAAAATCGTGCGATTTTTGCGTACGATTATTTAATCAGATTGTTTTCAAAATTTAAAAGAAGCATTCTAATTTGTTTGTACGATTATTAATTCACAATCGCAGAATGTTCCTTTTTTAATTTTGAAAAATCTGATTAAATAATCGTACAAAAAAATCGCGCAATTTTTGTGTACGATTATTTAATCAGATTTTTCAAAATTAATTCACTGTCGCAGAAAACCGCGCGATTTTTGTGTACGATTATTTCATCAGATTTTTCAAAATAAAAAAGGCCCATTCAATTTTTTTTTGTACAATTATTATTTACTATCGCAGAATTGTCCTTTTTAATAATCGTACAAAAATTAGAATGATCCTTTAAAATTTTGAAAAGATTAATTCAAATATTCGTTCGAAAAAATCGCGCCATGTTTCATGTTTGGTTTGAGGCATTTTTTGATTTGAAAGAAGTTTTGGGGCGATTTTTCTTACCCCATTTCTGGGGTGATTTTTCATTTATTGTTTAAGATTAAAAGTATGGGGCCAGTATTTGGTTAAAAATCAACAATTTTAATTTCAGAAATTTGGCAAGTAAACTTTAAGTGTTAATTTATTTTAAGTTAAACATTTATGAATACTAAAAGCTTTTTTAGTGAATTTTTTAAGAGTTTCTGCCTGGCTGGTTACTAAAAATATTATTACTGGTTGATTACTAAAAATAGTTGAACTTTTATGAGGACACTTAGACCTTTTTTATACTATTTTTTTGCGAATATCCCACAAATGAAGTTTTAAAAATCGCTGATAACCTTGAAATACTTTTACCATCGATTATAAATTTTCTATGACTGACCAATTTCTGAAATTTGTTGAGCAATTACTGACTTTTTAGATGGCATACTTTTTCGAGCATATCTCACATAATATGGGGTGCTAAGATCCCGAAGCCAACATTTCGTAATGAACCTAAATTAAGTAAATCAATCACAAAAAATCCCTTTTCACACGAGGAATAAAGTTGCTGGAGATTTGTTGATGTTCTCTTTTAACATATTTCCTTTTAATAAAGGTTAAATTTTTGAAGAGACTAATCAACCCAGTCGTGATGTCATCTACAATACCGAGCAAACATTCATGCAAATGTTCGCTTAACATTCAGGCAAAAATGATTATTTACAAATCTGAATATAGGTAGGTACTCAAACAGCTTATAATTTGTACCTTATAAAGGTTCCTTCATCTCAATACATAAAACAAAGTCAGTTTAGCTACACCATTTATAACTAAAGAATGGCTGGACCGATTTTAATGATCTATGATTTGTAGGATTCGTCTCCACCCCAAATAGCAGAAAAACTATTAAAATAGGGTGACATGAGGGAAAATTAAATAGACGTATCCGATTGAAAAAAACTCTACCTGTGTTTAAAAGGATATTCTTAGGAAATGGCTTCAAGGATATATTTTTGAATTGGGGTACAAATAAAAAAATGCCCAATTTTAGAATTTCTTTTGGTGTTTGAAAGGTCGTTTAAAGTGGATGGCTTTAAAGTTATATTTTTTTGAAAAATTTGGTACTCATTAGTTGGAATGGATTTCAAAAATTCTTTTAGTATACTAACCTATGTATCAAAAAATTTTTCTAGGCGATGGCTTTTTTTTCAAGAAATGTATATGTCCCTTCGGAACAGTAGGTATAATTTATGAATGTAACGTTCAGTTTTTCAGTGCGAAATTAAAGTTAAACCTTAAATAACTCATCGAATTTGGTGAGTAAACTCAGGATTAACTGAACAGAATCACTGAATCTACAGTTCGCTAACTCTGGTCTAAGTCACCGCTGAAAACTGGGCCTAAGTAAACAAAACCTTCGATTATAAATTCATTTCTGACTCGATTTGAATGCAAACTGGGTAACAAATACTTAAAAATTAAACTATTGAATTTTTATTCAAATTTATAACAAATTAAAAAAAAAATATATAATAAGTAAATCTGAAAAATTGCTCTAAGCCCTATTTTTATAACCCTGAATACTTTGGAATTTTTATTTTCAAGATTCCACACCCAACCCCTAAAATCACTTTTTCTCAATCTTATATTTGTCTTTTGGTTTGTCAAACATGCATATATTTGTATCAAAAATCTCAAAACAACGAGCAGCAAATTAGCGTTAGACGCTCCTATTCCCGAGGATCCAATTAGAAATAAGGAGAGTTGAAAGACAGCAAAGTCAGTCAGAATTGTTAAAAATGGTAAGTTATTTTGACATTTGCTGTTGTGATTTTCGCCTTTTTGACACGATTTCAAAACTGTTTGTAATCAACTACATTTTGCTGTGTAAAGACTATTTAATTCAAATTTCACCGGAATTATATACATATATAGTAGGTATATCCATACTATATAAAATTGCGAGAGATATCATTTTGCCATAATTTAACCTATTTTTATAAGTGTGTTGCAATATTTGTCTGCCTTACATTAAATTGAAGATACATATGTAGACTAAATTGGATTTAATTTCGAAATTATATAATACGATCTTCTTGTTTCTTTGTTTCCTAACATAATAAACAAACAAAGCAAAACAACCAATCAAATTACTAATATGACAGATGTAGGTAGGTAACTGATCTCTTATTACAACATCCAGACCCGACATGAAATTCGATATTAAACCGTAAGAAACATAAAAACATACATCCAAACATATTTATAAGAAAAGACCCCATTAAAATAACCTCTTAGAATGTCCATCCGGACTCGGTCTCGAAACCAATCGCCGGAACGTCACTCGTATAGCTATAATACCATCATCACTAGTTACACACACGCTGCACATTCATCCATAAGCCCGATCATAATAAAAAGTGCGGAAATATGATTTCCTCATTACCCGACGCCGACATCGAATACCAATCGATCTTCTCGAGTTTCAATTTCAATTTACGATCTCTTCTGGATATAGTTTATGCCACTGGGTATAGCAAATATAAGAAAAGAAAAAAATAAACAGGTTAACCAATGCTGACCACAGGTCTTCAGATCGCATCGGCTGCAAAAGCCACTTTAAATTAATTATAATAAATAACTCACATAACATCTGTGACATACAACATCTGTGAATTGTTGGACAATATAAATGGAAAGTGCAGTGGCAAACAATAAATTCCTATTCCCACCAGAACATTTCCATGAAACGTCACTGTGCACACGCGGACAGTAGAAGAAGTTGACCGAGTTTTGAATCTTTATGCGGTTGTTGTTGTTGTTCAATTTGATTGA
Organism: Leucozona laternaria; assembly: GCA_932273885.2. NCBI lineage: Eukaryota > Metazoa > Arthropoda > Insecta > Diptera > Syrphidae > Leucozona > Leucozona laternaria. The sequence continues at coordinate 211,296,527 of OW026366.1, forward strand.
CGTGAGTGACTTACGCCATAAAGTGGTGCTACTTCTTGTAACAGTTAAGAGTGACTTAACGTCTCCCTTAGGTGATATTGTCTATTCAATGCTGCCAGCTCGTTAGGTGATTGATTTGCAGGATACAGCAAAGAATTGTCTCTTATGTCTAGGGTTACTACCGGTGTGTGTGTGTGTGTCTAATATTTTTGTGGAACATTTGGTCTAAGAGTGCCTTATTTTCAAAAATAATTGTAATTGGATCCTAACGTTTATATTATTCACACGCTTAATCAAGATTAAATATTAAATCCAGATTTAAATTAATTTTAATCCAATTCCATATTATTTACTCGTTAAATTTACATTTGAATTCAATTTTGTAAATCCAATTTAACTTAAACTGCTTTCAGGAGATCAGTTTAAGTACTAAGATCCAGATTATTTTAGACAAGGATAATATAGGATTAAATTAATCTACATTTAAGCTCCATTTAAATCCAAATTGAATAATATGGTCGTTCGCTTCAAAATATATGTTTTCGTAGTTCGTCAAGTTTCCCACGTATTTTCTACAGTTATCTGAACAATTTTGAACAATCTACGATAGAGGATATGAAGACACCCAATTAAATGCAATTATGATGGCAAAAATTTGAACATTCTTTTTAATAATTGACAAAATTTAACGTTTGGTACAGAATTATTTTCAAAAACTTTTAAAATAAAAACACCCATCTTGACGTAACTGCTTTATAGCGGTTAATTTGTAAAAGGCGAACTCGCATCTTGGCCATTTTCTGTTCCACAATTTCAATTTAGGAACACATTTTCGTAAGCTTCTTAAAAAATTAGAAAAAAGCGAAAAAGTAAAGACAAATAAATTTAAACGACATTTTCTTGAAATTTCGCCTCGGCATATAAATGGTAATTTCATTGGCTACATCTTTAGTCTGAACAACTTTTCCACTAAAAGCAATAATTTCGGAGATTAACATAGATTACTCACTTTTTTTTAAATGACGAATGTCGCCAGGGTCAGAGTGTCCCTAAAACTTGGACTTAAGTTTTTTTACAAGACCGTTTTCAGATATGACCCAGCGTTATAATAATTTGACCTCTTAACCATCTGGACCATTTTAGAGAACTCAAATTGGGCGCCATTTAACACATTAAAAAGATTAGAATACATGGAAAGCCAATAAACAAAGTTGAATTCTCTGGTAAAAAGGAGCATCTGCTTATTTATAAGATGTAAAAATCCATTTAAGCAAACGATTGTTTACGATACTACGAACTGAAATACTGTAAAACTAACGTCGAACATTATTGAAACACAATCCCGAATAATAGAAAAGAGTATATAGGTACCTACTTTTAATTTATCTGATATAAACGTCAGTGGTTTTGCGTGTACAATCATTCTTAGTGAATACATCTCAACCACAGATCGGAGTTGAATGTACTTAAATGTAACCGCGACCGCAAAGTGCCTGAACAACAACGATCATTGTGAAAATGTGAAGACATGGTTTTCATCTTGAAAAACTTACAAAAAAAAAAAAACAATTCCTATGCTATGAACATTGAGGTAGATCTTGACACTTGACTTTAACTTTGCGGTATCTGGCCCTTATTGCGATATTGAACTGCTGCATCCTTTTCTTTTTTCTTGCTTTTTTCAATTCACCGAAAGGCAAATTCCTGTATACGATGCAACAACACTGTGTGTGCACGTAAAATCATCGAAAGAGTAAAACAACAACTATACGCCGTACACTCTCTCCACTTAATGTCACATCTCACATGCACATCTGAAGTTGCACGCCTGTGTACCTAACCTACCTAAGGATTGCAGTTCTGTCATTATCATCATCATTATCATCTTGTTGTAGGTATTATGTACGTACAACGGGCTTGGAGGAGGCGATTGACCCCATAACGGTCCCTTTAGGTTACATGTGCTGCATTGTTGTTCATGTTCTGTATGCATAACGTTTTTTCAACAAAAATGGAGTCTGTATACATATAAATGCATGCTGTCATTTATTTTGCTGTCAAATCGACTTACATCATCACTGAGTCTCTCCGTCTTGGCGTCTTCGCAGTGGACGTTGGCCTACCACGGTTGACGATGCAAGACCGTCTGGGTTATTTCAAGAATCTCGAACCATGGTTTGAGCCTACGATGATCATAGCCTGAAGATGGTATAAGATTCTTTAGAAAGCATTCAGTTAATTGCAATGCGGTTACTGGTTTCATTGTTGCGTTCATCACATAAATAACGTTGCTTCAGTTCAGGAGGTTACCCCAAGACAGGCGTCGATAATTTGTCTTCAAACGGTAGTAGGTTTTAGCTTTTTGTGGGTCTCTATAGACATAAGTGCTTGGATTGCTGTCATTAGAAAGTACAAAAGCGTTGTTTGCTTCATAGACAACACTCAATGCATGCAACAATGGCTACCGCTTTTACTTTATTCTATTTGACATAGTTTACTGTCACGCTGACAGGTCGTTCATCACTTTTACACTCCATTGGTGCATGCAAGAGTATATAATCAACCGCAGCGGTAATTGTTTTCGTTGTCGCGTCGCATCGGCCGCATGGCGTTGCGATCGAGTGGCGACATAGCAGCAGTGCATGCATAATTGACTCCACGAGGGTTTGTTGCTTCGAAGATGAAGTAGCGTTTCGAAAACAAATTTGTTGAGACAAGTGTTCAATTTACTGGTAAAATATAAGTATAGTGGGGGATATGACATTTAATGGCGTGCTTTTTGGGATCAAATTTCGGGTAGATGATGGTGTGGCACCCGTAACATGCTATTGGTAGGCAAACAAAGCAATTAAGATCTTGAATGCAGTGTAAGAGATATGCGGCGACAGAAAGATCAACAGACCGCGTCCAAGCAAAGAACATCATTATTGTTATTAAGGTGGAGTAGGTAAATGGGTCAATGTTGTTGACATGGCAATCAAGATCTGTGTGCATGACATTATTTTTATAGAACATACATAGATTGTTTTTTTTTTTGTTAAAAAAAGCTGTTTAATAATATTAAACGAACTGAAAGACAAATAGAAACAAGGTTAACCTATAGCATGCACCACATCACATGAAATTAAAACTTTGAATTCCGAGGCTAATCGCCTTGAGATTTAACGTAGTAATTATTTTCTATTCTATGATATTTATCCTGTTAGCAATTGTGAATTGTCACCTATTATTATATTTGTGACTACTTTTAATAATGATGAAAACAACGTAATCGTTTAACTCTTTATAAGATGCACAGTAAAGCTGTTATCTACTAAAAGTTTTCACCGATCGCCAAACCAAGATTTCCCATACAAATACTTTCTATTTTGGAGGCAAAAAATAATATCGGTTAGAAAATATTTCCATATTTTAGAAGTATTGATGTTTCGTCTTAAATGCTTAAATACATTCAAGACTTTTTGCAAAAAAGTGTCAAAAGTGCAAAAGTGAAAAACAGAAACATGTCCTAGAGATGCCTGTGTACGAAAGAAATATGTTTGATCTGTCAAACCAATGTGAAATGACACATCAAACACAATGTTTTATTTTTCACTTATCCACTTTCTGCTGCATTTTTTTTACAGTAGTTGTATTTTTTATAGCGATACTGTATTTTTTTTTTTCATTTATGAATTCGAGGTTTATTTCTTAAATCTAGTAGATTATAAAATTAATTTGGTTAAATCTTCATAGAGGGCCAATATAGTTTTACAAATCGAACTAACTTATACCCATATCGCGCTGAACGCATTCAGTAGAAAACCAAATTTTATTTGTTTCGTTTGACATAAGCCTTATTTATTATCGATAGTAATCCATCATCTCATGGAAATAAAACCATACGGATCTTAGTGACAACTGTGTAGTATCTCTTTTTTCGTTTGTTTATTTTTATGGTATTTGTTGTCTTTTTTTCCCAGACTACATTTCACACTACCTTGCCATTTGCAAAACTCAGATGCCGCACCTGCCCACAAGATTAAAAACTAAATTTTTGGTTTATAGAACGTGAAACTTCAACCTATTTTTGCCGTATTTACGAGAGTAGAAAATTGCCAATATCCAAACGAAATTGGCAAAACAATGGATAAATAATGCCTTAAGCCCAGTTTTTCAGTGGTGAGTTAAACCAAAGTAAGCTAACTCTATAGAAGTACCTAAATTATCCCACAGTTAATTGTGGAAGTCTTTAAGCTGGGTACAAACCACAGAATGTCCATGCATTTACTAAGAACATCAAAGATTAGTACGACAACTCAGTCGAAATCTCTAGCTCTGAAATTTTTCCTTGTTCCCGGCAGCAGATTCATGAACACCGTTAGTTTGTAGTTTGTTAGTTTCTTTGGGCGTTCAACGCATATCTGAATTTTCAGAATTCTGAATTTTTGGAGCTGTCATAAAAAGTTAGATATCATCTGAATTTTCAACTGAGTTTTCACACTTTTTTATGACATCTCTGGCCAATCAGAAGCTATCCAAAAATTCAGAATTCTGAAAATTCAGATATGCATTGAACGCGCCCAATCGTATGATCCGCCCATACAATAATGGCCGGTACGGTACCATTGGGCACCGCAAATTGATAAACGGACATTATTTCATTGCAGTTTTGCATTTGTTTGCATACATTTTGTCATTTATTTACTTATTTTCATTTTATTTATTTCAATGGTGTGTTTTTTCACTGAAATATGAATCTAAAAACATTAAATTTCTAAACAAAAACTCAAGCAATGATAGAGTTGACATGTGGACTTCGAAAATTTTTGATGAGAGCCTTCATAACTTAAGAGTGGTCGGGTCCACTCGTAAGTCTTATGAGCGCTCATAAATATTCACTATTATTGCTTGGTGAATAGGTTTATAAGCCTCTTAAGTTATGAGCGTTCGGTGAATACCGGCCTTAGTGCTCAATATTTGAGTGCCACCCATTTTAGTGTCAGATTTTTCGTGTCTAGATTAGATTTAATTTTCGTACCTAGTGTAGATTTTACTAGAAATGTTTAATTCACAATAAGAGTAAATTTATACTGTTTCCAATAACAAATCGTGTTCTTGTCAGCTTATTTAATCATTTGCATTTTATTTAGGAAATTTTGCAGAACAGCGAATTTTGCAAAATAAAAAACGAACATTTGAAATAAATGATGCAAATTAATATAAAATCATTTATTAACACTATTTTTACTGGCGGGAGGCAATTTTTCATATTTTACTTTCAATATAGCATATTAAAATTTGCGTCAAAAAATGAAACATACCTACAGAATTGTTTAGCAAAATTTAACTTTACATTGCAATGAATAAAATTTTCTAAAATGTTGCACCATGCAAAAGTTGTCAAAAAACACGGGTACTACTGGCAAATCTGTATTCTATTGTGACTAACCACATTTTTCTTTCAAAAGAAACAATCGCCATATTGAATAATTATTACTACATAACCTCTGTCTGTAGGCAGTGTAAAAAAGTCTAGTGTTGAAATAACGACAGCGAACTACCCAGTGGCTGAACCATTGTAACGAAAATTCCAAGCAGTAAAAGGCTGGCGGTGAAAATCTGGCGGTGAAGTGTCCAACGGTGAAAGTTCGGCACTGAATAGTCCTGCTTCGATAATGGCGGATTGTTATTTTTCGTTAATTTTTGTGTTCCTAAGTGAAAATTGTTCCCGAACGCGTCCACTTTCACTGATATGTCGGTGAAAAAGGAATAATATTACAAAAACTGCAATTCCCCCGATCAGGTGGTATTAGTCAGATAGGCTATATCTACTCATCCAAAAGATTACAGCTACTTATGGGCGTGTTATTTGAAGTCTTTGTATTCGCTCAGTTTCATACGGCCTATTATATCGTATTCGCGCATCTCACTTTCTCTAACATTAAGTGAGATAGAAGGTTTGTTCGTTGAGCCCTGAAGTCACCCTGGGGTCACCCCAAAGCGTTTTTTGAAAAACCTGAAGTCACCCTGGTGAAAAAATTCTGTGTTTTTTGAGACCTGGGGTCGCCCTGAAGTAGAACTAGGTATTTTGCAGTGGCGAGTTGAGGTAAAGCAAAAACTGCCAAAGTGACATGAGCGGTTATGCATATGTTTTATCGTGCTACAGGTTATTGTTTATTTTTGGAAAAAAAATTGTGAGAATATACAAATTTTATTTAATGCTAATAAATTGCAATACAAAATGGAAACGGTTTTTAATAATTTTTAATACATATTTGAAACAAATTTTAAGTTCTAATTATCAACAGCTAGGTATAGAGCGTTTTTTGAGAACCGAAAAACACAGGTTTTTGTGACAATTCTTGGGGTTGTCAAGAAAACCTGGTTTAACCCTGGGTAAAGTTCAACGAACGATGCTAGAAATAAAAAAAATTGCCTTAAGTGCATTACTTTTGACATTTCCGAAAGCTATACTTTTCATAGCTTAAGTTAGTCTCTGACCTCTATAATTCTACCCCAAAGGTGTAAATAAATGGTTTTGCAGTGCAAAACTTACCTATTCATCAAATAAATTAAACCCACATGAATAATTGAACTAACAATATTATTAAGACATCATTCATCTGCAATTACATACTTGAATAGCTTTATTAGCACTGCTAAATACGAGTATAAATATTGCAATTTAACTCAATTTAAGCTTTCGCAATAAAAACACTTGGTCACAGTAATTTGCCCAATCAACTCATTCAAAACCATCAAAGCTAATAAAAATTTCTCTTTAACAACCTGTCATCCCTCTCAAATTATCCATCTCATTCGAATTCATTTATCTGCGATTCCACCTGTTCTTTTGGTTTCACATCTATAGGAAAACCTTTAGGCTGAATGTTGATTTCTGACTTAAAATTAAATTATCATAATGACCGATAACATCGGTTAAACCAAACAACACGCAAACCACATCAAAGAGCAGAGCAACAAGATCGCATACGATCTTTTTTCATCTTTTTAAAAAAAATAAAGATACTTCATCTAGATCGACGTATTTGTGATAAATATAAACTGACATGACGTAGAACACAAGACACAAGCATAGGTACTGAGCGAAGGAAACAGAGTTTCCCATGTAGCCTTGCGGCAGAGTATGAAGATTCAATGAATCACAATTGGTCCCCTGGGGAAAACAATTCAATTATATGAAATTACCTAAGTTGAGGGCTAACGCAGTTATTTTTATTTTTTTTTTGTTGTCTTTTTTTTTTTTTGTTATGGGGCACTGTCACAACTTGTCTTTCCTTATTATATGGCGCATCACATCATTTCTATAAACCACAGCCTGAACTGGAAATGCTAGAATGAGATAAAGCAATTTAAAATAAAAAAACGAAATTCAATTGTAAATTCGTTGAATAATTTATGGAATTTTGAAGCTTAAAAAAGAATTCGTTAGATCTTACAGTTATGTCTTTTGTTATCGCAAAACTCATTTAACCTCATTTAATTTATTCTCCATTGAATTTAATGTCACTATTAAAAATCTAAAATTTATAACATTTCATAGTAAATGTGTAATTTTCCAATATTTTCATTTTCGATGTTGACTTTATTGATTTAATAGAGTGTAAACAAATCGAGGCTAAAAATGTAATTTCATACTATAGCTTGTTTTACTTCATTTGCATGTTCCGTATTCTATTTTTCTCAATAATATTAAGTTGCTTAAAAAATTAAACACATTTTATACTACCTACCAGCGTTTCCGCTGTGGCACGATCGTACTTTTTTGACACTACAATTTCCTCGTGGCACAGTGACACGAATAAATTGAATGCACGCCGTTTTTCTTTTGTTTCCATTATTCTATGGCATGTAGTTTCTAAAAATGTGAGTTAAGTTGGTGTCGATAGTTCAGCTAGTAGAGAAAAAATATGGACAGTAAAAGCATCTTTACCCATTTACCTTTTGTGTTCTTAAGGAGCTCGTCGAAATCCAGTGCCAAAAGAAAAGAAACTTATCAGTTTCATTTAACGAATAATAATAACAATTGATTGACATATTAATATTAAAAAACATGAAAACTACTCAGTGTTTTAAGTAGAGCTAGATTTTGAAGTTATAAATCATATCCACACTCATAATCATTTACTGCATCGCTCCACTTTACGACACAGTTGGGTATCTGTGGCGTATACTATTTATGCCAAAATGTACACGTAGTATTACATTTCCCCATTATATCGTTTTAAGTTAGTTTCAACCATGATTTATTAAAAGTCTAGTTTAATTTGTTTTGTTTCTCAATGTCTAGTAAAAACCGCATCCCCCTCTAGGTACTTAAAATAAATCTCCAAAAACATTCAGCTTAATGACATATTCATTCAATATTTAGGCAAATTCACTCCCAATTATATTTTTTGCTAACAAAAAACAATAATAGTGTTAACTTTAATATTTTTTCTTCTTTGTTTATTTTCAGGATGTCCCCCATCAGCGAGCAGAAGCTGCCTGCGCTGCAGCATCGAAGGATGTATAAAATGTCCCAATCCCAATTTCCTCGTAACCGACACTCGGATATGTGTAGAAGTCTGTCCTTCAGGCTACGCAGGCCAATGGTCATCGCATCCCGACTTCATGGGACGTGTTTGCATCCCAACTGGTATTTCGGGCCCACTGCTAGCAGCTCTGGCCGGTCTGTTTGGAGGCTTCTTTGTGTGTCTTTCATTATTAGCGGTTGCTATAGTTCTTATAAAGCGTAAACGAAGACGAAAAACTATCAAACAAAAACTTATCAACGAAAATACGATGGACAGGTCGGATTTCCTGCGTCAGCTCAATGATATGCGTCCGAATGCTGAATATTTCCTAGGCATGCTCAATGACACCCGACGGCAAATACGGAAACTGTATCTGGCAGGTGATGCCGCAGCGGCGAACTCATATCGACCGATCGTAAGAGATCTAGCAAAGATTTTAATTCTTCTCAATCGTCCAATTGAACTCATCCCAGCACCACCACACGATTGGAGTCGAATATATGCATGGTCTGAGCAAGCTCTGGATCGTTACAAACCCCAGGTGGGTCAGCTAATAGACTTTTTCCAGTCCACCGGACAGGGTGATGACCCTCTTCGAGATTCACCATACAAACAAACGACATTTAAAACTACAAACAATCATTCGAATTCGCCGCAAAAAATGCAGCTCTTTGGTTCGCTAATTAGTTTACATGAGTTCGAAGAGCCACGGGCATCAGATCCGTTCGGCAGCAGCTTTAACACATTAAAGGGCAACCTGATAACGGATCTCAATCAGAGCTCATTATGGCTGGAAGATGAGTTTTTTAAACTTGGTTTTCGACCGCAGGACGAAATTACGACTGAGCTGTAGTAGTTTATATACATAAGTTTATTTTATTTTTCTCAGTCAATTTAAAAATAGTAAAATAATAATAAATTAATTATTGAACTATTTTGTAAATAAATAATAATAATAAATTTTGCACATACATTATGTATAACTAAATAGAAAGGCAGTTTTACTGCCAAACTAACTGTAATTACATATAAGTAAGCATAAAAAGAAAAATATTGTTTCACATGAAATATGAAATATTTCTCATTTATTTTTCGAAAATGAATATTTTTATTTTTAATAACTAAAATAAAGAGACTATTGTTGAGTTTGAAAAGTAAAAAAGAAAAGAGTTTTTTTTTAATTTTCAACTTTTTCCACACACTTTTGTTCCTTGATGCCTTTTGAGAACCTCAATTCGAAAAAAAAATAATCAAATACTACACACAAAGTGTAACACAATTGTTGGAGCAAAAACCAGACTATTTTTCTGCAGGATTTTCATGTGCCGAGTTCGAAACCTTCAAATTGCTGTCCGTTGCTTAGGCAGAAGGTCATCCCGCCAACCCAATTTTACTGTCAGAATCGTTTTGGATTGTTCGTATATACATAGCATCGATCTTTCATGACACCTCAAACAATAAAGTCCAACTCAAATCCCAGCTCCGTCGCAGCTAAGCATAACACCGCCAAAATAACTGATTAAACGAATGTTGTGTTGACACATAGCAGCATCTTGCTGGAACCACATCGTACCTCAAAATTACATACTGAGATTATATAGCGCATAAGAGCTGCCTGTGTCAAAATAAAATATGATTCAAAAAGAACCCAACAGATGACACACCCATACAACTCTGCGATCTCAGACCTCATCAATCTCAGCTACATTAACAGGATTCCTCTGCAAAATTTCTCAGTTTTACTGTCAAAGTCCTGAGGAAAAAACATTTTGGATTCGTTTGCCCAGTTTTTAATGAATCGAAATCTCTTATCTCATTTTCCTGAACGCATTCCTTAAAAAATAGAATAGATATGGTGTTGACAGGGAAGACGAACAAAGTGCGTCTCACAAATTATGTCTGTTTGTCGGTCTTTCAACTTCCCGTAGAAAATATTTTTTAGAAGCGAAAATAACGGTTCCTGCCATACCAAATTTTGCAGCCGTTAATGGGTGTGTTCCTTTGGCCTCCAATATATACTGCCAAGTACATACTTCTGGCTGCAGTCAACCACTTTTACTCTTTGGTCGAAGATATTCAGTAATGTAGTAACTGAATGTATCAACAAAAGAAAAGGATCAGTAAAAAGAAATTACGTGGTAAATTATTCATGTTGATGTTTTTTTCTAATTTAGGATAAAATATAAAAACAAACAACCAACATTTCATTAATAAAGGTCATGTTCCTTTGGTGGTGGCGAAGCACTCACGAGTACTTTGCTAGCCATTTTCAATGCAACGCACAGAATACTCGCCATGAAAGCACGATAAGTTGGTAGTACTAAATCATCGTTTGGATCTACCATGAGTAGTTCGCCACCTCCAAAGGAGCATGGCTATTGAGGTAAGATTTTAGGTTTAGGGGGGTTCACATTCTCAAATATGTTTGACACATATGGCTTGATGAATGTTTGATGGATTGAAACCATTTGCGTTCACATTTGTCAAACATGCTGTCAAACATCAGTTCTCTTTAGAACTTTAACTATGGCTAACGTTTTGATTGCAGCTCTCGTAATAGATCAAAAAAACTTAGGAATAGCTAAAATAGCGCTTTTTTTGTTTTGGTTTTATATTCTTCGCTTTTAATATACCACATATCTGGTAAACTTCTATATATTTCAAAAAATTCTCTTCAATAATTGCAATTTCCTGTTACAGCCATTTTTCTCCTTCTCTTTTGATGCGCATACCATGAAAACTCTTCTAAAATTAATGTGGTTTTCCAGTCAACCATTTCAGATTTGGGGGTCAGATTCCAGATCAATCGTGGTAACTAGAACGAATCGCGATTGATCCTTTTTTTGTAAAGGTGTAGGTGATTTGTCTGTGTTTACTGATGTAAGTAGTGATAGTATATGTAGGGAAACATTCCTACAAGTATTTTTTTCCTAGGGAAAAGTTTTTTCTTTAATACAAAAATATTATATATTTGGCTTTATTTTCTTGATGAAACTGGTGAAAAAATGCGTAAGAAAAAATTCTTACAAAACGTTTTTTTTTTTCAAATTATAAAAGAACATTTTTGTGTTTAAATTGTAATTAATTTCAACTACGCGAATACTTTCACCTGCCTTAATTTATTGAAATGGAGATTAATGAGAGAACCCACACTGCCGCTATGCAAATCTTTGAACATTCTTCAGTCGTCGCATATTCGCGCGAAGGTTTAGCGCCGGTTTGGGAGCCTTTATTGATTTGTTTCATAAGAAAAAACTCAAAAGTGGGACTGACTTTTAATCTTGAAATTATTAATATCCTGAGGCCATTTTGAAATTATGACAAAATATAAGAAAGAAAAGATTTACGCATTCTTTTCTTGACTTCATTTAAATGAATGTGATATTGTACATTATTTTCTTCAATCAAATTGAAATCAAAAAAAAAAATACAAATTAGGGAATTTTTTGTTCTCTAGCAGGATTTTTATTTTGTTGGTATACTATCACTGCTTATAACATGATTTGGCCATCGATCGGATCCATATATCCACAGGAATCCCGTCCATCCAAAATCCAAATCAAAGGAGAAGGTATCGGTCGATGGTGAGGAAGAAGACAATGAACATGAAACATGGCCACTACATAAGGATTACTATGGAATTTTAATAAAAATAATTTAATTTTCACAAAAAACAATGGACTAACCCATATGTTTCCACAATGCCTTTCATTTCATATGAAACATTTATCCAATTTAATCACTAATTGACTCCGAACTCAAGAAGTCAATGGTTAACGGTAATGAGGACAATAAAGACAAAAATTTCACTAATTAAACTTCATTATTTGTATTTATTTTTTTAAACAAATGCCTTATCAAAAGTAAACAATGCTAGCGAAAGGCCAAAACGAATTTAAACTGACGAGGAGAGGACGACGTTTAGAAATGTCAATTTGGTTTGTGTGCAAGTGTGTGTGAAAGTATGTGTAAATCTGCCAATAAATCGAGATTTGAAAGATCAATCGAGAAAAAAAAAACAGACCACGAAAAAAATCAATTTTTTTGGTTGTTAGGAACGTAAAATCTGAAAAAGATCAAGTTGACCCCCATAAAAATCAATTTTTTTGGTTGTTTGGAAAACCACATAAATTTCCTCCTGGTTTGATGAGAATGTGTTGGAGATATCCAAACATGTTCTGGTTCTTAATCAAACGGACCCATCACCCAATAATAAACATATGTATCCATCTCTTTCTAAATCTTTTGAAACTAACTGACGCTAAAACTTTACGCTCTATATAAAAAAAGTATCTTCAATAAATAAATCATCAATTAAATAACAAACCTACCTGTAAAAGTGTATCAAAGTTCAACTAAAAGCACTTTGAAAGGCTCAAGGCCCAATGGAACACTGCAAATTAAATTTTTTTTCTCGAAAACGGCTCCCACGAATTTGATTAGTTTTTCTACGTGCTAAGTTTATGGTCCGGGCATCCGTGCAATTATTTATGTCTGAAAAAGCGCAGAGACTTCTCTTAATTATTTGCTACAATTGTCATTGTCAATGGTTCGTCGAACAGCAAACAGCATACTGCAGTAAGAAATTTTTGTTTAAACGCAAAAAAATAGTCAGTGTGGACCGGCACCGGACGGTGCACACAAATTTGTGTGTCACATTCAACGCACACCTTCCGAGGAGGGAGCACAACGTACTTTTTATTTTCAAAAACAATTTTCCACTTTTTTTCGTGCATAATAAAGGGTGCGCCATCAAACTTTTTTTTTTCAACTAGTGCTTATTTCGTGAATGGTAACACTTAGCTCATTTCTGATTTGACAGATAATTAGTTTTATCCTTCCGCTGAACGAATATGGTTGTGTATACGCTTCGCTAAGTGGGCCTGCGATCGACTTAGAGAAGATGCCGATTTTGCCAAAAAAATCATCTTTTCAGATGAAGCTCATTTTGATCTTGGCGGGTAGTAAAAAAGCAAAATTGTCGCATTTGGGGCACAGAAAACCCGCACGCATACATTGAAAAGCCGATACACAAAAAACGAGTCACTGTTTGGTGCGGATTTTGGTCCAGAGGCATAATTGGGCCATTTTTCGAAAATGAGCAAGGAGTGGCCGTTACAGTCAATTGCGATCGTTATCGGGCCATATTGAACGAATTTTTGTTCACAAAAAATTGAAGAGGAGGATTTTGGCAACATTTGGTTTCAACAGGACTGAAGACGGCGCTACGTGCCACACAGTCAAAGCTACACTCGATGTTTTGCGCCATTTTCAAAAAAAAAAAAAAAAGTTATTTGGCGGACCCTTTATATGGGCTTTTTCCGAAGATTTTGAAAAAAAAATAACAACGGGAATCTCGCTGATTAGATGATACCTTAAAACACGTCACACGGGTGACATGGGATTTCCTCTGCTCAAAGTAACTTAGGGAATGCAAATTTTACATCAAAAATTTAGATATAATTTTCAGATTTTTAAATAATACCCCCGCTTTTAAAAAGATAAAAGTCAAAACCACCCAAAATGCATCAACAATAATTTGACTATCGACGATTTTTTTTTTATAAATATGTGTCAGGGATATCACGACGTCTTTCCACAAAATACTTCAATCCTGACAATGAATGGCTGATGTCGCAATCTATTTTGAAAGTACGTATTGTTTTTGTCTCAACTTATTTTCAATAGGTATGTTTACAAACCGTTAAAATATAAAAACTTTAAGATATAATAATTGATAATTTGATAATAATAATAATTAAAACATTCATTCCATTGCTTAAATTTAAAACCAAATTAATCTAAGCCATAGCAATATTTAATTTTAAAAAAAATATTTTATAGAAATAAAAAATGTTCATTAGCCGTGTTCCTTTGGAGGTGGAGAAGCACTCACGAGTACTTTGCTCTTTGCTAGCCATTTTCAATGGAACGCACAAAATATCATCTACTCGCCATGAAAGCACGAGTAGTTAGTTGGTAGTACTAGATTATCGTTTGAATCTACTCATGAGTATTTCGCCACCTCCAAAGGAACACGGCTATTATCATTAATTATAAAAAAATATAGATATTTAGTACAAAAAATTAATGAAAACATTATATATTTAATCCAAATTTATATTACTTACAAGTAAAATTAGCTTATGTTATAATGAAAAAAATTAAATGAATATATTTTTTTATTGTATGTAATTTAATTAAAATGTAAAATATGTATGTCAAATTGATTGTTTTTTTTTTTTTTAACGAATAGCAATAAAAGTTTTAAAACTATTGTAGTGTACAATGTAGATTATGTTTGTATATTTATATATATATTTGTAATTTAAACAAAATTTATAGGAAACTCAATGCGCTAGTCAAATAATAATTAAAATTTAATTAATATACGAAAAAGAACCTACTTAAGTAGATCAAGTTTTATTTTAAATACATTATAATTACCCAAAATATTTAAAAACGACCAATAAATAAAGTAAAATAAAATATGCAAAAATCAATTCTACTTTTGTAATCTACGTGGTCAATGTTGTTTGATTAATGAATAATCGTTGCAATAACAAACAAAATTCAAAAAAGGTAAGTTTGATTGTTAAGAAAAAATTATAAGTGTAGGCTAAATATGAATACAGTCTTTCCATAGTAACGATACCCTCGCCAATAGTTCAATATTCCTGTTTGGTAACTTAAATTTTCAAGTTTAAAGTCTATCTATTGTTTGCTTGTATACATTTTGCTGAGCTGGCTAAACACTTTCAAAAAACACGGCTGTTATGTTAAGCATAAACTGGTGGTTTTACCACAAACATCAAAAGTTGGTAGGAAATATCGGGCGATCATCACTATCGTAAACAAAATCTGTATTTTTTTAATATGAACATATTTACCACGAACAAGGTTTGCCTATCAAACGTCACTTTTGCCTCCCAACATACATTAGTATTATCTTAGGTTATTGTTGCTTCACAACAAAAAATCAATGTTGTATTTATCTTATATTATATTATAATATTATTATTAATTATTATTTATCTTATAATATATTTAGTATATTATTGTTGCTTCCCAACATACAAATTATAAAGTATATCATTCATAATATGAATCATGCTGCAGTTGTTATCTAAACTGTATCACTAGGTTTGTTCGTTGAGCCCTGAAGTCACCCTGGGGTCGCCCCAAAGCGTTTTTTGAAAAACCTGAAGCCACCCTGGTGAAAAAATTCTGTGTTTTTTGAGTCGCCCTGAACTCGCCCTGAAGTAGAACTAGGTATTTTGCTGCGGCGAGTTGATGTAAAGCAAAAACTGCCAAAGTGACATGAGTTGTTATGCATGTTTTGTTGTGGACTTACGTGCTGCAGGTTATTGTTAATTTTTGAAAAACAAATCTAAAGAATATACAAATTTAATTTTATGCTAATAAATAGCAATATAAAATGGAAACGGTAGAAGTTGTTTTTATTAATTTTTAAGACATATTTTATTTATTTAAGCACAGAACTTCTTTTTCTTGCTTTAAATGACAACAGCCCTTGAGCTTTTTTTGAGAACCGAAAAACCCAGGTTGTCAAGAAAACCTGGGTCAACCCTGGGTAAAGTTCAACGAACGAAGCTACTGTTACAAAGTTTGTTTACTTTCTGTCATCTGATTTCTGTTGATTTATTCGAGCCATGTTCACATTGTACAAGCACAATCAAAGAGTTTGTTTAAACTCTGAAAAGCTTTCGACTGACGTCTATGCAGACTTCCCAATATTCTCCGTGTTTTATATAAACTTCTATAATTAAAAACTCCTATTTAAGAAAAGAAAAACAAGCAAGTTTTATTTCGTACAAAAAATTGTTAACCTTAATCTACTCAAGCATAATAAATGGTTTTTCTGTCTTAAGGCAAATAATTGGCCCATTCATATGTGTATATAATGTGAAATTCAACATAATGTATTTGCATGATATAATCATAAAACAAACTTAACAGCTCTCTCATTCGTCATCATATTCTTCTTCATCAGATTGTGTTTCGTCGGTTTTGTCATTTGCAGTCAGATACTCGTCAACGTACTTCCTCTCGTTGACCAACTTTGAAAGCTCTGCTGCATCATAGCCAATTAGCATCTTCAGGTCACAATCGAACTTATAGGCAAACCTCTTGCCGGAAACCTTTGAAATCATATCGCCATCGTAATAGTATCTCAAAGCCCGTGATAGCTTTTCGTAATTCATCGCTGGTTTATTCTTCTTCACGCCCCAAAGTCGGGCAACGCGCTCCGGATCTAAGAGTTTAAATTCACCCTCCAAGCCAACCCACTGTATGATCTCAGTGTGCTCGCAGTCAGTTAAGATTTCCAACAAAAATTGCCAAAGCTGCATTTGGCCATTGTTACCTATTCCTCCTTGTCCGTTAACTACACAAATGCTCCGATTGTTATAACATGGAGTTTTTCGCATGATTTTCTGCTCTCTATGTGCCGGCGAACTGTTGCTATCTGAGAATTCTTCTCGTTCCGCTTTGGGCACAACGGACACCACAACAGACACAAATTTGCACTCCTTCAGAAGCTGAAGATGAGTCCAGAATACATTTCCTTGGTCATTGGGCACTTTTTTGCGGAATTCTTCATGTGTTAAGGAGCAAAGCTGTTCACCGGTTATATTCCAATCGACTCGGCTGATGTCAGTCTTTAAAGAATTAACAAATTGCCTTATCAGGATTTAATATTTAAGAAAAAAGAAAGTTGCTTACCAAATTGAACTGACGCACTGCCCATTGGAGCCAGTGTTTTACATGAGGCACTGTCCAGTCATTGGGATCATCAGGAATCTTTAATCGAGCTTGTTCTTTTTTAAACTTTGTATCCAGCGCCCAATTGAGGCATGGTTTTTGTTTTTGATCGTTTGTGGTTTCTTGTTCTTCAGTTGTTTCATCGACGGAATCGCTGTCTTCATTTACTTCGGTTTTATTATTTTTTGATGATAAATTAGCCTGGGTTCCAAGAGTCTCTGTATTGAAGAGAACATTTATTAAAACAAAGGAAATAGTTTAGTACTTAATTATTAATCCATAAGACATTTAATCGCATTCAAAATCAATTATCAAATAGCCTAAATATCCATAACTTCATTTTAAGACATTTGTTGCTTTAACTTTTGCAATATCAGACTAATATAATACCAAATTCGATCAGCACACCTGAGTTGAATTCAACCGCGGAATTACTTCTACTATACTTTCGCACATAATTTGCCGCATTCTCCACACCTTTTAGCATTTTGATCCCGTAAAACCTCTCCGATGACAAAGCACTCCTAATTAGCTCAGATTATATTGAATCTCAATTTAATTTTTAATACTTTGAAAGACTTGTTGCACTTCCGGCAGGAAGAATATCAAACCTCAAACTTGTGCTGTCAAAGTTAAAATCTCATAACAATGTTCAATTTTCTTACCCAATGCTGCGTCCGTAGGCTTGAGAACATCAACGATGTTGATACGCTGATTGGTTGTTTGGATTTGTACGTTGATCTGAACCAGGCCTTCACCTTTGACGCACTGGTCGACAAGATTTTTATGAGGTTCGAGCTGTTCCGAACAAAAAAATATATATGTAGTTAAATGTACATTTGTTTGTCATTCAAATTCACTAACAATTTGTGCATCTTGAAGCCAAAAGCTGTACTTTTTCAATTCGACACCAATTTTTTGTTCAAGAAGAGTCCTAAGAGCAAAATCAAATTATGTATCAATACGGCCATGCAATTGTAAATCCAAATTTAAAACTTACTTCAATGAACTAAGTGGCTCCCTAATGTCCATGTGCAGGATGATAATATCATCGGGTTCGTTTTCTTCATCGTGATCGCCCATAAAAAGATTGTCCTGTTGAAATATCTCACCGGAAATAATTCCATCTATGGATGCAGGAAAAGGGATGTAGTCGATCAAACACACAAGACAATTAGGGGGAAATTGTACAAAACAAACATGGAAGATTTACCCAAGTCAGATCCGTTTTCGTAACGGGATAATATATCTTCAGATAAATGTTCAGTTAAATCTTGTGAATCCATTATAATAGGTTCAATTTTTTAAGATTATTTATAAGTTACAACATTTTGATTCAGGTAATTGGTAAATAATAAATAAAGTTTGTATGCAAGCACGAGTTAAAAATGTCAGATTTTCGGAAAAATCAATTCGGAGTTTTTAATTGGTATAAAATGAATGAGTTCAGACTATATTCATTATAAGCGGAAGTTTTTATGCAAGTAAATTAAAAAAAAAAAAAACAAATTATTTACTGCTTTTAAATGATGGGAGCTTTGTTCTCGTATCCATTTTCACACGAATAAACTGACAATCGTATTTATAATTTTTGTCTAACTTTAGGGAGACGCACAAAAGTTATAAATAACCATGTTTAATTGGCTAAAACTTTTCTTCCTTATTATAAGTACGGCTGTGAGTACTTTCAGTTTGTTGGAGAGAAGGGCATGAAGTAAGTGGGGTGAACAAAATCTCCCGTTCACATATTTGATGAGATTTTCTTAGACATATTCCTTTTCACAATTAAAACAAAACAAAATCTCTAGCGACTTTTTTCATCGTTTTGAAGGGGACTTTATTTTCTGAGTGTGTGCGTCGGTATGAATTTTAGTCTAAATCATCTTTCATCCTTAAATAAATCGCAGTTTTTCAGCATGAAATGAAAATAAAATGGATTATAGTACCTTTAGCTTTGATTGTCAATTTTCGCAGTCATGACTTGCTGGTTTTTTCTCTTGAAATTGTTCTCCTTTGAAGTAATTCTTGAAATTTGTTTTAGCCCTATTAATAAAAAAAATGCTTATTCCACCTTAATTCTTTAATAAAGTTAAGCTACGGATTAAAATATTTCATTAATAAAATAAAAAAAAGCTAACGTTACCAAACCCACCTGTCTTTATCAGTTTTCAATTGTTTATGGGGCATATTCATAGTCACTTTTAGACTCCAGTTTATCTTAGGCCTGGGTTTATCCTATCTAAATAACATTGAATAAACCCCAGTCTAAGATAAACTAGGGTTTAAAAGTGACTATGAAAAACGCAAAAGCATCATGAAGATACAAAAATAATTATCACAAAAACATGTTCACCCATTTCTATTTCATTAAATTTCTTTTCATCCATGGCAGAGGCAGACGGCAGACAAAATAACAATACCTAATTGTAACCAATGAAAAAAATTAAATGTATCTGTCAAAGTAGAGAATATTCCATTTACACTAGCTCTTGACTAGGAACAGAAAGATCGCATTCCAATAATTCTAGATCGAATAAAGAAACAACAAAAAAGTATATCCGGAATATTCCAGAGAATAAAGAAACGCAAAAGCGGTGTTCCAGATATTCCGAATATTCGGAATAAATAAAGAAACACACCCATTGTGTGTTATGTCCACCTCTTGTATCCCCGTTTAGGTTACCTCCAACAATTGCTATGAGTTTTCTAATATTTTCCTTGAAATATATTTTCCTGGCCAGCATTCATTTTTACACATCAAAAACACCAAAAGAGAAAATTCCAATTTAAAATGAAACTACAGAAAATATCTTTCCCCGATTTTTTTTCCCCGTGTGAAATAGTTTTGAAGAAATGCTAAAACATTTTTTGCAACTTCTTTCGTTGTGTGAAAGAAGACTTCAATGCGCAACTTTCTTCCATTCTATAATTCTTGAACACGTCCATCGGAACAGCAATTCGTTCGACGCTTCTTATACCTCTGAACGTAACCATCCCTTCCACTGATGTGTCATTTCTTTCCGAAGCGGTGTGTTGGCTTTTCTGGATTAGTTAAAGGAAAAAAGAGAAATATCTACCGGCATTTTTGTAGTTTTTATTAAATTTTCGCCCACTATGAAGCTATTTTCGATAGTTTTGATTGCAATCTCAGCAATCGCCCTTACCCATGCGGCAATTGATGCTGAAGTTGTAAATAAAAACGTGGAACGCACCATCGATTTATCATCTCAACTTGTGAAGACTTCATATAAAATTATCTTGGAACATTCCGCAAAGAAAGGCATTACCGCCTACAGCCTTGTTATACCACGCAATGATCGTCAACATTTAGCCTTTATTTCGGCAAAGGATTCTTCGAAAAAAGAATTAAAATATTCCGAGAAGGAAACCAGCAATGGAGTTGAGTTTCTATTGACATTCCCAAGTGCCGCTCCCACTCAGGTCGTTTATGTGGAAACTGTATCAACCAAAGCTTTGAATCCCCATCCAGCTAAGATAAGTCAATCTGAAAAGCAATTGGTGAGGTATTTCGGCAGCGTGTACTTCTACAGTCCCTATAAGACTCTAACCCAAAAGACAACAATTCATTTGAGCTCGCAGAACATCGAGTCCTACACGCAAACAAAACCAGTGGCTGTCTCTGGAAGCACCATCAGCTATGGACCATTCGAAAACATCGAAGGTAAGTCAGAAATCTACAGATAAGCTTTTAAAATAGATTTCTAAAACTTTTCTTTCTTACAGCTCTCACCACTGCGGAACTCATTGTCCATTATGAAAATCACACTCCCTTCTTATCTGTGACACGTTTGGAGCGTACTTTGGAAGTTTCCCACTGGGGTAACATTGCCGTAACCGAGAATATCGACATGGTTCACTCCGGAGCGGAGTTGAAGGGCTCTTTCTCCCGTTACGAATTCCAAAAAGACGCTCGAAGCGGCCAGGCGGCCGTCAAGTCTTACAAAACCATGCTGCCAGCATCTGCCACAGGTGTATACTACCGCGACACAAATGGAAACATCTCCACATCCAACATGAAGGTTCTCCGCGATTCGGTTGAGTTAGATCTGCGCCCACGCTTCCCACTTTTCGGTGGCTGGAGGACTTTCTATACTTTGGGCTACAATGTCCCCTCATTCGAATACCTCTTCAACTCGGGCGAGAACTTCCTCCTCAAGATGCGCATCATTGACCACATCTACGATGACATGGTCGTCGATGAAGCAACCGTTAAAATAATTCTGCCCGAAGGAGCCACCAACATCAAGCTGATCACGCCTTATTCAGTAAGTCGTCTACCCGACAGCTTACACTTCACCTACCTGGACACTTTCGGACGTCCAGTGATCTCTTTCAACAAGAAGAATCTCGTCGAGAATCACATTCATGACTTCAACTTGAAGTACAACTTCTCACGAATCACAATGTTACAGGAGCCGCTGTTGGCTGTTGGATTCTTCTTTGCACTGTTTGTCCTCGTCATTGTCTGCCTTCGCTTGGATTTCTCGATTTCGAAGGAAAAAGAGCAGCACGCACACAAAGAATAAACCTATTTCTGTCTAGTTTTCTTTTAATTTTATTTTTTTTCAACTAAACACGCGAAGCAAATGCATTTTATAAAATAAGCTGCTTTGGGAGTGCAGCATCACCATCGTTCTTGAATTCGTATTAAGGCTCCTATTATTATAGGATAAAAGCGAACAATAAAAATAAATAAGAACATTTTTGTTTTTCATTCAAGAAGCATCCTTAATAGTCTTGACGGTTCTTAAACATCTTGGTTTGTCGGACGATGGATGGAGAAACTCCCGAATTTTAAGTTTAAGTCGTAAGTTATACCCGAACAACATTCTACCCGGAATGGTTGACATATCACTTATCGCGTATTGTGAGTCTTACCCGAAAAATGTTAATGTTCGAAAAATTCTCCATATTGTGAGCAGTTATTTAAGGTCAAATTAAACGCCATTAAAAGGTTACAATTTCACTTGTTTTTTGAAGGCGATTTGAAGCGGAATCATAGAAGGACGAGACCAGAGAAATTCCAATTTATAACAGTTTATGGCCATTTATAGTAGGCGTGCGTTGACGCGGTTCGCGTGACCTTTTATAAACCAAAACTGTTGAAATTGGCATGGCTAGTGTCACTTCCCATTTAGGAATCATCGTTCGAGCACACAATAGCTTTAAAAAATCCAGGCGAATACAAAATTTTAAGGTGAAATATTATTCGGGTGAAACTTACAATAAGATTTTATGTGTTTCAGCAATTGGACGAACAACGGAAGTGAACCTTTACGATTAAGTTTGGATTTAAAAGAAATATTCAATATAATTTTTTGAAAATTCAATATTTCGAAAACGATTTTTTTTGAAATTCAATTTTTAACTCCACATTGATTCAAATTTTGTTCCTTAACAATGTATGTGAATCAATATTTTTTCTTTATTTTATAAATTCTATCGTAATAACCTTCGAAACTAAAAAAAAATGTACGAATTATTTTAGTATTTGCTGTCAAAAATTGCCAGACTCACTGAAAATTTTCCATAAGTATTTATTAAAGCACCGCTACATTTTTCAGCGGACAATAATAATTTTTAGTTTTGAAACTTAAAAAAATGGGACGCGCGAAACATTGTTCTGAAGAAGAACGCCGTTTGATTTTGCAACTAAGAGAAGAAGGTAACATTTTCGATTTTATATATTGCAAATGCAGTTCATCGTTCTCCGTGTGTTGTGTCTCGAGTATTAAAGGACCACGCTTCCCAGGACGTCCAAAGAAAACTTCACCTAATCTGGACAGAAAAATAGTTAGAGAAGCCCTTAAGGATCCATTTGCAACATCCACCTTGATAAAAACAAATTTGTCGTTGGACGTTAGCTCCCGAACGATTCGCCGACGTTTGCAAGAAAAAAATAGCTAGGAAAGATCCATTGCGAAGAAAAACGAACATTAAGCAGTGCATTGAACTCGCAAACTGGAGAAATATTTTGTACAGCGACGAAACCAAAATAAATTTGTTTGGATCTGATGGCCTCATTTATGTTAGAAGGAAAAAGAATGAAGAACTAAATCCTAGAAACACCATAAACACGGTAAAGCATGGTGGCGGTAATGTAAAAATTTGAGGGTGTTTTTCTTATAATGGAGTAGGTCTTATCTTTTGGATCAAAAATATTATGACCAAAGAAACGTACCTCCAAATATTGGAAAACATTATGCTTCCATTTGCAGAAGATAATCTGCCATTAGTGGGGACATTCCAGCAGGATAATGACCCCAAACACACTGCAAAAGTCGTGACAAGGTGATTTGAACAAAAGAATGTGTCAATTTTGCAATAAACCCCACAGAAAATCTTTGGAACGATTTGAAAAATAGAGTTTCATGCAAGAAGACCACAAATGCGGAGGCACTTTGGAAAGAAATCCAAGAACAATGGTAAGCAACACCTGTGGAAACATGTCAGAAACTAATTGACTCTATGCCAAGAAGGTGTGAAGTGGTTCTTAAGAACAAATGCAACCAAGTACTGACGTCTTCAAGTTACCCATTTACTCATGTTCTTATTAAAGTAGAATTTTAACTGATTTTTTGCTTCACCCTTAGGAAAGATCTGATTCACTCTTATTTTTTTGGCCAGGAAAAATGCGTCTCAAAATAGTTTTAAATCTATATTTTGCTTTATTAACTTTGTTTTTTTGTTAGAAAAATTCACAATACCACTTGGAAATAATATTAACTTATAATATTTGTAAGCATTTTAAGAAGTTTTTTTTTCAAAAAATAAAGACTTGTAATAAAATTGTAGTAAAAAAATGTCACTCTTATTATTTTGGCCACCACTGTATTTATTAACAATTACGATTTTTAAATTTTGTTCTTATAAAGTAAGATTTACTTAAGAAATTAGATGGTGCATATCTCGTGGGTATTTTAATCAATTTATTTTTAGTTTTGATGATTTCCAGTTTAAATAATATAATTGCCATTCAGCATATGTATGTACATACGTGCAATAAGAACACGGTGTTATATTGTAAATAGTATATACTCACAATATGTTATTGGCAGGCTCCCATAACTAATTTATTACAGGGCCCGTATAACGAATTACAAAACTAAAGGCAACAAAAAAAAATCGATACCCAAGAAAACGATAGTCATCATATAAACTGATTATGATTTACGAGAATGGATGCTTGAAAATATTTCTATATAAAACTAAAAAAAACCAGCAGAACAAAACCGCCAAAAGTAGTCGTAAAATAAAACGAGTACCGTTTAAAAATAACGGCCAAATTCCTAAACGCAAGATTTGCAAAGCAAAACACATGCAAAGCAAATGCAAGAAGCAAGTTGAAATGCCTAAAGCATAATGTCTGCAATTCACGCATATGACGTTTCGGAACGGACATCTACTATATTTGTTGATTGTTGCTGGAATAAATAATGGACTCCCAAACTAAAATTATTTTAATAAAGACGCTAGTGAATTGTTGCACCGCAACACAAATTAAAAAAAAAAATAATACAAATATAAAACAAAAAACTTGTTTATGAATTTTAGTTCAAAATACATAAAGTTCTTGATTTTACGCTTGATCTTTGCATTTACCTAAGTAAAAAACCTCCTCATGCGCTAATCGAATTGTTAACAACAATTTCACCTCCTAATGTGTCCAGTTTTTAAAAATTTTAGTAACTTTTCTTCATTTTTTTCACCCATTTGCTTAAAAAAAAAAAATAAAGTAAATTTAACACGCCAGAGCCAAGAAAATTCAAATGCAAGTGAAGTATGCGCAAGATATTTTGATCCAAAACACTCTACTTCCATTGATCCAGAGCAAGATAGCTGAGGTATAAGTGTGGGCTTGTTCCTAAAAACCGAAATTCAGTCTGCCTCAAGCGGGACCAAATTCCCGTTTTAGATTTTTTTCATTCGAATTAGCCTAGTTTAGCTCTCTATTTTTGCTTATGATAGAAAAATTGACAAACCTTAAGAGATCTGTTAGAGCATTCACATCTTCTTTGGAGTGAAGAGTTTTGAAGCCATTAATTTCGCCGCATCGATGAAGCAATGCTTTCCAATGGATCTCCACAAAAATTTTAGTAATTTTTTGTTAAATAATGTGTTTTCTTTGAAGTCATTTTAAGCGATGGCAAAAGATTAGGAAGATTTACCAAAAGAAGTAATAGACCGAAAATTTTCCCATTCATGCTTCTGGCATGAGGAGGATGATATAATACTATGGGTATTATCAGGTATTAAGGAAGTGAGAGTACAAGAATAAAGAAGGTACCTACCATAAGAAGATCACTCATTCAAACACAAACATTATATTTTATTTTCTTATTTTTATTTAAACTTTTTAAAATAATTTGCAAAAAGACAACATAATACATTTAATAGAATAACATTTTTTTCCCATAGCTTTGCAAGGAAATTTCAACTCTTAATTTGTTTAATATTTAAGATGGAAGAAAAGAGTAAAATATGTAAATTTATTATTTACTCCTAAGAAAGTTATAGTTTTATTCTTCAATTAAAAACTCTCAAGGCAATACAAACTTGATATCATATTTTATTATATAGCAATATTAATTGAATTGTATTTAAATAATATACTTTATTATAAAAAAAAAAAACTACGAAAGAAATAAAACGATATATTCATTATTAAATTTCATTGCTTAAATTTTATTTTTAAATTGTTTCATATTTTTATGATTTTTTAATCTTTGTTCGGATATTTACAGTAAATACTAAGATTATAAATGTGATTACATAAAAAAGAATAACTAAATTAATTTTTAACCAAAAAAATAATATAAATCAGGACAAGATTTAAGGGGAACATTATTAAATATTGCAAAAAGAAACTGATAAACCAAATGTTTAATGACTGACGTAATAAAATTAACTAACTGGAAATTTTATTTTCGTGAGTAAGGTTCCTTATTTTTTTATGAATTAAAATACAAAATTAATACGATGTATTGTGTTTTTTTTTTTTAACTTAAACTTCAACCTTAAATGGAGATCCGGGAATATGTTCATCACCCCATTTGACTATGAGAATATAATCGCCACGCTCTCGCACCATGTAACTGACATTGTAGTTGTTGAGTCCTGTGTGTTTGATGTTGAATTCTTCGCAAGGACCCTTTGGACCATACATGCCAACATATAGAATGTTGTTACCTGATTGAATGAATTTTAAGTAAAGGAAAAGAAAAACAAAATAAATATTTATAAAACCTACCCGCATCTGTAGCACTGATTGTGAATTGATTTTGTTTGCCCATAAATCCTCGTTTCAGACCCATGCCTTTCGAATTGATTTTGGTAGCGTCAGACTTGAAGATCGGGATGTGAGCGCCAGTGTTCTTGCCACTCTTGGCTATTTTGGCAACCGTGTCTACAATAACTGTGGATGTTTCCTGGGCACCTTCGTCGGCAAGTTTATCTCCTATAAGGTCAAGTGAAGAAATAAGAAAAAAACTTGGTTAAATCAATCAAAAGGTTTTTACCTGTGCAACTGATCTTGAAAGGTGATCCAACGATGTGCATGTTGTTATACTTAATCGAAGCATAGTAGTCACCAGGCAGAAGGGGTGTGTACCTACATTTATAGCCCTCCTCGACTTCCGTACAATCGAGAGACACCTTCGAGGGGCCATCAATTGTGACAGATAACGAACCAACACCAGCATTACATGTGTTAATGATGAAATCTGCCTTGTGGCCTGACTTCACTTCCTCCAAGCCCAGTCCGCTGGCATGTACAGCAGCTGGATCGGCTACATCCTTGCCAACCTTGATCCTGAATGGTGATCCAGGTATGTGGACTCCATTGAACTTAACATGAATAGCATGGATTCCATTTTCACGCGGGTAGAAACGAACTGAGTACATTTCGCTATCGATCACCTGGATGAAGCAATCATCATCGGTGCCCGATGGAGCAACAATCTTTGCATCGAGCTCACCCTTGGCACCGTTTTTACGAACCATAAACTGGTAAGGCGCATCGGCTTGAATATTTCCTTGTGGGAATTGTTGGACTTCGAGCTTGTGAGCGTCGCCTTGTTCGGGAGAAATGTACACCTTGTAAGGTGAGTCTGGAATATGGCGGTCATTGAATTTCAAGCCAACACGGTATTCGCCTGGTTCGGTGACTTTGTAGGAGACATCACAAGAACCATCTTTGCGATCCTTGAATTCAATTTCAGCCTTGCTGGGTCCTTCGACTGAGATAGCAAGGGAGCCACCTCCAGCTTCTCGGGTCCACACATTGAATTCGGAGGGTGCACCAACTTGACCTCGTTCCAAGCCAGGACCGCCAGCCTTAACCAAATGCGAACCAAAGTCCCTAAGAGGGCCAACTGTGAACTGGAAGGGTGATCCAGGGATGTGCATTTCCTTGTAGCGTACAGAGACGGTATGGATTCCAAGTTCCTTTGGAACGAAATGGACCGAATATAGTCCGTCTTCAACTTCTTGGATTTCAGCGTCTTCAGTGACATTACTGGGAGAGGTAACGCATGCTGCCAGATCGAAAGATGTGATACCGGGCATCTTAAAGGTCAATTTGCACTGACTTCCGATTTCAGTGAGTGGCACTGCATCACGCTCACGCTGAATCTTCTCACGCTTCCTGTTCGAACCTTCACCTGTTACTTTCACAGTAAATGGTGATCCTTCAACATGATGATCGGCGAACTTCAGATTCACAATATAGTAACCAGGCTCGGTTGGCTTGTAGGAGATGCTAAGTGTTCCATCATCCTGATCGGTGCACTGAATCTCAGCTTTACTGGGCCCTTCAATGGACAGCGACAGACCACCATAACCAGCATTGCGGGTGTCGACGGCAAAAGTGTTATCAGCATGAGTTTTACCCTCTTCTAGCCCCTTGCCAGACACTTTGACCTTTTTGGCATCACCAACTTCACGTTCACACACGGTAACCTTGAATGGTGAATTCGGGATATGCTTGCCCATGCGTTTCACCGAAACCAAGTGTTCACCGGTTTCACGGGGTGTAAAGGAAATACCAATATTACCACTTGGCATACGTTTCAGGAAACATGGTTCCTCAAGACCTCCAGGAGCTTGAATTGAGGCATTTAGCGCCCTTAAATCATCATCGGTGATCATACCCGGAAGGGTGACTTCAGAACAGGAACCAACGGAAATCTGATTACGCTTGCGACCCTCACCAGTAATTTTGGCAAAGAAAGGTGATCCCTTGATGTTCTTATCACCGAAACGAACTGCAATTTGGTATTCGCCAGGGGCAGTTGGAAGATATGTAACTGAAACTGTACCATCCTTGTTGTCATGGTAGCGAATCTATAAAGAAAAAAAAAACAAAAATATATGTCACGTCCGCAATTTGCGAGTGTAAGAAGTTCATTCTTACATCAGCCTTGCTTGGTCCTTCAACAGCTAGAGAAAGACCTCCAGCACCGGCTCCCTTGGTAGAAATGGTAAAGTTACATGGCTCTCCAGATACACCATGAGTTAAACCAGTTCCGTAGGCGGTAACGTATCCCGATGAAATTGAATCAACGTGGAATTTGAAAGGTGAACCTTTGTTAAGAAAAGATAAAATAAAAATGGTTATAGAATGTATGTAGGGGTTATGGAGTTTTGTTTCGTACCTTGAACTTGTTCTCCATTGTATTTGACAACTAGCTCGTGAATGCCTTCCTCTTTGGGATCGTATTTAATCGATACGGTACCATCACGGTTGTCTTCAATAACGGGTTGATCAACTTTTCCACTTGGCATTTTTACTTCAGCTAAAATTAAATTGTTTTTGATTAGTTTTTTTATTTCAATAATTTATAAAAAAAATAAATATGTATGTATGTACATTAAAGCTTTTGGTGATTCATTGGGTATAACTTATTTGAAATATTGTGTCCGGGTATTTAAGTGTTAAAACGTTCATTCGAGTACCCGTTTTTTGTTATTACACGTACCCAATATATGTAGATAATGCAAACGTTTCGTAACGTGTACGTGTGACACGTAACGAATTACATGGAACGTATTAGGCTGTGTTTGTGTTGGAGCTTCGATAAACGATTCTAGCATCGATTCAAGAACTTTTTACATTGATTTGTTATTGTTTGATGCTCGAATCGATTCTATAATCGTTTAACGTCCAAGTTATGCACATTCTTACACGTAACGTGGTACATGTTTAGCCTGGGTTTTAAGATAAGATCCCCACCCCATAAGCCAACAATGTTATTGATCTTTTATTCTTACAGATAGAGCGGTATGCCATTATTCACCTACAAAATCACAACATACACCAACAATATTTATTCTTCCAATAAAATCAAATAAAAAAATTAAAGCAAACATTAAAAAAGAAACACCAAACAAACAGACTGCCATAATCAAGTGTTCAATTAATATCTCTCAACCGTTACAATATGTACCCCATATGGTTTCTATATAAGAAAATCCAAAAATAAAATTCAACCTCAACCATTCCAATATTATTTGTTGTTGTGTTGTGATTTTCAAGAGAATCTTCTTGCGGGAGGAGGTTTCACCTCACACTTCACGCATCCGATGCAGATTTGTAATTTTTATTTTATCTATGAAAGTGTGTATCATAAATCATTTGGAAAAGCGTACTCATTCCTTGCAACGAAACCGGAAACAGAACGAAAATAGTTGAGAGCCAGCGGTGTCGGCGGCGGCGAAACCTGTGGTGTCTTTGGTGTATGATATTATAAAATTATGTATGTCAATTGAGATTGAGAGTTTCCAATTAAAAGCGGGCAGAAAATTTGTTATAGGGTCGATATAGTATACAGGCTACCTGTTAAGATCGGTGGGAGGGAACGATTTGAGGATGTGAAATTTCTCAAGATGTGTATAGAATAAATGTTAGACGATGTGTAAAATCAACAAGCCTATGTAGAGGACATAAAGCTTGCTATGTAAAAGAACGGAGACAGGGATCTTTTTGGCAGAGATACAAGAAAAGCAGAGCAGATTATATTTTTGTTAGAATGAATGAATGAAAAATTTTTGTTTTGTATTTATATTTGCATCAGAAAAGATGTCAAATTAGTCAAATAAATCATGGACGACTAACCTCAAGAACTCACCTGATACTTGAAGATGAGCATAAAAAAGAGACTATGGTTAGAGCCTACGAACATTTTGCAAGGCTTATGGTTGGAATTTTAAAAATTTATCAAAATACTTTAAAAAAATAAATACAAAAAACTTATAATAAACTTCAAAGGAATATTAAACATTTACAGCCATATCAATAAAAAATGTTTGATTGCCTTCTTACTCACAAATCAACTAAAACGTTGATCAAAACTTGATTCATGAATTAGACTTTCTTATCAATAAAATTATAAACTGTATGCAATAACTAAATGACGCCTAGAAAAAAATCCCTACAAAAATCTACTACAATCAACAGAAACCCTATTTTCACCAAAGATTATAAATTATTTTGCACTTATACATTCTCATATTGTATGAGATTATACTCACACCCTTCCTCATTCAATCGGATATTTCGTGTACATAGCTAAAATGAAAATGACTTCACAGTATTCCATATTAATACTCTTTAGCTGTCACTTCTCAAAGAGTTGGTTTGTTTGCATAAATTAAAAAATCCAAAAAATAATAATGAACACAAATATAAAAAGGAAGAGGACAGAAAACTGGTCACCAGTACCTTATAGCAGCCATCACTTGTAAACTAACTGGTATGTGTCCTCCTCGCATGTCCCCTTCTAGGTCTTCTCTAACGATATCTATCAATTTCTTCATGCTATTTATATGTGATATATTTCTTCATGCTATTAATATCTGAAATTCCATTGACTAAGCTCAGATAATGGATCGAAACGCTTTTTGTAGATTTTTTTTTTCCGAGTTAGTGTAGGCTCCCACATATTCAACATAGCAATTCTATCCAAAAATGCACAGTATTTATATGCCATTTTCAGCTTTATTTAATTAAACATTTTTTTTCAAAACATTTTTGGCTACAATATTGTGGCAGCAAATAAAAAAAAAAAACAAATCAATTTTCAGAAGTGTCAACTTAATTAATAGTTAATACATCTACTTCGGTGAGTAAGTTTATTTAATTTTAGTCAACGTCAATTAACTTTAATTTTGTTTTATTGATGCAATTTTGAACTTAATTTTCTAATTAAATATAATTGAAGTTTGATTTGCGTTTATGAATATGGCTGTTAAACTTTCCGACTCCGAAAATGTATCTGTATCCTAAATATTAAGGAAGTGCTTGCCAATTGCCAATTTATAACAGTTATGTTTATAAAAGTACTAAGACGATGCGACTCCGTAGGGCCAAGGCCCTCCGACCGACGCCGGCGGCGACACGGTGGCCATACTTATTTCAGTCAACCAAAGTTTTTGATGTGTAAACATCTATACCGGGCGCCGGTAGAGTGAAATAAAAACGTGGACTTATTCCTCTGTGCGACGTTACGAGGTCACACTTTACGGTGTAGCATATCACTTTGCGGAAGTCAGCATAGTAGGATATTGGGTACGTTCAGTGACAAAAAACTGAAGATCCCCTTCAAGCAAACTACTCCGTTTTGGATCCAGGCCGGTAGTCAACAACGTATGGACGACTTCGCATACGGATCCAAATAGGGATCCCCTAAACTGCGCTTGGACAAAAGTTGATGTTTGCATATATTAACCGTGAGTCGCACTTACAAATTTTTTTACCGTGGCGCGAAGCGCATTGGTGCATGCACACCCGCTTTTAGTGGCTAAAAACTATTATAACTGTTATAAATTGGCATTTCTCTAGAGACGAGAGTAGAGACATGCCAATTTATAACCGTTATAACAGTTTTTTGCCATTGAAAGTTGGCGGGGATTAACACGCTTCGCGCGACTTGAAAACAAAATCTGGGTGCCTGAAGTAAGCTCACAGGTGGAGGGCCCCGGCACTGCGGGCCGCATAAACAGTACTTTTATAAACCAAAACTGTTATAATTGGCGTTTCTAGAGTCACTTCCTTTCTCTAGTCTCGTTGTAATAATAATCTCGGTTGCACCACACTTGAACATTGAATTTGGTATCTTTATTGATATTTTTGTTAATCATCCATGAATTTTGCAGACGCTTGTTGTTGTTACTAAATTAAAAAAAAATCTGTTTGTATGAGAGATCATATTTAAATGTAAAACAAGAAAACAAACGAATAGGTACGCATATTCGGTTAAAAATAATAATATATTTTTTAGGTAGATTTTATTTCATTAATATTGTTTTTTTTTTTGTTTTTGTGTTAAATTTAGAGTTTATTAATGCGCCATTGTGATTGGAATAGGAAATTGGTTAAATTTCTAAACTCAAAATATTTGCTAATCTGATTTCTACTTATTGTTTATCTTATACAAATATAAATATTTGTTGTTAAAAAAAATGATTCTAAATTTTATTTTGATGCAAATGGCACTTAAAGTTTAATGGGCTGTTTATTGATGTCATAAAATTAAAAGTGGTCGATGATGCAATCGAAAATATTTAGGTACATAATTTAAAAATATAAATAAATAATAATATTTTAAAATGGTTTCAATTGATTAAAAATTTTGGATGAAAAAGATGGTGCGGTATATGTAGATAATTTAAGGAAATTTTGCAAAACAGAATAGATTGCTAGAACAATTTTATTTTATAGTTTTGAACTGAAAAGAGCGTCATCTGATTTCTTCAATGAATAAAATCGTTTATAAACACAGAAACACAGTTTGTGTATGTATAAATGCTGTCTAACTTTAGAAATTAAAAATTAAGCATGTTTAGTTGTTGCCTAAAACTTATAGACGAAGAAATCAATTAACTAAACCTTGGCTATAGAGACATTGGGGCAACATTTTTAACAGCCTGACGTAAAGGTAGTTGACAATAAACCAGCTGAACACACTTAAAACCGTCAAAGTTCGTGGAACAAACATACCTTTTCACATTTTGTGTTGTCAAAATGACATATGGAGTTAGTATGATACTCAAAAGATACAATAGCCATTTAGTGGTGGTATTAATCGCTAAATATGCGTTTATATAAAAGCGGCGTTAAGCAATAACGTCCATAAGGAAATAACGGCAAAAAAAAAACTCAAAGAATTGTTGTTGTAATTTGTTTCTTCATTTTGGGTTGTATTTTGGGCGGCACCCTCCCAACCGCGCGTCGGTAGCCCCCCCCCCTTTGCCATTACTTTGAGCCAAGATAAGCTACACCAACGTGTTTTAGTACATTGAATACAAAAGCCGTTTTTTATTATTAGAGATGATCCATATAGATCATCAAAATACATGCATTACAACAACAACACCAGAACCTGCTCTCTATCGGGATCACGTTTTATGAACCAAAAGTTTAGTTTTTGCTATTGCTTCTCAGCTTTGTAAATGGTTAGGAATTGTGAACTGTTGAGTGTAAAGAAAAAAGAAAACCAATAAATGAAAAATAAATAAACGTAAGGAAAAATAGATAGGTATACAACACAGTTATCACTAAGATAAGTATTGTTTTATTTTCATGAGATGATCTATATATGCATCATCGGCGATAGTAAAATACGGCTAATATTCCAATGTGTGTATAATTTGCAGAATAAGAATACAAATGAATTTATTTATTCTATACATTTTATTTATAATTTTCTTTCAACTACAATAATCAGTTGTATAATTTAAAGAAATACCTGCGAAATAAATACCAAATAGCCACAAGTAGTTCTCCTCATTATTCGCTAAGGTCTGATTTTTTTGTATCATAAAAGAGTTACCAATTTTGTAACGTTTCTTCCAATGTAAAAAAGTTTTGAACGATATGTATTTACAAAATTCATTTTAAATAAGAATTGGAAATAACGCCCAAAATGAAAAAAAAAACAATTTTCATTAAAGTTTTTAGGCGATGTTTCCCCTAAATAATTTGGGTGATATTTTTATTTCTATTTCGTTTTTTTCTTTTGGGCGTTATTTTCAAAAACCATTTGGGCGGTTTTTCCTTTGGCGTTATTGCCTAACGCCTGTAAACGCAACGATAAACTTTAAAGACGAGTTAATTTGTGTGTTTAGCAATAACACGCGTTTAACTACATAATTGGCGCTCTATTACTACAT
Organism: Leucozona laternaria; assembly: GCA_932273885.2. Classification (NCBI taxonomy): domain Eukaryota; kingdom Metazoa; phylum Arthropoda; class Insecta; order Diptera; family Syrphidae; genus Leucozona; species Leucozona laternaria. The sequence goes on from OW026366.1 coordinate 211,330,999, forward strand.
CTACTCATACTACATTATTTGTCAAATAGACAGAGTGCTTTGGAAATGACATTTGTGGCACAAGATCGGCAAACAAAAACTTATGGCGAATTCCTTTAAACAAAGAAATCGAATTTTTTCTAAACAGAATCGAGTTTTTTCTAAAAAAAAAAACGATACTTTTCTGTCAAACCAAATCTTGCATTTTTAGCAAGATTTCACACCGATTTGCACACACACTATAAAGATTTCACATTTCTAATACGTCAAATTGAACTCGAGGAATTTTGGGAAGACAAATAGTTTTTATTTTTTTTGGTTGCAATGGATTCTACATAATTAAAGAAAATATTCAACAATATTTTCAGTGAATATAACTTTAACAATAATTAATTGCAACTAACACGTAACACACATACAATCACACAAAAAAAAATCGATTCTTTTACGAATTCCTTTCAATTGAGAGAAAAAATTCGATTATGTTTAGAAAAAAATCGATTCCTTTGTTGAAAAGAATTCGGCATTAAAAAAAGAATAGATTTTGTTCGCATAACTTGAAGGCAAGACAAATTTATCTGATTTGCCAGCTGTCAAAAAATTGCCTTCCAATTAAGGCAACTTTTATTGGAAAATGACTGGAAAGCTATAGGGTACGTTCAGCAGACACAATAAGGGACTACATAATATGTAGTCAACTGCATTCATTGAACGCAAATTTTACAAAGGAAACTAGTTATTTTTTGAGATGTCATTAATGCCAAAATTGGAACTTTACTTCCAACCTTTACCTTCCGTTGATAGTGTTATAATTATATTTTTATCTGAAAAACACCTCACACAAATCAATTACGAATTGTATAAATTGTAATTTGTCAATACCTACTTCTTACTTATGATGCATTTTTTAATTACTTTTTTCTGTAATTTTGATAAAGGAACACCTCCACCCAAAACAAACGTGGAAAAAAGAAGTCACTGAACAATGAAGTTCAGCTTGCTGTTTAATGACAAAATATAATCAGCTGATAATTTGACATAAATGCACTTGACTTGAAATGAAGGGAGATATTTCTTGACTAGCTTTCCAGTCACTTTCCAATAAAAGTTGCCTTAATTGGAAGGCAATTTTTCGACAGCTGGCCAATCAGAGACGAGAAACTTGCCTTGCTTCAAGTCCCTTCGTCTTCTGAACGTACCCAATAGTCAAGAAGTATATCCCTTCATTTCAAGTCAAGTGTATTTGTGTCAAAATATCAGCTGATTAGATTTTGTCACTAATAAGCAAGCTTAACTTCATTGATCAGTTATTATTGTTTTTTTGTGACCTGTGGTCGCCCTAAACTTGCCCTACAGAAGACCTACTATATTCTTTGTTGTTCTGATTTGAGGTAACAAAAATAAACTGCAAAAGTGGACCATGCACCATAGCAATGCCCTTCCTATATGCAAACCGAAACAAAATTGATGCTCCTCCCTAAAATACATAAATGTATGTATGCATAAGCATACATACATATGTATACCTATAGTGGGCCAAGTTTTGATTGGGCTGACCGTGGAGCACCAGAGTATAATATATTATAACAACTAATGGTGTTATTAATCTGAACAAACAATAAATAAATTTGGTATTTTTTTTATTAGAAAAACCGTTTAAACTAAGACACGAAGTGTTTTTCTTTAACAAAATTATATTTATGTATTTATTGTTTTTTTCACAAAAGAAATTAGAAAAAAAAATTAAACAAATGTCTTTGTTGATCTTTGCTGACAGCAGACACACGCTACTGATTTAGAACTCAATCTTTTTTTATATATATATTTTTTTTTTTCTAAATAAAACATTTTCAAGCATAAGTTCTACCTGTCATTGGTAGAATTTTATGGGGTGTTGTACATGGAAATTCGATTTATTCGTTTGATTTTATTTTTTTGATATCTTTTCTAGAAATTATTCAACACCTGTGCGAGCTGATTCTCTTTGATATGCATTTCATATTTATTCGAATTAATTGACTTCAATGTTCAACCTAAATTTTTTGTTTGGACTTTTTGTTAGAATTTCATTTTTTCACATCCTTCAACATCAAAGAATGTTTAATTAAAATTTTTTGGGAGGTGATGATCATTTTGAGGTTTACAAAAATCTACCTTAATATTTGAACGACAGTAAACAAAAAAAATTAAACAAACATTTTAACAAAGTGAAAGATTGGTAAATATTTTTGAATTGCGTACACTACACAGCAAAATTTTGGAAACACTTTGAAAAATGTCCTATAGCCAAACTAATATTAAGAATTGGCGCTTGAGGATATATTCCACCAATAGGGGTAGTTTATGCTTAGGCCTCCACAAGCAATAACAATAATAATAATATATTTCATAAAATTGGACACGCAATTAAAATCTCCAAAGTAGGCCACATATTTCATGAAATAACTAATTTCATGAAATCAATTTCAGCATTTTTTTCCTACCATCTCTGTGGTAATCAATGTACAATTAATTTGACGTCTATTTCGATTTGACTAATATCTGTGCTGCTTTTGACCTTTTACATTTAGGGTCGAGAAGTTGAGTTGAAATTGGAGGTGGCGTATTATGTTTGTCTATTTATATTCACTGACACTGTTCTTTCTTTGATGGTATGATTGGACTTTGAAATCTTATTTGCAATGTGCGCGTTCAACGCATGTCTAAATTTTCAGCTATCATAAAAAGTTCTAAAATGACATCTAAGTTTTTATGACAGATGGCCAATCAGAAGCTCCAAAAATAAGATTTCATAAAATGATTTGCCCACTGAACGCAGAAATATGCATACATTTTTTAAATTATGTATAGATTTCTGAAATGAGGCGAGAAATAAAAATTGCTTGATGAGGCGACCTAATTAACTTTACTATACACTTTCATGACGTCTTGGCTATATCGTAGCTTTTGATACAAACCAAGCTTTCTAGGAGCTGCGAAAAGACAAAGTTGTTATTGATTTTTGAAAGATTTACTCCCTCACCAATACGAATATGATTAAGTACTATGTACCTACCTATTCCGAGTTAAACTTGGGCAAGTAAATATAGTGTATAGTCCAAAAAAAGAGAAAGCATATAAAATTGTCCAACAAATTTTTCCGTGATTTGACATGATGACGAATTGCCAATAATTGTTTTGTCTGACTTTGTGTTTCGGGTCAACTTAATTGACCCTAATTCTTATATTTGTGACTGGACTGGCATGCTGCCTGTGCATGCTTCCTGTGTCATCCACACACAGTGAAGGTGTCTCACCTCGACCATCCGAAAATGTTTTTTTTTTTCACGGCTACTGTAGCTTGCGAGGAAGTATATAAGTATATCTTGTGATGAATAAGTGCCCCTCACCTTAGCCGTTTGCATTTGGCAGAAAAGTGTTAATTGCACACAGGTATGGTTGAGAAAATCTAGTTGTCGCACCACCAAATTTAATTATTTATTGACGCAGTCAATTGAAATTTTTTGACAGTTATTTGACTGCAGGATTTTTTGCCTGATTTCAGTCTTTTAATCATTTAAAAGCCGTTACTTTAAATCTTAAGTTAGTTTTGGCAGTAATTCAAAATTAATTTGACTGCATTTTTTTAAATGTAAGCCAATTAAATTTATTAAATATAATTAAGTTTTTTTTTCTTTACTGTACGCTTACATTTCAGCACAAAACTAATTCTTAAGACTTAGCATCACTTAAAAATCTTAAAAGAAGTTAATTGAAGAAGTTAAATCACTGCAGTCAAATGACTCACTGACTGTCTTAAATAACTAATTGTAAGACTTAAAGATTATTTTTAAGTGATTAAAACATTGGAAATAGTCAAAATGTACTGCAGAGTCAATTAATTGCTAGTTAATTAAGTTAACAGCAAAGTCAGAACAGTAAAATTGACTACTGAATCTAGATTTTAAGTGAAAGTACTAAAAGGTTAATGTTTAAATCAATTGATGGCTATTTTACTTACTGATTCAACTGACTACAGTCTAGAAAACTGTATTTGTAAGAATTCGTAAATAACTTTTTATCTGTTTATCCAAAATACAAAAACTTACCAAAATGTCAAACTAACTTCTAGTCAGTTGACTTCTTTAATTAACTTCAAAGTCACAATATTGAAAATTACCGTTGGTTTTAATTTTAAAATTAGTAAGTCAGGCTCAAATTCAGTATTTAGTATATTTAAATTCAACAAATAAAATCTTAAATGTGAAAGTTTACGGTGAGGAAAAAATAGAAAGTAAGTGCTTATGTTGAACTTAATTATTTATATTTCGTTGGGGAAAATGGGCCTTAGTAAGTCAAAAGACTTTTAAAATGATAATCTCTCATTGTGGCATTTTTAAAAAATGTCCGATTTGGTTTTGGACTTTTTGACATAAAGCGCTCTAAAACCTCAAATTAACCTTTAAATCAACCTTTGTTTGTACTTAAAACTAAGGTAGGTATATGAAATAGTCAGCCCTATCACAGATTGCGTTCGTAAGAGGAATTTGTATGAAAATGTTCGATACGGTTCGTAACAATAAGTTTCCGATTACGACGGAATTCGTGATAGGGCTGAATTTTAACATGATGACATGAAGAGAAACGAGGCCCTTACACTATTCTACTATATAACAAATAGTTGAGACTCTGTATGTTATAACAATGTTATTACTTGTATAGCAGTATAGCAGAAGTTGAAGTCTTATGGTCTTATGAAGGGAACTATTTACAGGCATAACAGTTCCTAAACAAATACAACATACGCATATACATTATACAAGTAATGTCTGATTTTCTAAGGGACATCTATAGGCATTATTATACACACGTTGGTTTTGAATTCCGTTCGAAAGAAAATGAAAATAAATGGACGAGTCTTAGTAACTGAAATAAAGCCCTCAAATAGATTTTTCGAAGATTTCTTGGGATCTCCCAAGATTCGTCATGGATCTTTTGCTCTTTTACATGTATGAATCATTAAAAAAGGGTTCTCTAACTTACAGCGTTTTCTAGCGCATCTCTAAGTTCAACGGCTAGCGACTCAATTCCAATCATCAAAACAAGGGAAAAACGAAATGCAAATTGGGACCCCCTAAATATTAATTTAAACACAAATGTGTCCTTCAAATGTTGTCAAAATTAAAAATTAAACAAATAAATATTTATTAAAGTTAAAAAATCAATTTAGGTACATATTATATTTCGGTGGCAGGTGGCAAGCTAAAAATCCGATATGTAAAAAAAAAAAAATCTATTGGTTGGGGTCATAATTCAGTATGTGCCAAATTCTGTAAATTTAAAATTCTGTATTCCAAAATTGTGCATATTTTAAAATTTTGTAAATCCCTAATTATTCTGTATTCCAAAATTCTGTAAATGCGCACTTTTTTCACTATCAATTAATTTTGAATTATACAGAATTTTGAAATACAGAATAAAAGATTATGGTAGTGAATAATGGAGTCGAATTCTTTATTCATTTAAAGAACTTTAATTGTGCAGAGTTTTGGAACAAGAACTAACGAACCGTTCCCCAGATTGTTTTTATTTTTGATCCCACATTTTTAGATGAAGAATTTTACAAAATTCTATCTCGTTATCCGATAATTTGATAAAAAGTTTTGAATATGTAAAGTCTGGGATACCGGATACGAGAGCATTCCATTTTAATATCCACAAATATGAAGATGAAAAACAGGAATTCAATAAAGAAATGCTATAAAAAAGTTTTAAAAATAAATGCTTGAATATTAAACAGTTTCCAGGTTGAAGATAAATTTAAAACAAAATGGAGATTTTTTCAAGCAAGTATTAGCTCATAATTATAATCATTCATGAATGAAAAATCCCCAACACCAAAAATAATTCCTTAATTTTATTGATTATGTCATAAAATTGTATTCATGAATATATTAAAAAAAAAAATATGATTCAACTTTGATAAAAAAAGTGATTTTGTTTTATATTAATTTTTTACCTTGATGCGATCTAATATAAAATGCCGTTTTAAAATTTAATGGTGTAAAATCCAAATCATCTAATTCTTCATTTTCTGGAATGATTGCTTCATTAAAATAAAGGCACGTTTTTTCGTGACAATCAAATTCCGAAACAGTGATTTGCTGATATTTCTGATGATAAAGTAAAGAATATTCTTCCCACGTTGCTTCTTTTGGTTTTTCTAAGTCATGGGACCAATGGAACATCATTTTTTTAAAAGTGTTTTTTTTTTCAATTGGTTTTTATTTTCGATTATTCACAATTTTTTGATATTGATTAGATTATTTTTTTATAAAAAGTGAAATAAAAACACTTAAAATTAGAAAATATTTTTTTTAACATTTATAACTTTTGTTTTAAATTTATTATGTTGTGAAGAGAAAAAAAATATCAAAAGGAATTTGAATTTAATATCCTTGTAATATTTTTTTTTTTATAAACTACCGAATCACTAACGTTTTATTTAAAAAAAAACAAGCACTTAAAAATAAATTTAAATATATTATTTAAGAATTAAAAAAGAAAAAAAAGACAAAACTGTTTAAAGAACGACCGCTTGTATTATTTGAATCCGCGGCACTAAATATTGAATCAAGCCCTGTCACCGTTAAAAACAAAGGTACTACCACGAATGTCTGCACGTATCCACGGACCGTCTTCAAATGAGCTTGTATATTTCCAAAGATACATTAGGCCAATCACAGATATCCATCCCTACCGCTCGAAAGTAGTCGCAACAGCAGCATCATAATCGCATCATAGAAAACCAAAAGATCTATATATGTATGTATAGCTCATAAATAATATAGCTATACGTTCGAATTAATACATCTATGAATTTAAAAAAAAAAAAATTATATAAATTCGAACTCAGATGAAATTCAAAAATTTCAAACAAAAAAAAAAAAAACAAAAATGATGTTTTCCTTTGCTGTTGCGACTTTTTACTTCATCAGAAAAATACCATATTTTCAAATCGGTAGGTATATTATAAATCAGTGCACAAACATTTTTGGGAAATTGCGATGGTAAGTATAAAAAAGTGTCACCATATAGCAAAATTTCGATTTTCTCTGGCTGATGCACATCATATCAAGCCGCAGGATATACGCGGGGTGCCAATTATTTTGAATAATTGTAAGGTAAATTGGAAATGCGAATCGGAAATATTTCCTCACACATTCACTGGTAGTTTGAACTTTGTAATCAAAACTTTAAAAAAATTTGACAGCTGGAATGTTCCTATTTTAATTTTTATTTTAAGAAAAAATTAAAAAAAAAAAAAGATATACAACCAATTAGTTTAGAAAGAATTTGCCTATCGTTCATATAATAAATATGATTTTAATAATGTTATAATTTAGGTTAATATAAATTTTAATATATATATGTATGTTTGTGTGTATATTTGTAGGTATTTTTTGGGGAATCTGAAAGACACATTAAAAAATATAGTTTTGATCTGTTTTTTGTTGAGGGTAGAATGGGAGCGCATGTTATTTTGCTTCTATAGCGCATTATAAACCATTTTTATTATTCCGTTTGCTGACGTTCGATTCATAATGGTGACAAGAGGAGAACTCATAACTTTTAATATGTCACCAAGAAAGTATTGCGAATTGACATAAAAAAGTCTGGTATTTCAAAATTTGTTTTTGTTTGTTGTTTATTAATTTATTTGCACGAGCGTGCCAGGGTTTCTTTGGCGTATACGCAACCTTTTTGACTGTCTAGATTTTTTTTTTCTTGGAATATAGTTGTCACGCACACAATAAGGTGGGATGTTAAATTAGCAATACAAATGTTAAAAGTGTATAAAACTATACATTCCATACAAATATATGTAGAAGGGATAGGTATCTTTAGCTACTATGTCGATGAGGGCATTAATTTAGAAAATCAATATTCGTCGAATCAAAACATCTAGATTTTAAATTTAACTTGGATATGGGAATGGAAAGGCAACAAGCCCCATTTGCAATGCACTTCCATCACCAATAACTTGCTGATCATAATGTTCTGTGAAAAGACGATTAATAAAATTTTTTCATCACGAAGATCAATTACCTATTGTATCCAACGCAATAGTAAAATAGGGTGTCTCAAAATCAACCGACCTGAGAGAGTGAACGAGACAAGCGATTGCATGGTATTAAAGGATGTCCCAGTGCCACACTTGGGAGAGCAACGATTTATTTTTGAATGGCCATATTTTGAGAACAATCGTTCCCTCAATCAATATCGTCAATATTTGAGAAAATCCATTTAATGCTACTATTTTCGAAAGATAATCTTCTGGCACTATAGTTTACATATGATTTCTGGCATATATGAACGCAAAGTCTGGCTCGGACGTAGTCTAATCTGGAGGTCTAACTTTCGATTACTTTTTTCAACATTTATGGCCGTATATCGGCAATTAACGCGGCGAATGTTGTCCTCCAAGTAGTCAATCGTTTCGGGCTTATCGGCATAGACTTGTGACTTCACACATCCCCACAGAAAAAAGTCAAGCGGCGTTAAATCACACGATCTTGGAGGCTAATTCACGGGTCCGTAACGTGAAACTATGCGGCTACCAAACATTTCCTTCAATGAATCAATTGTGACACGAGCTGTGTGACATGTTGCGCCGTCTTGTTTTAACCACAACTCCTGCACATCATGGTTGTTCATGGCTCTATAGTGGTCACCATTGACTGTAACGTTCTGACCAGTATCGTTTTTAAAGAAGTACGGACCAATTATTCCAACAAACCATAAAGCACACCAAACAGTCAGTTTTTGCAGAGGTAACGGTGTCGCAACATACACTTGAGGATTATCATCACTCCAAATACAGCAGTTTTGTATATTGACGTATCCATTCAACCAAAAGTGAGCTTCATCGCTAAACAAAATTCGCTTATGAAAATTGGGATCAACGGCAATCTTAATCTTGTTTTGGGCCCATTTGGGCACAATTTGAATTCGGAAGCGTTGTTCAGGCGTCAGTCTATTCATGTTGAAATGCCAAACCAAATTAAAAATAGATCACTTGACAGATGACAAAATGGCCGCCAGTTAAAAAACTGTTGCCAACTTAAAGTTGTACGTACATATTTAAAGTGAAAATTTTCGTTCACTTTGTACATTTTTGTATGAATAAATAAGAAGCAGCTATTTCTTTCTTTTACTATAAATTGAAGTGGTTGAACCATTTTCCAGATATCCTGTGACATAAGACATAAACATGAACACCGGGACCGTGCTGAACTGGTGATGGAAATACAACAAATCTCTCAAGATTTCGGAAATACCACAGTGGTTTTTTTTTCGTTTGTAATATCAGTAAGCTTAGTACCCTTTTGCGTAGTGTTGAGTGCATTGGAATATTACTTTTGGGTTTGAATCCAGCTTATTATACCTAAAATATTTTTGATGTGTAAACATCTATGCTGGCGGTAGAGTGAAAAAAAAACGTGAACATTCGTGTGCAACGTTACGTCGTGCAACGTTATGATCTGCATACTAGGATGGGTGCGTTCAGTGAAAAAAATCTTAAGATCCCCTTCAAGCAAAAACAAGTCTGTTTTGGATCCGCGCACGTTGATGTTTACACATATTAACCGTGAGTCCCGGCACTCACACAATTTGTATACTTTTTCGGTACTTCAATAAATGTGTTCCTCGGTACTTCTGTGCTTGTGTTTCTCAGTGCTTTTATACTTCTGTATTTCTGTAATTTTTTACTTTTTTGTACACCTGTATAATGTACACACAAAACTAAATTTCTTTAAAAAAATAACTTGTAATTTTCTAGTAGGTGACGACCCATGTCGTAATGCTCAGTCCGTTGTATAGATTCGTCACGTCGGAGGTTTGGCCAGTCTATTACAGCAAAAAACAAAAAATATTTCGTTCAGGAAAATGCATCTTGCGGGGAAGTGACAAATCCTCCAAGAATATCCTTTGTCATGAAAAGGTGCCTCTCATCTTATAGCCATTCGAATTCGCAAGAAAATTGTAGGTCCCTTTCATTTCTTTCGACCTTCAACACTCAATCAGGAATATGGTTGGGAGTTGTGAGTCACTTGGCTCCACGAGTTACCTGTCGCGCAATCAATTTATTTATTTAAATTTCCAAAACCAAAATTTTACTTTTTCTATTTCAGGTTTTTAACGAAAAAACCGAAATGCAGTATAGGCTCTAAAGAAAATATCGATTAATATCACTTAATTGTGCTACCTCACTAAGTTGGTGGCTAGATTTATAGCTATTTCAAGGGAACCAACCCGGTACAAAAATCCCTTTCGTTGTGCTATAAATATATTTGTTTTAAATTGAGAAATATATCCACGGGGACTTGAACTTAAAACCTTAGTTGTAAATGGATTTCAAAAACCGATACGCCCGCTACCAAAATTTAAATTACGCCAGCTCAACATCAATGCAAGCGTTTTTGTTATAGCGTTATAGCATTAAGTTATTCTTTTTCAGCACAGGCATCCTTTTGACATATCGTCACACTTGATTCTTAACTATTTAAAGTTTTGAACCATAATATTAAGTTTAAGTAGTTAGTGCGCAACAATGATAGTATACAAACTAAGGTTAAGCTCAGAATTTCAGATGATGATCAGTCTTATTTTGGGTTTAAACTTGAATATACCCCTGGAAAATATGATTGCAAGGCTTTGTTAACACTTGAACATTGTGCAGGTGATAGAATAATCGAATAAACTTAGCAGAGAGTTAAGCGTGAAACCAAGCTGAGACCAATAAACTACCCGAACTTCATTTTTCTTCGAAATATTATGTATCTTTATGTGTTTCATTTAGGCGGCATTATTCTTTTTTGTGTTTGAAGTTTAAAATTCAAATTGAAAACTTAGCTGACTTAACGTATAGTTAACGAGCCTTTAAAACTCGAGTAGACCGTCGAAATTAGTATGACAAACAGGTAGCTCCATCCTAGAACATTCAATTCAATTTCAAGTCAATTCAACTCAAAATCATTTTGATTCTTGTGAGACAAAATCATGCCGATTATGGAATTCTGGGTTCCTGGTGATTCGTAGTGCTGTGTTCTCTTTTCTTTTAAAGGCAAATGAGTGAAAAGGAACGAATAGATTGCATTGCGAATTCCATAATCGGCATGAATGTTTGGTTTGGTGGTACCAACAAATTGGTACTCGAACTAGTCCGCAGAGGTGTAGAATCAACTCAAACATAATACTCGAACCAATTTCGGTCGAAATATGTTCGAGTGTTTACGGAGCCTTTACATCTCGAGCTTATATTTATATAAAACAAAAATACGAAGTAATTTGGAACATAAACAAAGACAAAACAAAATACAATTGGGCATATTCATAGTCACTTTTAAACTCCAGTTTATCTTAGACCTGGCTTTATCCTATCTAAATAACATTGAATAAACCCTAGTCTTAGATAAACTTGAGTTTAAAAGTGACTATGAATATGCCCCATAAGTATAGAGCTTTAATTTAAACCATGAGAAACATTTATGAGTGTGGTGAAGTAGTCTTCAAAATATTTTCCATCAAGACTTCTCTTATTTATGTATATTGAAATCAAAAAAGTTTGAGTTCAAATAAAAAAAGCTTATTGATTGAGGTATGATTAATTAAGTTATTAAATTAAGACCCCACACCTAAATATATCACACCAAAGAAATCATATACATTTAAATGCCACACCAATAAATAATTAAAGAAAAAACCATTCATCATTTCTCTCTGACATGATTTAACCAAATATAATAATAATGTGTCAAAACTGTTGACATATCTTGTCTTAAATAAGTTTAAAAAAAAAAACACTCTTGTTTTCGTTTTGTCAGTTGAATTGTCACCTAACTTTATTTCGCATTTCATTAATATAAATAAAAATACAAATTTATAAAAATATTATAGAGATACTCGTAGATATGTATGTATGTATGTTGTAGGAGTGTATATTATTATAACTTTTCAAATGGCTCATGCAATTCAAAAATCGATGTTCGGTGGAGCAAAACGTTTTCGTTTGATTTCTGTATTTTCGTACATCGTCTACAGTTAATTGCAAATAGATATTTTCAAATAAAAATTCCAGAGGCTTTCTGATCATAATATTTTGTGCATTTTCAGTGCACCAACACTTTATGATTAATTTGTTTTTTTTTTTTAGCTAAAACTGACAAATTGATATTTATTTTTCTACTCGAGCATGAAGTGTAGGAGGTTAATTATTTAAACATTGATTCATACTCTAAATATTCCTTTTTTTTTCAAAAGGAATATAATTATAAATATATGTAATGTATGAATAATAAAATAAGAAACGATAGCAATGCGCCTGCAACCTGTCGATCAAAGCTAATGAACTGACAAAGTCGTATAGAATTTATTCTTAAAAATATATTTATAGGGATATTAAAAGCTTAAGAGTGCATAATTTGAATCATTTAATACAGAATATAAACACATTTTTTTGTAGAGAGAAATTTTGTAACAAACAAATTAAACATTTATTGATTTAATTTAATTTAACTATCGATTGAGTGCGAAATTTATGTTTTCAAATTTCATCGATAACGACAGCTGAGTATAATTTAAATTTTTCTATCAGGGAAGGCTTTCTTTTCAAATTATTTGGCGATTTTTCTTGGCCCTGTGGTTAGGTGCACCTTAATTGTAAAAAAAAAGGAAAAATATATTAAGATACAAGTCCAAATGAAAAGCAAAGGGATCTCGAAATAGGATGTTCAAACATGTGATTGTAAGCCGACATAAAATCAACAGAACCGATTTTTTCGAAGAATCGAGTTATGAAGGTTTGAAACTGGGAAATTGGAAAGTTAAAGTTTAAGCAATAATTTGTCTAAAATCAGGGTACGACTTTTTGACGGTGGTGAATATTATATTGTTGGAAAGGGAATAGTAAAATATTTTACATTTATTTGAAGTTTTTGTGAGTTTATCTGCCCTTAATTCAAATCTGACCTCCAAATGCCTCCATCACGTCAAGATTTCGAGATATTTCTGTTTAAATATTAAACAATTTTGTTTCCTTTTTTTGAGGATATTTAAAAACGAGTTACCTATATTTGTTTTAACAAAATTTGTATTGATTGCTGAAAGAACTTCTTCTACGCCCGTCATTAAAATACAGGCTCATTCATGTAGTGGTTTCAAGTTGGTTGCGCTGCTATTTGACACCTGTCAAACTCAGCTGTCATTTGAAGTGTCATAATATTAGTTGAATGTTTGTCATTTACGATAATGGATCGGTAAACAATCGAACAACGCGTTAAAACTATTGAAACTTACTATACAAAAGTGGTGTGAGAAGTTTCAATTGGCCACCAAGATCATATTGTTAGATTTTTGTCTGTAGGGCTTTGCAAAAGACCGTGTTTAATAGAATAATCTGCAAACTTTAGACGCATTAAAAACCAACATTATGGCCGAGATACCGCCCGAAATGTGCGAAAAAGTGGTGTGTGTTTTATTTAGCTTTACTATTTCGAAACCAAAAAATTATTTCTCAATGTATCTATGTATTTAAAAGAAGCTATAGTCGTAGAACTAATATTGGGTTAAGTTCCGACTACGTTTTTTACTTGCGATATAGGTACTATATGGGAAGTTATGGATTCGTACAAAAAATCGAACTCGAGATTTTGATCAAACTTTACATTACGATGATGGAGAAGTCAAAAAAAGTGGGTCTCGCAAAAACGTCCGTCTGTCTGTCTGTCTGTCTGTCTGTCTGTCGGTTCGACTACAGCCTAAACGGATGGGTCGATTTTCTTTAAACTTGGTACCTAGCGTTTTTTGGACATTCCCCCCACCCGTTTTTTTCTCTTTTTTTTTAGGACCAAAATTAACAGTAGCAGTCATACAAAATTTCTTGGCCAAAAAGGAAAAACTTATTTTTCTCAAATCCAGCGCTACCAAATTTGTTTTTAAGAACTCAATAAATTTAAATAGTTATAAGTTGCCGTTTAATAAAAAAAAATGGTTCCGAAAAATGGTTATTAATGGTACCTCCCAAAGAACCATTTTTTTGATTTTCGCTTTTCTCGAAAACGGTTAAACTGATTCTGATCAATTCTTTTATGAAGAAGTATTGACACATTCTAAATAATATTGTGTACCAAAATTTTCAAAAAATAGTTTTTAGATTTTTAAAAAAAGTTTTTATATTTTTTTTTGAAAACTCAATATTTCAAAAACGACCTGGTCGATTTTTATTAAACTTGGTAAATAGCAGTTTTTTAACTTTGTCTAGAAGATTTTTGACAAAAATTATTCTAATACCCAAAAATAACGGTGCCTCCCATACAAATGTTAAAAAACCGTTAGGAAAAATATTTTGTTTCTCAAAAACGACTCCTACGATTTTCATAAAAGTTTTTTTGTGTGTTAAAATTAGTACGATCTATCATTTAAAATTTTTAAAGTTTATATTTTAGGTTTATTAACAGTACCTCTCATAGAAAGGTTTCTTTGATTTTCGACTATCTCAACATTTGATCAACCGAATAAAATTAGATTTTTTATACAGAAGCTTGTAACAAATATAAATAAAAGTGCGTATCAAAATTTTCTAAAAAATGATTTTTGGATTTTTTAAAAAAAAATCAAAATTATTTTTTGAAAATTCGATATTTTGAAAACTGGTAGCAGATTTTTTTGTGAAGTTCAATTTTTAACGCAACATTAATAAATGCTTTAAATTGGCGTACCAATTATTTTTCTCAAAAATGTTAACAAAATTTTGTGTATAAAAAATTAATTATTTTTAAAACCGCTCCTACGATTTTCAAAATTTTTTTCTCATAAATAAAGATTTATATAAGAATTCAGATGGTGTACATCGCGTTGGGTTAAAACGGATTCAAAGTATTTTAATCAATTTCTTTCTAATTTTGTTGATTTAAGCAATTTACCAGTTTAAATAGTATAATTTCCTTATATGCATATTGCATATGTGCAACACTAGGCTATATTGTTAATTTTTGTATACTCACATAATACCACCTGAAACTAAACTAAGATTTGGCAAATGGATAAAATATATGCTCCTATAGCTAATTTATTTCAGACTATAGAACCACAATGTGGTCGCGCATAAGAGCAAGTTCGTGCGACCCAGTCGTGCATATTTTTTTTCGATCAATTTCTTCCGGGCTTGCAAAAAAACACGACTTCAGATACCAAAATTCACCCATTCAATTGACAGGCGCACCGCGCACCGCATTCCGCAGATTTGTTGAGTTTATGTATATAATTAGTAAGCTAGTAAACTATTCAAATATAAGGTCTTCCTACGAAAGGTTTTATTTTAAATTTCGCGCCATCTTTTAACTGTCAACATTGAACAATTATTGCGATGACTTTTGATAAGTGCAAACATGGACGTTATTAATTAGTGACCACACAACATGTTGAAATATGGAAAACCCACAGCCAAAACGGTGAAAAAGTCGCGGAAATATTTCGTAAAGTTCGAACTGCGTTTGGTTATCATCATATACCTGTGCTCCTGCACAGGTGCCTCCGCGCTGCCATATCGCCTTGTCAATTTAATCAAAAAATTGTACTCCAAATTGCATTCGTATGGCAAGTTCACCTGAAAATATCGCAACCTCCGCCGCGCCGTATCGGTTAAAACCTAGGTGTGTCCATTTTGATAACACATTGTCTGACTTTTTTCCTGGAATTGATAGTATGGACGTATAGGACTTTTGTTTTCAGCGTGAGTACACTCTAGCTGCCTTTCTGGACATTGAAGGAGCTTTCAACAATGTACAAAATGATGCAGTAAAGAGAACACTTGTATACCTTGAAGTGGATAATTCCTTCATAAACTGGATTATCTGTATCTTAAAAAACAGACGGATTAATTCGGTACTAGTGGACACACAGATCAAAGTATCCACATCTAGGGGGACTCCACAAGGAGGAGTTCTCTCACTACTTTTGTGGATATCAGTTATGAATGAAATCCTGACTGAATTGGACCATAGCGGTGTCAAAGTGGTTGCCCACGCAGATGACTTGGCGCTGCTAGCGACTGGAAAATTTCTTTTCACAACAATCGAACAGATTTACTACGCTCTGTCAAAATTCTGTACCTGGCCGAAGAAATGTAGTCTTTCAGTCAACCCGCAAAAAACCGAACTGGTACCTACTTTTTATTCACAAAAGGAAAATACCAGAATTTGTGCTACCGTCAATAGAAGGAACCCAGCTTATGCTGGATTTACACGACTGAAAAATTGGCAGTATTCTGGCAGTTAACTTTAAAAAAAACTGCCAATTTGTCAGTCGTATAAATCCAGAATTAGTCTGTCAGATCATGCCAGACATCTAGGCGTAATTGTTGACAAAAAGCTGAACGCTGAACTGGGGTATGAACGTTAAAGAAAGAGCCAAGAACGCCATGATCGCTTTTTACTCCTGCAACAGGATCTTTGGTAAGACCTGGGGTCCAAATCCTTAAATCATAACGTGGATGTACACGGGCATTATAAGATCGATCCTTACGTATGGTATCTTGGTTTGGTGAAGCGCGATGGAAAAAGCAACTAATTATAAAACGCTTTATAAAGTTCAAAGAATAGTGTGCATTAGAATCACAGGGGCAATGAGGTCCACACCCACTGCGGAAATGGAAACCATTTACGGATGGGTATGTATGCACATGCACAGCCTACACAACACCCTGTACAGATTTTGAAAAACCGTTTTTGCTCCATCCTCACAAGAGATGAATGGAATGCTGGTTTACAACAATCAGATAAACCGATGGTAGAAATTTACACCGACGGATCGAAGATGGATACGGGAGTAAGAGCGGGCTTCTTCTGAGAGTCCCTTGATTTAACCAGCTCTTATAGACTCCCTGATTGCAGCAGTGTCTTCTAAGCAGAGGTTCTGGCAGTGAATAATGCTCCCGAACAGGTCTCAATGTTGGCGATACCACGAGCTGATATCACCTTTTACATTGACAGCCAAGCAGCGATCAAAGCTATTTCTGCCACAGAAATAAGATCCAAGCTGGTTTCATGCTGTTGCGAAGAGCTTAAAGTTCTTGCCACGCGGTACAACATCAGACTCTGCTAGGTCGCTGGACACTGTGGAATTCTAGGAAATGAATGGACTGGTTCATCGTTAGATCTAAGCCTAACATGTGTTAAAATTCAACCCAGTGCTATTAAACAGGAAACTAGTAAGAAGATAATAGAACTTACCAATGACAGATGGAACTCACTCGTAACTTGTACCACCACAAAGAATCTGGGGCCTAGCTACAATAAGAAACAAACAGACAAAATCATGAACCTGAAAAAAAGGTCTCTGAATATTTTATAGTAATTATCACAGGGCATATAATCTCATAGGGTATCATAGGAAGAAAATGAGACTGAGTATTGAAGACCTATGCAAAGGCTGCAGGGACGAAGAACTAGAGGTGGATACCCTGCACTACCTCGGTCACTGTCCGTTACTCTGCCATATAAGGAACACATTTTTGAGTAGCTATTTCGTCAACGATCTAGCAGAAATCTCGAAGTCAACAGGTGATAACATATTGAATTAAATGAACTTCATCAACGCCTCGAAATAGCTCGATGCATCGGAGTACCACAATGGATCAATATTGATCTAAGTGTGATGGAAACAAGATCCACCGCTAGCCTATCAACCTAACCTAACCTAAATCGTGATAAATTTCCTGGACGTGGGGTTTCTCGAAATGGAGACCGGAATCTCCCTCTCTCCCCCTCCATGGAACGAGACTTTTGTATAGATGTATTTGATAATATGATTATTTATTTATTTTTGAACAATAACAATTAAGTTTCGTCTGAACCTACCTTCTTAGTTCCGATTATTTAAGAGTACTACATTTCCATAAAGAGGTTTTCAAAGTAGAATAAAACTCAAAGACGATACATTTTAGACAAATTAAATTAAAAAAAAATTAATTTAAAAAGAGATTTTTCAAATTTTAAATAAGTTAGTTATTAGTTAGTTAGTAAGTTAAAATCACGAAAACAAATATAAACCAGCATAAAAGTGTTCATATATGCGTTTCATCATCATCATCATCGTCGGCTCGACAACCGGGGTCCGGTCCTGGCCTCCTTCAACAAGTCTCTCCACCCATCCCGGTCTCGAGCCGCCGCCATCCAGTTGCGCACCCCAAGGCTCCGGGTGTCCTGGTCTACGCCATCTCTCCAGCGCAAGCATGGTCTACCACGCTGTCGTCTACCATAGAATGTACCACAAAGAACTTTCCAAGCAGGTTCCTCTTCGCTCATGCGAGCTAGGTGCCCTGCCCACCGGAGTCTACCGAGCTTAATTTTTGTCACGATATCTGCTTCAAGGTAGATTGCGTACAATTCATGATTGTACCGTCTCCGGAATCGTCCTTCCTCACATATGGGGCCAACAATTCTCCTTAAGACTTTTCTCTCGAACGCGGCTAAGAGGTCGGAGTGCCTTTTGCTAAGCACCCAAGTCTCGGATCCATATGTGAGTACTGGCAGGACCATGGTCCTGTACAGCAGCAGTTTTGAAGTTATGGTGAGATTTCTGGATTTGAAGAGCTTTGACAGACTGTAGTAGGCTCTGTTGGATTTGAGAAGCCGCCCGCGTTTCTCCCCCCTTTTAATGGCTGGGCTCATCAGAAGATGACCATTACACCTTGTAATCATCTTCTGATGAGCCCAGCCATTACATCGGCTGGGTTACTTTTATGCTGGTTTATATTTGTTTTCGTGATTTTAAATCATATTTATTTATAAAAAAGCTTTAAAGTTAAAAAATTGTTAACTAGTATCATGCTAACATCTTAACACCCGGCTGTTTAAAATTTTGAGCCAAAGTCTTTTAAATTTTGTAGACTTGTGTTATTTGTTATACTTTTCTAATGCACTGTATAAAATATTATTCAATATTATATTGAAAACATTATAAAACAAAAGCTAAGAAAAATTTTGTCAATTTTTAAATATTCTTGAAGAATGTGGTAAATTAATTTTTTGTCTAAGCCGAAATAAATGAGAAAAAAAAACGCTACTAAAAATATTTCCCCCTTAAAATGTTGATACACAAATATGAAATTTAATAATAAACAAAATTAGCAGATGAATTTCAAAATAACAATTCAAAAAAAAAAAAAAAAAAAAATCCAAATTCAAGAGTTCGCCGAACTTCATTGACCACAAAATAATATGTTGATTTTAAGTTCTTCATCCCATTCAAAATAATTTATTAAATGAAAATATTCTATTCTCATTAAAAAGAAAAAAAATGTTAATTTTAAAAATACAAATGCCGTTGATGTTTATTTAATTCAACAACAATGTCCAAATCAATAATGCAAGTTGACAATTCACATGACATTTTATGCATCTCTCTTTTACGTTTCTTTTAAATTTTTAATTAATTTATTTTCGAAAACAAAACAAAACAAAACAATTATATATTATTAAATTAGTCCAATGAATCACCGTTTAAAAAAAAATGGATATCTAATATGTTTTTCATTTCGAAAAGAAAACAAAAAGAAACTCACCAATAACGTTTCCTCCAGTACTTGGCAATGGCAATTTCTCTAATGTTACTGTTCTATATGTGATTTCAGATTTTCCGTTAACCAAAGAGTGCTGTTCCTTGATAATTTGCTGGAATTTATATATATAAATTTTTTTTTATATAAACATTAGGTAGATTATAATTTAAAAAAAATATTGTATTATGTGGAAAAATAAGTATAAATTACCTCAGCAGTGATTGTAGATTTTTCTACAACTGTGTGCGATTCTTTGTGATATAATGATTTATGGTATTCTTCAACACTTTCAACAGCCTGAAAAGAAAGAAAAAATGAAGAAAATATTTTAAGAATTTTTTTTTATTAGAAAAAACATTTTTTTTTATTTATTTGAAATCCATAATCAACATCTAATGGAAGAAATTAAATAATATTAAACATACTCTTGCTGATGAAATTTTTAAAATCTTGTTAAATGATTTAGGATCATTTTACACATATGCTTTCTGTTCTTACAACATTTAATTTTTAATGATGATGGTGGAGCGTTAATTCAATCAAAATCACTTGTGAATTGCTCAATGTAGACAAAAATTATCTAAAAATAAATTATTTTTCGAAAACTACGAATAAAATATGAAATGTGGAAAACGAAAACCCTTACAACCTATGGAAGCTGTGTAGAAGTAAATTAAGTTGAACCAAAGGGCTATATTTTTTGTTTTAGTTTGTGGGAGAACATAAAAACATAACGGGGCACATATACATATAAAGGGTTTTTCAATAGGTACGCGTAGATGGAATAAAACAAGCTCTTTGTGAGGTATTAACAAAATTCTTTTTTTATTTGAAAGGAATATGGAATATGACATCGTTCAAATGCACGCCTCGGCTTCTTACGGTGGCACTGATACGAGTGGCCCAATTATCAAAGACTCTTCCGCATAGATTCGTCTGAATTTGAGCGATGGCCTGGGTTTTGTAAACTTTGAGGGCATTGGTCGATTGGTGGTTATTGACCCATATGATCTGTGACTTCAGAAATCAAACGATCTTGGTGGGCAATTCATTTCACATCTGCGTTTTGTTGACGCATGGACGTTCGCTGATTATTTACTGAATCGGTCGACTTAAATTTGGCCTACAAATTTTGGATAATCGACTTGGAAGGAAAACCATGTAAACTGTAAAATGGGTCCAACGCACTTATCGTTGCCACAATAGATTTTGATAATAAGGTCTTATCATTTGGACGTGCTGTTCAATCGTGTAACTTGCCATGGTGATTTGGCATCAGTAAATAAATAATAAACAACAGGTTTGACAGATGTCACAAAAACAATATGGCCGCCAAAATCTAACCGCACCAGTTGAAAAACACTTTATACAGGGTGTCCGCCGGGAAGGTATACTACTTTGTTTGTTTATAATTTTTGATTAAATGAAAGAGAATGGATCTTATATTGATAAATGATTTATTTAATATCGGAATACAATATCAGGTAAATGTCCGCCTCTGTTAGTCTCACAAATGTGAGCCTTTTTGAGCAAATTTTTCATTACATTCTCACACATTTCACGTGGTATTTCATTAATATCATCACGAACATTTTGTTTGAGTTGCTCAAGCGTTTTTGGTTTGTTTGCATAAACCTTGCTTTTCAGATATCCCCACAAAAAGAAATCCGGAGCTGTCAAATCAGGCGACCGTGGAGGCCAATCAACATCACTATTTCTTGAAATAACTTGTTGTGGAAAGAGGTCTCGCAGTAATTCCATTGTAATCCTGGCTGTATGCGATGTGGCACCGTCTTGTTGATACCACATGTTAATCAAGCCCAAAGCATGCAGTTGTGGAGTTAAAAAGTTTTCAATCATATCACGATATCGCTCCCCATTCACAGTTACCGTTACGCCGTTTTCATTTTCAAAGATGTAAGGTCCAATGATTCCTCCTGACCAAATTGCACACCAGACTGTAACTTTTAATGGATGCAAAGGTGACTGATGACTAATTTGA
The DNA here is from genome assembly GCA_932273885.2 of Leucozona laternaria. NCBI lineage: Eukaryota > Metazoa > Arthropoda > Insecta > Diptera > Syrphidae > Leucozona > Leucozona laternaria. The sequence continues at coordinate 211,352,580 of OW026366.1, forward strand.
GGGTTTTCCATTGCCCAGAACCGACTATTCTGTTTATTCACATATCCATTCAAATGAAAATGTGCCTCGTCACTCATTATGTTTTTTTCATGAAAATCGGGGTTGTCATGGGCTAGCTGTAACATCCTATTGGCATATGTACGGCGGCGTAAATGGTCTTGCGGGAGAAGCTCTTGTGTCAACTGAATCTTAAATGGAAACAAATGCAAATCCTTGTGCAAAATTGTGGCCAAAGTTGTTCTTTGAAGACCAAGCTCCTGAGCACGGCGTCGAATTGAGGTTGATGGATTGTTTTGAATACTTGATTGAGCAGCAGTAATGTTTTCAGCCAATCTTACAGTACGTTGTGGTCCATGCTTGGGCCTATCACCTACAGACCCTCTTTCTTCGAAATCATTCACTACACGATAAATAGTGCGTTTTGTTGGCACGTTGTTTATCAATATCGAATATTTTTCCATAATAAATTTGCCACGTGTCTACTTCACGGGGTAAAAAACTTTTTTGAGTTATGAAAAAACGGGTGTTATATTGGAAGGTATTATAGTTAGCGTAGTAAAATTTCCTTTTGGGAAAAAAAAAAAACAAATATAGTGTCGACAAATAGCGCACAATAAAGTTGATGTCTGTTGGCTTTGTTATTGTTTATCGAGCGAAATTTTACTGCGCTAGCTATACATTTCTCAATATAACACACCTAACAGCTACTCAGTGGTATTTCAACAATTAATGGTTAAGTTTAATTTATCTAGAGAATTTTTTATATTTGGATTGATAAATTTAAGCTCAGCAGCGTGTTCACTTAATTTGCCACCATAAAGGTGGAACGGCATTTATTTGAACTTTGTAGGTACTTGGTCTACACTATAGGTACAGTAAGTTACGATTATGGAAAATTCCAAAAAAAGTTATACTGTCCGTCGAACCGACGACGCGCCGGCCGCCCTCGGTAACCTGACAATTTTTTCATCTGACCATATATCTAAAACCTATATCTGACGCTTTCTTGTCTAAAAATTCACATTATATAACAAAAATATGGAGTTTACCGATCGTTAGTCGTTAAACACCATTTTGAGCTCTTTATGAAGCATGTAAGACAACTGATATCAGTGTTTGCCAGATCACTGGGATCGCGACCGTTGTAGCAGAAGTGATAGAGCAGGACATGTTTAGAGCAGGTATGAGGAATCGTTTCCTTTTACTCTTATTCCTTACAGCTTCTGCAAAAATTGTTTGAGTAGACGCCAAGTCCCGTGGAGTGCCTACCTATTAGACAGTGTTTGGTAATGACACCTATATAACGGAGCTAATGTGCAATCTGCTTAAAGAAATCAATTAATAAGGGCAAGTTTCACAGTCAGTAAAGTGGCACTTAATTGGGCAATGTGAAAGATTAATGCGCAATATCACATTGATGACTTACTTGAATAAGTGGCATTTAAGTCTCCAATGTTTGTGACTTAAGTTCCACTTTCGCTGGCTATGAAACTAAAGCCTAAAGTGCTAATATGGGAAACTTAAGTGCCCCTTATTCCGACAAGTGTCGACTGTGAAACTGGCCCTAAGAGGGCTTCAGGGGGTGGTCAGATCTGTTTCGTCGCTAACCAATTGGTGATGTTGTTTCACCTAAAGGACATAAGTTTACATGTAACGATGGGTATACCAATATATGTATGTCCTATCTGCTGAGATAGATATTATAGTTTCTTTTTTAGTGAGTTCATAAGCTTTACAGTTTCCTGGAATGTCCATATAGTCCGGCCCCCAGCAAAAGTGATTGTTGAACTGCTGCGGCATTTCAACGAGACATGATCGACAGTTAAGGGCTGTTCTAGAGTTTGTAGAGACTGAGTCCAGAGAAGTATCCCCACCAGCGGGGCCGCATAAACAGTAATTTTATGAACCAAAACTGTTATAATTGGCATATGTATAGTCACTTCCTTACTAAATATGTCGAGGGGTAAAAAATGAAATATAGTGTTCAGTACAGCGGATGGAGTAGTTCGAAGTGCTTGGCTTGTGCACAGTCAGGCTGTTCGTTGGACCTTACTAACTTCATCACGATTTATTGCTATATCTAGAGCGGTTCACCATATTGCTACACCATAAGTTAGAATAAGTCTTATATTAACGAAATTTATAGCTAGTGAGTAATAAGGGGTTGAAGACTCCATCGATTCCCAATGGCGTTTTTACAGGAGAAGAGAGCTACTGTGGCCTTTTTTACTTTTTCTTGTGTACTAGGTTTCCATTTTAACTTCTTATCCAGAATAAGACCCAGATATTCAGCTACATCTGATAATAATGTTAGTAAAATACTTGTAATGGAAGGGGGATCTGAGTACAGAATTTCATATATTTCCTGGAGAAGATGAGGACAAGATCAGTTTTGTAAGGATTTACACCGAGCCCACACCGATCTGCCCATTGCGTAAGCTTCTTCAGAGTGTCTCAAGGAGTTCTTTCAAGGTATTAGGATGCCTTCTAGCTACTGCTATAGCAACTTGGTCCGCATAGGCAATCACTCTGTAGCTCTCCGTTTCTAGGCACAAGGAGGGGGGATAGGACACCTCTGCTGACAGTTTTTCTTGCAGAGAAGCCGCCCTGTTTTGAATTGATAATTCTGCTAGTCGGAATTTGATTAATCAGTACACCGAGCAACCTATCTACCTTCAGATATAACAGCGAGATTGCAGACGCATCAACTTTGTTAAAAGCGCCTTCTATATCTAGGAAAGCAACCATTGTATACTCTTAGTGATGGAGGGAATATTCGATGGTACAAACTAGAGTGTAAAGAGCAGTTTCCACCGAATTCCCTTTATTATAAGCATGTTGGGAATTAAATAAGAGTCCAATGCCCAACTACTTGATAGTAAATGTATATAAATCAGACGTTAAAAAGTTTTTAGAAGGAATAAGTTGACTGGTTAGCCTTTAACCATTTAACTATTGTTTTTCTAAGAAGTGTTCCACAAATTAACTTGCATATTTAATTTTTTTTTAATTTTGCTTTTGTTTTACTAGCAAGGGCCTTTAGAGTGAAAAATATGTAAAAAAAAAAACAAAAAGATGAAAAGAAATTTGTTTTATCAAAATCGTAAAAGCCGTTTTTGAGAATAAAATAGATAGAATTACAGGTTCAGGTTATTATGTTTTATCTGTTATGTCGTCTTTCATCAAAATATCGATTATGATTTTCTTACAAATGCAAAACTTGTCTAATAGTATCGCAAGCAAAAATACTTACGTGTTTTTGTTTTTTTAATATTTAATGCCAAGGCTGTAAAGATTTCCTTTATGATTGTATGCGAGAATCTGGTAACACTCTCATCATTCTTGTTAACCCCTGAGTGGAACTAATCTCATGCTTAACATAATCTGACAACCAAATCAACGCTGATTCTATGCATAAACTATAATTGATTTGGCAAGTTGCAAACAGAGAGTGTGGTTAAATGACTCTGAACGATTCTAGACATCAATTATCAAGATATGCAGAGGTTTTGACTTATGTGCATAAAAACAATAAAGTATGTATATATGTATGTCTAACCTACTTTATTGCCAAGAAGCAACAAGTGCAAGTTGATGATTTTACGTGAAAGGGGAAATAACTTAGTGCGACTGTTTATTAAGACAATAGATCCACTCGTCTGGTGGTAAGCGCTACGTTCCCATTTCATGAATACAACAATCGACATCGTTGCATCGTGCGCTTCTTATACGATAAAAACAGTTTTTTTTTTACAGAAAAACGTATAAAATTTTATTTGTATGGCTCTTATGAGTTTTCATTAAAATAAATAAATTAAACACCACCAGTTCCATACTGCATTTTTAAGATTATTTATGCTGAACATTTCGAAAACGAGGTCGACGAAATTCTGTGAAAAAAAAAAAACAAATAGCGCACTCCTCATGTCCTAAATATTACAAGACATTCGTATTTGTATGTTATTATTTTTGGATTTGTTGCTGACTTAATTAAAAGTCACCCAAGCATTTTATTGTACTATAAAGAAAATAGTGTGGGCAAGGATTTTTTGTCATTCCTTTGAAAAAGAAAGAAATCGATTGATTTATTGGCAATTAGGGAACAAAATTAATTTGATTAATCAAATAAATAAAAACGAATTATGCAAGATGAAATTATATTTATTTAATTTTAATATGAAATTTTATACGCACGATAAAATACCGAATTTATGCCAAGTAATTTTTTTTTTTCTTTTTTGTTTTTAATTGATTTAGTTTATTTTTCAAAAACTGTATTTTTGAAATATGTAATGAATTTTTTTAATTTTGGTTTGACTAAAATGTCGATATAGTTCGTTGATTGTAATAAGTTATGAGCTATCTTAGAGTAAAAACAAAATTCTGAAAAATGGATATTAATCGCACCTCCCATAAGACCATGTTTTTGATTTTCGCTTTAATAGAAGACAGTTTGATTTTGATTAATTCTCTTGGAAAATGGTGTAATTCAACTCATTTTAGTTGTTTTGACGTCTTGATTGAATCATAAAAACTACCCTGAATCAGGCGCGAACGCAATATATGAGAATGTTATGAAAAATGTTCTCAAAAGGGCTTGCATATGTGAGACTAACAGAGGCGGACATTTACCTGATATTGTATGCCATACATAATTGCCGACATTAAAAAAAAAATTATTTAAATCTTTCATTTAATCAAAAATTGTAAAGAAACTAAGTAGTATACCTTCCCGGCGGACAAACTGTAGACAACCCAATATTTTTGGAAAAAAAAATAAAAAAAAAATATCACGCTACCAAACAGGCCTAAAATGTTGCATCAGCTGTTTTTTAACAAGGGATTACAACTACACAAACCTATCCGGCTAGCTTTGGATAGGTAGCCGAACGCGACCAATGAGATGCTTCAATATTCCGAAGGGTATTTAATGAAATATTTTCTGCAGCTACAGAAAAGGCAGATAAAATAAGTATTCATTTAGTAGCCCCGCGGAACGTTGGAAAACATGAGAACCGTGAAAACAAAAAAGGAGGTAGATAAACATAAAGGGTTTTCCAATAAGAGGTGTTATTTTGAATAGCCCGCTATTTCGGTAGCTGTCACTTTTGAAGCTGTCATTTTTTGACATTTGACAAGTAGAAACTACGCCATTAGTAAAAATGGAACGATACACGCTTCAACAACGCATTGAAATTATTAAAATTCACTATAAAAATGGTGAAAATTTGGCAGAGACGGTTCGTAAAACTAAAACATTTTTGGGTCGTCGTGAAGCACCTTGTCGGACCGCAATACAGAAATTGGTGGACAAATTCGAGCTGTTGGGACAAGTTAGTGATGTGAAGAATAAAACCCGTGCACGTCGCTCAAGAACAACTGAGAATATTGCTGTTGTAGCCCAAAGTGTTGAAGAAAACCCAGGTTTGTCCATTCCTCGTCGTTCTTTGGAATTAGGCATTCCACAAACGTCATTACACCGTATTTTGCATAAAGACTTGGGTCTTAAGGCTTATAAAGTTCAGTTAACGCAAGAACTCAAGCCGGCTGATCATCAACAACGTCGTGCCTTTGCTGATTGGGTCCTTGAAATGCATGAAAATGATCCGGAATTTCATCGAAAAATCATCTTGACTGATGAGGCCCATTTCCACCTTGGAGGCTACGTCAACAAGCAAAACTGTCGCATCTGGGGCTCGGAAAACCCAAGAGTTATTGTTGAAAAGCCTTCTCCATCCTCAACGCGTGACTGTTTGGTGCGGTTTATGGTCCGGCGGGGTCATTGGACCTTACTTTTTCGAAAATGAGGCTGGAGCAACAGTTACGGTCAATGGATTGCGCTATCGAGAGATGATTAATGATTTTTTATGGCCGGAATTGGATGGTATTGATCTGGACAACGTTTACTTTCAACAAGACGGCGCTACGTGCCACACAAGCAATGAAACCATCGATCTTTTACGGGAAAAGTTTCCGGACCGTGTTATCCTCTTTATAATTAAATAAACATCCGATCATTTATCTCTTATTGGAAAACCCTTTACTTTCGTCGGTCCATCTGTGTTTCTTTTTTAGACCACTTATCAATGCAGTTGAGGACTAAAATTCTTGACAATCGTGAGTTAAGCTACGATAAGACGGTCAACGAAAATGGTCAACGCGTTGACTCTCTTATGTCAAAATGACGTCAAATTCGGTCCCAAAGTTTTCTTGTCGTATGATCATCAACGCAAAATACTGTCCATGCGTTGACGACACCTACGTTGACATTGTTTTTACCTTCAACGCATTGACTTTTTTCGTTGAACGTGTAATCACCCTGAGCAAATGTAAGCCAAGCAAAGCGTTCTCCAAAGTCCCATCGTTGACATTGCATACTTTTCTGCCACGTCAACGTAGTCTGCGGTGATTTCCGTGTGACATTGACCGACTAGCTTCATTCGTGTGATCGTCAATGTGTTATGCGTTGACATGGTCAACGTAAACGGTTCATTGGCAGTGTGTTGATGACGTTTTTGGGAGTCAATGCGTTGACCATTTACATTGACCGTCTAATTATAGCTTTATACTTTCAAAAATTCAAAACATAATACCAGAAAAGTGTTTTGAGCTTGATACAGAAGAAATACATACAACTGTTAACACCAAAATGACATCAAATATGATTTTGTAGCCAGAGATGACGATGTGGCGCAGGTAACAATATTTATTTCTAACGTTTTCTGGATATCTGTCAAACGTTAAATTAAGTATGCTTGCAGGCATTGCTTTAACATTTCGATGGATAAACAGCCAAAAACATTTATTTATGCTCTCAACTGTTGCGATCGTAAATTTTATTAAACAATATTGGTTTATACCGTAGTTTCTCTTGCTCTCGCAGATTGAAAGGCAACAAGACTGGTGAAAAGCGATTAAATCGGCTGATGTTACTAAACATTTATAAGGAAAGGATTATATTGAGTTGAATTACGAAAAGGTCATTGATGTAATGGCCAGACATTATGCATTATAAAGATGAGAAACTTTCGTACGTTTCACCCTCCAAAACCGATTTGTTTACATTGATGTTTTTGTAATTTCGTTTCGTGTCGATGAATAGAAATGAATCGCAACAACAATGTAAAGGGGTGGATTTTTTCTGTTTTGACAGTTTTGGCAGTTTGACCATTTTGTATTTGTAAATAACGCAGTCATCTTAAAACAATTTTTAAATCACCAGCTTTTCACCATGAAAATGGCGGAGATGTGTTCAAAAAATTCAGATTTAATGGTGCAAACAGAATATTTTATGGGTGCAACCATATTGTTCATGAATCGTAAGCTCGCCATACACGAGCGAGCATAATGGAAATATTTCTTAAAGAAATTGACACTCTTGTGGCTACTTCGGCGTAACATCGTCAAACTGAAATAATTAGTTGAATTTTTGAACAACAACAACAACTTATAGGTGCTACCACCAATTGTTTACGAATTAATTTATAATTCGTTTATTTTGGCTAGAGATACAGCTGTTTCAAGGGGTGCCAAGCCACCTATCATCAGTCTCCTCTTATTAGTGGTGCTGAGCTTTAATCCAATTTTGTTATGAAAAACTTTCTACATGCCCACCATAGGGATCGAACCCACGATATCAGATTTGCTCAGTCTTAGAAGCCGTATGCACTACACATTCCGCCGCCTGAGACCATTTACGTCAGAAATCGAAAATGGGTTGTTTTTGTTTATCAAATGCATTTGGAGCATCAGCATTTTTCTAACCGCCTTTAAGTATGCTATCTTGCTCCGCCTCCATTTTCTCCATACCTTGTTTCGATAGACTACAATTTCGATAGACTATCAAAGGGGGAGAGGTTGGAAGATCGGTAACAGACTAGACCATGCAACTTTAAAACCAAATGATTTAAGGTGTTTTGAACATTTGATACTTCCATTGTTTTGCCATTTGTATTACTTTATGAACATACCCATTGTAACTCATTAAGTTTTCAAAACAACTGTCAACATTTCAAAATTTCATGGTGGAAAACAGTAAGTTCCACACTACTTATTGAACATATTGCTTAGCTTGTAGGCAAACCCGAATGACAGCCGAGATTTCCAATCTTTATAAATCATATAATCTCTTGTAATGGCATGGATATACGGTTGTGAAATTCTGTATTGATTGTACAATATACATGTATTGATACATCATTTTATATGCAAACCCCCGATTTTCTTTTTGCAATCACTCCTGCTCTTAATAGAAACCAATTCTTGTGTGATGGGGTAAAAGGTCAGAAATTCAATTTTTTGTATAAATATCTCTAAAGCTACAGGGAGAGAAAAACTTCTTGATAAATGCTAGGAAATGCTATAATCAAGATCAAGATCAATTATAGGTGTTGCCTTTTTTTAATATTTATGTTTCTGTTTTGAGTCAATATTTAAAAAAATTGGTTTTCCACTTAAAAGGGTGAAAATAGACCGGTAATATAACTACCTAGCAATTTTGAGAAATATACAGGGTGTTTCGCAAAAAGTGTGACAAGAAGCTTGAGCGTGTTATGTTGGGTCGAAAATAAAGTATGGAATGGAGTTCTATTTCCACCCCCCTCCCCCGTTTAGCCGGAAGAGGCACTTTTCTAAAAAATTGACTTAAAACAAAAAACAAATTATTAACAAACAATGATAACATTTACACTGCCATGCTATCTATACCTTTTGAGTTTGAAAATTTATTTTTTAAAAACTGTAAACTAAAACAATTTTAATAGAATATGAAGAAAATTTGAAAAGAAAAATTCTTCTGTTTAAGTGGAGCGACTAAATTTTAAAACAACTTTATTTAAAAAGATAAATAAAAGAAGAGATTTCTGGGTTTACAAAAAGGTAAGGCCGTGCATTGTAAGTGTTACCGTTGTTTTTTTTAATATTTTTTTTTCTAAAATTAGTCCTTTTTTTGAGAAAATTGCCCCTCCCGGCTAAACCGGGGGCATAGAACCCTTCCCCCATACGATTTTTACCTTGTCTCGACCCAACCTACACGCTCTAGCTTTTTGTCTTACCGTTGAAATGTTGAATTTACAATAAATATTCTGGTTCTCATAATTACATAGTTTGCAGAGTTTATGTGCGAATAGTAAAATTAGTTTTATTCCTGATCTCAATGTTTCTTATTTAGAATGGCTTAAACTGAAATTATTTTTTAGCTATTCAAACGGAATGGACCCCAAGAAACAATTTTAGCTGTTTAAATGGTTTTCAGAGAAAATCTGAAAGCTCGAAAGAGCAATTGTAGGGCTTGCTCACAGCTAAATCATTGATGTTGAGAGCACATTTTCGCTCGTAATAACCTTGTTATCAGTGACTATGGTGGCTTTGAAGCTCTTTAGTATATTCATAAGAAATCCTCAAAGGAGCACTTTTGACAGCTTTTTGTTTGTATTAGTTTGTGAAATTCAAATGATAAATAAATATAATGATTATATGTTTGTAATTGTATGAAGCGTAAACTTCATTTATTGTGAAGTCAACAAGCTAGTTAATATTTATTAATATTGAGAAAGTAATGTATCTAAATAATATTTTTCGGTTTAATGCCAGTGAATTTTAAGGGCGTGCTTAGTTTTATCATAAATGTTTTGGAGATACTTCGCAAAATTATAACGCGCCTTCCAAATTTTATATATTATCTACGCTGTGAAATGTGAAAAAAAAAATATGCACGACTGGGTCGCACGAACTTGCTCTTATGCGCGACCACATTGTGGTTCTATAGTCTGAAATAAATTAGCTATAGGAGCATATATTTTATCCATTTGCCAAATCTTAGTTTAGTTTCAGGTGGTATTATGTGAGTATACAAAAATTAACAATATAGCCTAGTGTTGCACATATGCAATATGCATATAAGGAAATTATACTATTTAAACTGGTAAATTGCTTAAATCAACAAAATTAGAAAGAAATTGATTAAAATACTTTGAATCCGTTTTAACCCAACGCGATGTACACCATCTGAATTCTTATATAAATCTTTATTTATGAGAAAAAAATTTTGAAAATCGTAGGAGCGGTTTTAAAAATAATTAATTTTTTATACACAAAATTTTGTTAACATTTTTGAGAAAAATAATTGGTACGCCAATTTAAAGCATTTATTAATGTTGCGTTAAAAATTGAACTTCACAAAAAAATCTGCTACCAGTTTTCAAAATATCGAATTTTCAAAAAATAATTTTGATTTTTTTTTTAAAAATCCAAAAATCATTTTTTAGAAAATTTTGATACGCACTTTTATTTATATTTGTTACAAGCCTCTGTATAAAAAATCTAATTTTATTCGGTTGATCAAATGTTGAGATAGTCGAAAATCAAAGAAACCGTTCTATGAGAGGTACTGTTAATAAACCTAAAATATAAACTTTAAAAATTTTAAATGATAGATCGTACTAATTTTAACACACAAAAAAACTTTTATGAAAATCGTAGGAGTCGTTTTTGAGAAACAAAATATTTTTCTTAACGGTTTTTTAACATTTGTATGGGAGGCACCGTTATTTTTGGGTATTAGAATAATTTTTGTCAAAAATCTTCTAGATAAAGTTAAAAAACTGCTATTTACCAAGTTTAATAAAAATCGACCAGGTCGTTTTTGAAATATTGAGTTTTCAAAAAAAAATATTAAAACTTTTTTTAAAAATCTAAAAACTATTTTTTTGAAAATTTTGGTACACAATATTATTTAGAATGTGTCAATACTTCTTCATAAAAAAATTGATCAGAATCAGTTTAACCGTTTTCGAGAAAAGCGAAAATCAAAAAAATGGTTCTTTGGGAGGTACCATTAATAACCATTTTTCGTAACCATTTTTTTTATTAAACGGCAACTTATAACTATTTAAATTTATTGAGTTCTTAAAAACAAATTCGGTAGCGCTGGATTTGAGAAAAATAAGTTTTTCCTTTTTGGCCAAGAAATTTTGTATGACAGCTACTGTTAATTTTGGTCCTAAAAAAAAAGAGAAAAAAACGGGTGGGGGGAATGTCCAAAAAACGCTAGGTACCAAGTTTAAAGAAAATCGACCCATCCGTTTAGGCTGTAGTCGAACCGACAGACAGACAGACAGACAGACAGACAGACGGACGTTTTTGCGAGACCCACTTTTTTTGACTTCTCCATCATCGTAATGTAAAGTTTGATCAAAATCTCGAGTTCGATTTTTTGTACGAATCCATAACTTCCCATATAGTACCTATATCGCAAGTAAAAATTAAGTTGAAAAATGTAAAAATTTGTTTAATAAATTTATCGAAGCACGAAATAAAAAAAATGTCCAGCTAGTCATTGGCTAAATATTTTAGCCATCTCCCTATATATAAACGGATTCCATAAGTTGTCTAACTATCCAGGGTTGTTTTCGAAATACGTCCTCATATATTCTCTGACATATCTGCAATATATCAGTCTGGAATGAACTAATGAATTTGAGTGAACTTTGTAGAACAGCTGTTTCAACTATTACAAACATTTTCAATTCAAGCATCCAAATCAAAAATAAAAATGCAAAATCAGTCAAACAGAAAAAGGTCTGAGAATTGGGATAACCATGCTAAGGTATGAGGTGCGAAATTGATATTGTTAAAAAAATCAATTGCAGCAAAAGGCATTTTTGATTTGGAATTTTTTTAGTTTTTAAAATCCAATTGTCAATCAAATGTCACTCGGTACGTTCAACACACATTATATTAATTTTGGATTGACTTTGTAGACATTGAACGTTCCCACTTTAGAAAAGGTTTAGAACACCAATTTCGGTGTCTAAGATGAACAAATGAAAATGTTTATAAATAAGATTTTGGGGTTGGATGGTGTGCTAAAGTTAGCAAGGCTTTACAATGCGATTATAAATACCACTGAATTGTGTTTTATATTGAAGGCGAAGATTTTAAATGTATTAAAATGAAAGAAAACAAATAAATCAAATAATTTTCATTTGTGTCGCCATGTTTTTTAATATGGACGGAATTTCTCTTCAATGGAGCTGCAATATCTCTTCGAGAGTTTTGTTTTGTTATTGTAGAGCTATTTGCAGCAAAGAGACAGTTTTTCGTTTAGGGCTTTGTAGAAAATAAGGTGTTTTGGAAATTGAAAGTTAGAGAATGTTAAGGAAGTACATAAATTTAAATTATAGAAATAATTTGATATGAAAGAAAAAGAAAATCTTTATTGTTTAAATAAATTTAATTTTATCACCAACTAATATCACAACTTAAGTTTTATGATTTTTCGAAGCGTTTTGGAATCAATGTTCCATCTTCAGGTTGAAAAAAGAAACCTTTTTTGAACTTTTTTCAACCTGAATATGGAACATTGATTCCGAAACGTATCGAAAAATAATAAAACTCAAGTTGTGATATTAGTTGGTAGTAAAATTAAAATTATTTATTTTATTTCATATCAAATTACACACGCAACTTGGAGAGAACTTTTAATTCAAAGAGTACTTGAAATTGAAGTGTATAAAGTTTTATAAGCGCCTTAATAAATTTATTTATTTATGATTTAATTTTTTAGGAAACAGCATAGTTTAATTTATTTAATAATAAATAATAATAATAAAATTGTGAATTCCAAGTCTTATTCGAATCTTAAGTTAACAAAGATAAGAGAATTAATTAATTTTCACCCTTTAATATAAGAAGTACAATTGTTTTAAGTGAGGATTAGTATTTATTCGGCTCTATATGTGATTTATTGTAGCTCTGTTGATTCATTTATTGACACCACATTAGTTGTGTGAGAATATTAGTAATTCAACTTTATAGCCGCTTTCAGTAAAGCTCTTTTAATGCTATTTTTGACATTTCGAAAGAACATGCGTTAGTATTTTGCGTATGTGTTGTTAGCAGCTCTTCAATGTCCCTTAGTATGCTGATATTGAAAGTTTGCTCGTTTCAAGATAGTATAAACTGCCTTAAGGAGCATATTTTTAAATCTGTAAGCGTCGTAAAGTTAATGGAGCTGAAAATGTTCTAAAACTTCAATTATAGAACATTATTTTCAAATTCAATGTGGGGAGCTGTGAAATAATCTCTTACAGAGCTATAGCTTTCGATTTAACTATCTTGGAGCTGTAGAAAAACAGTTTTGCTTCAAATAGCTCCAACGATGTTACTTGGGCCCCTTGACTTCGAAACAAACATAGTCGATATGTACTAATTTTAATTATAGAATCTACCTTGTCGGTAAGGATTTTAAAAAAGGTTTATCCTAAATGACTAAACCGATTTTCAAACATTGAAACCAACATTGAACCAGCTTTTTTCACATGCTTGAAAAGGTATTTAACTTTTATTGTTTCCTAAATTCATTGTAAAATGAATATTAAATTTACAGGCAATTACACTAAGCCACTTTTAATAGATACAGTCCTTAATGATATTATTATTATAAATTCAATAAAAATATACAACAAATATCGCTGTAACCGAACGTTAAAATTTAAATGTATTAGACTACAAATTCTAAAGTTTTCTATAAAATGCCCTTGAAATATCCTTGAGTCCATATAAAAAATTATATTTTAGTTAAAGGAAAACATTATTTTTAAAAATTTATTATTCGCGAATTGTTCAAATAAAAAAAAAACATCAAGAATTTCATTCAAATTAATCATCGTGTTTTCGTTTCTATATTGTGTACGTGCTATTCTCCATATAAGTAAACTAGTACGTGATGAAATAAGCTCTACCTCCAGTTAATTAAAATTATTTTTAATTTCAAAAAGAAATGTTTTGAAGGGATATTTTGAATTTATTATTAATTTTGTTTCAAAAACTATTCAGCACGAATTGCAATCAAAATCTTTGTATCAATTTAAACTGCAAAACAACAACTTTGTTTTAAAAAATGTTTTACATAAATTCCACCTTAATAATCAAAATGAGTATTTCATTAAGAATGCATAGAATATTCTATTTCTGGGGACACATCGTTCCGGTGACATATTTCCGATTTTTTTTTTCTTCTTCTTCTTCTTCTTTTTTTTCAAATTTTTGAATGCAAATAAAATTATTTATCTGTCTGTCGTTTGATACCGCCCCCAATAAACACACACTTACATACATAAATAAAAATATTTAGAATTAAATTAATTAAATTTATTAATAATTTTTTTTTCAGTAAAATCAATTCGCACCTCAGAAGAACCAAAACATAAATGCTGAAAGTACTACACACACAATAAATGAATACTTTTTAACACTGCAATAAAATATTTGCCACTTATTCAGTATTCACTCTAATCCGTTGGGCAAGATCGGTTTTCCAGTTTTTAACACTTGCACTTGCCGAGCGAGGTATTGAAAGGTAAGTTTTCGAAATAAAAACTACCTCTGTTAGCAGGAAAAGTCTTTCTTTGAAAAATATATGTATATATATGAGTTTCACAACAATCGGTATTGTAGTCAATGGTAGACAAAAGGCTACTTTTCACTGACTGATTTGAATCGGTCGTCTGGCGGTAGTGTTTCCGTCTGATTTTGAAATTTTTTGTTTTTGAGGAGTTTCTATTAAAACGGACGATGAACAAAATAAATAATTATTCGCGCTAGGTGTAGGTATATATGTTTGTACATATATAATGTTTCTATAAACATTCTTGTGTCTATAGCTATAAGTGTGTTTTAGTTTGTATTTTGTCTGTTGGTTTTGTGTTGCTAGTGTTATCTGATGGGAGGAGAAATTAGGCAAATAATTATTTGAATTTTTGTCTTCGCTGTATTTGAGAAAGTGTGGGTGTGTTAGTGTGTGTGTTTCTTCTTTCTAGAATTTTATACTATATATCATTTTCGATTTCTTTTTTTATAGATTCTGATTAAAAATAATTATTTAGGATGTGCTTAATATTTGTTCCTTCTAGGTTGTTTTTTTGTGATTTTTCTTTTTTGGTTTTGGCTTTCTTTGACTATTGCAGAAGTGTGAACTTTAAGAACGATAAACAGCTTGTGGGTGGGAAATTATAAAAAAAAATCTATGTAAACATATCAAATTTTTGAATCCAAATTTAAAATCGACCACTGTAATAAATTGCAACTTTTTTTTTAAATACAATTTTGATTGTTGTTATAAGCTACTTTTAAATTTGTTCTGAACAAATAAGATTATATAGCTTCACATGATATGATCTTTTATGACATGATGAAGAAAAATTTAGGATTATTCAAGATTTGTTTTTTTTTTTTAGTTCTAAAAGTGATAAAAAAAAGGATGTTCCTTAAGCAATTCTACAGTTTTATGATTTTAAAAGTGCTTTCTTTTATTTTGAAGTTGGTAAAGAGTTTCTGCAAACCTCAACAAATGAAAAAGGGACATTCTAAGAAACCGAATATAACTCTGCATGTTTTATGTAGAGATAATTATTTTAATGAATTATATTTATTACATTTTTGTATAGTTGAACACAATAGGTTTTTTTAATATTCGTAATGCTTCAAAAACCCCGCCTGGAAAAACAATCTTGTTTTTAATTGGGCCCTAGAAAGTTTTACATAAATCCAACTGGCCGGGAACAAGTTGTTTTTATGAATAGTGTTTTATCAAATTTTATTGCTGTCCCTTCCGAAGTACCACAGGGTTCTATATTTGGACCCCTCCTGTTTTCCCTATATATCAATGAACTACAATCTGTAATTACTAACTCCTCAATTGAGCTTTATGCTGAAGACGCTCAACTTCAAATAAGTTGTCCACTTGGTCTTATTGAAGGATGTGCTTGTCGTATAAATTCCGAACTTGAGAATATTTCCAACTGGTAAGAAAAATGTTCTTATACTTAATTCGAATAAGTGTAAATGTATTGTCATTTCAAAAAAGGCTTTGTGCACTTCCTATACTTTCCCACAGTTGTTCTCAATAATGCTATTATAGAATATGTCACTACTCCAACGAATATGGGAATGATGTTCAATAAAACCTTGACTTGGAACAACAACATCAGTTTATCAGTAGGAAAAGTTTACGGAGTTATTCGCTCTTTATGAGCATTTTAGGACTTCACTCTATTAAAAACTCGAATTGTTTTAGTCAAATCACTCATTATTCCTATATTGCAAAATAAAATTAAACGTTGCATATACCAACACTGCCTGATACATATTCGGCCTTCGTACATATGACAGGATATCACATTTTTCAAAGAAAATATGCAATATAAAATTTGAAAATTTACTTAGATTCCGATCGATTACTATGCTCTTTAACATTATACAAAGCCATCAACCACCCAGCCTGTTCAATAGAATTACTACATTCTATGCTTCCACTAGAACAGCGCAAATTCTACAACCGCAGTTTTCTTGTTTGACCGTTTTCTGTTTTGATCCGTCCCTGGAACTCTCTACAGAGACACTTAAGAGATATGGCAAATAAAAAGAAGATTTCAAAATGACCTTAAGGCATATTTAATTAATTGAATTACCTTTAGATATATTTTTCGATTTCTTTAAAGTAATGAGCTTCCTTATCTTACGGCCAATTTCTTCACAGAGTCCTAACGCTAGTACCGGTACTAGTCTTAAAATTAATACTCAATTCGGTATCATCTCATTTCTTCACACCAGTTCTAGGCCCTAGTCCTTTCAATTTGGTACCGAGTATCAGTTAGGACTTGGTACTAGCTGGCTCCTCAAAATCAGCTAGGCCCTGGTTATTATGCCAGTTGTTAGTACTCAAATCGGTACCAAATGATTTTTTCACATAAGTACTAAGCCCTAGTTGTGTCAAGTTGGTACCGAGTACTATTTATGACTCGATATTAGCTAAGACTCTCAAATCGGCAGTCTAGTGGCGCTAATACCTGAATCTGGGAAATTTAATTAACTTTCTTCAAAGAATTTGTTGCTCAATATAGAGTTTCTTTGTTGGTGTTTTTTATATATATTTATACATATATATATTATATGTATAGAAAATGATTTAAATTTTGATGGTGGCAATTTAAGATATTTTTTTGCAAGCAGACTTCGTACTAACCCCACCTATACTTAAATACATTTTACTATAATTTTTTTCTAATTTAAACTGCAACTTAACACTGCACAGTGAAGAAAAAGTGTTCATTTTATATTTATACAATGGGTATGTTGTTCATCATGGACGTTAATGCTGCCGTAAAAGCACGTATTTCCCATGGTTTTTGAAGATTATATCGATAAAAAACGTCTCTTTGGATAGTTTCCAGAACGGGGTTAATGAATTGAATGAACACAATAAAGGATATTTCTTCAAGCCTGTCACACACATATGTACGTACACAGAAAATTATGAAAAACTCCAAGAAAAAAATAACACGCAATGTTTTATTGAAATCAAAAGAATAGATTAAGCTGATTCAGAACAGAGCACCACTGATCACTTTTCTGTACATGTTGGTAGGATTGCATTGCCATTCTGCATCTTCCCACTATCTATGTAGCAACGACCGTTTTGCTTTTAACTGATTAAATTGAAGACAAGAAAATTGTTAAAGTCACATTCTAGTAAAAGATCTGAGAGTTGATGCTGCTATCAGGAGAGACAGTTATCGTACAAAGGATATTAGCCCGTTATTTTGTTAAAATAGACATAATCCATTTGAAAATAAAATAAAATATCTTCCAATCAAAATAAATATCAAAATAATTTAGTTGAAATTATGAAATAGTGTCAAAATCTGAATTAGACCAGTTTTAGACGTATTATTTCCTAGTACCGCTTGGTGTGTTTGGATCCCGTACTAGTGATTTGAAGAAATGCTCAGGTACTAACTTTTCGTTGGGACCGCGTACTAGAGCTAGGACCAGGTCTAGCTAGACTGGGTACTAGGCTGGCTTAGTACTTCTGTGAAGAAATTGGGCGTTAGTTTATTTATTTCGTCGAAATAAGCTACGCCCAGTTATGGACCATTTTGTCTAGAGACAAATTTTTTATAGTATATAAAGTATCATGTGCTCCTGCTTGTATTAATTTTATAAAACGATTGTCTTGATTCTACTAAAAAGTAACTAGCGCCTTGCTTAAATTTTACAAAATATATTTCTAGGTGAGCAGTTAACTTAGAACAAAGTTTTTGCTTAAATTTCCTGTGCTGTGATCATCATTGAGTTTCTTATGCGCTCAAAAAAATATGCACGGCTGGATTGCACGAACTTATGGCTCTTGTGGTTAACAAGTGTAATGCAGATACACCTTGAAGATAAATGTTAATAGTTCAATAATAGGTTTGTTTTTTTAGTGAATGTATACCCGCTTAAAAAATAATTTCCATGTAAAATACAACAACAATTCCGCTTAGTTGATGGCGATAAACCTCTCTGCTTATAAACTAAGAGCATATAAAAACAGAATAATAAGTATTATAACTGTTATACATAGCGTGTTTTTGTGCACTTTTATTTAAAGCGAATAAGTGAGTACAAAAAAAAAAACAAACCTAATATTATGATACCTATCTTTAACGAGAAAATGTTAAAATGTCAAAAGTAACACAGAAATGGATTTTTTGTTTTTATCTTTTTTTCAGTTTGATCTTTTTTTCAAATGTTTAAATGCAATATTGTTTGAACTATTGAGAAGCATCGGATTGTAAAATTTAAACAAAATCGATTTAACCATGGAAAAGATATACGTGAATAACCCAAAAATAAGACCATTTTTTCAAAAAAACGTGTAATAGCTATTTCCGTGCCCATCATGTTCTGCATTTCACTTATTGTGAATTCACATGACAAAAGTGAATTCGGATGGAATAAGTTGGAAAACCTAATTATGAATTTGAATTTCAAAAATGAAAATTGGTGTTCTGCATTTCGGTTCGTTCACTTTGTTATTGATTTGTGAATTATTGTGGAATTGACACGGTTGCAGTTATTTCCATGATTGGCTTCGATTTCCTTTAAAACATATAAGAACACATCTTTACTCAATCTTAAACTACCTTTAAGACTTTAACAGCCATATTATTGACTTTTTTCAAAACAAGTTTCATTGCTGAACTAGTTTTATAGATGTTTGGAGGTGCTCAAACCAGTATTATTCAAAAATATTTCGACACCTAAAACTCGAAAAATTAAAAATAGCTTTGCATAAAACTCTGAATTCATAATGCCGTGCAGAACTTGGGATTCCAAACTTCTATAAAACTAGTTTTGCTTTGAAACTAGTTTTGAAACAAGTCAATAATATGGCTGTAAACAAAAAAGAATAAACAATTCATCAGAACATTACTCTCAAAATTGTTAGTCTAATATTTTTTGAGAGTTCCGCCTCCTTTTTTCTCTTTAAAGTACCAATAATATGGAATCCATTTTTATCCACAGAGTAATTTTACTTCATAAAACAATCAGCCTTATTGTGATTTTCACCTTAAAAATATTTCATCTTAAAATTTTTTGTCCGCCCGGAATTTTAAAAGCTATTGTGAGCTTCGCCTGAATGAAATTCTGTTCGCCTTCAAAAAAGAAGTGAAAATAACATTAAATTCCGCCCGAAATGAATGTTCACAATGAGGGGAATTTTTCCATCATGAAATTTCGGCGGAAACTCACAATAGGCAAAAAGTGAAATGTCAAATTTTCCGGGTGGAAAGTTGTTCGGGTGAAACTCACAATAAGGCTGAATTAAAAATGGATGCACCTTCAATTTTGACAGTTCGAAGGACTGCATAACGAAACCTACTTTTTCGGACTTCTCGATCATCGTAGTGTTAGTTTTGATAACAACCTCGAAATTTTTTTCTAAACCAACCAATACCTTACCCTTTATAGAGCAAGTAAAAATGGTAAACTCAATACAAAATGGGTAGATTTAAGCTTGAACAATGTTGGAAAATATTGCAAAGCTAAATCTAAAGCTGATGCTTTGCTGCCGAAACAGTATACATTTTGAACAGAGATTTCAGTGGAAATAATGTACCAACTTTAGTAGTTGCTGTACGCAAATTTGTGAGGTAAGTTCGGGAGACTGTTGGTTTGGTAATAGTGATCCCCGAGAAAACTGGACAAAAAAGCAGATTAGTGCTAAGCAATTTACATGTTAAATGCAACAACAACTAAACCCCTACGGGCTTAGCTAAGCCGAGATAATTTTCGGAAAAATATCCAGTCCTAATGCAATATTTAAAATCTATCATTCAAATATAAATTTAAAAAATCGGACATGCGGTTTCTAGAATCATTTAAGGAATAAAAAAAAACATTTTTGAAACAATTATTTTGGTCTGGTTTGTGATGAAATATTTCTGAAATGGTTTTTTAGTTGAAACTTTTAGAGGCTTCACTAAACATTTTTTTTATCACAATCGGGGAAGTTTTAACAAAATAACTGAAAAAGAAAATCAGTTTATTCTTGTTAATAACGGCTCCTTTTAGTAAAATTATGTTATACCAGAAGGTGGACCATAGGTCGTATGAATAAAAAGAAGTACCTGCTTAAAACTCAGCTTTTAAGAGCAGGTGCTCCATTTGGTATGAATAAAACACTTCAGAAGATGCTCAAAGATTGAGCATCTACGTGTTTGATGAGCACATCCTCAAAATAAATGCGGCGGAATTCATGCCAATTTCAAACCACAAGGTGAAATTTTATAAAAGAAGAAGAGAAGGATTTTCAAAAGATTATTCCTTTCTATATACAGATTCAACAAAGAAAATGTGGTTATCTTGGCGAATCATTTACTTGGGAATAGTTTGGAAACAAGGGGTGGTACCTTAACAAACATTGAAAAAATACGAATTTTTCTTCGCTACAAAGGTGATCCTGGTTTTAAAACTGGAGATCGAGAAGACATTGGAGTATAGACCAATCCACGGTCTCTAAAACTGTTTCCCTTGTAAGTGCGACAATAATCGATAATTCAAACCATTGGATCAAATTCTGTACAACTACTCAAGAACTGAAAAATGCAAAACGGGAATGGCAAGAAAAATACAACTTTCCTTCAGCGATAGGTATACAATTGAGTGCACTCGTGTTCCTTTTATCAAACCAGTTGTTCATGGCGACATCTCTTACACTCAGCTGTTTTGTTTTGCACAACATTGTAAGGCGTTTAGAAGATGAAGGTTTTCAAATTAATGGATAAAAAATAACACTTTCGAAAGCATTGCGATACGAAATAATGTGAAAATAATGGTTTTCGATCAAAAACAATACCGAATGAAATAAAAGCTTGCGTTGGCTTTTTTTTATAAAACATAGAAATGAGTTTCAAATATCGGGTTTTTCAATAGGAGCGCTACAAAAGTTTTTTTAATAAAACAAAAACGGTTTTAAATATCAATGAAATTCTTTATTCCTGTGAAAGTACGTTTGATGCCATTATGTATGGAACTTGATTTCTTTTGCATGGCTACCACGGGCACGCTTGCAGAAGTCCAGACGCTGAACCCAATTTTCGACGGTTTTCAAGCATAAATCGGCGGATACTGCTGCAATTTCACGTTCGATATTCGTACGAAGTTCATCAATCGTCGCTGGCTTGTTGGCATAGACCATAAACTTGACGTAGCCCGCAGGAAATAGTCTAACGGCGTCAAATCGCACGACCGAGGCGGCCAAGCGACTGGACCATTTCGTGAGATAACACGTTCTCTAAACTTGGTTTCCAATAAATTGATTGTGACATTTGCTGTGTGGCTTGTGGCCCCGTCCTGTTGGAACCACATGTCCTCCAAGTCCATATCATCCAATTGGGGCCAAAAATATTCGGTTATCATTGAACGGTAGCGATCCCCATTCACAGTAACGTGCCAATCTTGATCATCACGGAAGAAGTACGGCCCAATGACGCCGCCGGCCCAAAAACCACACCAAACCGTGCAATGGATGGATGACTCATGGAGTACGTGTGGATTGCTGCCCGACCAATACTGCATATTTTGTTTATTGACGAAGCCATTCAGCCAGAAATGAGCCTCATCGCTGAAGATGATTTTTCGATGAAAATCCGAATCATTTTCAAGTTGTTGCTCAGCCCAATTCACGAACATACGACGCTTCTGGTGGTCAAGCGGCTTCAGTTCTTGCGTCAATTTAATCTCGACACTACGGGCATTTCTTTGTCTCACTGGCACGAGAACATTTTCTACTGTGCCTGTGGATTCTAGGACGATTATGACGACCATAAATTGGACGTAGCGCTCTTAACGTTGAGGCCACTGACTCCGAATTTCGGTAGTAAATTTTAATAATTTCGACTCGTTGTTGGCTCGTATATCTTTCGATCATGAAATGGCAAACCTTACTTAAGAGAAATGTCAAAAGAGTGGCCAGAAATATGGCGCCGTTTGCTGTCCCTGTTACTCTACTTTTGTAGCGTCCCTGTTGAAAAACCCTGTACAAAACCTATTCCGTGTGAAGCAGGAGGTGCTCACTGGTTGGAGTATTATTTTATTCATACAAAACGGGAGCAGGTCCTTTTTTTGTAGCACCTTCTCTGATTCTTATGGAGCACCTGCTCTGAGTACGTGCCTCGTTTTATTTATATCCACCCATGTCTCCATGAGCAGACTATTTGCTTTTTTTTTTGGCGTTCATTTGGCCATTTATTTTCGAATTGAGAATGTTGACCTGTATCCCATATAAGAATATTTATTATCAGTTGATTTTATGTCTTAGATATTTGTTTCAATACAAAATCTCTTGTAAAAAAGTTATACCATTTCAATTGGAAAAGAGTGTATTGATATTTTTGAAAAGTGAAATGAAAAAGTATAAGCAAGTTAAATAAGTAAAGTATTTTTTATTATTTTAATAATAATTTCTTACACTGCGAGAGAGTGTCTGTCGTCTTCATTAATTTCTTTAAAATGTTGTTGCAATTTGTCGCTTTTATTGTGTAAATTCAGTTTAAAACATTATTTCAATGTGTTCATTATTTGTAGTGTTGATTTAATATTTGCCACATGACTTATTATCATGGCTAATATATTCAAAATACGATCGTCTCATTTCATGACAAACCATCTTCAATTTAAGTGAAACATTAAGATTGTGTGGCTCATTAAACGCACTTTAGAGATTTATTGTTTTCATCCCAACTGTATATCAAAACATTATGAACGGCTATCTCATCTTCGCATCAAGAGTGTCAAATAATAGCGAGAGAATTAATGTTTTGACAAATTAGATTTTTTTTAGACGCCTTTGGCATTCATATGTATAGGTACTTTTCATAAGTCATACTAGGTATTTATAAGTAATTCTTAATGTATGTACCTTACCTAATTAAAAAAGGTAATTTATTCCAACAAAAAAAATAAATTGTTGGGAGTTTTGCCATTATCTCACCCAAAGCGATTATTTTTTTTTTAAATTTAATTTGAGTTGCAGGTACGAACATTGTATTTTGTGTGCATAGTTTTTAAAAGACAATTTGAAATGATGCGTTTGTTGACACTTCATGAACATTTGGCATTTATATTAAAGGTAGGTACAGTTTCTTGGGGTTTATTTTTGTATTCACTTGCAGACTCCTTTTTGCAAAGCTATAAGCTAACATTGAGAAAAAGGATATTCTTTTAAAAATTACTTATTTTGAAATAAGGTATCCCAGAGCAGTCTAATAATTATTAATAAGATTTTTTTCATGTCTAACAGTTAAAGTTTCAACGTTAAACAAAGTTTATGAAAAAAATTCTTGTTTCTATCAACACACATATTTTAATTAGAATTTCAAAAAAGTGTATTTATAGAATATGAGAATTTGATTTAAGAACGTTTTGTAGATGCAGTAGATATTAAAAATGACTAATTATATGTTTTTAAGAACGCTTTTCCAATTCTAAACAAAATAAAACCATGAAACCTCCAATCTTATACGAAATTTGAAAATTTCTCTAGTTTGTAAATAACTTTTTGAAGCTTTCTGGATTAACAGCTTATTGTAATAAATTTTTCAGCCACTTTTCTGACTGTGAAACTGGTGATTTTTTAGCTGGTTTGGTTTTGGCAACACTGGTTTTGACAGCTGACGTGTGTTTAGTACCTTGTGTCACTGTCAAACAGCTTCAGTTTGGTTTGCAATTTAACCATGGATCGTCTTACAAATGAACAACGCTTGCAAATTATTGAATTTTACTATCAAAATTCGTGCTCGGTTCGAAATGTTCATCGCGTGCTGCTTCCATTTTATGATCGGCATTCTCGACCTTCTGAGCAGTCTATTCGGAAGATTGTGACCAAATTTCGCACCAAATTTACTTTGTTGGACATTAAACCACCAACACGTTTACGTACTGTGCGTAGTGAAGAAAATATTGCGGCCGTATCAGCTAGTGTGACAGAAGACCGCGAAATGTCGATTCTGCGCCGTTCCCAGCAGTTAGGCCTTTGTTATAGCACTACGTGGAAAATTTTGCGGAAGGATTTGGGCGTAAAGCCTTTTAAGATACAGCTGGTACAAGAACTAAAGCCAGCCGACCTACCACAACGCCGAATTTTCGGTGAATGGGCTCTTGGAAAGCTGGCCGAGGATCCGCTTTTTTATCGAAAAATTGTGTTCAGCGATGAGGCTCATTTTTGGTTGAATGGGTACGTAAATAAGCAAAATTGCCGCATTTGGAGTGAAGATCAGCCAGAAGCATTGCAACAGCTACCAATGCATCCCGAAAAAGCCACTGTTTGGTGCGGTTTATGGGCCGGCGGCTTTATTGGGCCATATTTCTTCAAAGATGATGCGAATCGCAGCGTTACTGTCAATGGTAAACGCTACCGAGCGATGATAACAAACTTTTTTTGCCCGAAATGGAAGTTCTTGACTTGCATGATATGTGGTTTCAAAAAGACGGTGCCACATGCCACACAGCACGCGAAACAATGGCGCAATTGCGAGGCGAGTTTGGTGAACAGTTAATTTCACGTTTCGGGCCGGTCAATTGGCCGCCTAGATCGTGCGATTTGACACCATTAGATTATTTTTTGTGGGGGTATGTCAAGGCTAATGTCTATAGGGACAAGCCCGCTTCGATTGACGCACTGGAAGCCAACATCCATGCATTCATTCGTGAGATACCGGCCGATATGTGTGAAAGAGTATGCCAAAATTGGACTCAGCGGATGGGCTACCTGAGACGCAGCCGCGGTCAACATTTGCATGAAATTATCTTTAAACATTAAATTGCAAGGTTCAAACTATCGATTCAAATAAATATTTCATTCATTTTTTTGAATTTTTTGTGTTTTTTTTTTTTAAAAAGTTCTAAGCCTCTTAAAAAATCACCCATTATTAAGATTCAAATTAAGCACTGTTAAACTTAAAACAAATCAGCTTTGTAGTTTTTCGACATTTGATTGACATTTTTCAGGACACATCAAAAAATCAGCCAAACATAATGGATTACATGACGGTGTTCATATTGGACTGTCTCCTCCTATTTTTTTTGACGGCTCTGTGTTTTTGCTCACTCTCACTTTATGGTGAGAGTGAGAGATGGCCAGGAAAGGCTAGTTTTTGATGTGTAAACGTCTATGCCGGCGGTAGAGTGAAAAAAAACGTGAACGTTCGTGTGCAACTTTACGTCGTGCAACGTTACGGTGTGCAACGTTACGATCTGCATACTAGGAAGGGTGCGTTTAGTGAAAAAAAAACTTAAGATCCCCTTCAAGCAAAAACAAGTCCGTTTTGGATCCGCGCATGTTGATGTTTACACATATTAACCGTGAGTCCCGGCACTCACACAATTTTTTTTTTTTAATTTTTTAAAAACTTACATATGGATTTTCTTTGAAATTTTCTTTTCTGATTTCTCTGTCTATACTTTATCTTTAGCACATATGTAAGTCCTACAGAATCTTAAGATTTACATTTTCTATGTGAAAAATTTCTAATTAATCCTTCAACGACCACAGATGGAGGATGAGTTCAAATTAGTAGGTTTTTTCGTTGAGCTCTGAAGTCACCCTGGGGTCGCCCCAAAGCGTTTTTTGAAAATCCTGAATTCACCCTGGTGAAAAAAATTTGTGTGTTTTGAGACCTATGGGGTCACCCTGAACTAGCCCTGAGATAGATCTAGGTGTTTTGCTGTAGCAAGATGAGGTAAAGAATAAACTGCCAAAGTGACAGGAATTGTGAAGCATTTGTTTTGTTGTGGATTCACGTGTAGCAGGTTATTGTTTATTTTTGAAAAATAAATTGAAAGAGTATACATATTTAATTTATTGCTAATAAATAGTAATAGAAAATGGAAACGTCAGAAGTTGTTTTTATAAATTTTTAAGGCATATTCAAATCAAAGTTTTAATTATCGTAGCACATAACTTTTTTTTCTTGCTTTAAATGTCAACCCTTCGAGCGTTTTTTGAGAATCGAAAAACCCAGGCTTTTTTGACAATTCTATCTCAAGAAAACCTGGGTCAACTCTGGGTAAAGTTCAAGGAACGAGGAGGAGGGAGTCCACACTTTTTTTTGACATTTATAAATGTAAAATAGGGTACGTTCAGTAGACACAAGGGACTACATATGTAGTCAAGTGCATTCATTGGGTACGTTCAGCAGACACAAGGGACTACGTATGTAGTCAAGTGCATTCATTGAACGCAAATTTTACAAAGGAAACTAGTTACTTTTTTGAGATGTCATTAATGCCAAAATTGGAACTTTACTCCCAACCTTTACCTTCCATTGATAGTGCAGATAGTATTTATAATAATATTTTTTTTTGAAAAACACCTTACACAAGTCAATTACGAATCGTAAATTATATTTGTTCAATACTTCTTACTAATGATGCATTTTTTAATTAAATCTTTTCTATTATTTTAATAAAGAACTCCTTCACCCAAAACAATAAAACAAACGTTGAAAAAAGAAGTCACTGAACAATGAAGTTCAGCTTGCTGTTTAATGACAAAATATAATCAGCTGATATTTTGACATAAATGCACTTGACTTGAAATGAAGGGAGATATTTCTTGACTAGCTTTCCAGTCACTTTCCAATAAAAGTTGCCTTAATTGGAAGGAAATTTTGCGACAGCTGGCCAATCAGAGACGAGAAACTTGAATTGCCTCCAAGTCCCTTCGTCATCTGAACGTACTCATTGAACGTAAATTTTACCAAGGAATCTAGTTATTTTTTGAGATGTCATTCATGCCAAAATTGGAACTTTAGTTCCAACCTTTACCTTCCGTTGATAGTGCAGATAGTATTTATAATAATATATTTATCTGAAAAACACCTCACACAAATCAATTACGAATTGTAAATTATAATTTTTCAATACTTCTTACTAAACATGCATTTTTCCATTAAATCTTTTCTATAATTTTGATAAAGAACTCCTCCACCCAAAACAATAAAACAAACGTTGAAAAAAGAAGTCACTGAACAATGAAGTTCAGCTTGCGGTTTAATGACAAAATATAATCAGCTGATATTTTGACATAAATGCACTTGACTTGAAATGAAGGGAGATATTTCTTGACTAGCTTTCCATTTCCAGTCACTTTCCAATAAAAGTTGCCTTAATTGGAAGGCAATTTTGCGACAGCTGGCCAATCAGAGACGAGAAACTTGCCTTGCCTTCAAGTCCCTTCGTCTGCTGAACGTACCCATAGTCATATGGACCTCTGCCACCAAATGTCAAAAGTCTGAAATTTGTAAAAAAAAAAAATAACAATCTGATAGAACTCCCTGGTTGGTAAACAAAACCAAATGCCAAAGGCACGAAGGCGTGCCAAAAAAGTCGGGTGTTTAATAATAGTGATTAATATGTACTTAAATTAGTTTTTTTGTATCAAATATTTACTTGAAAAAATGTTCACTTAAATGTTTAAACACTAATTATTTAATTCGATGGCAAATTTAAGTTTTCACTTCCAAATACAAAAAATAATCAAATGACCGCCTTTTTAACACTGAAAAGAGCATGTAAATATTTTCTAACCAGGGACTATATTTTGTTTGTGTTTTTAAGTGTCAATTTAGAAAGAGAAAAGACAAATACAAATCTTGGAAGAGCTCTATTGGGGGGGGGTTCACATTCAACGACATGTTCATCAAGAATGTGAACGCTAGAAAAACGACTCGGGTCGAGAGACACATCGTTTAATGTGAATCCCCCTATTGAGTAACTAAAAGTTAGTAGGTCTGTTTGGTATCTTTTTTTTTAAGTAAAATGTGTAAAACCTGTCAAAAGACCAACGTGAGAACCAATTTCTCAAAAATAGAGAAACTTCAAAAGAAAGTTAACAAAGGCATTGAAACACTTTTGTGTTGAAGACGTCAAAATCTCACTCTTCAGTCCGGTTTTGTTAACAATTTGCGTTAGATTTATACAAAAATACTTGAATTAAACATTCCCCAAGTTATATATTATTAAGATACTTAGTTAAATTTCAAATATCAGACACCAAAATTTCAAATTAGGTGTTTTGACAGTCCTTACTCTTCTTGTTCATAGACCAAGATACTAAAAACATATAACGGGTGATTTTTTAAGAGGTTTAGAACTTTTTTAAAAAAAAAAAACACAAAAAATTCGAAAAAATGAATGAAATATTTATTTGAATCGATAGTTTGAACCTTGCAATTTAATGTTTAAAGATAATTTCTTGTAAATGTTGACCGCGGCTGCGTCTCAGGTAGCCCATCCGCTGAGTCCAATTTTGGTATACTCTTTCACACATATCGGCCGGTATCTCACGAATGAATGCATGGATGTTGGCTTCCAGTGCGTCAATCGAAGCGGGCTTGTCCCTATAGACATTAGCCTTGACATACCCCCACAAAAAATAATCTAATGGTGTCAAATCGCACGATCTAGGCGGCCAATTGACCGGCCCGAAACGTGAAATTAACTGTTCACCAAACTCGCCTCGCAATTGCGCCATTGTTTCGCGTGCTGTGTGGCATGTGGCACCGTCTTGTTGAAACCACATATCATGCAAGTCAAGAACTTCCATTTCGGGCAAAAAAAAGTTTGTTATCATCGCTCGGTAGCGTTCACCATTGACAGTAACGCTGCGATTCGCATCATCTTTGAAGAAATAGGCCCAATAATGCCGCCGGCCCATAAACCGCACCAAACAGTGGCTTTTTCGGGATGCATTGGTAGCTGTTGCAATGCTTCTGGCTGATCTTCACTCCAAATGCGGCAATTTTGCTTATTTACGTACCCATTCAACCAAAAATGAGCCTCATCGCTGAACACAAGCAGCGCGCGATGAACATTTCGAACCGAGCACGAATTTTGATAGTAAAATTCAATAATTTGTAAGCGTTGTTCATTTGTAATACGATCCATGGTTAAATTGCAAACCAAACTGAAGCTGTTTGACAGTGACACAAGGTACTAAACACACGTCAGCTGTCAAAACCAGTGTTGCCAAAACCAAACCAGCTTAAAAATCACCCGTTATTTAAATTGTAATAAAATGTCAGAATGGTTAAAAATAACGATTTTTTTTTAACCTTTAATCACAGATATCTACTATAGTTCCGTAGGGGTCACAGAGTAAAAAAAATGATAACTTGGACATAGGCGTATGTTTAGATCCCTTTTCATTTTTATCAAGCACTACATCCACTAAAAGATAGACATACATACATTAACATATACATTAAAACAAAAGACCAGCTATCACACATGAGTAGTGCGATCAACCGATTGGATTTTTGATGAAGAAGAGAAAATTATTGAAAAAGCGATCATTTTTCTTCGTACATCTCTGTAATTCTATTATCTGTGCCAGAATATTATTACATATGCTTTAACATCTTACTTAATCGAATTAAATATTTTGCCTGATTTTTAACATCCACTGTAATTGAAGCTGGAACCTATACATGGATGAACCGATTTCACAGATTTCATCAATTTTTCGCTTAAACATCTAACGTATATAATATAATGTACATATGGCTGAACCAAAACAGGTACATACTTTAACCTTTAAGCAGTTCAAATAATATTGCGTTCCATAAACTTATCTTCTTTATGAACACACAATTTAAAAACTTTTAACTATTTTTAACATATTTTTCAAATTTCCTCCAAAATAAATTTAGTAACAGTTGGATTTTTTATTATGAATTAAAAATTTAAAATTTTTGATCTTTTGCTTCAAATAAAAAAATATTAGGCATGTTCAGGAAAATGAGAAGTCGGAAACATCAGCAATCTGAGTTAGATGAATATAATTCTTCAGTTTTGCTGTCAAAATCCTGAGGAAAAAACTTTGGATATTTCACTCAAGTCACAATATGACACTTATTTTTACAAACTAGGCTTAAGGGTCCAATAAATAGATCGGAATAATCTGATTGTTTCTCGTAAATCTATATTGTCTAAACAATGTAAATATTTACCGGCACCCACCAAAGTGTTTTTAATTTCAAATAATAAAGTACAGTTACGGATGTAAACGAACGCTCATGTAAGAATAACACGGTTATAAGAAACTCTTGTTTTTGCATAAATATTAATTTCAATACTAAAAATATAAGAACCCACATACAATATATAAGAAATTAACCAAATCATTTAGTAATTGACCTTTGTCAACACTTGTTTGTATCCATGGATATGTTTCCAGCTTAAATGACAGCTTCCAATTTTGAATGGAATAACTGACTTTTGGATTTGGTGTGTTATTGCTTGGTTTAGTCCTGTTTTTCAAACCTATGATCGAAACAAACTAATAAGTACTAGCTTATCTTAAACTTATGAAAATGACATAATGTTGTTTTATTTTTGATGCTCTATTCCGTCTCGCGGTAAAGTGAAATAATAACGTGGACTTTCCTCTGTGTGACACTACGAGGTCACACTATACGACGTAAAACGTTACGTTACGAAAATCTGAATAGTAGTATAGTGAGTACGTTCAGTGACAAAAATTTGAAGATCCCCTTCAAGCAAACTAGTCCGTTTTGGATCCGTGTACGTAGTCAACAACTTATGGACAACTTCGCATACGGAGCCAAATATGGATTCTCAAAACTTCGTTTGGACAAACGTTGATGTTTACACATATTAATAACCGTGACACCCGGCACTCTGACAATTTTTTTTCTTTGTATCATGTGTTCATATGGAAGTACATATATTGTATTTTACCTGTGTATGAAAATTTTCTTTGCGTTACATTTAATTATAAAAGTATGTAAGTATGTATTTATCGGTATCTCTTTCTTCTCGAAAGAACAAACTTTTCCACTTTAAGATTTGAAAACAATTGAATATAATAAATTTATTTAAAAAAAAATGATGTATGGTGTATGAGCGTTTTTTTACACGAAAAAATAATTCGTCTTAAAAACTTAGATCAACAGACTGTAGCCACTTTTTCCTTTTTTTTAGTTTCTGAACATTTTCATTACCTTATAACTCTGGGTGAAAGTAAGCCCATCCCACCGGCGATGAGCCGCATCCCTGCGGGACACCTTAACATTATACATTTCTACGCAAAACTGTTATGAATTCCGATTTCTTTAGGCACTTCAAAAAAAAAATTCAAAGCGAAATGCTAGTTCTAAAATTAGAAAAGCAATTTTTTTAAATTTGCCAAGCCCAACAAAACCCGTTGGAGTCTCACCTTTTTGAGGATTAATTACGTCCTTAAACACTTTGTTACACATTTGAAAAAACAATCACATTTGATGTTGTGTAAACAACAAAACTCCTTAAGTTTTAGGCCAACCGCACTTCTTTTAGCAGACATTGAATGGTTCAGTTATTTGATTTAAAACTGTCACTCCATATCTCTTCTTAAATACACATATATATGTATTTGTTATAAAGCTTTGTATAGAATAATTTTCTTAAGCAAAAACACACAAACAAACTGCTAAGTTAAAAGTTAAAAAAAATAAGCGTAAATTATGGTTATATCAATTATTGCAATTTATAAAAATATTAATTTTGTTTTAAAAAGCTTAAAATTAAATTTGTTTAATTTTTTTAATTTTGTTTCAAAAGCCAAACATCATGCCAAATGAAAGAATAAATTTGGTTCATGTTTATTTTTCTGTAACAGCATTGTTTTATTTTTTGTTGTTGTTTTGTTTAAATAGAATTTTCTATAATTTATGAACATAAATAATTTATTTAATAAGTTAATGATATTTTGTTTTTAAATTAACAATAAATTTATGATTTTAAACAATTTTAAATGTTTGTTTTTCTATTGTTTGTGTATTTTTGTAAAGGAATTGAATTTACAAAATGCATGTCCTTCAACATGAAACAATATTTTTATTTTTTTCAATAAATAAATATAAGGAACACAAATAAGGACTGCACAACAAATACATATATATATGTACGAATCTTGCTTTAATTTATGTATAACAATTATGATTATTGGGTTTTCTTATGTCTCGAATGAGGAACGTTTTTCACTAATGACAACATAAAGAGATTACATTTTTGAAACTACCTTAATTGAGAAGCTACCATTGGGTATATTCTGTCCACCAAATTTAAGCTTGATGTCGTACTCGCCAGGATCTTTGAGTGCATAGTAGATGTCAAAGAGACCATCCTTTTCAATCACATCGATGTCGACGATTTCCCTGAAAAGAAATATTTGAATAAAATCAGATTTGAATTAGAGTTTTCGCGCCCAGCTTACTTTCCACTCTTTGATGTTACTTTGCAGGTAACAGCACCATCGCCGGCATCTCTAGCATCCACACTAAGATGGCTTTTGCTGCCTGATGGTTGAATTTTTGGAGCTTCAGCAACAAGTTTGCATTTTTTGGCTTCACCAGTTGCAAATGCTTGAAGGGTAAATGGAGATCCTTGGATATGTTTCTCACCATAAAGCACGCCAATGTGATATGTTCCACATTCGTCGGGGATGAAGGACAGTATATATGTGTTGTCGTCGATCTTTTCCAAAATTGGAACGATTGGGTTGCCTTTGGGATTTTTAATTTCAACATTAATATCAGCTTCTCCAGCTGTTTTTGTGTCTATTTCGAACTTGGCTGGGAGGGAAGCTGGCAGCTTTTTCTTTTCGGTACTGCCAACGATTTTCACATTTTCTGGTTCAGCCTTGGGGAAGACAGTCATAACGAAGGGGCTAAATGAAATTTCAAAGATTGGACATTGGTTTAAAAATCGTTGAATGGATTGAAATATAAAGCCTTACCTGCATGGCACTTCAACATCAGAGAACTTTACTTGGCACGTTAGTACTGATCCTTGCTTGGGTGGAACGTAATGCACAGCATACACTCCATTGCCCTTTTCTTCCACATTCAAGTTGTCCACAGGGATGCCTTCAGAATTCGTCAGTTTGACAGCAATACGTCCGGGACCAGCTTCAGCTACATCAACATTGAAATAGGTTGGTAGGCCTTCTCTCACTTGACCGTGTTCGATACCAGGTCCATAGACCTTAACCTTGGTTGGATCAACGGTTTCTTCAACAACAACCCTGAATGGTGATCCAGGAATATGTTTGTCAGCAAAACGAATAGTGATGTCATATTCTCCTGGATCAGTTGCCAAGTACTCAACGTCACAGCTGCCATCCCTGTTGTCGATACAGCTCATCTTAGCCTCAGATGGTCCCTCGATGGCTAGCGAAAGACCACCAGTTCCGGCACCCTTGGTTTCCACAGTGAATTTATTGTTTTTGTTTGTGAAGCCCTTCTCAAGACCAGGACCGTATGCCTTACAGCGTGACGGGTCACAACCGCTCTTCACATGAACAACAAACGGTGATCCAGGCACGGGAATATTATCATACATCAGCTCAATAGTGTGTCGTCCGGCTTCGAATGGAGTGTACATAATTCGGAAAATATCATCCTTTTGACCTTGAACGACCTTACTTGGCAAAACATTGCCCTTTGGATCGAAGATGGCACAGGTGAGCTTCTTTAAATCGATATCATTACCAACTTTACTCATGTCAACTGAAAAGTCAACGGGAGCATTCATGATGACACCTAAAATATAGGGAAGAAACCGTTAGTTCTAGACTTCAGACAATACGAATCACAACGAATAAGAATGTTATCAAATGAAAACGAAATAAAAAATGCATGCGGTGGGCGTGTTTTGTGGTTAGCAAAGTGTTAGGTTTTTATAATAATTTTTTTTTATATATATTTGAAAGCTGTGCCTTAGACAAAGTACAGTACTCAGTGGGCAGGTTATTTAAGCAGGCTTTTTATTGTCTCCTCTAGCACGGTCGCTTCATTTGGGCACACACAGAAAAACGCAAAATCAAAATCAACGTAACGCCTTCTTCGTACCGTGTGGCTGAATCCCTATTCCAGTCACTCGGATCTTGTTTAAATTTGGCAGCGGTACTATGATTGGTTGAAAGGGTGATCCGTTCACGTGTCGATCATTGAATGTTACATTCACTGTATAGTCTCCGATTTCTGTTGGCAAATAGGCAACATTACAAGTACCATCACCATTGTCACGACAATTAATGGCCGCTTCACAAGGTCCTTCTACCGTGACTCCAAGCCCTCCTTGGCCCGCTCCTCTGGTGTCGATAATGAACTCGGCCGGCTGGCCTATAATGCCCCGTTCTAAACCCGGACCAAAAGCTCGCACTTTGTTCGAGTCACTGCCAACGAGGCACTGCAATCTGAATGGTCGTGGCGTTATGGGACTTCCGCCAAAACAAATACTCAAAAGGTACTCGCCCAGTTGTGTGGGTGTAAAATTGACGAGGAAGCCTTCAGCTGTTGGTATAATATGAGCTTTGACCCGATTCCCAGATGGACTTGTGATTGTTACCGTAAGATCCGCCCTCGGGAGGCCATTGGTAATGACCCGGAACTGCTGTAGACTATTCAATGGTGCAGCTTGTGAGTTTGTAATAAATTTCTTAAATGACCTTTTCTTGTTTTCAACAATGAACTATGCAAAGAATGAGAGTGTGAGATTGGGGTAAGGTACTTACTTGGTTCTAGACCGTCCACTTTGATCTTGGAGACGTCAACAGTGTGCTGAACAACAACCTTTGGGCCAAGCGGTACTCGTAGTCCACCATAGGTCATGGAAGTAGTGTAGGCGCCGTTTGCTGGAGGGATAATTTCAACAGTGTAAGTGCTGTCTTCATTGTCGATGACACGGCATGGAACCTCGGCTTTAGTTTCCTCATGAATGATTTTGACTTGGAGTTCGGCGTCACCAGCTTCGCGTGCGTCAACATTGAAGTGGGTGGCAACATTGGGACGAACACCGGGTTCTAGCCAGGGTCCAAAAGCTTGAACCTTCTTTGGATCAATTGGAACACCAACGTATACACGATGTGGGGAGTTGGGAGTTGCAACACATCCATAATTCACTAAAAATTAAAGTTAAATGATCAATTTTTGACTAACATAGGAAAACACTCTCTTGAATTTTACCTTCCACAGTATGAGGCACGCCAGACATTGGAGTATAAGTGCAAAACTTTGTGCCATCGGGCTTTTCTTGAATGCTAACTGGAATCTTGGTTGCATATACATCTTCCACAATAACTTCCAGAGGAGCGTTTCCTGCTTTTGAGGTGTCAACTGTAAATGATGTCGGTTCGCCAATAGTGATTCCATTTTTCTCCAAACCAGGACCTGACGATTTTACGAGTTCGGGATGGAAATCGGTTCTTGGGAGAATCTGTGCAATGAATGGACTCTTGGGGATGTCTTCGTTGTCGCAGAGAATATGGACGGCATACTCTCCTACCGCTGTCGGATGATATTTCACCAAAGCAGAACCATCACCGTTATCGTGACATTCAATTTCGGCTTGAGACGGTCCGGCGACAGTGAAACCTAAGGCACCGGTTTCGCCATTGGTCTCAACAACAAAAGCTGCTGGGTATCCAATAACACCACCTGTTAGGCCAGGTCCATATGCGACAATTGATGATTCCTTCTTTGGTCCAACCTTCACTTCGAAAGGACTCTTGGGGACCTCTTGTCCTCCGAAAGTTACCATAACTACATATCGGCCTTCCTTGGTTGGATAGTAGTGTGCTTCATAGGTAGTGCCGTCGACTTTAGTGAGAGCCACATTTTGATTGGTCCCACCGGGTCCAATAACCCTAACTTCGGGTATACCCTCACCAGCTCCATCTGTGTACACCTTAAAATCAGCATCGTCTCCAACCCTGACACCAGTACTCTGAAGACCACGTCCACTAGCACGGACCTTCCGAGCATCGGAGAGTGGCGAAACCTTCACAGGGAAGGGACTGTTTGGAATTGGAGTTCCAGCATAGAAAACATTTATCGAATGTAGACCAGTGAGTGGGGTAACATATTCACAACGCCAAACATCGTCTTCCACCTGCCTGACTTTAGCTGGAACAGACGTCTTGTGATTTGCTGGATCGATGATAATAACTTCTGGTACTCCACGACCGGCGCCCTTGGTTAAAATATCGAAGAAAATTGGCTTATTTATGTAAACTCCACTTGGCTGAATTCCAGGGCCGGTTGCTTTAACTTTAGAAGCATCACCAGCATGACCTTCGACCTTAACGCTGAACGGACTCTTTGGAATATCACGACCAGAATATTTGACAAAAACTTTGTGTTCACCTTCCATTTTGGGTATATACGAAATGGAATAGGTAAGGTTTTTGTCATTGTTGAAACGAACTTCAGCTTTTTCGGGTTGACCATTGGGCCCAATGATCTCAACTTCAACGTTTCCTATAATGATTTTTATATTTTTGTATTTTTAAGTTTCTCTGATGCAATAACTATAAGACAGCGTAAACTTTAAAGTTGAGCGAATTAAAAAAAATATTCGTTTGCCGTTTTCGTGGTTTCTCTTTATCGCTCAACTTTATGGGCCACCCTGTAGAGATTTTCTTACCTTTTCCAGCGGAGAATGTTTCAACGGTAAAGTTGGCTGGAGCAGCAACAACTGGACCAACTGGTTCAATTCCTGGACCATAAGCACGTACTCTGAATTGGAAGAAATTGTAAAATTACAATAAAGTTGATATTGATAAATATTGAATGGAAGAAGAAAAACTATAGCGCAGGATTACAAATAGCTTTCTATAGGGAACAAATGCAGACAACACTAAGAGCAGGATGGAAGCATTTTTACATTATAAATAAAAAATATAAAAGGCGAAACTCGGAAAACTTGTTTGTTAAGTTGACGCTTTGAGTAGGTCCAGCTAGTTACAAAATCTTGTGATGTCAATTTATCTTAAGCCATAAAATAAAAGTTTTACAATGAAAACGTTGTTTAGTTTTTTGCTGAGCAATGAAACCAATTAGGCAAAATGTCAGAATTGAACATTATTTACAATACGCTTGCTTTATTGGAAAGCATTGTAGCTATAGCGCAGTAAAATTATCCTCGATTAACACCAATAAAACCAAGATAAATAGTTAAGCCAGCATTAAAGTGGTAGTGGATAACTATTGGTTTTATTATTATTTGCGGAGACAAATTTGTCTTCGGTAGCTATACATTTTCTAATAAAAACGGCTAATAATATAGGTTACATAGTACTTCGTTTCCACCGACCACTAAACCGAGATTTGATAACATTTGTTCATAATCTTCTTCAAATCTAGAAGATTTACCAAACAAATTTATTTCGTAGATCTAGTAGATTTCAAATAAATCTTGTTAAATCTTCATAGGGCCAATAGTTTTACAAATCGAACTAACCTTTTTATATCGCGCTGAACTCATTCATTGGAAAATCCAACCTTTTTGCTTCTTTTGACAAACATGAAACTTTCTGTCTCACTTGAACTTCATACGAAAAAACGAAACAACATTTGCATTTTGAAAGGTAGTGTCAAAGTTAATCTTTCTTAAATCTTTTTGTGTGGTGGAAACACTACATAAATTTATTTAATCTAAATTGAAATACTCTTTCGTTGGAAACATGGTATAAAGCTGACAATGGATCGGGTTTGTATTAATGCTCTTGAAAAAATTAAATAGCTAAATTTGTTTTCTGTAGAAAGTTTACATTTTCTCGCTTACGATACAATGGCGGTTAATACTTCGTTTCGATCCACCACTAAACTGAGATTAAATTAGATTTATCATTAATCTTCTTCAAATAATTTCGCAAATTTACCATACCTATAAACTTATTTCGTAAATTTACTAGATTGCAAATTAATCTTGTTAAATGTTCATGGGGCTAAAAGTTTTACAAATCAAAGTAACCTATATTTGATCGCCCTGAACACATTCATTTGTTTGCTTTTTTTGATATTTATGAAATTTTCTCTCTCTCTTCCACTTCTTTAGAAGGAATGATATACCTTTAGCATTTTGAAATGTGCTGTTAAAATAAATTAATCTAAACGATGCAAATTGGTTTTGAAGTTCTGAATATCAAAATGGGAGGTACAAATAGAGCCAGGTAAAACATTCCACAATCTTGTAGTGCGGCTAAAGAGAGAATATCTGTACTTGACGGTACGTCCGAAGTGGGGCTCAAGGGTAGACTGATGAGCATACGTAAAAGCGCGAGTATTAAAGGTTGAATTGTTTAAGGGGAGCAGAGGAATGTATCTGGCTATTTCACTAGAACACTCTTTGTGGAAATAGCGATAAAATAGTGAGACACGAAACATAACGGCGGTTTTCCAGAGTTGTAATTGTTTCCAATATACTGGGATCACCTAGCATTTTTAAAGCTCTATTTTGAATTATATCCAAGAGATCCAAATGAGTTAAGGTAGCGCCTGTCCAGATGTGAGAGTTGTACTCAAGCTAAGGAGGGATAATGGCTTTGCAGATTACAGCCAGATCAGAAAGAGAGAAACATTTCTTGCATCGCCGAACACAACCTAGACATTTAGTAGCAGTTTTGGCAACGTTGAATATGTGGGCATTCCACAAAAGGTTATCTGTGACACGCATACTGAGAATTGAAAGCTGTTCGGTTTCTTTTTTTTCAATGCTCATGGATAGCGGAATGGGGTGGATTCCACTTCAACGACCAGAGACAGCATTGAGTTTCTGACGCATTAAATTCTACGCGGTTTTTAATTCCTCATTTGACAAGGCTGTCGAGATCAGAATTAAATTAGCTTATTATACGCTGCTGCTCTAAATCCACATCCGAAGGACAATGATGTGAATCTAGAAACGAATATGAAAAGCTGATTATACTGTTGTCAGCAAAACAATTTAATGGATGAGAAGATTCAGACAGAAGATCATTGGTGAATATCAGAAAGTGAGTCGCAGACAAAACGGAGCCCTGGGGCACACCAGCGTTTATTTTATGAATATCAGACTTAAAACCATCCAATGCGACTTTTATTGAGTGTCCGAAAGGTAATTTTTTATCCAACGAGCTTGATGCCAAACGCTTTTGAAATATTAAGTGCAATTATCTTACTTTCACTAAAACGATTTAAAGATTTTTTCCACTCTTCGGTGAGATATACCATCAGATCACCAGTGGTGCTACGAAAGCCATACTGCCGGTCATTAAGAAGCTTTCGTTCCTTAATATTTTTCTTAAGTCAGCTTAGGTCAGGTTCATCAGGTCAGGTTCATCAGCGTTTCAATGACCTTGGAAAGAAGGGAAATAATTGCAATTGGACGATAGGTAAAGGGGAAAGAAGATTCGCTTTTGTTAGGGACAGGCTGGACAAATGCTGTTTTCTATCCACTCGGAACGAGACCAGTAGAGAAGGACAGATGGAAATGCTTACGCAGTGGTTTTGCCAGCGTTAGAACACCTCTTCAGAACAATTGGAGGAATACGATCCGGGCCAGTGGATTTGTGTACATCAAGGTCCTTAAGAACTCTTGCAACTGCACTAGTGCGAAAGAAGATTTGTCCCATGAAATCGTTAGCGCTCTCAAGTACAGGAGTAGTCATACCAGTGACTGGCAAGGGCAACCTCGAATTAACAGCAAACTGTACTGCTAGCAAATTGGCTTTCTCTAACGAGCTAACAGCAGGGGTGTCATTGACAACGAGTGTTGAAACCGAAGACGAAGTAGTATTTCGGATGTTTGTTTTGCAAATGACCAACAATTTCTACTACCTTTGGGACATTGTGATATTTTTTCCCTTAATTTTTGGTCATGCAAAAATTTGGTTCGTGGAATATGGACGTTACAACAGATCTTTCTTGCTCGTTTGAACTTATTACGGTTTTCCTCAGTGGAGTAATGGCCTCATTACTTCGGCAACTTACTTCTCTAACACGGGTAGTCTCTTTACAGCACGAATCAAGCCGCATGATTTTTTTATTTGGTTTGAAAGATTTTTCACTATTCCGTATAAAATTTCTCATTCAAAAAAGAATTACATTTTTTATCATATCTGCACTGGAGTTTACGTCACTACCGAAGAAGCTTAGTGATCAGTTAAAGTTCCTGAAGAAATCGTTGAGACCGTCCTAGTTGGCTTTCTTCAATTGCCAAACGGGATTTTTCTTTAACTGGCTTCAGGGTTTATTTGGCACGAGAAATTTGCAGATAGGACAGATGATAGAGGCAATGATACACTAATAGTGTATTTGCCAGGGACAATCTTCGGACAATGCATCGGTTTTTCTTGTCAGTTCAAAATAATGTAGCTGTTCGACGTTAGTATATACCTTATAACTTATCTGATTCTTCAGAAGCAATTTAATCTAAACTAAAGGGTTTTCCAATAAGAGGTGTTATTTTGAATAGCCCGCTATTTCGGTAGCTGTCACTTTTGAAGCTGTCATTTTTTGACATTTGACAAGTAGAAACTACGCCATTAATAAAAATGGAACGACACACGCTTCAACAACGCATTGAAATTATTAAAATTCACTATAAAAATGGTGAAAATTTGGCAGAGACGGTTCGTAAAACTAAAACATTTTTGGGTCGTCGTGAAACACCTTGTCGGACCGCAATACAGAAATTGGTTGACAAATTCGAGCTGTTGGGACAAGTTAGTGATGTGAAGAATAAAACCCGTGCACGTCGCTCAAGAACAACTGAGAATATTGCTGTTGTAGCCCAAAGTGTTGAAGAAAACCCAGGTTTGTCCATTCCTCGTCGTTCTTTGGAATTAGGCATTCCACAAACGTCATTACACCGTATTTTGCATAAAGACTTGGGTCTTAAGGCTTATAAAGTTCAGTTAACACAAGAACTCAAGCCGTCTTTGCTGATTGGGTCCTTGAAATGCATGAAAATGATTCGGAATTTCATCGAAAAATCATCTTGACTGATGAGGCCCATTTCCACCTCGGAGGCTACGTCAACAAGCAAAACTGTCGCATCTGGGGCTCGGAAAACCCAAGAGTTATTGTTGAAAAGCCTCTCCATCCTCAACGCGTGACTGTTTGGTGCGGTTTATGGTCCGGCCGGCGGGGTCATTGGACCTTACTTTTTCGAAAATGAGGCTGGAGCAACAGTTACGGTCAATGGATTGCGCTATCGAGAGATGATTAATGATTTTTTATGGCCGGAATTGGATGGTATTGATCTGGACAACGTTTACTTTCAACAAGCCGGCGCTACGTGCCACACAAGCAATGAAACCATCGATCTTTTACGGGAAAAATTTCCGGACCGTGTTATCTCTCGAAGAGGTGATCACAATTGGCCACCGAGATCTTTTGATTTAACACCTTGCGACTTCTTCCTTTGGGGCCACGTGAAAGATAAGGTCTACTCCAACAGCCCAGCGTCGATTCAAGACCTCAAAGATGGAATTCGTGAGGCTATCGAGGACATAGGGCAGCCACTTTGCGATTTGGTTATGGAAAATTT
Source organism: Leucozona laternaria (assembly GCA_932273885.2). Classification (NCBI taxonomy): domain Eukaryota; kingdom Metazoa; phylum Arthropoda; class Insecta; order Diptera; family Syrphidae; genus Leucozona; species Leucozona laternaria. The sequence goes on from OW026366.1 coordinate 211,394,280, forward strand.
CATGAAAAGGATATGGTCCTGTAAGCGTGGTCGTGGCGGCCATTTGGCTGTTGTGTTCCATTATTAACGGCACACCTTCCTCTTTATAATGAAATAAACATCCGATCATTTATCTCAAAAAATGCCATTTTTCTTTGAATGTCAAAATAACACCTCTTATTGGAAAACCCTTTACAATTTCCATTAAAACTACAATTAAATCAACTAAGCATAACCCTAAAAGTATGCAAGGCAAAATACAAAATAAAAACAGTTTGGGTGCCTAAATTTGAACACTCATAGTTATGTATATTTATTGATTTTTTTTGAGATGAAAATCAAATGATTGTTAATAGCTTTGATTTCTTAAAACAAGTGGTCATAATATTAAAATATTGTATATACGTATAGATAAGATATATCTACCATAGTTGCAACATTAATAAAGGCATTCAAAACTATTTGGCGCGTAGTTGCAAAAGTGCGTAGTCAATGTTCTTTAGCGTCGTAAAAAAAATTAAAGCTTTCAAAATGACGATAGATTTTTTTTTGCAAAAGCACATTTTAAAACCGAAACCATTCAATCGGACAGGGGTCATATAAATTTGTGTTTGCCAAAAATCGTTTTCATAAAGCTCTGATTTCAAGCATTTAATTACAAATCCTGTAAATTAAAAAGTACATAACATAATGTATGTATAGGTAGGTACAAGTTGGTACACATTCATATAACTGCATTTTTTTGAAATTTTATTTTTGCGAAATTATGTATTTTAAAACTACATAAGGAAAAAAGTAGTAAAAAACCGTGTTGTTGAGGCAATCAATTGAAAACTTTAGTGAAAACTAAGATAAGCTTATTCTGTATTTACAAAATGTTTCGTTTCAGCATTAAATAAATTGATTTTTTTCAATCAGAATAACTACCCGTTTTCATAAAAAAAAGTCACAAGGGTTAAGGTTTCAAAATGTACTTATGTAAAAAAAAAAAAAATTAATAATAGTTGAATTGGCTTGAAAAACGCATAACACGAAAAAAAAAAATCTTAAAAACACTTATTTGCATTCCAAACTTACCGGGGAGGAGGAATGCTGATAGAATTTTGCAATTAAATAAAAGAAGAAGAATATTAAATAAATAAATTATATTAATTTTTTTCTTTTTCAATAACAAAACGTAGAATGTTATTGTTATTGTTTTTTTTTTTTTTTAATTTTAACAAAAACCAATAATTTTAAACATTCAGTTAAGAATTATTATTAATAGAGATATACGTGCGATAGTTTTTAAGAACGAAAGAAAGAAAATGAACAATGGGAAATTTGGACGAAAACATAATAATTGCTTTGAATTTTCGAGACAAAATGAAATTAAGACTTCCAGATCGGATCGCTCACTTACCTGTTTGGATTGGTCTTTGGTCTTAATGGAGCACCAGTCTTCAATTTTGCATTTGGATATTGTGATAAGTATGTCATCATTGATTGTTCATCCACATTTGGATTGACTAATTCCTCGGGTTTGATTAATTGACGAACATTAAGCCAGTCATCGGCCAAGCCCATGGCTTCGGATGCATTTTGTACGGCATCCTTTGGATCCCACATATCCCAGTCGGGGCATAGACCTGGTGCACAGGCATCAACCAAAGCACCAACAGCCTTACCGCTGGTCCAGTCGTTTGTAAAATTGTTGATTGGCATCTCTGGGATTCTCGTATGGATCCAGTTGAGAAGTCTTTAAAGAAAAATGTAAACATTATCTGTTATCTGATGACTTTAATTTTCATCATTTACCTCTGTTTGGGTGTTGCACCTGTACCATTCATTTGATTGTCGTCTTCTCCCTCCCACGCTGGCATAGAGATGGAATAATGAAGAATTAAAGTCCATATTAAGCCAAGGATAAGTTTCAATTTGCAGTCTACAATATCTGAGGAATCTGTAAAATAAAAAAAAATTAATAAATATAAGTTTAATCGTTTAATAAATTATTTTTATTCGTATTTAATAGAGCAGGAAAGTTACTTTGTTTGTTTTATTACTTAGTTGTTTTTTTGGGCTGCTAATCTCAGAAACCACAGGTCTTATTTTAAACTTTAATTTTGTATTGGAAATTTTATACTTAGAGTAGGGTTTGAAAGCTATTTTTTTTTTATTTCGCTTTTTATAGGGTGAAGTGGGGTACAGACAATAAAGCTGTACCCATCCGAATTTAAACATTACTTTTGTGTTTAGTTTCACTTTAAGGATGGACTTAGAAGATTAATTAAGAGATATATTTTTTTTTTTAAATTTTGCTATTTATGAGGTCAAATGGGGTCAATATATAAAAATGTTATCCAATTTAATAAACATAGTTATATATTTAGATGAAGGCTTAAGAGGTTTCCCTTTTTTTTCAATTTGGCTAATTTAAGGGTGCAATGTGGTTAAACAAAAACTGGTATCTGAGTATTTAAATTCTTTTTGCGTTTAAAAGGTTACATTCAGATGACGAACGAGGTAGGCAATTTTAAAATTTTGTTTTGTGTTTGAAAGGTTATATTATTTGATGGATGAACACAGCGAAAATTACCTTAGGCATAAATATTTTTTTAAAAACGTAGCTTTATAGGGAGTAATGGTGGAAAATTAAACAAATGGATGACTCGCTTATTACATTAAATACTTAATTGTATACAATTTTAAAAATTCTTTTGTATTTTTTTGTATTAGTAGGTACATGTTTACATATTCCTTTGTGATTTTTTTTTACGAAACTTAGATTTGTCTACCCCTGCGAAGCTGGAATCCAGTTTCTGATGAAGCATTCCGCGCCAGTTATAGCTTTCATTTAAACTCATTATTAAAAATTTAAATTTTGAGACACTTCAAAACATTTCATTTTGGCCCAACCAACCACATAAAATGAATTTTTATTTCAATGTTTAAACTACTTTATAAATAATAATTAATGAAATTTTAAAAGTCATCTTTTGTGGAAAGTTGGGCAAAAATTAAATTATTTTTTTTTTTTGTAAATATGGAGATAATAATTAAATGTTAGATGATCACCTTTATATGGGCATCAAAATATTCCGTAATTTTAATTTCTTAGCGTCTCAAAATAAGCAATTAAAATTTTCAATGATGGTTTTCATACAGAGTTCAGAAACGCACACTAATGAGCGGTTCGCGAGCGCGCGCTCTCCAATGACCCATCAGGTATGAGCACTTTAAGGTTGGCTCGCGCTCGCGAGCGTTCGATTTATAAACGCTCACGTCAAGAGCGCTCTAATTATGTGCGATATCAAAACTGCACGTTCATGAGCGTGAGACGAGAGCGAGCCAAAATAACGCTCGCGAGGCTTTAAGAATTTAGAATAAAAGAAAACACATTAAACCGTTTTGCGTAAGATATTTTTAAATTTGAATGCTTGTTATATTAATTAATGAATTCATTTCATGAAAAATGCCCTACATAGCGCTCTCGTGCGCTCTCGTGCGCTCATAAAACGCTACACTTGGAGCCTTAGCCGGGTTGTAGACTTTGGACTTTAAGTAAACCCACCAAAGGAAAAAAGTCTAAAAATGTGATGTTACTTGATCTAGGCGGTAAATTCAACGGTCAGAAGCCGCAAATAAAGCTATGGTTTCGCAAGCTATTTCACGGGCTTAAATTTCGTTACCATATGGAACCATTCACAATTACGTTCTCTTTATGTTCTCGCTCGCTTCATTTTTTGAGAAATATGGACCGATGATTCCACAAGTCCATATATACCTCACCGAACCGTTGTTTTGTCTGGCTGGGCAGCTCATGAACTCCTTGGGGTTGTTTTTTAACTCAAATATAAAAATTTTGCTCATTCAGGCAACTATTAAGCAATAAACGGGTCCAATCACTGCTTGGGTTCTGGTAATTCTATTCATGTCCCGTGCCCCAGAACCACTCATAGAAACCATACAGAACAATATTAATTCCATTCTGTCTGGCTTTTAATGTAACTGATATTAATTGTTATTAAATTTTAAAACCAATATCAATGAAACTTAATATCTTCATCAAGTTTAAAAAAAATCTCGCTCAACATGATATTATGAAAACCTATCATCAACAATGCTCAAATGACAAGTTTTTTTTTTAATTTCTATCATAATCAGGTTCAGCAATTAAATAAATCCAGGGAATACCTTGATTGCTTACTTATTGCATTGCTTTATGCCTATATAATCTATCCCGAAGTACCTTCATCAAATTCTATAACGTGTGGCATGGCGCCTTGCTCTTGTGTTCACAAAGTGCATCCATTAAAATGTTTCTTTTGTCTTATCTGACCGTCCGACGCAATTACAACAAGAACGACATCAACAATATCAATGAAAACAACAACAAAATCAACATTAATAAAATTATGTGTGCACGCATGGATAGAGATTTAGCAAGTCTATTCGAATCGCATCGAGTGATTGCACAATCTATATATAAGATTGTTTGTCCTCAAAATGATTCCCTTGGTTTTGCATTGTCAAGCGAAAGTGATATTTTATTTATAGAGAATGTAATTCGTCTTATAAATATGTAATTAATTTAGTTGGAAACTTCTATTTTTTTTTTTTTTTTTTTTGTTATGCAAACCAAGTTCCTCTGGAGCGAAGGTATTTCGCACTTAAATATCTTCAGCTATATCTACTATTGGTGTTGTGCATCTAAGGAGCGAGTATCTACGCAAATTATGTACTTAGTTTGATGTTGATTTATTTATAAAATTATTGCATGAGATGCAACGATAAAGAAGAATGTTGACTGATTTTATAGACCATGAAACAGCAGAGTAAACAGTCTAGAGTCTGTATAATTTACATGATACATTAGAGAAGAGAAGGGGTAATACTCACCCGAGCATACCAACCAATGCTGTCGAATTTAATACTATTAATACTTTTAATTTTAAAAGAGTCCCTAGCAAGTTTTAAATAGATATTTCTAATCGCCTTACAAAGTTAACTAGCGAATTTCTCAGTGATGTAACCTTTTGACTCGAGTTTACTTGGGATTCCATATACGGGGACCTTCTGATCACCAGTTCAATATTAGTTATTCACTCGGCTACTTCGCAAAACAGAAGTTTAATAATGAATATGAATTATTTTCCTTACTGTTGTCAATAAAGTTTTTAGTTTATGTTGTTTGCCCCATAAGTTTTTACTTGCAAGGGCCTCACGAGTAATTGACATGTTTTCCTCGTCTAGATTTTCTATTCTGAAACGAACCTTGACTAAACTAAAAATTGCCAATGTTGCTAGGTGGAATAGATCTTAAAGACCGAACCACACTTCTCTCGTGTGGTGTATTGTGGAGTAGTGTGCCGCTGTCATTCCAATATATTTCATAGATTTCGACACGATACAAATATGGCATTTAATTTTAAACACGTTTCTACAATTTAAACAGCCCGATTAACAGTCATATCGAAATTTCCCAAAAATGTTTCCATATTTATAATAACAACACATTTTTCAATGCTTAATCAATTTATATAGCCTTGAACCGTATAAAACAAGCTCGTTCGAACCAGTCGTGCGTTGAATTTGAAATTATTTGAAGTTTTCTTTCTCTAACAATACACTATGCTATACCATACTAAAAACGACAGCACTGGTTCTAAGTGCTTATACATTTTCCCACGTTCTTGAAAGATAAAAATAGCAGATAATTTAATAATATGCTGTAAGTTTGTAACAAGAATATTTATTATTTTTTTTTTTAATTTGAATTGTTAAAAGGCAATTAGTGTTGGAGTGCTGCTTGCTGCATCTAACTGCGAAAGCAGTTAATTTATTCGCTGGTTGTTGCAAATGTGTTCGCACTTTTATTGTAAATTTAAAATAATATTATTTGATACCTAATAGGATTTTTTATTTTTGGTAGGACAGTTATAACACTGATGGAAGATCTAATCAAGGTTTGTTATTTAGATGGAACCTTTCTAAAAGTAATTCAATGATTCTTTGATAAACCTATCAATCATGAATTCAAAATGAATTAAAAAAAATTGTTTGTTTATATTTAAGATAAAGAATTAAATCTCAAGGTTAAAAAATATATACAAAAAACCTGCAAATTTAAAATGTTGTGCAAATAAAAATAAGATTAATTTATGGGTAGGTAGATTTATATTTGTGTGTGTATGTATACCATTAAGATAAGTGAAATATCACTTTCGTTGATGATATCATTTTAAACTCTGAAGTACTCGTATTAATTTTAGTAGGTATATCATTTTGATGAAATTCAATATTTTTGTTTTCATTTTTGATAGAATACTGGAATTATTTATTTTTTTTTTTAATAACATATGTTTTAAAAATTATTACATATGTATGTATGTAGTAAATGCATTATTTCGTACGTACATAGGTATGTAAGTATCTACAAGCAAGAACCAGACAGACTTTTGCTCATTATGTAAATATGTACCTACTTATAAAATACTCAGTCTAGTTCGAATCAATACCTAAAATGTAAGATAAATAAATGAATTGATTAATAAAAGTCTTGCCTTATTTAATTTACATATGTGGATGTGCAGCGCAATTGGCGACGAGTATGGGGTAAATATTTAACATCAACAATGCAATCCAGAGCTGATTCAGATAGTTTTAACAATTCTGTTTAAAATTTTGGAAAACAAATTTTTTTGATCCGTTCAACAGAATATGTGCACTTTCTCACCTAGTACAGTTCTTGAAAACAATATTTAATGTTATCCAACAAAAGGAAGTGAAAGATCTTTAACGCTATGTTTCCATCGCTCAAAAAGATTTAAATAAATAGATTAACTTTGATAGTAGGTATATATTTCAAAATGCAATGTATCAATTTTTCGGAAACGCGGAAACAATGAATACGTTCAGGGCAATAAGAAATAGGTAAGTTCGATTTGTAAAACGAACATGATTTCATTGCAATCAACATGATTTATACGACTCACAAATTGACAGTATTTCTGCCAGAAAAGTGACAGAAGAATTTTTAAATGTCACTGTCAGTGAAAACGTCAAATTAATCCGCATTTCTTTCGAAAAAACACTTCAAGATTAATTTTTAATTTGCTGGCTTAGCTTCCGGATTATCTTTTAATTAAAACCAAGTAGGATGATTCGTATATTCCTAGAAGGATTATTCTAATTAAATCTCGGTTAAATAGTCGGTGGAAACATATGGGGTTTTCCATTGGTAAAATAAATCAATTTATTTTTGATTTAGATCTGTCGAATAGCCACTTTTGACCATATTTGCTTTCCATTGGGCAAAATGAATTGATTTATTTTTGATTTAAAATCAATTTTGCAGATCTAAGTTTTTCGGCAGATTTATCCCTCCCTATACTACCACCAATATAGCTTACAGCTGTCAGTTTGCAAATGTGTTTTTGGAATTGATAAATGTATTTCGGGTGTGAAAATTTTGTTCAAAATATATGAGAAATATTCACCAATAACAAATGAAACCAGTTTAAAACTAATCGGTAACTTCATCAAGCTCATCTTTATCTTCTAAAAGTGCATTAAGGGATGAAGTTTTTTGGAATATTAACACAGAAATGAAACTACACGAATACAATGACAAAAATAAATCAATTTGAAAACGTGTTCCATTTGCCACGAACAAAATCAATTTTTAAATGAAATCTGAATTTACCAATGGAAAACACACAGAATAAAGCAGGAAAACAGCATATTTTGTGTTTTATTTCTTAACGTCAAACATTGCACCTTGTAGATGAGTTAATAGAACAGCCCACAGTAATGCTCAAACAAACAAAATTGTTTAAGGCATAATAAAGTGCAGAAACATACAATTAAATGAGAGCACCCACACCAAACGAATGAAACAAAATACAAAAATGATTATAGAGCGATGTCTCGAAAAATTCAACAATCTGAATTTTCAGATGTAAAATTTAATGTTTTGAACTCGGCCAATGACAAGTTATCTTGAAATGAACGATTCATTCATTTAACGTACCTAAAACAGGTTGACGGATTACAGGTATGTCAGTGAATATTTGAGGACATTTGAGTTTTCGTGTGTTTCTTTATTTATTCTGGATCATAAATAGAATTATCAAAATAGACAATTTTTTGTATCCAGAACATACGGAATGGAATAAATACAGAAACAAAACCAGTGCTTAAGTTCTGCAACTCTTGCATCGATAAAATCAGTCGAGAAACGATGAAAATTGAAACAAATCATATGAGTTTTGTTCTATTTTTCATTGTTTCTCGATCAATTATACAAATTTTGCGTTTTTTTTTTTATTCATTTCCAAATAAAATATGATGTTTTTCAAATTGTTTTGACATATCACCGAACAACTCCTTTCCGTTTTCTTTGTTCATGCCATTCTAGAGGTCTCCAGGACCCATGTTCTGTTAAAGGTTACTGGTTAAAGGCAGTCGAGTAACGATGAAAATTGAAACAAATCATATGAGTTTTGTTCCATTTTCCATCGTTTCTTGACTGATTTCATCGATGCGAGAGTTACAGAACATGGGTCCTGCATAAATATTTACTGCGTCTTTTCTTTTTACTATATTCGTTTTCCAAAATAAATAAGGAAACACACATTAAACGAGACGAATTTGTCATAAATGAGAATAGCTACATACGTAAGATGCACTGAACGCACCCAATATTCGTTTTATTCCACTCTTCACATGGAATAAAAATAATGCATTCCAAATATTGTATAGAATGAAAACAACAAAATATTTTATCCGGAATATTCCAGTGAATAAACAAACGCAAAATGTTTATTCCGAATGAATTAAGAAGAAACACACTCATTTTAGCCCAGTTTTTCAGTGGAGAGTTAAACCAGAGTTAGCTAACTCTAGAAGTAAATTAACCCACAGTGAATTGAGTAAGAATGCATGCGGAACGACTAAACAAACTCGGTGGATAAAACATCAAAAGCAGCTGTTCACTTAATCCTGAGTTAACTCCCTAAATTTGATGAGTTAACTCGGGCTTAATCTCGCACTGAAAAAACTACACCCTAGACAATAAACTATTTGAATGCGTTTATACAATTGGAGAAGGCTGAAAATGCCCAACTAACTGAAACAATGAGTAGGTACCTGGAAAACATAACCCTAAAAATTGAAACCCGTTTTCAAGAAAATCCCAGCTTAATTAAAGAAGATAAATAGCTATGTATCTCTTTTGACTAAATCATAAAAATTTCAATAATAATTCTTTCCCTTTCGTCTTCTTTATAGTATCTTTATCATGTCGTACTTTATTGAAATTTCGATAAAGATATAAAAACAATGGTAACCTTCCTTATAAATCTACATAATATGTACATACTGAAAGCATTATGAAATTTGCCCACTGTTGCTATATGCTATCTATGGACATACCATTATACCTATACCTCTCCTCAAATGACAGAAAGAATGCGGTTTTCTTGGAATAAAAACTATATAGATGATAGATACCTATCGATCTATCACCAACCATATCATAGCAAAGCCTTAGCTGCAACATAAAATTTGCGTTACATTTTCTGAATAAATACTTCTATAGATGCCATGGAAAATGTTTAAATGCTTTTCTGTGGCTAACGCTGTTGCAGCAACAAAAACCTACACCAAGTACAAGATTAGGTATATATCTAGTATTCTTGATGTTCTTGGGGAAAAACTGCGCGTAGGCCTTATACTGACGCCAGAAATTTTTATTTTAACCGACACTGCTTTTGTGGTGGCGTTGCCTGCGCGCGTCTGGCTGATTGCATTGCATTCATGAATGAGGAAGGAATTGCATAATACACAAAACAACAGCAGCGCCTCTGTCGGTGTGATGTGACACCAACGCGCCGAGTCACACTACTTTTTAACCTATAGGGCAATGAACTAAACTACGCAGATACATAATATAGGGTGTTTTGTCATTAAACTATGGACTTACGTTTTATGAATTTGAGAGTTTATCGTCTGTTTGAGAAATCAGTAAAATTTCATATTGAAAATAGTTTTTAAAAATCAAAAAAGGTTCGATTTTCCAATGAACGCGTTCACCGCGACATAAAATACGTTCGATTTGTAAGACTATTGGCCCAATGAAGATTAAGTAAGATTTATTTGAAACCACCGACCATTTAATCGAGATTTAATAAGAGTTAACGTAGATTTGTTTTTAATCTAAAAGATTTACCGTACAAATTTATTTCGTCAATCTAGTAGATTCCAAATTAATCTTCTTAAATATTCATATAGCGCAGATAGTTTTAAAAATCGCGCTGAACGCATTCATTTGAAAGTCAAACATTTTCTTCTAGTGACGCATTTTAACATGAAACGTTCTGTCTCACTTCAACGTCAAAAAAGAGATAGAAACACCATTTCCATTCTGAAAGTTAAGTACTGTTTAAATTAAACTACTATTAATCTTTTTGTGTGGTGGAAATACTACATAAAATATTTATTTATTATAAATGGAGACAAACCTTCGCTGAAAACATAGTATTTTTATAAAGAAGAAATTAATGTTGTTAAATCTTCATAGGGTCAATAGTTTTACTCACGTTGAACGCATTCAGTTGAAAATGTTTGCTCTTTTTGACGAACATGAAAAATTCACTGACACTTCAATTTGGCAGTTTTGGGAAGTGAACGATCAGAGGTATTTTGAAAGGTAAACTTTAATCTACCTTTTCATCTTTACGTGCGGTGGGAATACTGTATAGATTTATTTAATCCTAGGTGAAATATACTTTCTTTGGAAACATAGCATAATCTTGAAGATCCAATAATTAGAATTTAAGTTAAAGACTTCGTTAGACATCTTTATCGATAGTTTCCGGAGATTCTTCATAAATAGCGTACTCTTTCCCTAAAGGTGGAAAGCCATCCACAACTAGGCCACAAAGAATCATCACTCCAGGCATTAACAGAAACACCCTGTGTATGTGTATATTGAACTGTATAAGCATGTTTTTTGCCCGCTTCTGTTGTAAAATAGTTACACTGTCTGCATGCAATCAGCAACGGTTCAATTTTTAAAGCCTTTTTTTTGCGGTCGCTAAATGAAATTAACAACAAGAACTGTATGTATGTTTGTAGTTGTCAAGGCTTTAGTAATTAACGAAAGAGTTTGGTCTCTGTTGGTATCTACAAATTGAAGTCATGCTTCGTATCCAAGCCCGAAATAGTATAATAAGAATGTTCTCTTTGGGTTGTTGTTGAGCCCACGCAGATAATAAAGCCAGCCAATTGATTTTGTTTTATTATTTTTTTTTTAATCTTATTTGGCACAAATATTATTCCAAGAAAATAAAGATGGGCGTGGGTTTCGGCCAATAAGATGTGAGCTATATAGGCTAGACCGGACCGTATACTCGGACTGGCACGCTTATGATAATTATTGTGAAACGCAATAAAATCTTTTAATGGATTTCATAAATAATTATGTATATATGTAAGTAGGTTTACACATACGCGAAATGCGTAGTCACGGCTCACGGATTGGGGCTTCTTGCCATAAAAGGGAATCTGTCTTGTTGAAGTCTGGACTTGTAGTTTTTATTCAATATATACCTTCATACCTTGATTTATATTTAAAGTGTGCTTTAAAGGCTATGAAAAATAACAAATATATTTAGGTCTCAGAATTCTTACAACTTTTTAAAACTGTCATAGCCCAAGAAAATTAGAGAAACAAATTGCCAAGGTTCAATAAAATTCTGACAAAGCTGATTTTTGGTTTAAAATTTTGTTTTGACGTTTCATGGAAGATAATGTTCTCATATTGAGCTCGAAATTACGAAATTTCGAAAATTCAATCACACATGTTCTTTTCGATGTTTCGAACTACTCATGAGTACAGTCGACTCCGCCTATTTGCACTCCGTTTAAATGAAACTTTCAGATATATGCAACAGTAAATTTATCGAGTTTTTTTTTCGAGTTTTTTTTGCACACAAATAACTTTTTTGAAAACTCCCTTTATTTGAAACATTTTTCTTTCCCCAAATAATTATTTTGTTCGTAAACAACTCGGCTTAAGTGAAAAACTGAACGCATCGATAAACGTTTGAAGTTTGAACACACCTAAAAAATGACATTTTAAGTTTCATTCCATTCTCATCGTTCCAATTCTTTCAACTGTCACAGTTATTAAAATTTGTTTTGTTTGTTATTCGATGTTATTTATGTTTTATTTTTCTATCTGGGGAAATATTTCACAACACATCGTTTAAAGGAGAAATAAAGTTGCAGTTATACAAAGTTTAGTTAAATGCAAAAAAAAAGTTGCATTTCTTCGCTGTCGTGTAAAAGCAGTTTAAGACCAATAGTTTTACATATCGAACAAACCTATTTATGCCGCGCTGAACAAATTCATTCAACATACCACCTGTTTATAGACTTTAAGGCCGCCTACATAGCATAGCCAGGGTAGAACTTTTCAAAGCCATGAGAGAATTCGGCATCCCAAATAAATTGACACGACTATGTAGGTTGACCATGACCAACGTAACAAGCCAAGTAAAAATAGCCGGATTGCTATCCAAACCAATCAACATCTTTAATGGACTCCGACAAGGGGATGGTTTGGCCTGCCTCCTCTTCAACCTGGCGTTGGAGAAAGCAATCCGTGACTCTGGCACGGCAACAAGAGGGACCATCGTCAACAGGTCCAGCCAGATACTGGCTTACGCAGACCACATCGACATCATCGGAAGAACTGAGCAAGCTGTACATGATTCCTTCATCCAGATCGAGCAGGCGGCACAAAATCTGGGGCTGCACATTAGTGAAGGTAAAACAAAGTACATGGTGGCGTCGAATGCGAGAGGAACAGTTGGTCAAACAATCAAGGTAGCGGAGCACGAATTTGAAGTGGTGCAATCCTTTAAATACCTTGGGTCAATAGTAGCAGCCGATAACAATATAGAAGAAGAAATACGCGGGCGGCTTCTCAAATCCAACAGAGCCTACTATAGTCTGTCAAAGCTCTTCAAATCCAGAAATCTCACCATAACTTCAAAACTGCTGCTGTACAGGACCATGGTCCTGCCAGTACTCACATATGGATCCGAGACTTGGGTGCTTAGCAAAAGGCACTCCGACCTCTTAGCCGCGTTCGAGAGAAAAGTCTTAAGGAGAATTGTTGGCCCCATATGTGAGGAAGGACGATTCCGGAGACGGTACAATCATGAATTGTACGCAATCTACCTTGAAGCAGATATCGTGACAAAAATTAAGCTCGGTAGACTCCGGTGGGCAGGGCACCTAGCTCGCATGAGCGAAGAGGAACCTGCTCGGAAAGTTCTTTGTGGTACATTCTATGGTAGACGACAGCGTGGTAGACCATGCTTGCGCTGGAGAGATGGCGTAGACCACGACGCCCGGAGCCTTGGGGTGCGCAACTGGATGGCGGCGGCTCGAGACCGGGATGGGTGGAGAGACTTGTTGAAGGAGGCCAGGACCGGACCCCGGTTGTCGAGCCGACGATGATGATGAACAAATTCATTGGAAAATACAACCCTTCTTGCTTCTTTTGCAAACATGAAACTTTCTGTCTCACTTCAACTTCATACGAAAAAACGAAACAACATTTGTATTTTGAGAAAGTCAAAGTTAATCTATTTTCAATCTTTTTGTGTGGTGGAAACACAGCATAGATTTATTTAATCTAATTTGAGATAAACCTTCGGTGGAAATATTACAACATGCCTAATATGTAATTTAATCTCAAAAAAATTTAAAAATTTTAATCTTAATGATCAAATAATTAAAATGTATGCCAAACTGTCGCACTTGGCTTACAATAAACCATAACAAGTCGGTAAATCACCTCATATCGGCTTTCTTTTCAAATTAATTAATCTCATATTCACGAACGTATTCGATTTTACTTTCAACACACCCGCAGTTTGGTTACTCAATTTCTGTTTTTTTTTTTGTAATTATAATCTATGAAAATTGTGAATTAAAAATAAAAATTTAAATAATAATTTATTACCTCTTGTGTCTATTCCAACAATAAGCAGGCTAGCTAACTAACTGAACGAGTTCACCATCACAATTTACAACCCACCAGTTAACAATTACTACGTATGGGTATGGGTATGTGTTCATTTCCATTGAATTTCTCTTTACTTTGATCTTTGAACAAAAAGAAAAACTGAGACTTTAGGCTTAAACACCTACCTTCCAAAGCTTTGATTGCACTAATAAAATATGTTGCTGTTGCAACTTGCAGGCCTTTTGGTGGTATGTTCAATAGTATTGCTATTGAAAAGTACTGCATGTCAATGTCTAAAAGCGTGCATTTAAATTTTTTTTTGGAAGAGCGATCGTTCAAAAGATATTAGGGCATATTCATAGTCACTTTTAAACTCCTAAAGACCTGGGTTTATCCTATCTAAATAACATTGAATAACCCCCAGTCTAAGATAAACTGGAGTTTAAAAGTGACTATATGAATATGCCCAATTATTATTTATTAAAAATTGGCCAGAATTTGAAAATTCTGTATTTTTGTTTTTATTTTAATTCACGAAATACGTAGATATACATATAACTCAACAAAATTGGTCAGCTTAACCTGTTTTAATTTAGCAAATATTTCTGACAGATGCTTTTCAAATAACTATATTAATCGAAGAGTCAGCTGTCAGCACTATAGAAACAGTTGAATTTCGAATTCAACACATAAAGGGTTTTCCAATAAGAGGTGTTATTTTGAATAGCCCGCTATTTCGGTAGCTGTCACTTTTGAAGCTGTCATTTTTTGACATTTGACAAGTAGAAATTACGCCATTAATTAAAATGGAACGATACACGCTTCAACAACGCATTGAAATTATTAAAATTCACTATAAAAATGGTGAAAATTTGGCAGAGACGGTTCGTAAAACTAAAACATTTTTGGGTCGTCGTGAAGCACCTTGTCGGACCGCAATACAGAAATTGGTGGACAAATTCGAGCTGTTGGGACAAGTTAGTGATGTGAAGAATAAAACCCGTGCACGTCGCTCAAGAACAACTGAGAATATTGCTGTTGTAGCCCAAAGTGTTGAAGAAAACCCAGGTTTGTCCATTCCTCGTCGTTCTTTGGAATTAGGCATTCCACAAACGTCATTACACCGTATTTTGCATAAAGACTTGGGTCTTAAGGCTTATAAAGTTCAGTTAACACAAGAACTCGTGTCTTTGCTGATTGGGTCCTTGAAATGCATGAAAATGATCCGGAATTTCATCGAAAAATCATCTTGACTGATGAGGCCCATTTCCACCTCGGAGGCTACGTCAACAAGCAAAACTGTCGCATCTGGGGCTCGGAAAACCCAAGAGTTATTGTTGAAAAGCCTCTCCATCGGTTTATGGTCCGGCGGGGTCATTGGACCTTACTTTTTCGAAAATGAGGCTGGAGCAACAGTTACGGTCAATGGATTGCGCTATCGAGAGATGATTAATGATTTTTTATGGCCGGAATTGGATGGTATTGATCTGGACAATGTTTACTTTCAACAAGACGGCGCTACGTGCCACACAAGCAATGAAACCATCGATCTTTTACGGGAAAAGTTTCCGGACCGTGTTATCTCTCGAAGAGGTGATCACAATTGGCCACCGAGATCTTTTGATTTAACACCTTGCGACTTCTTCCTTTAGGGCCACGTGAAAGATAAGGTCTACTCCAACAGCCCAGCGTCGATTCAAGACCTCAAAGATGGAATTCGTGAGGCTATCGAGGACATAGGGCAGCCACTTTGCGATTTGGTTATGGAAAATTTCATGAAAAGGATATGGTCCTGTAAGCGTGGTCGTGGCGGCCATTTGGCTGTTGTGTTCCATTATTAACGGCACACCTTCCTCTTTATAATGAAATAAACATCCGATCATTTATCTCAAAAAATGCCATTTTTCTTTGAATATCAAAATAACACCTCTTATTGGAAAACCCTTTACAATAAAAGTTAAAGATTGAATCTCCACTGGACATCTGCTTCAAAATTTAATACGAGTTTATTTGCAGGTTATCCTAACTCATGTTGAATTTTCCGCTGTACGAAAATGATCAATTTACGCAATTACAATTACAACTCTGGAACATTATTATTTCTACACACTGGGACCAATTTCATTCCTCCCTTAAAACAATTTAACTTGTCATACTCGTGTTTTTACGAATTCTCATCAGTTAAGCTTTGACCTTTGACAACTTTGAACCTTGTTTCAATATAGGGATTCTTTCTTTAGTCGTACTACAAAAATGTGGAATGCTTTACTTGGCCCTATTTTTGCCTCCCATTTTGATATTCAGAAATTTAAAACTATTGTGCCTCGGTATCGGTATCTCCTTCTAAGTCTTTTCTTATTTTCCTAACTTTCACTCTGTGCTTAAACAAAAACCCGCAAAATATTATAAAAAAATATACCGAGGTATGATTATTGATTTTTTATGGCCAGAAATTGAGAACTTGGATGATATATGGTCCCAGCAAGATGAAGCTATGTGCCAGACAAACCGTCAAAAAGTCGATTTATTATACCCTAACTTAAATAATCGTGTAATCAGTCGTTTTGACACGTCGGCATTTTTTTGCGAGGTGTTATTAGAGAAGAAGATCCCATGCGTACAATCTACACACGATTCAGGCACTTTATAACAATATTGGTAAAGCTATTCGTGAAATATAGTCGTTAAACGTCGATAGTATCGATAGTAAAAACTATGGAAAGTATTGTAGTTTAAAAAAAAAACTATCGATAGTTTTTCACCTCACTAGTTTACTAGTGGTGAGTTTCATTTAAAAATTGTAAATTTTTCGTTTATGACACACTCCCGTTCGTCTTTATTAGAATCACCACCAGAAATCTCTGCTATGCGTTTTCTTGAGGAATTTTGACAGAAAGTCGTCGTATATGTCTATGAATATTAAGTCTAAATCTTTATGGTTATGGCTTGATGTTTCTCCTTTCTCTTTTTTTTTAAGAATTTAATACATCAGTATTAAATGTATTTAAATTTTAAGCTTAACTACAATCAACACTTTTTGTAAAAAAGTGAAAAAGTGAAAAACAATAACATGCTATAGAGATGCCTGTGTGTTAACAAATTGTGTTTGATCTGTCAAATCAATCTGATTTGAGATCAAATCGAACACAGTTTTTAGACGTTTATTCGCACACAGGCATCTCTTGCGCATATTTAATTTTTTTTTTACTTTTCCACTTTTTGTGAAAATAAATCTTGAATGTACATATTTAAGCCTTTAGATTGTTTTTATTTTGTTTTATTTTTTTTTTGTGATAATTTTAATAAGAATGCGTTTGCATGAATCTCGGAATTTCTTTTTTATTTTACGCATTTGAAAGTCATATAGGTACTAAATTTTTACTTGTATTTGTTGTTTAAATAGGGCCTGGTTTAAAAAAATAAAACTATCGATTGTTTATCGATAGTATCTATATCGATACTATCAAAACCTATGACTATCGTTGTTTAACAATTTCTAGCCGAAACAATCGAAGTAGTATTGAAAAAGTGCAGTCATATGAATGAAATAGTATTCCATAATTAAACGGAAGGTTTAATCTTTTCAATAAAATAATAATTGTTGACAAATATGTAATAGTTTTTTTTTAGTTTCATAAAACCAATCAACAGATGGCTTCATTTAGTTTAAAAAAAAAAACACTGCTTGGACTGCAAAATTTGTATTTACATTCAGTTCTGACTTCTGACTTCTCCTTAACAATTCAATGATAAGCATTGAAGTGGGTTTATAGTGGCGGTAGACATGATATTTATTAAGAAAGAAAACACAGATAGAATTACAAGTTTTTTTTTCATTATATTTTTATTACCAAAAAATCATTTTTAAGGAAAATGCAATTCTGAATAAAATTCACAAAAAGCTAATCGTGGAATAAAAATTTTACCGAATATATGAATCATAATATATTTTTGTCAATTATACACAATTTGAAAAAAAAGTTGAATTGGAAACATGATAAGGAATTAGTTATGTAGGTATTATATGATGATATCATTGATATTTGAACAGCTGCAGCTATACCTATTTGAATGAATTTTATGGGTGTGGGAAACAAAAATTTGTCAAATTTGACAAAATCCTAGGGTAATCAAAGTTTGAAACATGAATTAACAATAAAAATTGATTGCATAATAATTTTGTCATTTTCGTGAAAATAAATTTACATTCATTTTAAATGAATAATCATTTTTGATAAGACATATATGTACATAAAAAGTGTGTAGGTATGTACATATGTAAATATGTTTTTTTTTTTTAGAAAGTGATAAAAAACTTTATCTTTACAAAAAATTATTTTTGCAAACAAAATTATTTTTAAAATATAATTAAATGTGTGGAGGTATCTACTTGCTTTCTGACATATAGGTTAAGATTTTGTTATCAAAGAATAGCACTTTCATTTGTGAAATCAGCTCTTGAAGTCGAAATATTTTATTTTACAAGATTCAAAAATTATTTTGAATACGCTTGTTTGATGATAAATCAAAATTTCTGTACTAATAACCTAATAGTAGTAGTCAGTCCCTACGAAAAATGTGGGGGGAGGGGTGGTTAAGTACATGACCAACATATTTAACAGGCTAGCCTTTTCATCCAATAAGTTGGCGTATATCATCCCCCAGTTATTCACTTACCACCCCCCCCCCCCCCCCCCTCCCGCGGATGGAAAAACAATTTATTTTTTTTAATGGAGCCCTAGAAAATGTAATATATGTGGTACCAAACCTGACAGTGCCTTCTTGACAGCACAATTGACTTAAACACGAAACGAACGGACACTGAATGTGAAACAAACAGAACCAACCACTAAAAACTGAATGAAAAGAAAAGAATGCAGGCGTCCCTCTCTATTACTGGCCAATCTTTTTCATGCTCATAAAAAAGTAAGCGTTCACCCGTTTGGAAAAATGGCAAATTTTTGTTAAGTTCATCCAAGACCCTGGAATTTTTTCAGGAGGGAAAATCTAGACAAGGAACATTTGTCAAATACTCCTAGAGCCCTTACTAGTACTAGTAAAAACTTGTAAGGCAAGTTCTGCTGTTTCCTCAAAAATTCGTAGTAAGCAAAAAACCCAAAAACTTTATAACCCCCTGGAAAACAATTTAGTTTTTAAAGAGGCCCTAGAAAGTTTTACATATATGTAGATACTAACAAGCGGCGTTAGCAACAGTTCCTGTCGAGAAAGTTAGTTCTTTTGATATTCGATCCTGGGTCTTTCCGTTTACCGTTTACCGCCCTAAACCAAGTGCCAAAGTTTAAATAAATGGGGCCAAATTTAAGAATAATTATTACTACGGTAAAGCATTTTTAGTATAATGCTAGGTTAAAAAGAGGATTTTCAAAATTTCGAACGAGTTAGCATCGTACTTTTTTTTTCAACATTTAATTAAATTTAAAATCGCCAAATGACTATTTTATCTTTTTAGTAAAGGTATTTATGCAACTTTGGAAACTTTCCGACGTTGTAAAATCGTAAAGTTTCTGACGCAAGTTTCATGAATGCCCCTTAAAACATTTTACGTAAATGATGTGGTAAAGTAATCAGTTGATTCAGCCAATGTCATAATCCCATTGGAAAAAAGTTTACTACTTTTACAATTTTCGTTTACGACACAAATTCTTGTCGGAAAGTGTACGATTTGTTGGAAAAAATTTCCCATACAAATTTTGACAGTTCGTTTACGACGTCGTAAACTTTCTGACGTTTACGATGTTTATGATGGTTTTCCGACGTTGCTTGCATTTATACCCTAAGTGTCATATAAAAACTCCGTGTGTCATTTTGACAATAAAAATAACAATAAAGGTATGTTTGCTTACTTTTTTGCACGAACTGTCATTGTTTAAAGCGTGTTCAACTAGAGTTCGTTCAGAAAATAGGTTAAGTATGATATTAGTTCAAAATTGTTTAAAACTAATAAAATTTTGGTAAAAACTTTATGGTTAGAAAATTGTTAAAAAAAGTTAATTATTGGTAATGACTTTATAATTCAATTTTACATACCACTGTGTGGTGTTTATGTACAGTTTTTGTTGTATACGGAGTATTTGTAATAGCATAGCAAAACTTGCCCTACATATTTTTACCAGCAAGGGCCTTGTGAATTATTTGACAAGTTTTCCTCGTCTTCTACCGAAAACTTATCAGGGCCTTGACTAAACTTGGCAAAAATTTGACATTTTCCATCCGGCAATGGTACACAAAATTTGAGACAGTGTAATCTAAGACTTTCTAGGGCCTCATTAAAAACTAGATTTTTTTCGAGGGGGTAAGAAAAAGTTGTATGTCTTATAATTCTAATATGCTCTTATTTTGCATTTTCATAAAATGAAAAATAAGTTCGTACTTTCATACATAAATAAGTTGAGACTTCTAGACTTCAAAACAAATATTATTCAAAATTATTATCAAAAACGATCAATTAATCTAGAAAACCACACTATTCTTTTCTTATCTATATTTATGTAGTCAACAAAAAATGACATAAACTATTTTTGGCGGATTTTTTGTGACGTCAAATGCGATAATATAATTTTAAATTGAAACAACTGATGATTGTTATACCAATTAAAATAACGTCAAACTATATAAGAGTCATCCTATCTATTTTGTGGGAGCATCAACATAGCGGCGGCGGCGTCAATCATGACATCACTTATGATTCTCAAAATTATTTGTACCCAGCTTAGTTGGCGCCCGTTGCTTTCTGAGAATTTCATCTATTCATAATAATAGTCATTGTAGATTGATCCAAAAAAAAATCAACCCTACTTTGAGCTCATTCTCATGAGTCAATCAGCCAAGCTACCCAAATGAGAATCTGCTCGCGTTTTTCAAGAAATATCTTCTTTTGCAATCAAGACCGTCAATTTGTTTTCAAAGACAAACGAACTATGAAAACCTACCCCGGGTATGCTATAGTTTGAGAAATTGAGGCCATCAGACACTAATGATGGGGGCGAAAAGAAACCATCCGGATGAACATTTTTGCTCGATACTTTATGTTGTTCATATTTTGACATTTGAGATACAATGAAACTGACGTCAGGCGAACCATGACGAACAGTTCATCATCATCCAAAAACTCCATCACCACACATCCGGAGTAGTTCATTTAAGATTGTCTTTGTCTTAAATTTATATAAAGTGGTTCTGAATTAATCATATATTAAATTAAAGTTTTATTATGAAAAAAAAATAAAAAAAATAAAAAAAAGACATCATTATCATCATCATCAGAGCTGTTGATTAGACTCGCTTAACAATAATTGAATAACCGTCTGAAGGTCACTGGTAATGGAAAAAAAGAGAAGAATCGAAGTTAATTGTGTCACCCATCAGCTCCAGCTCCAGCTGGCACCAGCATCAGAAGCAGCAGAAAAATATCATACAATTGCGAGATATACAAAAAGTATAGTAACTCTTTAATGCCTGATGTGATGATGGTTTGACTGTGTGAATGTGAATGCAATTAGGTTAACGCGATAGCAGTCATGGTCTTGCCTTTTCGAGAGAGATGAATCCGTGTGTGGGCATAGCCACGTGAACATCATCATCATTTCTTGACTTTCTGCCTTTTGGGATTCTTAAGCTGGAGAAGGAGATACGCAGTTGAATTGAGAACCACTGAAAAGTTCGCCCTCTTTTTTTTTTTGTACTACTTCTTGATTATCTTTTCGGCTCTTCTTTTCTGGCTTGTCTTTCGAAAAAGGCACACCCAACATTCCAGAGAGCTCTAGCTTTTTATAGGTAGGTAGGTAGCTATGGGACCGACTCACCGACCGACCGACAATCATTCATTTCGGGTTTGGATCTTTTCGAAGGTTAATGTTTTTCCCTTTTTCCGATAGTATACCAATTGATGTGACACGCTTCATTGTCTCATAAAACAGGAATGAAATACTTTTTTTTGTTTATAGAACATAGCTAAGTGTTTCGATTCTTTTTTATTTTTTTTTTATTCTTAATCAAAAGGAATACTAGCAAAGTGATACAGAAGAGGAATAATTGGAGAGACCAGTTTAAAGTAAAGTTTGTTTGTTTTGAATCCTCTTAATAAACCGGTAGAAGTAGGTATAATAGATAGT
This sequence comes from Leucozona laternaria, assembly GCA_932273885.2. NCBI lineage: Eukaryota > Metazoa > Arthropoda > Insecta > Diptera > Syrphidae > Leucozona > Leucozona laternaria. The sequence continues at coordinate 211,416,417 of OW026366.1, forward strand.
CGAAGATGGGAATCAAAAAGAGAAACAGAAAAAGATTAGTTCCTTTACTTAAAATTTTTTAAGAATACTCGTAATATACAGTGGTGGACATGGAAATAGCACACTTTTTTTTTAATTTATGTTTTTTATTAAATTTTATGTAAGGAAGAGTTAATGTTTAAATACAAATATGTCTTTAGGAAATTAGCATATTTTCTGATGGATAAGGATCTATCTTTTGAAGTATTGCAGTCATTTCTGTAAGTTAATAGATACAAATACCACAATTAATACAAAGTAGCTAGGACAAATAATAATTAAAAGTAAATATACATTTAAATGTCAACATGAACGTTAACATTCAGTTGGAAATCCCTTGTTTTCAATCACAGCTTGACATCTTCTTGGCAAGACTAATTTCCTGCAGCGTTCTATTGGTATTGCATACCAAGCACTTTTGATGTTTTCCCATAGTTCTTCAAAGTTTTTGGGATTTTTTAACATCGATTTGGCGTTCAATGTCATTCCACAGATTTTCAATCGGGTTGAGGTCGGGAGACTGAGCCGGCCACTGCAAAACATCCACAAAACTATCCTCTATACACGATTCCACCAAGCGAGAAGTATGCTTCGGATCGTTGTCGGGCATAAAATGCCATGTCAAAGGCAAATTGTCATCAGCGTAGGGAATCATGTGATCTTCAAATATATTCTTATACACATGTTGATCCATTTTTGAATTAATCTTTGCAATTGGAACCACTCCGTGCGAAGAGAAAGCTCCCCACACCATAACATTTCCCCCTCCGTGTTTTATTGTTTTGAGGCTGTATTTTGGGTTGCATTGTTGGTTAGGTGGACGCCATATTTTTTTCCGTCCGACCCAAATCTGCAGAACTTGCATTCATCACTCCATAGCACGTTTTTCTAAAAAATTCATAGGTTTTCTAAGGTGTTCTTTAGCATACTGGATTCTGATGTATTTAAGTTCTTTTTAGAAACAAATGGTTTTTTTTTGGATATGCAGCCCCTTAGTTTATTTTCATTCAACCGTCAGTCGCGTCGTCTTATTGTTCTAAAAGAGAGAGAAATACCGTACTATGACTCAACATCTGTTTTTATTTGCGTATTGCTTCGAAGTTTTGAATGGGTCCACCGTTTAGGCTCTGTGTATTAAATGATCTTCTTTAACGGTGGTCTTTCTTGCACGTGGTGCTCTCGGGACGTTTTTTGTAGTTCCAAATATCTCAAAATGGTGAATTGCATTATAAACAAGCTTTCTGGAACAGTTTAATAAATCCGATATTTCTGTGACCGTTCTCCCTTGAGCTTTCATCTCGTTTATCAAAACCCTTTTTTCAGTTGAACAATGTGGTCCCTATCCCATATCTATCGTATATGTTTACAGAAATTTATTTAAAATCTATTTATAAAAACTTACTGCTCCGATTAATGATATTAAAAATTTAAATATTGATGTAACTCTGACTAAAACTTAAACTGTGCTAATAATGTGACCAAGCTCAAACAATGTTATTACACAAACTGCCTATTAACTTAAATATTGTTACAAAAAACATACAAATTCTAACGGTTTTTTTTTCTCCACTTCTCATACGCCAAAGCAAAGAAGAACTCCCGTTGCCTTATAAGACAAGAGTTCATGTTCGTATATACAATTCAGTAAATGAGAGGTAAAGTGTGCTATTTATGTGTCCACCACGGTATGTATTCCAACTTTCAAGTTTGAAATTGATTGCAATGTGAAAGTAAGAATATTTAAAATGAGTCGTTGTATTTGAGAATGGAATAAGTGTCTTTAAAACCTGGTTATGAAAATAGTAAAATTGATTACTTTTAAATGGCATATCTTCCTTTGGAAAATTGCAATCAAAACCCATCAAGAAAAACCACATAGTTTTTAATGAGGCTCTAGAGAGTTTAACATAGATGTTAACAAGGGGCTAGCAAGGGTTGCTATCGAAATGAGCTAGGCCCTCGCCAGTTACCAGTACCATTTTGTCTTCATACCATTGCATGTTGGTTATAAAGGTTTTGTTTTTTTTATTACATACGGCAAGGTATTTCTAATGGAAAAGCAAAACTTGCCAACAAGTTTTTACTAGAAGGGTAATTTGACAAGTTTTCTTCGTCTAGAATTTGTCTTACTGAAAAATTGCAAAGCCTTGACTAAAATCGACATAAAAATTGCTATTGTTGCAGGCAGGAAGACATATCGATTGCATATTTTATTAATTTTTACACCAACTCCTGGTGAATATCGATGTTTTCGAAATATGTAATCTTACTCAGGCAAAAGTTAAGTGTGCATTTTTAAAACACGTCACTCAATTTTTTTCTAAAATTTTTAAGTACATATATGTATATTATTAAATATTCTTCGTGGTGAGTAAACACTTTTTTTTGGGTTCCTTCACATACAAGAATGTTTGCCCTGAAACTTTTCAATTGGTGCGGTCGATTTTGTCGGGAGGTAGCGGCCTGTGGTGGCCATGTTGTTTTGGTGACATCTGTCAAATCTATTGTTTATTATTCAGTTACTGATGTCAAATCACCATGGCAAGTTACAGGATTGAACAGCACGTCCAAATGATAAAACTTTAATATCAAAATCTTTTGGGGCAACAACGCCCTTTTTACTGTTTACATGGTTGTCCTTCCAAGTCGATTATCCAAGGTTTGGTGGCCAAATTTGAATCGACCGATTCGGGGAACAATCGTATGGGTCAATAATCAACAATCGACCGATGCCCTCAAAGTTAAAATAACCCAGGCCCTCGCTAAAATTCAGCGGAAGAGTTATTGAAAATTGAACCAAGAGGATCTAGGATGCGTGCCACCGTTAGAAGCCAAGGCGGGCATTTGAACAATGTCATATTCCATACATAATGGCATACATGGGCCTTTAAATTAAAAAAGAATTTGGTTGATACCTCAAAAACAGCTTATTTTATTCCTTTTCAAAATCTATCCGACATAATTGAAAAACCCTTTAAAAGAAATACTGGTTAACAACTAACTAACTATGCTAAATGGTGACTATGACAAGTTGGTACTTCCCAGTATATAAAAGGTGAAATTCTAGGAAGTGAAAAGAAATACATACTTGCATTCGACAGCACTGATAATGTTAAAATAATTGAAATAAATAAAGAAAATTCTAAATAAATTTACAGTCAACTCTGCTTATCTGAACTAAGATTTTCTGAGAAAATCGGTTAGTTGAATCACAAAGCTTATCGCAGAGGTTTTTTTTTTTTGAAAATTTCAATAAGAATTCAAAGAAAAAAATTACGACACAAATAAGTAACTATAAATACATACTTAAACAGCTTCCCATAACTGAAATAAAATAATTTAATGGGTTATCAACATAAAGTTTAATTATTTTACTGAACACGTATACCAAATCTGACATCTCACTTTAAATGATGGTAATATCAATAAATGTAACAGTACAATATTAAACTAAGTTATTTGCAAATTTGTTAAAGTTAGTAGGTACCTATAATTGTTATTGTTTTTGACATTTCTGGGAATTTTGTTGATTATTAGTGGGAAATAACTATTTTTTTTTAATGAAATTTGTCTTTGGTAGAAAAATAGTTTACAAATCGAACTAACTTACAACACACATCGCGCTGAACGCAGTCATCCGAAGTTTTACGAGTCACCATAAGGAGAATATCTGGAAAACCACACAAATCTATGGCCCTCTTAGAGATAACAAAGCAATATAGTTTTTTAGAGGATTTAAAGTAAGTCTACATTTTACTGACCAAAGTCTAATAGATGAGAGGTGCTTATTTATTGAATCAATACAATCCTCAACCATGCCAACAAAGCAACTTTTCATGAGCTGAAGGTCATAAGCAAAAAGGTGTTCATCGCAGTGGCGTAAAAGTTTTGGTACTTCATCCCCTTAAATGGAGAAAAGTGATGGACCTTAAATGGAACCCTGTGGAACTCCGCTGGATATTGGGAACAAATTAGAAACTTTATTTCCCAGAACAATAGCTTGGCGTCTCCCAGAAAGATAAGAAGAGTCAAGTCTCACTGTCTTCGTGGAAAAAATTGTAAATTCTTAATAGTTTTTGACATAACATGTTGTGGTTTATAGTGTCAAACGTCTTTGAGTAATCTTTTGAGAAGAATTTTCTTCAAAAATCGCAAATTGTAATCATTTTTTGTGTTATAATTATTTATTTCGTTGCCATAAAATTTTCATTTAAAAACGTGTTTTATATTGAAGTATGACTTAGGGAATTAATATTAAATATTAAAGGTAAGATGGGTAGTTGCTTTCAGAATTCGTTAGATTTTCTGTTGAAAACAATTAAACTTGAATTTAAATGCAGCCTTAAGTTTAGCTTTAAAAGCGAATATCTTGAAACCTGATAAGAAACTATTCTGAGGCCACATTCGAATTCAGCACATTATAAAAACCTCCAAAAAACAATAGTCTATTTATCTGTTCAAAAACTTTATCGACTAGAATTACCTATACATATGTTTGTTTTTAGACAGCGTTTAAAGGTGTTCTTAAACTTTGTTTTCTTAAAAATACCTTAACTAAAGCAATGTATGCACATGTGTATGTATGAATCAGTTCAAAACAGACTACCAGCTTATCTTGTTTGGTTCAACATTCTCAAGTATTCCATTTAGGTAAATATAAAAATCATTTAACAATCAGAATTAATTACCCACGTGATTGTTTCAATCCAAATAAAATAAAAAAAAAAACCTTAAAAGAGAGTTGTTCTCATTCCAATTTATCAAGCAATTGATATTTAAAACTAAATCAACAATGCGTAGCTCCATAAAAATAAATTTATAAAAAAAAAAGAAAACATGTGTAACTCAAGGCATTGAAGGAAAGAAAAAAAAAAATAAGATACTCAAAGTGTAAACTATAAAGTACCTACCCAAGTGACGATACTTGTTTATGATTACTACTATACTCCAACCAGCATGATGACTTCTATACTCGTATACAAATACATATATGAATTTGTATGTAGGTATCTATTCAATTTGACCAAATTCAAACTTTCAAAAAGCTACATACATATTTCTATTGTAAATACAAGAAAGTTCGATTATCATAAACACTCCACGTCTCGTAAATATAACTGTCTTATGCTTTGATTGTATAGAATGTTGTTTTTTTTCAACAAGGTGGTGACTTTGAGCACATTTGTTCGCGTCGTTAGCAAATAGCTGAATGTGGAAACCCTGGCTTTTTAATTCAATTTGTAAGCGAACTGCCACGTTTATTATTTAGGACGCGCGTTCCATCGCGTCTACTGTGTTTAATTTAAGTTCTCGTGACAGCATTCCGTCGGGTCTCGTTTTGACGTTTGATTGAGCGCTGAATGTATCGAAAGGCTTGTTTGTTTAGTTCAACTCTGAATTCCAACTGGTTTTCGACAGATTTTAGCTAAAACTTGTAGTTTACGAAAAGTTCTGGTTACAAAAAATGTATGAGAAAACTTGTGTTTTCGATGTTGGTTTTACGCCAAAACCGATATTTTCGCCAAAAACAGGTTTTGAGTTTGGTGTGAAAAGGCGATTTACTGAGTATTAACACTCAAGTCAAACTGACAGTGTGAAAGAATTCCATGTCAGTGTCAAATTTGTGTTTTTTTTTTTTCAATTTCGAAAAAAATAGTTTCACGTTAAACTCAAATGTGAAAAAAGGATGAATATTTTAGAGCCAATTCTAAAAATGTGCATATAGAATCACAAAAAGTTTGTGGCAGACTCTTTTTTTGACAAAAATGGCCAGTATGTCAAATTCAAATCCTCTCAGCAGAGAGAAGCAAACTGCCAAAAAAAAGTTTAGAACGCTTTGTGAGCAACAATCATTGCCACTTTTCAAACGTCAAAACAAAGAACCGACTAGAGTTGCCACGGATCTATAATAAATCACAATCATAATTTTCAATAAATCCTAACCAAAGGAAACAAATTTTTTTTTTTAATTTCCACGTAGGTATACATTTTATTGTATAAGAAACACAATTTTCTTTTATTTAAAATCTATTAATAAAACAAAAATATATTCGGGTGTCGAAGAGCACTAAATTTTACAAGAAATTCATGATTTATAATATCGTTTTCTTTTTTTAAAAAAAAAGAAGATAAATGCTATAAAAATAAATTAATTTGCTAATAAATTGAAAAAATAATACAACCAAGCATAGAACTACCAAAACTAAAATAAATATAAAATTAACACTTGGGAAACCGTCAGCCAACAGCTTTATATTAATTTTATTTTGTTATTTTTTTGTTATAAATTAAAACTGAAATTTTTTGACGGAACATAAACCTGAAGATTTCTGCCCTAAGATATTTCTTGGGCGCTCTCATTTGCCCAAAACTCTCAAATTTATGAACTGTGGAACATGATTTGGCAAAAATAGGCTAGAAATAAGGTGTGTTCGCGTACTAGTCCAAAACTATCCATTTATTCCATTTTTAGTTCAATTTAATTTTTTTTATATGAACTTTGACAGAACTTTGAACTAAAACAGGTAGAAAATGGCAGGTTTGGAAAGTAAACTAACGGAGAGACAATTGGCAGTTTTATTCAAGGTCTGGAACTGTTTGAGATCAGCTGTCAGATCTGGTTTGAAGCGCTTCCAAATGTTGTTTTCACACTAGGATAGGTGGTTCTTTTCACACTTTTTTGACACGAGTGTTAATAAACTGTGAGAAAGTGTGGAACGGTTTTAACACGAGTACATAAGCTGCATAGTGAAAAATTCTAACAGATTCATATTGCAATTAAAACAAGATGGAACTATCAAGTAGCTTGTAGTGTATACATCAATTTTCGTCTCCTCGATCTTGGCCAATGAAGCCGGCTGATGGCGCTCTCTACAAGCTCTACAAATTCCACGACCACTTTGCAAATAGTTTTTTTTTTTTTTTTTTTTTTGTCAGTAGGTACTTATTTTTATTTGGTATTAAAAATTTGCACACAAATACAGAAATAATTTTTTCCCTTTCATATGCGAAATATAACTCCACCATGATGTCATATTAAAATGTATATATTATTAAAATGGTTGCTAACGAATAAATATTTTGTGTCGCTGTTTGTTATGTTGGTATTTGTTTAAGATAAATTCGAAGTTCTAACGTCCGGCCGTTAAGCTATTCTAGAGTTTTCAACCACACATTTCTGACAGTAGGTAAATCAAGAACCCTGATCGTTTGAAACTTGAAGAAAAACATGCATTTTTATTGTGAATTTATGCATCTCTGAATCTATGAGCGTGATTGTATGAATATATGTACGTAGCTTAGCACAGTCAGGCCCCATAAATGGTAAATGACGTCACTTTTTAAGCACTCTAGACAATAATGGCTATATTTTAATTCGTAGAGTTGTAAAAAAGTTTGAAAAAATAGATAACTACAAAAAAAAACAATCAGCATTGTGGCGCGCGTTTGGCAAAACAAAATACAATGGAGAATAATATTAGACCCTGAATTCGACTTTCTGATGAATCCAGCGACTGTGATGTTGCAGGTAGAATGTTAGTCAGATTCAAAATAAGCCATGATGTATTCATGGAAATTTGTATGTATGTAAACATAAATATTCAAATATGCTCTGTTTTCTATACTGTCAAATATTTGAGAACTTCCGGCTGTCGGTGATAGAATTAGTCACAATCAATGATTAATGATTAATATCAGTGAATCATGCTTAAAATAGATTTTAAGACTCACAACAGAAAATGTCCGAAGTCCATTTAGTATGAAATAGGTCTTGATAAGAAAATTCCAAGATTTATTATCGAAATATTGAACATACGAATATACGTATCTACCTACAATAGCTTTTATCAAGAAATTGTGTTATTAGCAATACTTTTAGACAGAGAAGATATTGCTATGTGAGTAGTTTTGGGATTACTTTTGACTTTAAAGCCTAGAACGCTATGAATGCGATTCGAAAAAATCCTTTATAAAGATGACACAACGAAATCATAAACGAAACATTTCGTTCTGCTTTTCGTTTTGCAGTACGCTGTTCGACGAGCGAAATTGATAATTGTAGCAGATTATTTGGAGAAGTCTCCGCTATTTTTGGCTTAATTTGACTTAATTGCCCGGACAGGACCATTCATTAATTATGTGCGGAAAAGTGACGTTTGCGTTTTTATTCGTGTTTCTACATATATTTTTTTTTCTTTCATTTCTGTGATTTTTTTCTGTTTTTTTTTCTTTTTGTATTGCAATTGGTAACATAATTTGTATTTATTAGTTGTCGTTTTCGTAAGTATTTCGCTGTCGTGTTGGAGATCACAGACAAATTTCATGTCAGCAGCTTATTTTATTTTATTTATTTTAATACGTTAAATGCTAACAATCCCAGAATTGACGATGAAGAGAAAAAATTAGCTACAGACAAGAACCAAGGTGTCTCTTTTTCCAAAACGGTGAAGGACAGCAACCCACAATCGAGGCCGATCTCTGAAAGGTTAACTTTCAGCGGCCCAAAGCACTAAAGGGTCCATGATGCTGGCCCAAGCAGCCAAAAGAAGAGAAATAGACACAACGACTCGACTCCCCCTCCACCCACAGCCAACAAGAAACCTAAGACAACAAATAGCGCTGGAACGTTGGCAGATTTGGTAAAAGAGAGTCTTCAAGTGGCCGTTATCAATGAAATACATCGTTTTACACTTGTCAATATTTAAAAACAAACGATTATTAATACACCATTCCCAAAACCTTTGCAGATCATTTTGCAGCAGTTTGCAATCCATTAAGAAGTCACTGAAGGGAGATCATTGATAAATAAAACAAACAGCAATGGACCAGGGTGATTCCCCTGAGGTACACCAGAATTAACCTTAAGCTGACTAGAACGGTTATTTTTGAATAACACACTGTAATATCTATCACTTAATTATGAAGAGATCCACGTTATAAAATTATGACTTAAACCAATTTTCTTAAGTTACTCTAAAAGTACGGGATGTCTTAACTTGTCGAATGCAATCTATCGCAACGTATTACACGTAACGCTATAAAGGGTCCGCCATATAACGTTTTTTTTTTCAACTAGTGCTTATTTCGTGAATGGTAACACTTAGCTCATGTCTGATTTGACAGATAATTAGTTTTATCCTTCCGCTGAACGAATATGGTTGTGTATACGCTTCGCTAAGTGGGCCTGCGATCGACTTAGAGAAGATGCCCATTTTGCCAAAAAAAATCATCTTTTCAGATGAAGCTCATTTTGATCTTGGTGGGTAGTAAACAAGCAAAATTGTCGCATTTGGGGCACAGAAAACCCGCACGCATACATTGAAAAGCCGATACACCCAAAATGAGTCACTGTTTGGTGCGGATTTTGGTCCAGAGGCATAATTGGGCCATTTTTCGAAAATGAGCAAGGAGTGGCCGTTATCGGGCCATGTTGAACGAATTTTTGTTCACAAAAATTGAAGAGGAGGATATTGGCAACATTTGGTTTCAACAGGATGGCGCTACGTGCCACACAGCCGAAGCTGCACTCGATGTTTTGCGCCATTTTCAAAAAAAAAAGAAGTTATTTGGCGGACCCTTTAAATATAGCATGATACACGTTTTTAATTTACTCTACCGCCAGTATAAAGGTTTACACAGCAAAAAAAACCCTTTTACAACTTTTAAAAAAATTTCCTTTTTTTACTTTTCATTATTGAAATTAGTTTTTTTTTTTTCAATTTCGCTAAAAAAGCCATCCTATGCATGTTTTTGTCGATGACGAACTCTATTATTAATATTTATTAATCGGGTCACGTTCATACTTTTATTATTCATGCTCTATCACACCTTGTATACTTGTGGTATATTCATACCTACTTCCTAAAAAGTTTTAAAGTTGTTTTTCCTTATCTTGTTGTTTTTGCATAATTTGCATCATCATCATACTGTGAATATATTTGGTTTTTATTTGTTGTTCGCAAATATACTATAAGAGTCATAGATTCGAACATGTATATAATACATATCAACTGTAAGCAACATCATTACGTGGCCTACTTAATTTGTAGTTTTAGAAAGTAAGTAATAGTACATGTACATAATATAGATACATTGTTAATCTCAAACAAATAATGTTAACACGTCCAACAATAACAACACCATTTAAACAAATGACTTCATTCAATATGGAACATTAATGCACTTGATTTAAAACGGTTAATAGGAATCACCAATCACCATATAGATTTCTCATTATACGTACAGTGCGGTTCATTTGCTTAGAAACACTCATATTTATAAAGAGTGGACAAAACTCTTGAAAAAAAGCATTACAACACCAAATTAGAGAATCTATAAGTACAAATATTTTTCTCTAAAATTTCTACCAAAAGTGTTGACAGTGACACGCAATCTATTCATTGTTAAATGGAAAAATATACCGATCGCAATTTTATATGTCAACTGTCAAATTGATCTATTTTTCTTTAAACAGTTTTTAGAAGTTAAGGAACATAAAGTAATAAATAAGGAAGTGACTCTAAATATGCCAATTAAATATATATCAGTTTTGATTGAGAAAGTACTGTTTATGCGGCCCTGCAGGGCCAGGGCCTCCACCGATGAGCAACCTTCGACCACCGAGAGTTTTTTTTTTCAATTCGGGCGAAGCACGTGATGAACCAACGCCCACTTTTACTGGTCATAAACTGTTATAACTTTTATAAATTGGCAATTGTCTAATTTTGTCAAATAAATTAATACAAATTGGTTTGAGTGCGTCTAACCAAGTGAACTATACTGTGATACATCCCCATTTGTGTGCAGAGGAATTTAAGTGTTTTGTTGAAATACTCTCAAAGAATTCGCAACTTCTTGGCTTTACTAAAAGTAGAAGTCAAGTCAGCCAGCATATTTACCATTATGTTGCTCTAATTTGGTAAGAGGAATTTAAATGTTCACTCTTTTCCGAACAACATCACTTCCTTTTTTCATGCCAATTAAATATAAGCAATGTACGTAGGAAGATTAGTGTCATTCTATCTGTACTTATACTTGAAGAATTTCACGTCAGTTGCATTTAAAGTTCAACTTATATATATATTTCTATACACTTGTATAAGAGCATGATTGTACATCTATCTAAATAAAGAAAACTACCGGTACTTATATGTAGAGAGAAGCATCTTCAATTTTTCTAACATAATGTCGTTTCCAGTTTTTTTTTTTTTTTTTAAAGGCATAGAATCTAGGTGTCAATAAAATACTTAATTAAAGATAACCGGCATTATTTTATTTGCCATAAGCTAATGGCATACGTAAATGTTTTTTGTTGTGGTAGGTATGTCGAATGTGACAGGTTGCCAAGTGCTCCGTCAACGTTATTCGTTGATATAGAAAACAAGTTTAGACCAGTGTTACCGCCGATTGTTTTAATCAATATATTTTTTCAGAATTGTCCGTTCAAAATCGAAATTTTCATTTTTCTTGCTAAAATTTGAAGTCTTAATAATATAATTTGTTTGATCACTTTTGGATGGGGGACGGGGGGACGGGGAATAAAGAAATCCAACCATTCTAAAAATAAATGTCATCCTATTCTGTACGTTAATTTAGCTTCAGCTAGTTCAGCTTAAGTGCGAGGTTGTTGTCGATTTAATACAAAAACAAAATTAACTTTATGTGACCGAGATTTTTCAAAATGACCCTCAACTTGATAAAATTAATCAACTCAAGGGCTAAACTACTTGTACGCATATGTAGTTCGTTAGAATTATTTATTCTTTGTTTTACCATAGCAAACTTAGTAGATATTTTCGATCAACGCAAACAACAACGGAAATAACTTAGTTTTTTTGTGGTTTTGGTTAAAATATCGTAGAATTTTATGTTGTACCCACAACAACAAATTTTACTACTCAAAAATTTATAAACAAAAATAATGGATCTTTTTCATTGAATAACTAAATGTGGAACTTGTCTTTAAATGTGTGAGTAAATCTTGTTGCTAGGATCTCGGGAATTGCCCCAGATTTGTTTGTTTGGAAAAAGAAAATATAGCTAATCTTCGCCTTTTATTAAAGACAAAATTTTCTACTCACTTAACTCTTCTCTTGTTTACATATATGTTTTGTGCGAAGTTTTGTGAAAGTTGGAGAGGATTTGAAAGCAGATACCGATGCATATTGGTTTTAAATTTCTGAACATTGCAATGGCAAGGAATAATTGAGACACATTCGTGTAGTACGACTAAACAAAGAGTCTCTCTACTTAACAGTACGTCCGAAGTTGGGCTAAAGGGTGAACTGATGCGGATTCCTTGAAATATGAATATTACGGTTGAATTGTTTTATAGGAGATGAATGCAACTGGCTATTTCTCTAAAACACTGTTTATAAAGACAAGCGAAACATCGCGGCGGTGTTCGAGAGTTGCAATTGCCTCTGTTATAGTTTAATCGCTAATCATTTAAAGCTCTGTTTTGAATTCTATCCAATAGATTCAAATGGGTTATCGGAGCACTGCCCAAATATGAGGATTTTATTGCATTTTTGGACGAATGAAGGCTTTATAGATTACAGTCAGATCAGAGGGAGAGATAAATTTCTTGCATCGACGAAGAAAACCTAAACACTTAGCAGCGTTTTTGGCGACACCGAATATGTGATCATTCCACAAAAGGTGGTCTGTGATGCACATACCAAGAACTGAAAATTTTTCAGTTTCCTCAAGGCAAGTGTAGCTCATGGATAGCGGCATTGGGGGTGGGTTTCGCTTTAACCATAGAAGACAGCATTGTCTTTTTGAAGCATTAAATTTAAATTCTACGCGATTTGTATTTCCCCATTGCACAGTGCTGTCGAGATCATAATTGAATGAGCTTTTCATACGCTGCCGTTGAAGTTCCACATCTGAAGGACAAGGATGTGAATTTTAAAACGAATATGAAAAGCTTAGGGTACTGTCGTCAGCAAAACAGTTTAATGGATTAGAAGTTTGAAAGAAGAGATACTAATTAATGAATATTAATTAGGAAGAGAATCGGAGATAAAACCGAGCCCTGGGGCACACCAGCGTTTATCAGATGAGTTTCAGACTTAAAACCGTACAATAGGACTTATATTGAGCCGTCCGAACGGTAATTTCTAATCCAACAAAGAAGAGATTCATCAATACCAAAAGAGAGCTTGATGCAAAGCTCTATTAAACGCTTTGGAAATATAAACTGCAATAATCTATATTTCACCAAAACGATGTAAAGATTTGTGCCATTGTTCGGTGAGATAAACCATAAGATCACCAGTGGACTTATTGCTACGAAAGCCATACTGCCGGTCATTAAGAAGCTTTCGTTCCTCAAGATATTTTGTAAGCTGATGGTTAGTCAGCGTTTACATGACCTTGGAAAGAAGGGAAGTAAGTGCAATTGGTCGATAGGTAGAGGGGAAAGAAGATTCGCCTTTTTTTTAGGGACTGGCTGGATAAATACTGTTCTCCATTTACTCGGAACGAGACCAGTAGAGTAGGACAGATGGAAAAGCTTACATAATGGTTCTGCCAGCGCAGAAGAACACCTTTTCAGAGCTATAGGAGTGATACTATCTGGGCCAGCGAATTTGTGTAGGTATATCAAGATCCTTCAACACTCTTGAGAAGTTTTCTGATTTGATTCAAACCTCTACGGGTTCGTCCACGCAGTGAGCGACAAGTGACAGAGCTACTGACCGGCAGAGCGACTGAGCGACATGTTCAAGTTCATAAGCGGCAACTGGAACTGGCCATTGATTGAGCGAAAATTCTCTTGAGCGGGTAATTATAAAATTCCTTTGCTATGTAACGTTCTCAAACATTGTAATCGCTCCGAAGATATAGTATTTCCCGCTTGTTGCTTGTTGCCCAATAAATTCGTGGCCGCAATCATACAATCTCATAAAGGTTTTATTTTTTTTAGTCGCTCTATCGCCTGTGGCTTGTCGCGCACTCACTGTGTGAAAATAAATTTTGAGTAGGCGCACATGCCTTCAATACTATAATAAACAATGATTATTTATAGCATAGGTCTGTAGTTTAATTTTAAAATTCCCATTATTATTCTGCACGACTTTTTTGTTGTGCCATCATGAACTCTAAAGAAGTAAATCAATAAACTGGTTCGTCTCTAATGCTCTGTCTGAAGAACATACATATACCTGTCTAACCTTATAGATTTCGAATAATTATAATACAAAAATATGTTAATAAATTTAAATTAATGATCCAAATTCTAGTCGTTTTAATTAAAGGAATACATTGAAAGAGTTTGATTAAATTTTTTTTATTGAAAGAATCGATTAGTTAGACTACACGAACTCAACCGCAGGTAAATGACCTTTAAGATATTAAATTTTTAAAGGTTTTAACGACATACTAAAAGGAAATTTTTTAACAAACTTTATCCAAAGTCTTGAGGAATTCTTTCATAAAATTCATTTTGATAAGAAAAATAATCTCTTCAGACTTTCTCTGGTAAAAGAAGTAAATAATTAAACAAAAATATATCATCCTTGACTAATTAATTACGTATATGTGTTGTATGTACACGAACAATCAAAATTATTTGCATCAATGATATTTGCAATGCTGCCATTCAGCTTTAGCAGGGTTGCCACTTAAAATAAAGTTCTATTGAAATTCATAAAAATGCCAACGTATTATTCCAAATCGCGGCAATTACATCTAATTTAAGTACATTAAGGTTTAGTTCGTCAGTGCGAGATTAAAGTTAAACAAGACTTAACTCACCAAACATAAAGGGTTACTCCGATCTCAAATTAAAAACTGCTGCTTAGAGGATGTGAGACTTAGAAAATTACATTTGGGGGAGTCCTTTAGATACAAAACTACTTTGAGTTGGAGTTGAGGAATTTGAAAAAAACATTTGCCTCCTATTTTTCAGTAAAATGTTAACCTTCCAATACTGTAATTTGTTTTAATAAACAGCCATTTTACTTCGAAGAAAGGGATCGGTTCTAGATAATCTGAATTGGGCTTTTTCCAAACTACCTACATCTTTTGAATTGAAATATTTATAGAAAATTCATGAAATATTGGGCCTTATTAGAAAATTAACATTCAATACACTATTTAAAAATGTTTAACTAATTTGATAAAGCGGTTATTATCATTATAAATCATCAATACTGTATGAATTTCAATCAGATTTTACATTCAATGAATTGATATTTGACAACTTTTGTATGGCCCATATTTTTAAGCTTAACTTTTCACTTTCAATTCAGTTTTTAAGCGAAATCAGTTTCATTCAAGTTTGATTAAAAATGCATACCAAATCAAAAAACCAAAACCCTTATTAAAGCTGAAAAAAAAAGAAAAGAAAATTGATAAACAATCAAAATAACAAAGTGGTAACATTGATTGCTGTATAGTTGACACCAACAATTAAAGAACCGGTGAAAGAAATTCAAGAAGGTATTCAAGTTTAAGGTTAAATTTCAAGGCGCAAACAGAAAGCAGCAACGACTTCCAGCCAAGTAGTATATGAAAACGCAGAACAAGATCTAATGACGTAAATTCCACAGTGCCACGGCAACGAAGATCACACTGGGAACACCGACCAACCGACTATCCGACCGACGAACGACAACCGAAGAAATAACGCTGACGATCAGTATGATCCAAGAAGAAGTGTATACTTTACTTAACAAAGGTATCTCATGAACCCGTTTCCATCAAAGCAATCAAAAAGCCGGTGCTAGTTGTTTGGTTATTCCTGATGAAGCTGATGGAGTTAGTTTATTCTTGAAACACGAGCTAAGCCTGATAAAAAATGTTACTTAAATCTTAGAGATGCTTCTGATGACGATGTTGGCAAGATAGGTATACTCGTAGTTGGGTAGGTAACATCTTTTCTACAATCAACAGTCAACACACATGACAACCGGTTAACAATTTAATGAACTTCTTTAAATATATGTATTATGGAAGGTTGGTCTTGATGGTCAGAATCAGAACCAGGAGGTGTATTGTATATACTGTATGGAAGTGAATGGAACTGTTAAAGCGCATTTAATTGTTGTGCATCATCTGGCTTGTAAGAAAAAAATTGTAAAATTCTCGAATGTAATTTGTCAAATGCAACATTGCATGGCTATCCTTTTGTACGACTTTCATTATGTTGAAATTGCAACAAAAATACTCTTTAAAGCTTCACTTATGCTGTGGAAGGAGCATTGCAATGAGAGAAATAGTTTAAATTTGAAAGATAAAATGATATATTCTTACTCAGGGTCATTCATTTCGTGGTTTCAAGTTGGAAGCGCTGGAATTTGACACCTATCAAACTCAGCTGTCATTTGAAGTGTCATAATATTACTTGAATTTTTGACATTTACGATAATGGATCGCTTAACAATCGAACGACTCGTTTAAATTATTAAAACTTACTACAAATAAAGTGGTGATGTGTTGCTGATGATTCGAATATATCGAATTCCTCGCTTTCGCAGCTATTAAACGTGTAGTACGCCTCACTATGGCGTGTTTTGCATTTGGATTTGCATATCTCCATCCTTATAAAGTTCAAATTACGCAACAATTGAAGCCTGCTGACCATTCACAACGCCTTAGATATCCTTCTTCGGTGTTGGAACAACATAGATATTAAACACCGATTTTTCGAACAACATTTTCTTCAGCGATGAGGCACATTTCTCACTCGTTGGGTGCAAATTGCCGTATATGGGGCTCAGAAAACCCATAAGTAATCGAAGAGGTGCCGATGCCGTTGAATCCCAGACAAAGTGACTTTTTGGTGTGCTCTATAGTCGAAAGGTGTCATTGGTCCGTATTTCTTCGAAGATGCCAATGGGCTGACGGTTACAGTCTAATCGGAGCGGTATCGTCGAATGATAACCGAACTTTTTTGGCCGGCGATTGAAGATCATGACTTGGACGATATATGTGGTTCCAACAAGTCGGGGCAACAAGCCACACAACACAACTAAACTGAAATTTCAAAAAAATCATCAACACAAGGATTTAAAAAGGTATATAACGGGTGATTTTTTAGCTGGTTTGGTTTTGGCAACACTGGTTTTGACAGCTGACGTGTGTTTAGTACCTTGTGTCACTGTCAAACAGCTTCAGTTTGGTTTGCAATTTAACCATGGATCGTCTTACAAATGAACAACGCTTGCAAATTATTGAATTTTACTATCAAAATTCGTGCTCGGTTCGAAATGTTCATCGCGCGCTGCTTGTGTTCAGCGATGAGGCTCATTTTTGGTTGAATGGGTACGTAAATAAGCAAAATTGCCGCATTTGGAGTGAAGATCAGCCAGAAGTATTGCAACAGCTACCAATGCATCCCGAAAAAGCCACTGTTTGGTGCGGTTTATGGGCCGGCGGTATTATTGGGCCATATTTCTTCAAAGATGATGCGAATCGCTACCGAGCGATGATAACAAACTTTTTTTTGCCCGAAATGGAAGTTCTTGACTTGCATGATATGTGGTTTCAACAAGACGGTGCCACATGCCACACAGCACGCGAAACAATGGCGCAATTGCGAGGCGAGTTTGGTGAACAGTTAATTTCACGTTTCGGGCCGGTCAATTGGCCGCCTAGATCGTGCGATTTGACACAATTAGATTATTTTTTGTGGGGGTATGTCAAGGCTAATGTCTAAAGGGACAAGCCCGCTTCGATTGACGCACTGGAAGCCAACATCCATGCATTCATTCGTGAGATACCGGCCGATATGTGTGAAAGAGTATGCCAAAATTGGACTCAGCGGATGGGCTACCTGAGACGCAGCCGCGGTCAACATTTGCATGAAATTATCTTTAAACATTAAATTGCAAGGTTCAAACTATCGATTCAAATAAATATTTCATTCATTTTTTCGAATTTTTTGTGTTTTTTTTTTTTAAAAAGTTCTAAACCTTTTAAAAAATCACCCATTACCTATGTACCTGGAATTTCTGAGCCTCTCCCAAATCAACATGAATATTTAACAACGACAACGTCGATAATAGCCGTGATTTTTTGCAAGACGAAATGGATTTGGTTAAAAAAAAAACGATATCGGGGATTAGCGACGCCATTACAGAGACAAAATGAAGTTTCCATACAAACTATCGATAACATGTATGCAATTAACGCCGGTAACACAGTTTTTCTCCGTGCTTAAGTTAAGCCCAGAGAATTCTCTGCGCTTAGCTAAGCCTAAAGGCTATTAGTTGTTGTTGCATTTCACATGTAAATTCCATAGCCCCGACGTCGTTTTTTGGACCAATTTTCACGGGGTTTGCAAAAAACACGACTAGTAAATTAATTCCATCAAATGTGTACACAAACTATGGAAAAAACCAGCGATTTTTTCTTGTAAATATCTAAAAATCTTTGAAAAAAAAACCTAAAGAGCAACTATACAAGCTGATGTAGAAGATGGTAATAGGTACATGTACCTATATTTTTCCTTACTTTTGTTTATTTTTCATCTATTCGTTATCTTTTTTCTTCACACTATACAGTAGTTCACACTACCTAACCATTTGCAAAGTTGAGGAGTAGGAGTAAAAACTAAAATTTTGTTTCCAGGAACTTGATCCCGATGTAGGGAGCAGGATCTCGTGTTGTTGTTGTAATGCATGTTTTTTAATGATCTATATGGATCATTGCTAATAATAAAAACAAAAAACACTAAAAAACACGACAGAGCTAGTTCCTTAGTTCTTATTAACTCCGCAATTTAAATAATCTGGCAAAAAAAAACAGAAAAATTTAAAAAGATGATAAATAAAATTAACTTACACTAAAGGTATTTTACAAGGAAGTGACTCTAGACCCCCAGGGCCCTCTGCAGGTCGGCATACTTCAGGCAATTAGAGTTCTTTTTTTCAAGTCGCGCGAAGCGCGTTAACGTAAGCCCACTATTAATAGCAAACAAATGGTATAACTGTTATAAATTGGCGTGTCTCTAGTTTCGTCCATTTTACAAACATGCCAATATTTTGAAGTGAAACATCTTTACGCACGGGTAGAGTATAAAATCGATAACATATTGATTTTCAAGAATTAAAATATTTCACTACTCTTGTGTCTTATATGTACCTATGTACACGGATACATATATGTCCATATATATTGATACAATGTATTTTTTGTTAAGTTTTCATGAATGGAGATACTCTTCTTTCGTGTACATACACATTGTGTTTGTTATCAAAACTCAACAAAAAAAATAAGAACCACTTTTTCACAATATGTAAAGAAAAAAACATAGGGTAAACAGTTCAAATGTTAACATTCGTTTAATTATCTAATAAATTTAATTGAAGATACATTTTTATCTTGTATATGTTTGAATTTAAATATGTGTTTCTTATTATAAATAAGCAAAGCATTTATCTAACTTTTTGATAATTTCAAACACGTAAAACAACTCTTTTTACAAAAAAAAAAAAAACAACTTACTACGAACATGGAGCTTCTTCTAGATATACCTTACTATAAAAAGTTGTTGTTAAAGTTATACGAGTGTTTAAACGTTAAAGTTTATTTTACGTCGTTAAAAATTACATCATTTTTTAAAGATGACTTATATTTTAAAAACGATATTGCGCAATTTGAAAGTCGCTTGTTAAGCTCATGTTTAACTAAACTGAACAGCTTAACATAAAAAAGATCAATGAAAACAGCTGTTATTTTATAGCCAATTTGCTTTTGCCATTGCTTTTTATTAAAATGTAACTTTATTGAATTATTCTGCTGTACAAATAACTCCAAACACTGTCATGACAGACCATAGCAATGAGTTCATATTCAATTAAACTAAATGTTTACTTCAGAAACAGTTTAAAAATTACTATGAACTTACTATTAATATTTTTATATTAGATAATTGTATTAACAATAGGTAAATATCAACATCGGGTAATTTACCCTATATAAACATAGGTATTCATTTATTTAAAAAAAATCCCTACTGATATGTGTAATGTAAAAAGGAATCAATGACTGATAGTAGGAATACCATAGAATTGTAGTAGATATACCTCCTACAGTGATACCTACTAATGTAAAACATAATTGTGATTCTTATCACAGCATTATTTACTGTGAGTTGATTCATTTGTTTTGTGAGTGGTTCAATTGAATTAAAGCCTGATAAATTTCTTAACATAAATTGATGTTATTTTAAAATATGTATAGATAATGATAATGTGCGATATACGTATAGGGTAGACTGATTAAGTTAGGATGTAAAAACAAATGCATGAAAATGCAGTGTTTTAAATATGAAAGACTATGTTATCTTTCCAAGTTTATTTTGATATTAAAATAAATAAACGTAAATTTTTCTTAGTCATTTTGCTTGATGTTGTATGAACACTATCAGAAATATATATATAATAAACAAAATTAGTAATAACCTTAAAATAATATTTTTCAATAGAGCTTTAAAATTTATTTCGAGTTTTCGTCGTTGGTCAATTGGAGACTTTTTCTGACTAATTTTTACTTTTTAATGATTAATTCATATAATAAAAATAATTTAATAGCATCATATATACCTAAAAATAAAAATTTATAATAAGGTTTAGAATTAAAAAAAAAATATTAAAACGCGTGTTGAAACGATAAATCTAAATGGTAAAATTTTTCAATAAAACATTAAAAATCTTTCCTGTAGAGTATTTAGTTTCCTCTGAAATTAATAAAGGGTCTTTCAATAGGGAATTTTGAACTTTGACATCAGGTGATAGCGGCCATATTGTTGAAGCTTCATCTGTCAAATTGGCTGTCATTTATTCATTCTGTTTTGCCAAATCACAATGGACGGAAATAGCGCTAAACAACACGTGCAAATGATGAAATTGTTTTATCAAAATGGGTTTTCGGTTCGAGCAACGTGTGACGGCAATCTTCAGAGATGAGGCCCATTTCTGCATGAATGGGTACGTCCACAAACAAAATTGTCAAATTTTGGACGATACCAATCTACATGAGGTCCAAGAGCGTCCAATGCATCCCGAAAACTTATTTGGGCCTGAATTAGATGATATGGACATTTGGTTTCAACAAGACGGCGCTACGTGTGACCCATCTCACGCTACATTGGAAATTCTAGACGAGCGATTCGAGGGCATGGTCATCTCACACGGAGGTGATATGAACTGGCCACCCAGATTGTACGATTTGACCCCTTTAGAATTTTTCTTGTGGTGTTTTCTGAAGTCT
The DNA here is from genome assembly GCA_932273885.2 of Leucozona laternaria. NCBI lineage: Eukaryota > Metazoa > Arthropoda > Insecta > Diptera > Syrphidae > Leucozona > Leucozona laternaria. The sequence goes on from OW026366.1 coordinate 211,437,657, forward strand.
CAGGTCTATGCGAATAAGGTACAAACCACAGCGGCCTTCAAAGCAAACATAACCCATGTCATCGGTCAAATTCACCCTGATTTATGCGCCAGAGTCATGAAAAATTAGACATTTTGGATGCGCGCCACCCAGAGGTCCACGGTGGATATTTGAACGATGTTATATTCAATACATATTGTAATCGATAGGCCTTTCAAACGAATACAAAATGTCGATGATATCTGACAAACACTTTGTTTTATTTAAATTTAAAGAACGGAAGCACTTAATGAAAGACCGTGTATTTATTAATTTCAACAGTTAGCGAAGTTTGAACCATTTTTACCCGCATACAATCTCAATGCTGAAAATTGGCCTATCATTGCCCAGAAAAAAGATTATCTGTGTGTTCCGTATTACCTCTGCTCAATTTTTATTTTGTCACTTACGATAAATTGGCCGATAAGGCTTGAATGGTTGATGTATTTATTTTAGAAGCCATTCTTAAAGCACAAAGCAACCAATTTTCCATGGTTTAAAAAAAAAATAACTGGCCTCACCCCAATATGAGTGACGAGTGCTACAACAGAAATGTTACCCATTTTCCTGATTTTAAATAAATTTGAATTGGACTTGGACTTTGGATTTAGACTGCCCAAATGCATACACAAAATTTAAGACTTTTTTTACAAAGATCTTTTGACCAGTTGATTATCAAGGCTTAGTACGATTCTGATGCGAAGCAAATAATTATATATTTCTTTAGAGTCTTCAGTTCAAGGATCGAATTGCTAAAGAAAAAACGGTGGAATAATATTTATGGAGAATATTTATCATTAATTGCAAACAAAAAAAAAAAAAAAAACAACATGAATAAAACTTAAAAAAATATAACCAGACTTATTGTGAGTTTAACCCGAAAAATATTTCGCCTTAAAACTTTTTGTTCGCCCGGAATTTTCAAAGCTATTGTGAGTTTCGCCCGACCGAAATTTTGTTCGCCTACAAAAAAGAAGTGAAAAATGACATACATTGCATTCCGCCCGTAATGAATGTTCACAATAATGGAAATTTTTTTATCATGAATTTTTGGGGGAAACTCACAATAGCTCAAAAGTGAAATGTCAAATTTTCCGGGTGGAATGCGTTGTTCAGGTGAAACTTACAATAAGGCTGAATGGTCCGGGTTTTGATCGAAATGAACTTTGGGAATTTTCTTTGAAGAACGATGATGTGGTCAGTCTGTTGTTAAAAATGTATTTTAACAAAAATCGTTAATAACGAAATTTCCTTAATACTTATTTCCGATAGAACAGTTTTTTTTTTGTTTCTAATCAAACTGCTTATAGTAGCCTATTTTACTAATATCGTATACCAATATTTTCAAGAATATTTTTTTTTGGATTTTAATTAAAAATTCAATATTTTAGATTATACATTTTTAGAATCTTTAAGTTTTAATCTTGACTTTTTGTTTAAGCGAATTCAGATAGGTATCTATGGAATATTTCCAGCCCAATAACTGATAAACTGTTTATTATAAAAAAAAAGCGTTGGCTTTCTTTTTCTAAGTATTAGGTAGATATAGATACTAAATAACTAATATGTTTTCGTATTCTTCTGACTCAGATCAATAAGTAGTAAATATGTAACCCTATTTCTCTGAACTAGCAAATTACTCATCATCTATTCAACGAGACGTGACAGACAGTTCCCGAGTAGAAAAAAAAAATAACTTTATCACTTGCATTCCACGAATAAAAGTGAAATCAAATGAATGAGATAGACACCTTAATATGACGTAATAAGGCTATTAACACATTATTGAGAGGGTGCGTCGTCATTGTCCATATAGTCATAGTCACAAGGCAGATTGCATGATCTCACATTTAACAACTCAAGGCAAATTGAATAATTACTCATTAATCTTTTTCATGCAAATCAAATAATAATAATTCCATAAGTATTCAAAAAAAAAAAAGTAAAATCAATTGCACTTACCAATATTAACAATTTTAATTCCTTCATCTTCAAGAAACTTCAACGCCACCGATACATTTTCCAATTTCTGACTACGGAATGTGGGTCGTTTGGTATACTTCGGCATGCGCTTCTGAGACAGCACTTCGATAAGGGCAATCAGACGCAATCCATCGGATAGATCTGTCTCGAGACTTGCAATCGAACGATCGATTGTCTTTAGATGTTCATTCGCCCAGCGAGTGAATGTATTCTGTTGGATCTTCTTCCATTGGGCGTCTTCGGCGAGATCACGTTCTGCTTCCATGTCTTCGTCGAAATTCTCGTCCTGTTGTTGTTGATAGTAATCAGCACTGCTGCCACTTCCAATTGTTTGCTATTTTTTTTATTTTTTTTTTGTAACGAAGGAAATTGATTTAATTTATATTTAAAAAAATATTTGAGATGCTAAATAAATCTTATTTTTTCTTCACAAATCTCACTCTCATTCACACATGCATTCATTACAAAATTATGTTCATTAAAAGGAAGACAACATAAACAATTAAAAAAAAAAAAGTGAATTAATTTTTTCGGGTCACTACTGTATTGATGGCACTTGTTGATTCTTTCCTTCACCACCCTCAAACACCACTATTTTTTTTTTTGTCTCTTTTATAATTTCCTTTCAATTTCTCCGTGAGAAACTGTCAGTGTCAAATTTGACAAGCGGTACGTGAGGGCGGAAGGAAGAACCAGATTAGGGAATTTTAACAACAAACACGATTTCTCGGTTCACAGTAAAGGGATTAAAATACAAAAAAAAAAAATAAATAAAAACCGATCTCTTTTTTGAAATTTAAGAATCTTATTTTTGATCAAACATTTATACGCCCTCTCACCAGCACGCAGACACACCTGTTGATATAAATTCTGCTTTTGCTGTTGGCTCTGTTGCGGGTGTTGATAGAGCTGCTGTTGTTGTTTTTGTTGTTGCTGATCGTGCACAGGATATTGATAATATCCTTGTGGCTCGAGATTTGGCGTGTTATTAATTTGATTGTTACTTTTTGTGTAAAGATTTAATTGGCTAAAACCAAAGCCGCTATTTATATTTTTACTATTATTATTATTTTGAATTAAATGACGGTCAATATTTGCCGTTACATCCGTACGCGCACGCGGTCCACCTTCAACTGGTTGAAAGGAATTTGGTGCTCCACCAGCCATGACGTAGCCGGTATTATCCCCACCACTTCGGCCTGACTTCATTGTCGTTGAGTTTCGAGTATACATATTGATTGGCACTTTTTTTCTTCAACTTTCCTCTTATTGTTATTTTGTTTTCTTTTAATCTGTTTTTTTTTTTTTTTATATTATTATTATTGTGATTCCCTTTTGATGGAGTATTTCGTTAAGTACCCCAGCCCAGAATGAGGTGAAATTACCGATCTTTTTCAACACACTTTAGTTTCTGTCATTTATCTTGGGGGGAAAATAAATGATAACGTCTTAAATGCTAAGAATTTGTTTTTATTGGTTTATAAAATACTTGTATTCGACTATGTATATCAAATTGAAGTATTTGTAAACAAAAGGTATTGCATTATAAAAAAAATAAATCACGTTTTTCTGTAATCTACAACTCTAAGTCGAAGCTTTCAGTCGAATCCTAAAAGTATGCTTTGGTGTAGCTTTCTAGATGGTGCTTGGTGAGTTTCTATTTATTTGAATTTTTAATTGTTCGTTGAGAAATGCAAAGGTGAGCGGAAGCTATATGAATTATGCGTTACATTTGAATATTTGTTTTTTTTTATCAATTTGTAGGCCTAGAAGTGAATTAACCCAGAATGAACTGTGGAAGCAGTTCTTCTGTGGAGAATGAATGCGGGGCGACTAATCAAACTCGGTAGATAACAGACCTATTCTGCTATTCATCGGGAGGAATTTTTCTCGAATTGTCACTAATCACTATTCTGCTATTCATTCGAAGTTAATCTGTGTTTAAGTAGGTAAAGTCGGTAATACTGCGCGTTATTCTCTTATTCGCGTGAACGCATTCATTCTATACAATTTTGATCCGCATATGAAATGTAGCGGATTGTTTTGATTTTAATTGAATTGTCTGGGAATTGACCAGTAAAATGTAGGTAAGATCTATTTTATTGTTAAATTTATAGTATTTGTTAGTAAATAATAGCTCATTAACATTTTTGGGGGTAGAGCAACACATAGAATTCAATCCACTACACTAATTTCTGCAATGAAATTAAATCCAGTATTGCAAAAAAACAAGTGAACAAAGAAATTAAAAATGATAAATCTAAACATTTTATCCAAATTCCACAATATTTGCGCATGAACTGCTGTTTGCGTGAATGTCAAATAGGTTTGGGATAACGAGTTCGCCAGATGGATAGCAGAATGGAAAGGTAGAGTGAAAGGTAATCGAATGGACGAATCAAATTTACGATTCACGTGGACAGGCTGTAAATCATCAGGGGCCAAATTACCGCATCAGTGACTGATGGAGTGAGTGCCATCAGTGATCGAATGAACGAGTAAAACCTATGGGGATGATGACTCCATAACGTATGAGCGGTAATGCCAAATTCACATAATTCAGTCACATATTACTCGATAACTGATGCGGTTATTCGGCCCCAGCTGTTCAGTTAATGCTGTGTAAACGCACCAAATTCAAGAAGTTAACTTAGGTTTAACTTTAATCTCCCACTGAAAAACTGGAACTTAGGATTTTCTAATTTATTTTCATACGATTATTATTAGAAAGTAAAAAAATATATCGATTATAAACAAAAAAATATTTCTCTATCTAACCCCATTTATAAAATAATGAAACCCTGTAAGGGGTTATTATTGGTCAAGGAATCGAATTTAATTTTTCTACAAGGTACTCTTACGGTAAACAAAAATAAAGCAACTATCCAACTTTAGGTTGGTGACAGCATACGTAATTGATAACTGCGTAAACGGGCGTAACCTTAAATATGAGGTCACAAAAATTTAAGAGTTTTTTTATGATATTGTTTTCATATATACAGTTAACGAAAAACCACTTATAACATCCGAAAAATAACCAAAAAATTGTGGTCGCAAAAAAGAATTTATCACTAAAAGAATTCAAATGATAAATATGTATATGTATGTATACATACATATGCACATATCTACATTTATTCTCAATCACCACTCTTATCGATGTCATTAACAACTGCACGACTGGGTCGTAAGTACTTGCTCTTATAGTTCACTTAGTATTTTTAAGATGTAATGTACAAACATGAAACATTATGCTAAATATTTAATTGTAAAAATAAATAAAATTCATTCCTTAAATTAAATTAAATTTTCTAGCAATAGTTAACTATTGTTAACAATTATAGTTGACTATTGTCGTTCATTTAATCAAAAATAGTTACGATTTGTAACTATGTATTTGACACATTAACATCGTTCCTAAATTTATTTTGAAGTATCAAATAGACACGTTTTGTAACTATTTTCAACTTATGTCCATGATATGAATTGAAAGTGTTGAGCTGTCAAAGTACACATATGTGAGCCGATTTGTTTACAAAACAAAGAAATAAGAATAAAATTAAAATGCATTTTTTCCATTTGAAAATGAGAAAGCAGAATTTACATTGCAAAAATTATGATTTTGTTCTATACAAATGAAAACATTAATATTTTTTTTATTTTTCACTAACATTCGTTTCACAGATCAACAATATCTAAAAATATATCGTTCCTAAATGAAATCGTAAAATCCTAACAATGTCTTACAATGACACTTCAACAATTTTTTTGACATATAACAACAATAGTTATAACTAAAAGAACGTACCACTTATCACCTTTTAAGTCAAGCATTAAAAATCAGATGCTTAAATGTTTTTGAGAAAATTGAAAATAACTAAGGCCTGTATTCACCGAACGCTCATAACTTAATAGGCTCATAAACCTATTCACCAAGAAATAATAGCGAATATTTATGAGCGCTCATATGACTTATCAGTGGTCCCGTACACTCTTAAGTTATGAGGGCTCTCATAAAAAATTTTCTAAGTTCACATGTCAACCTCACATTGCTTGAGTTTTTTTTTGCAATTTCAATGTTTTTAGATTCAAATTTCAGTGAAATAAATAAAATGAAAATAAGTAAATAAATGACAAAATATATGCAAAATAATTCAAAAATGCAATGAAATAAAGTGATTGTAAATTCATTTTAGCCGGTGCGAAAAGATTTAAGATTTTTTTCAACAAAAAACAACTTCATTTCACAGTTTGAGCATGTCTGGTTGTGAGAGAGCGGCTCTAATTTTCGAACTCCGAAAAATACTTAGGAGTGGTTGGTGAATACAACAAATAATTTTCAAGTTAAAAGTCTCGTAAAGTTAAGAGCCGTTTAAGAGCGCTCGGTGAATACCAGCCTAAATCTTCTTTACTATAAATATTAGTGGGAATAGAATCTTTAGAGGAACAAAAAGGATTGAAGTAGATTATATTACAGGAAATCACCGATCTAAAACAGGGTATATCCTTCGAAAACCTTTGTCCGCTTGCGCGCGGTCTAAGGAGTCCAACGAATGCAGTATTGGAATTAAAAATCGAAGTCCGCCCTTAGATCCACTTCGTCGCATTGACATTGAGGAAGGAGATCAAATCTTTGATATTAATAGTATAAAGTTCATTCAGGTCTTCAAGGAAAGCCTTTCTATAAATGATGGCGCTCTCATTCTGGCTAGAGCGGGGTATTTACCGACGAAATGAACGATTGTTTACTTGTCCAGCTGGTCCCCACAATTAAGACAATGAGTATTATAGGGAATGTCCAGCTTGGCGGCATATGCTCTCTTATGGGCCAGAACAGAACAGGTCACAACGACCCTGGCTATATCCCGCATTGGCTATGTCCCATCAGGTCAGCTGTTCGGGATTTACTATAGATTGACCATATTTTTCTGGATATACGATTGGATTCAGTAAGAAAAATTGAGAATATATTGCCCTTCATAACTCCAAGGGGAATGTTAACCCTTTTCGCAAGTGAGCTATGAAGGGCTGATCCTTGCCGGGTCAGTTCGCCAGCCCGCTCTTTTCCCTCAATGCAACAATGACCTGGAACCCGGATAAGAGTGACCCTGAGTTTAGCATTAAGGCTTGAGAGATCATCACTTCATCATGGCAGGTATGGCTTTAATACAAAATTTTTGGTGGTGCAGTGCAAAAAGACCCACGTATCATATTTTCCAAAATAAAATGAAATAAAACCTGCTGGGGCTTTTTACATTTTAGAGTGGCAATAAGATCCACCAAGAGGGAGTTGTTGCCTTTCTGAATTGACATTAAGAGCCATCTCATTGGTGCAATCAAATCCTTTGGACCCTGTGTCAACAAGATATATGGACAAAAGTACGCTTTGCTGGAGCAAAGGTTTTTAACTGCTAATCGGGATTTCTGTTTCGCTTACGCAACTCCATTGCTCCGCTTACCTTTACGTCATTAGTATTCTTAGACAACAGAACTTTCGTGGCTCTATATTTTTTTAAACACAATTTGTGATCTTTTTCATTATTTCTCTTTGATTCCCATATCCAATCAGAGCGCTAAATTTGGAGGAATTTTATATCTGTTTTCATAAAGATACTTTCATTATGCATGACGGCTAAAGGAAATCTGTATCTTAACTTATCAAAAGCAATTAAGCTTGTTAAGGCAAAAGTATGTAAAATTACAATAAGTTTAATGTAATCAATCCAGAGACAGCATATTATAGACTCTGTATTGCAAAAGGTAGATAATTTACTGATTTCAAGAATTAAGGCCACTTTTATTACATGTCAGTCTGCTAAGTATTTGAAAAAAGAAGACCGGATTTTTACTAAAGGTCGCCCTGATCGTAAATGTTTATTTAAATAATTAAACCACACAAATGAAAATATTCCAAAGAAAAAAATAATATTTAATTATTGCAAAATCAAACAATCTGTTACGTTTAATAAGAAATCACATGCAAAAGTGACAAACGTTTGGTCAAATAAATGTCTGAGACAATTAAAAAATAATTTGGCATAATGCCGAGGAAAAGAAAATTAGATAAACAAATTAAAAATAAATAAAAATCTTAGATTCCTACTCGTACTTAAAGAATTTGTTTTTTTTTTATTTTTTTTTCTGATCAACTATTTATTAGGTATTCTAATTGAATAAAATGTAAAAAAAAAAGAATGTGCAGACACCTTATTGGGATGCGCCTTGCATTCAATGTTGTTGTATTGTTTGCCTATAAAAATAGATTTTGTGATGAAGTTCCTTTGTATATTATGCATATTATATTATATTGGAGCTAGATACATTATGGGCAACGAACTAAAATCCAATTTGCTAAAAGAATATTTTGAAAAGCTTCTTAAACCAACAAGAAGTAGTGTCTGCTTCCAATATGCGCCACCCAGTATGAGTAATGATATTTTGGATACTCCAATTACATTTGAGGAAGTAATCGAAGCGGTATCTAATTAAAAGGATGGAAAAGCAGCTGGTTCAGACGGAATTCCTGCAGAGTTTTACAAATATGTTACAAGTGAGCTTATTGGTAAACTTAGCGCCCTTTTTAGTGACATTATATAAACTGGAAGTATCCCGCATAGATTTAAAGAAGCCCTGATTTTTCCCATCTATAAAAAGGGTGCTACTTTGGAGCTTCAAAACTATCGTGGAATTTCGTTCCTTAACGCATCATATAAAATTTTTACTAATATTCTACAGCGGCGGCTAAATGATTGGATTAAACTAAATAACCTTTTTTCAAGAGTTCCAAGCTGGTTTTAGACCGGGGTATTCAACTATCGACCACATATTTGTGCTAACCAGCATTGCAAAAACATTTATTGAAAAGGGAAAGAAGCTCTATGCCTTCTTTGTAGATTTCAAGGCAGCCTTTGATTCGATAGATAGAAGTGCTTTATTATACAAGGTGTACAATTTGGGAGTTTCATGGAGATTTGGAAGGATGATCGAAAGTCTTTACACAAACACAGTGTCGGCAGTGTGAGATGGAGAGGAACTTTCGGAGTGGTTTAAAACCTTTTCCGGCCTAAGACAGGGATGTGCTTTAAGCCCCACCTTGTTTGCACTCTTCATTGAGGATATCGTTAATTATTTACCAGAAGGAGTTGAGTATGCAGGTATGCTTATCAAAGCTCTTATGTTCGCGGATGATGTTGTGCTGCTAGCGTCTTCACCAGAATCTTTACAGCTAATGATGAATCGTTTACAAAGTTAGTTAGAGTTAGTAAGTTAGTTAGTTAGAGTGGTTTAAAACCTTTTCCGGTCTAAGACAGGGATGTGCTTTAAGCCCCACCTTGTTTGCACTCTTCATTCAGGATCTCGTTGATTATTTACCAGGAGGAGTTGAGTATGCAAGTATGCTAATCAAAGCTCTTATGTTCGCGGATGATGTTGTGCTGCTAGCGTCTTCACCAGAATCATCATCACAGCTAATGATGAATCGTTTACAAAGTTACACCTTTCTTTGGACTCTCAATGTTAACCTTGAAAAGTCAAAAATTATGATCTTCAAAGAAGGTGGTGGTAGAAATTGTCGCAATGAAAATGAAATTATAATAATGAAACAATTGAAATAGTCAAAGAGTATAAGTACCTAGAGGTTTACATAACAAAATGTCTAAATATGGAGCGCCATCTACAAGCAAAGCTTTTAAAGTCCAAAACTGCAATCAATACAGCGTGGGAAAATTGTTTTCAGAACAGATATCTATCGCATAGTAGTAAATATAAGGTGTTTGAAGCGGTATCGGAGTCAGTTATGTTCTACGCTGCGCAAATTTGTGGAGAAAAACAGTATGAGTGTGTAGAAAAACTTTTGAGATTCTATCTTAAAAGAATCTTCCGTCTGCCATCCAACACGCCCAACTATATGCCAGTGCTTGAAACCGGGCTATCACCACTATTTATAAAGACACTCAAGCTGCAGATCGACTATGTACCAAAAGTCATAAACATGCCAGTGGAACGACTTCCAAGGAAAGCTGTTCTTTATAATATTCAATCAAAATCAGGCTTTTACAGAGATTGGATTGAATTAGCAGAGAGATGTGACATCAAACTGAACGAGCGGGATATCAGTGCAAAAACGATTTATATATAATACAAATATTGTAATAATGATGTATTTGGCTGTGAAATCTAATCTAATCTATATTATTCAAGTGTTTGTTACAATATAAGCCAGATGAAAAATGTGATTCTACATTATAAAAGGCTTTGGCTTAGTTTTGATTTTATTATTCCCATAAACCTAAAATTAAATGACGCTGAACTTTGCTATGACAAGTAAAGGGTGATTTTTAAGCTGGTTTGATTTTGGCAACACTGGTTTTGACAGCTGACGTGTGTTTAGTACCTTGTGTCACTGTCAAACAGCTTCAGTTTGGTTTGCAATTTAACCATGGATCGTATTACAAATGAACAACGCTTGCAAATTATTGAATTTTACTATCAAAATTCGTGCTCGGTTCGAAATGTTCATCGCGCGCTGCTTGTGTTCAGCGATGAGGCTCATTTTTGGTTGAATGGGTACGTAAATAAGCAAAATTGCCGCATTTGGAGTGAAGATCAGCCAGAAGCATTGCAACAGCTACCAATGCATCCCGAAAAAGCCACTGTTTGGTGCGGTTTATGGGCCGGCGGCATTATTGGGCCTATTTCTTCAAAGATGATGCGAATCGCAGCGTTACTGTCAATGGTGAACGCTACCGAGCGATGATAACAAACTTTTTTTTGCCCGAAATGGAAGTTCTTGACTTGCATGATATGTGGTTTCAACAAGACGGTGCCACATGCCACACAGCACGCGAAACAATGGCGCAATTGCGAGGCGAGTTTGGTGAACAGTTAATTTCACGTTTCGGGCCGGTCAATTGGCCGCCTAGATCGTGCGATTTGACACCATTAGATTATTTTTTGTGGGGGTATGTCAAGGCTAATGTCTATAGGGACAAGCCCGCTTCGATTGACGCACTGGAAGCCAACATCCATGCATTCATTCGTGAGATACCGGCCGATATGTGTGAAAGAGTATGCCAAAATTGGACTCAGCGGATGGGCTACCTGAGACGCAGCCGCGGTCAACATTTACAAGAAATTATCTTTAAACATTAAATTGCAAGGTTCAAACTATCGATTCAAGTAAATATTTCATTCATTTTTTCGAATTTTTTGTGTTTTTTTTTTAAAAAAAGTTCTAAACCTCTTAAAAAATCACCCGTTATATAACATCATAACTTTTGGCTCTCACTAGCCAGCGTGGTGCCAAGGCCAGGTTCGATTTTTATAAAGTATGGCAGAGTAATTTTCTTTATAAAATCTCGGTTATATTTCTGAGAAGTTGCATGACATTGGGGTGATAGGGACGACAAAAAAAAGTTGGGTCTCGGAATTTTGTCTGTCTGTTCGCCTACAACCCAAACGAATATGTCGATTCTCTTTTCCGAAAAGTTTTTGTTTAGGACAAGAAATAACGACGTACCATAATAATTTTTAAGGCTTTTACGGAAAATCTTACTTTTCTCAAAATCTTTTCAACACAATTTAAAAAAAAAAAAAAAAACAATTAATTATTATTGTTATAAGGTACTTTTGAGTGAAAAAATGTTCCCAAAAATAGATATTATTGGAAGCACTTTTTGAATTTCTTCTCCATTGAAAATTTACTTGTCTCGGATGGAAAGCCTGCCATTAGTTCTGAAAATGATTATTTATGATTTCAAAAGGTTCACTGTCAAACTCAATTTTTCGCAAATCAATATCAGCTGTTAAGACCACCATACCGTCAGTAGATAGATATAATTTTATTTTCATAAAAGAGGTTTAACAAAAACATTGTACATATATGATGGTATAAAATTAACAATAACATAAAGTTGCCTGTCAGGTTAAAAAAAAGTAACTATAAACAATTATGTTTAGTGAGTTTTATAAATTATAAAAATTTATTTAGAATGAGATAGCGATATTTCAGTGAAGCTTTCAAAAGATGATAGAGATTTAAGTAGGAGCAGCCATTTGATATGTTTAAAAATTGTGAACAGGAGGGTACGTCATTTCCAAGATATATCCTTCTATACCTTTTGAAAATTGGGCAGATTCCAACGAAGTGATATGTATTTTCAGAGGGATCTAGGTTGCAAAGTGTGCATAAACCATTAGTTTCCCTTTGGAAGGCTCTTTTATTGAGATTGAGAAAAATGAGGCAAATAACATCTCGAGAGCTTGAGTCATCAAAGTATAGTTTTTTATTTCAGAGTAAAGCAGATTGCAGTATTCATCGTGAAATTCCAATCTTTTTCCTTAAGATTTGATAAAAGAGTGTTATGCAAACCTTTCCACTCATGCAAATTTGTGGTGAAAGAAAAATCCATTGATGTTTCGTGGAGAAGATCCAGCCATCGCTTAGCACAGAAGATCTACTTGCCAATAATAGCATCAGACAGGATTCTGGATAGCCTATACTGTTGGGAAGATGTAGTGTTTTTTGTATATATGAAAGATGCCAGTTTAGGGTTGTTAAAAACGCTTTAGGAAGTCCAATCTATCTAGTCCGAGTCTATTATTCAATTTCGCCATTATACAGCAATAGTCGAATGTAGGCCTCCTTCTATGTACTCATGCAGATGTAAAGCGCAAATAGTATTTGTGACAAGAAGCAACCTTGTTTTATCCCAAAATGTGTATTCAAAGTTTATTGAGAGCTCTTTTTCTTTTCACGCGGCTGATTGTACGTTCGAATTTATAAATATACCAACAGATTATTATTTGCCTCTGTGCCACGTTATGAGGTCACATTTTACGATGTACCACGTTTCGTTACGAAAATCTGCATATTAGGATATTGGGTACGTTTAGAGACAAAAATCTGAAGATCCCCTTCAAGCAAACTAGTCCATTTTAGATCCGTGAACTAGTGAACATCGTATGGGCTACTTCGCATTCGGATCCAAATATGGATCCTCAAAACTGCGCTTGGACAAACGTAGACGTTTGTATACATAAAGGGTTTTCCAATAAGATGTGTTATTTTGAATAGCCCGCTATTTCGGTAGCTGTCACTTTTGAAGCTGTCATTTTTTGACATTTGACAAGTAGAAACTACGCCATTAATAAAAATGGAACGATACACGCTTCAACAACGCATTGAAATTATTAAAATTCACTATAAAAATGGTGAAAATTTGGCAGAGACGGTTCGTAAAACTAAAACATTTTTGGGTCGTCGTGAAGCACCTTGTCGGACCGCAATACAGAAATTGGTGGACAAATTCGAGCTGTTGGGACAAGTTAGTTATGTGAAGAATAAAACCCGTGCACGTCGCTCAAGAACAACTGAGAATATTGCTGTTGTAGCCCAAAGTGTTGAAGAAAACCCAGGTTTGTCCATTCCTCGTCGTTCTTTGGAATTAGGCATTCCACAAACGTCATTACACCGTATTTTGCATAAAGACTTGGGTCTTAAGGCTTATAAAGTTCAGTTAACACAAAAACTCAAGCTGGCTGATCATCAACAACGTCGTGTCTTTGCTGATTGGGTCCTTGAAATGCATGAAAATGATCCGGAATTTCATCGAAAAATCATCTTGACTGATGAGGCCCATTTCCACCTCGGAGGCTACGTCAACAAGCAAAACTGTCGCATCTGGGGCTCGGAAAACCCAAGAGTTATTGTTGAAAAGCCTCTCCATCCTCAACGCGTGACTGTTTGGTGCGGTTTATGGTCCGGCGGGGTCATTGGACCTTACTTTTTCGAAAATGAGGCTGGAGCAACAGTTACGGTCAATGGATTGCGCTATTGAGAGATGATTAATGATTTTTTATGGCCGGAATTGGATGGCATTGATCTGGACAACGTTTACTTTCAACAAGACGGCGCTACGTGCCACACAAGCAATGAAACCATCGATCTTTTACGGGAAAAGTTTCCGGAACGTGTTATCTCTCGAAGAGGTGATCACAATTGGCCACCGAGATCTTGTGATTTAACACCTTGCGACTTCTTCCTTTGGGGCCACGAGAAAGATAAGGTCTACGCCAACAGCCCAGCGTCGATTCAAGACCTCGACATAGGGCAGCCACTTTGCGATTGGGTTATGGAAAATTTCATGAAAAGGATATGGTCCTGTAAGCGTGGTCGTGGCGGCCATTTGGCTGATGTTGTGTTCCATTATTAACGGCATACCTTCCTCTTTATAATGAAATAAACATCCGATCATTTATCTCAAAAAATGCCATTTTTCTTTGAATATCAAAATAACACCTCTTATTGGAAAACCCTTTATTAACCGTGTGTCCCGGCACTCACACAATTGTTTACTCTTATGCTGAACTGTGAATTTCTGGTTCTGGTCCGCTAGGGAAATTTTATTGTCAGAGAAAATAGAGGGCTTTCTTCTGTGAAAAACTAAACATTTTGTCACTCACACAAATGGTCAGAAAATCACAGTACGGGAACAGAACTAGTTCCTAACAATAATAGCCGTTTTTCATTTTTCGTTCGGAGCAGAGCACTAAGCAGAGCCTGAGCGGACCTAGTAAGCTCTGAGTAATGTATGATCAACATCAAAGATATCCGAATAAATTATGCAAACACCTGAGCACTGATTTGTCATATCTGTCAAATAACATGAAAATCTAATGAAGTTTCACTTGGTTAGCTCATTTTATAGTTCTGAGCACACTCCGAGCTAGCTATCTTAACGAAAGAAGAAACACAAACTCGAAGCTCTGAGCTCTCTAAACTTAAGAAGATACATAAACTAAAACTAATTTTTGGCAATTCAGGGTTTGCTCTGAACGAAAAACGCCCAATAATTTTTGTCAATAGACATACCCACCATCAGCAATTTCAGTTACAAGAACAGAATTTCTCAGCCAAATTTCTGAGGTTTGATATCAATAAAAACAATTGTATTCGCTTGGTCGCTTTTACCGGAGCGAAATCTCTGAAATATCATTTTCCTGACCCGCCTTATTTGCCATAAAAGATAGAACTTTCGTACATTTTTCAGGATATATGTAAAATTCAATTTTCTTATAGAATATTATGTAAAATAAAGAATTCTCTTTTTTTTTAATTTCGTCAAAAATGATAAACACAATTCAAAAAATTCCAGTTTTAGCAGTTTCTCAATATGTATAGTTAAAAATTATTGTACTCAGGAATTGAGTTAAGATTGCTTAATATTCTGAGATTCTAGAAACCTGAACATGCTAAATTTTTTTAGTATTTCGCTGAAAATATTTTTCAGTAAAAAGATTTGCGTAGAAAAGTTGAAATGACGAGCATATTTGTTGTGAACTTAGATAACTCGTTCCAAATCTCTAAACCCAAAATCAAACCAACGCGAAACATTCGGTGCGAAAACTTCGTTGCCAAATTGACAGTAAATTTCAGATTTACAGAAATTTCAGACAGATTACGCGTCACCTTTATCAAAAATTTGTCTTTCTTTTAATATTTTCTATATTTACTAGGGTCCAGTTTTTCAGTGCGAGATTAAAGTTAAACCGGAGTAATCTCTTCAAATTTGCTGAGTTAACTCAGGATTAACAGATGTTTTTAATGTTTTATCCGAGTTTGGTTAGTTGTTCCGCATGCATTGTCTACCAAAAAACTTCTTCCTGATCATCATCATCGTCGGCTCGACAACCGGGGTCCGGTCCTGGCCTCCTTCAACAAGTCTCTCCACCCATCCCGGTCTCGAGCCGCCGCCATCCAGTTGCGCACCCCAAGGCTCCGGGCGTCCTGGTCTACGCCATCTCTCCAGCGCAAGCATGGTCTACCACGCTGTCGTCTACCATAGAATGTACCACAAAGAACTTTCCGAGCAGGTTCCTCTTCGCTCATGCGAGCTAGGTGCCCTGCCCACCGGAGTCTACCGAGCTTAATTTTTGTCACGATATCTGCTTCAAGGTAGATTGCGTACAATTCATGATTGTACCGTCTCCGGAATCGTCCTTCCTCACATATGGGGCCAACAATTCTCCTTAAGACTTTTCTCTCGAACGCGGCTAAGAGGTCGGAGTGCCTTTTGCTAAGCACCCAAGTCTCGGATCCATATGTGAGTACTGGCAGGACCATGGTCCTGTACAGCAGCAGTTTTGAAGTTATGGTGAGATTTCTGGATTTGAAGAGCTTTGACAGACTATAGTAGGCTCTGTTGGATTTGAGAAGCCGCCCGCGTATTTCTTCTTCTATATTGTTATCGGCTGCTACTATTGACCCAAGGTATTTAAAGGATTGCACCACTTCAAATTCGTGCTCCGCTACCTTGATTGTTTGACCAACTGTTCCTCTCGCATTCGACGCCACCATGTACTTTGTTTTACCTTCACTAATGTGCAGCCCCAGATTTTGTGCCGCCTGCTCGATCTGGATGAAGGAATCATGTACAGCTTGCTCAGTTCTTCCGATGATGTCGATGTCGTCTGCGTAAGCCAGTATCTGGCTGGACCTGTTGACGATGGTCCCTCTTGTTGCCGTGCCAGAGTCACGGATTGATTTCTCCAACGCCAGGTTGAAGAGGAGGCAGGCCAAACCATCCCCTTGTCGGAGTCCATTAAAGATGTTGATTGGTTTGGATAGCGATCCGGCTATTTTTACTTGGCTTGTTACGTTGGTCATGGTCAACCTACATAGTCGTGTCAATTTATTTGGGATGCCGAATTCTCTCATGGCTTTGTAAAGTTCTACCCTGGCTATGCTATCGTAGGCGGCCTTAAAGTCTATAAACAGGTGGTATGTTGGGATGTTAAATTCTAGACATTTTTCCATCGCCTGCCTAAGGGTAAAGATCTGATCAGTTGTTGATTTGCCTGGAATGAAACCACACTGATATTGTCCGATGATGGTTTTAGCGTATGGGGTTATCCGGTCTTGTAGGATAGAGGAGAGTATCTTATAGGCGGTACTCAACAACGTGATACCTCTATAATTGCTGCACGTTGTGACATCTCCCTTCTTATGTATGGGGCAAATGATACCTTTTCGCCAGTCTTCTGGAATTTCTTCATGCTCCCACACGTGCACTATAATCTCATGAATTGCTTGACGTAAAGCTGGCCCACCGTGTTGAAATAGTTCGGCTGGTATACCATCGGCTCCCGGGGCTTTGTTTTTCTTTAGCCGGCCTATAGCCTTCTCAACCTCTTCTATGCTTGGTGGCGGCAACATAGGGTACTCTTCTTGAAGTAGTGGAGCCTCCACTTCTGCAGTGAGCTGACCATTTAGCAATTCATTGAAGTACACTTCCCATCGCTCCAGTATGCTTTGAGGATCGGTGATCAGATTTCCCTCTCCGTCCTTGCAGTATGTGCAGCGTGGTGTGTACTGCGTCATGTTTCGGACGGATTGGTAGAACTTCCGCGCCTGGTGCGGACCTCGCTCTCGGCTTTTCTCTATTTCACAGATTATGTTCTTCTCCCAGGCTGATTTTTTCTGTCTGTGAAGCCGTTTTTCAATTCTTCTGAGCTCTTTATATTCGTCTTCGCGTGCCCGCGTTCTATGAGATTGTTGCATTGCTCGGTACGCAACATTCTTACGTTCAGTCGCTAGCTTGCATTCATCATCAAACCAGTCGTTCCGATTTCTACGACTGCTGCCTAAGATGGAGTTGGCAGTGCTAATGACAGTATTCTTAAGGCGTGTCCACTTCTCATCTACGCCCAGCATACTGGCTCCAGGACTTACTCTACCCAGTTCTAGGGCGAGTCCTAACGCATTACCAAAGGTGTTACTGGTGTTTTCATTGCGCAGAGCAGCCGTGTTGATTCGAACCTGATCGGCGGATGCAATACGTCTTCGCAAGGCAATCCGCCCTCGGAAAACCATACCAACAAGATAGTGATCCGAGTCGATATTGGCACCTCGGTACGTTCGTACCGTCATCAAGTTCGAGTAGTGGCGACGGTCTATCAACACGTGGTCAATTTGGTTACGAGTGACTCCATCAGGTGATACCCAGGTGGCTTTGTAGATATCTTTACGCGGGAACCTGGTACTCGCAACGACCATGTTTTTCGATGCTGCCAATTCTAAGACTCGAAGTCCATTGTCATTAGTGTTCTCATGCAAACTATGGGTGCCTGCGTAATGCCTGAATACCGGCTCCCGACCTATTTTTGCATTCAAATCCCCAAGGATGATTTTTACGTCATACCTTGGACAGGCATTGAGGGCCCTCTCGACTTGTTCGTAGTAAGTCTCTTTTTCTTCGTCTGAGGACTCCTCCGTAGGTCCGTGAACGTTAATGAGGCTGATGTTCTTAAATTTGCCTCGCACGCGAAGGGTGCATAGCCTTTCGCTTATAGCGTTAAAGCCGATGATGGCAGACTTCATTTTTTCGCCGACTAGGAAGCCTACCCCGAGCACATGGTGTTTTGTATGACAGCTGTAGTATAAGTCATAATCTTTCTTCTGTAGAACACCATTCCCTGTCCATCTTATTTCTTGAAGTGCTGTTATGTCAGCTTTATATTTTGACAGGGCATCGGCTAGCTGCTGAGCAGCTCGAGCTCTATAGAGCGATCGTACGTTCCATAAGAAAATTCGTAAATCGTTATTCCGTTTTCTTTGCGTGGGTTGTCGTCGTGAGATCAGTCCGTTTCCGAGGCTTGTTGCTGGTCTCGTAATTCTTCTTGTTTTACGGAACAGGGAATTAACCTGTTGCCAACCTGTGGAACCAGCCTGATCATATTAGCCAAACCTTTTTAAAGGCTTGTTTCTAGCGGCCGCCGCGAAGAGGCTATGATCACACTTCCACCAGTCCGAAAAGTTACGGCACGTGCATGTTTTCGTATGCTACATGTTATTCCCCCTATTCGGCTGATGGCTGACCGCCTTCCTGATAACTGTACATAAATTTACTTCTTGAGTTAGCTATCTCTGGTTCAACTCAGCACTGAAAAACTGGGCCTTAGAGATAAATCATAAGATCGGATAACTTTGTACGAGTCTTATACTAAATTTTCGACTAACGCCATTTTAACCAAATTCAAAACAAAAATGATATCTGACAACGAACAAACATAAAAGAGCACAACGACCGCCGATAAAAATGTTATCAACAGCGAAAGAAATTCGTAGTCGTTTCGAATGTTTCGCATAAGGGCCTTAATTCAAATATTTACTACGCGCGTCCCACGACGAGAGAGTGGGAATAATCTCACCCGAGGTCCTGGGACCCCTGTTGTTTTTTTTTTAGATTTCTTATGCCCGATTTCATAAAAATACACTAAATTCCCTTTTATCTAAAGTCCTCTTAAATTTTATCAGCCCTTTAAATATTTCCAGTTTCACCATCTAAAAAAAGGAAATTTTAGGGAAATTTTTGTTAAAATTGGGTTTGCCTCACATCCCTGGATATGGAAATAGGTTGTTTCCCTCTCACATTCAAAATGCACGTGAAAAAGCAAAAAATGCTACGAAACAAAAAATATTTGGAGAGCGGATTCCAGCATGAACTCGGAATATTCTTGGACGTCTTACTTTACGTCTTCATCTTCAGATGAACAATCAATTATTCTTAAAACAAACAAATTATCAAACCAATGCGAAACATTGGGAGCGAATGTGCGATGACTGAACAATGTTTGAAGATTCACATCTCGCCAATGTGGGTGCTCTCATTTATCTCCATGTAAATAAACTAAGAAAGGCGAAAGTCTTTAGTCTTGTCGTCGTTCGGAAGTATTCGCGTTGGCTCGGGAGAGCCTTAAAAGATTATTATCTACACACAAACTATATTTTTGTTTCGACCTATTCACAATTTATATTTGCAAGAAATTAAATAAAAAAGTGACTGCAAAATATCATCTATAATTTTCTTACTCGTCGGCTGACATCTGACATATTAGACTTCACAAATCACACTTTTAAAATTTATTGAGACGAAAATGGGCTTTAAGTTTATGAGGGCATTTAAAAGGATTTTAAATTTAAAAGCAATTGGTGAAACCAAAAAATCCCATTTTAACTCTAAATGGGCTTTTAAATATTTAAAAGTCCTTTATGAAATCGGGCATTAGTCGAAATATTTTTGGATTCATTGCTTGTTTGTTTATTGTAAGGAAATAGGTACAAGATAAAGACGGAATCTTGAGAAAAAAATTCAATTATATTATGTATGTATGTTTATTGAACTTGCTATTCTTTTTTCGTTGATTTTTTTGAAATTAAATTTTTTTCTAGAAGATCATTACGTGTATTTTAATTTATAGATAAAACAACACATTTTTACAATCGAGCGGAAAAATTGTCCCACGAAAGGATTCTTCCTCCGCCTGCCGTTTAAATGACATTGAGGGCTCTGTGAGATTTGTACGTGGGACGCCCATATTGAAATTCAAAATCACTCCCAAATTACATGATGACTCAAGATCTAGATAAGGGCACACAAAAACAGCATAATGGAATAAATAATCGTAGTCTCGCGATTTTAATTTGTTTAAATATCGATAATTTTGCACAAATAAGATATAAACTGTTTAATCACAATTATTAATTTAATTAAAATCCGAACATACTTTAAAATGACACACCTTAGATATTCAACCAATTCAAATTCAAACAGAATTATATTTTTTATATAAAAATTGGGTGGGGTAAATGTACATAAAGATGCATAAATCTTTCACTTCACATCATCCTAAGAGTTTTGTTTTTCTTCTTAAATACATAGGATCGAATAAGTTAATGACCCCATAATGCCTCAATCCACACCACAGACTCATCTTCCTTTCAATATCAATTAAAAGATTCTGTTTCATTCACACTTTGCCACATTTATTTGCAAAAGTTTTTCTTGAAAGAAAACTTTTCGGATCACAAGAAATCACACAAATTCAAACGAATAATATATGTACATACAACAGACAAAAATTTGTTAAAAATGAAAAACTCACTTTCGACATTTTGCCAGCGATTTTTTTACAAATTATCTCGAAATTAGTTCAAATAAATCGAACACTTTTGAGTGCCAAAACAAAACAAAAACACAAATTATTGTATTTAGTATCTGAACCGCACCGAAAGTAAGTTCGCAATATTTTTTGCGAAATATAAATACGACAATATTTCACTAGTCCCAACTCAACTTAATCACACAGTAAATAAATTTAAAAATTGTTTTGCTTCCACAGCTAAACCAAAAAATTATGTTAACACGGAACAAACAAAATCACAAGATTTATTATTGTATTTTTTGTTTTGATTTTCTTTTTAATAAAAATATTTTGCAACTTAAAAGCGATTTTATTCCTCGATTGTCTTGGTTCGAATGCCTATGAGTGAATGTTTCGACTTTTTAATGATTTATATGCACTTGGTTCTTGGTTGGCGAAGTCGTAGTCGTTGATGTCGGTAAAATGCTACCCGATTCGGTGTTAAAATGACCCACAGCCGGCGACGTCGACTGATCGCTACTAAATGCTCGGCTTAGTCATCGCGATAAAAAAAGGAAGAAAAATAAGAATTTAAGAATTCAAGAGACTAAAAAAATTGTTACAAACGTAAAACAAAAATAAATCGCTAAAGCAGCAAGCTGCATTAACAAAAAAAAAAAAAAAAAGTCGACAGGTAAACCAAATGGGCAAGTGGTCAAAACAATTTGACTTGTAATTTATTTTAGATCGCGCACATCGCCCAAGTCCAAGCCATAGCCATGTATCATCGATTGGGATTGGCGTTGTTGTTTTTGTTGTTGGTTTAGAATGATGGTCATCATCAGTTGAAGAAACATCATCAAGAATTCAGCATCAGCGAGCAGCATCACTGAGCAAGATCTTTGGCAAACAAAATTTTGAAGGTTAACAAGTTAAAGAACAATGATGCATTTTGCGTGGAAGATATTCTACTGGGAGGGGGACACAATCGTGGTTGCAAGAAAACATACATTTTGATTTTATAAATTAAATGCGAATATGAACATATTTATACATTTGTAAAGGGTGTTTTTTTTAGATGTGTGGTTTTCAATCTGGCAATACTTTTTTTCGAAATTGGTCTTTTTGACAGCTGTCACTTAATTTATGCTGTTTGGTTTTATATTTCAAAAAGAATAGACTTACTCCTGAACAGCGTTTGCAAATCGTGAAAATATATTACCAAAATAATGGCTCGGTTCGCGCAACGCATCAGGCGCTGCGTCCAATATTCGATGAAGCTCATTTTTGGTTGAATGGGTATGTTAATAAGTAAAATTGTCGTATATGAAGTGATCATAATAGACAAGCCATTGTGAAGACGCCACGCGCGCCGCGCCGCCGTTACATTTTCAAAAAGTCACTGTTTGGTGTGATCTATGGGCAGAGGGAATCATTGGTCCATATTAATTTAAAAATGAAGCCGGCCATAATGTTACAGTCAATGGGGAACGCTATAGAGCCATGATTTATGACTTTTTCGTGCCTGAATTGGAGGATGTTCATGTGGACGACCTTTGGTTCCAACAAGACGGCGCTACATGCCAGACAGCCAACGAAACAATCAATTTATTGAAGGAAACTTTTGGTGAGCGCGTTATCTCGCGTCATGGGCCTGTGGCGTGGCCTCCAAGATCGGGCGATTTAACACCGCTGGACTATTTTTTGTGGGGTTATGTGAAGTCACTTGTCTACGCAGATAAGCCCGAGACGATTGACGCCTTGGAAGAGAATATTCGGCGCATTATTGGTGACATACGGCCCCAATTGCTGCAAAAAGTGGTCGAAAATTGGGCCTCTCGCCTGGAATTTATTCGAGCCAGCCGCGGCGGCCACTTGCCCGAAATCATTTTTAAAACATAATGGCAAACCCTTATCTTTATAATAAAGCTAAATTCTTGGCCATAACATTAAATTATTCGCGTTTTATTTCTTTTTGAAAACCAAACTTTAAAAAAAAACAACCTTTATAAGATGGGACAAAGGATTAAGGCGTCTAGGTTGGTTCAAGACTAGAAAAAAGAGGTAGGGGGCGGCTTTATTTCCCTCTGTTTAAGCGAAAGGGCCAATGTTTTAAAAAAAAAACGACTTGAAATAGAAAAATCTAATCATCAAAAAACTAACTACAATGTCATGTGCTTTTTTTATATCTAAATTTTTTTTTTGAATTCTGCCTTTTAATAAAATTCTTTTAGTGAATAGTTTTTGAAAAATATATAATTTTCAAACTTAAAATTTTTGACAAAAAAAAATGCAAACAATTTTTTCAAACAAATTTTGCTCAAAATTTTACGTTACTTAGTAGTATTTTTGTTTTTTATTACTCAATGGTCGAAATAATTTTTAGTGAAACACTAAAAACCAGATGCTTAAATGTCTTTCAGTTTTTGAGAAAATTGAAGATATACAAAATTAGTTTCCCTTAATTTGACAAGTTGTTTAAGTTGCTCTAAAGATCATATTTTTTGTTTAGTGAGTGGTAATCTAGATTCAATTATTTTCAATTTTCTCAACAACTCAAAAACTAGAATGCATCACTATCCTACTAATCCTATATGATTATATAAATGTTAACGTATGTTTCTTTAGATGTTAGTTCTTCAAAATCACTAGAGCGGCTAGACGGATTCTAGTGAAATTTCACAGATTAGCCACATGAAGATGAGAATCCCCGGCAGCCATTTTAATTTGCCTACAAGCTTTAACTGTCAGATATAAGATAAAAAATGAGAACGTGTGTATAAGAACCTCACACAAAGAGAGTATGGACCTTCAGACACCGGTTAAATTGTTGTTGCAATTCACATCTATTCATCGACGCGGGAAGAATGGGTTTTGGAGGGTGAAACGTACGAAACATTCCAATCTTCATATGGCTAATCCTTGATGCTGTGGAGTAGGTTATAGGCGCTGGGGGTTGTTTTTTTACCACAATGTTTATAAAAATAAAAAATTGTGTGAGTGCCGGGACTCACGGTTAATATGTGTAAACATCAACGTGCGCGGATCCAAAACGGACTTGTTTTTGCTTAAGATTTTTTTCACTGAACGCACCCATCCTAGTATGCAGACCGTAACGTTGCACGACGTAACGTTGCACGACGTAACGTTGCACACGAACGTTCACGTTTTTTTTTCACTCTACCGCCAGCATAGATGTTTACACATCAAAAAGGGTATAAACTGATTTCGTTAAAAATGTATAGCTAGATTGACTGCTTTTACACTACAGCGATTTTTAATCTTCGTTTCTCCTTTGGTTTCCTTCTAATTGCAAATACCTTTTACACGACAGCGATTTTTAATGAAAAGTTTAGTTTGTGCAAGTGAAGAAGTATCATCTCACTGCACTCTTTACTCCACTTGATTAAGCGAAGTTATCTGAGTCGTTGACGAATGAAAATAAAACACATTCGAACAAAAAAGAAAAGCACAAAGAAGAATGAGCGATAACTCTGCAATTTGTTCAACCTCAGCAATTTCGTCTACCCCGGCCACCACATACGTCCCTCGCCTACGGGCTTAAAAATCGCAAGCAAAAATTGCATGGTTTAAAAGCAGTCATTACAAATTACAATCTGTGTATTAGTGAGAAATTAGCCCCGTTCAAGGTACCAGTTATAGTCATCATTGAAGATTTTAATTTTCAACAGTTTCTCGGTCCCTTTCTGTCACGTAGTTTGATCTCTCTATTTTTAATAGTTTTTAGTTTTTTAGTGAGCAGTTCAAAGGTACTTTGGAATTGAGCCAGACCCATTGCTGCAGAAGAAATAATAAACTCGTTGTCCTACTCCTCCAGTTAAGTTCTTCGGCACTATGAACTCTGGCACTTTTTCTGACCATATGAACAATGCTGCAAAACTAAACAATATACCTATACCTATATTTGTAGAGAAATACAACATTTGTTAAAACTGTTTTTTGTTTGCGATTGTTTATGTCGCAATACAATCGAATAAACCATTTACACCATCATACTTTTATTTAATATTTTAAACTTATATTTATCTTTTCAAATATTTCAAAATTTGAAAAAAAAGTAGTCAACAAAATTATTGGAAATATGTATTATCTTATATGAAGGGTTAATAATAAAGGGTTTCCCAATAAGAGGTGTTATTTTGAATAGCCCGCTATTTCGGTAGCTGTCACTTTTGAAGCTGTCATTTTTTGACATTTGACAAGTAGAAACTACGCCATTAATAAAAATGGAACGATACACGCTTCAACAACGCATTGAAATTATTAAAATTCACTATAAAAATGGTGAAAATTTGGCAGGGACGGTTCGTAAAACTAAAAAATTTTTGGGTCGTCGTGAAGCACCTTGTCGGACCGCAATACAGAAATTGGTGGACAAATTCGAGCTGTTGGGACAAGTTAGTTATGTGAAGAATAAAACCCGTGCACGTCGCTCAAGAACAACTGAGAATATTGCTGTTGTAGCCCAGTGTTGAAGAAAACCCAGGTTTGTCCATTCCTCGTCGTTCTTTGGAATTAGGCATTCCACAAACGTCATTACACCGTATTTTGCATAAAGACTTGGGTCTTAAGGCTTATAAAGTTCAGTTAACACAAGAACTCAAGCCGGCTGATCATCAACAACGTCGTGTCTTTGCTGATTGGGTCCTTGAAATGCATGAAAATGATCCGGAATTTCATCGAAAAATCATCTTGACTGATGAGGCCCATTTCCACCTCGGAGGCTACGTCAACAAGCAAAACTGTCGCATCTGGGGCTCGGAAAACCCAAGAGTTATTGTTGAAAAGCCTCTCCATCCTTAACGCGTGACTGTTTGGTGCGGTTTATGGTCCGGCGGGGTCATTGGACCTTACTTTTTCGAAAATGAGGCTGGAGCAACAGTTACGGTCAATGGATTGCGCTATCGAGAGATGAATGAAACCATCGATCTTTTACGGGAAAAGTTTCCGGACCGTGTTATCTCTCGAAGAGGTGATCACAATTGGCCACCGAGATCTTGTGATTTAACACCTTGCGACTTCTTCCTTTGGGGCCACGTGAAAGATAAGGTCTACGCCAACAGCCCAGCGTCGATTCAAGACCTCAAAGATGGAATTCGTGAGGCTATCGAGGACATAGGGCAGCCACTTTGCGATTTGGTTATGGAAAATTTCATGAAAAGGATATGGTCCTGTAAGCGTGGTCGTGGCGGCCATTTGGCTGATGTTGTGTTCCATTATTAACGGCATACCTTTCTCTTTATAATGAAATAAACATCCGATCATTTATCTCAAAAAATGCCATTTTTCTTTGAATATCAAAATAACACCTCTTATTGGAAAACCCTTTATAAAAACAAAGCCTGGGCCTGGGCAAAATTTCCAGCTTAATGATTAAGAATTTTAATCTTGTTGGATATAGTTCACATTGGATTTTTGTCAAAAAGTTCATGTAAGTTGAACTGAACTTAATAAAAATTGCGTATTGACAAGGCACTCACTAGTCAACTGATGAGTTCAAGTGAGATCGCCGGGACGAAACGCCAATTTTTATGGACTAAAGGCCGTTAAAAACGAATCTTCTTATCCTCCAATTGCACTTACGTCCCTTCTTTTCACGACCATGGAAACGCTGATTAATCATTGGCTAAAGAAATATCTTCAAGAATGAAAGCTTCTAAATGACCGGCAGTATGGCTTTCGTAGCAATAGGTCTACTGGGATCTGATGGTGTATCTCACCGAACAGTGGAACAAATCTTTACATCGTTTTGGTGAACGTAAGATTATTGCACTTGATATTTCAAAAGCTTTTGATAGAGTTTGGCATCAAGCTCTCTTATCGAAAATGCGTGTTTTTGGTATTGATGAATCTCTCCTTCGTTGGATTAGAAATTACCTTTCGGACCCCTCAATACAAGTCGTATTGGATGGTTGTAATTCTGATATTCATAAATGAACCCTGGTGTGCCCCAGGGCTCCGTTTTGTCTCCGACTCTTTTTTTTCCAATTCAATAATTTTGTATTCAATTTATAATAACAATGTTTTTAGATACATAAGAAAGATAAATTTAAATAGAATAAGATCTGAGCCATTCAGTAACATGTGTATGTCAGTGTTTAGTGGCCGGCAAAAAGCAAATTTAAATTTAAGCATACTAGAGAAAAACTGACGGGGGGTACTTTCAGTTGTTTTTTAATAAATTCAAATCAAAAAAAACAAAATTTAGATATAAAATTAATTTTAAAAAAGTTGAAAATTTGCTTTAAATAAAAGAATCCTTTTGCATTTACTGTCGTACTTTATAAACCAATTCAATATCGCTCATGTCCATGGTGAAAAGGCATTCTTTAATTTTTCTTAAGAAAGAGTTGAGATTGTTTGTTGTTCTTATTCCAAGTGGAAGATTGTTGAAAGTAGTTCGCGATGTCATTAGATAGAAGTTCATAAAATGTGTTTTATGTGCAATCAAAGTGCTGACAAGTTTTAAATTGTTGACCCGTAAATTGTATATTGAAGAATTTCTGCTGGGAATATTACCACTTTGTTGATAAAATTCTTTTAAGACCTTAAAAACATACAGGTGACGCAACGGAAGTTTCTTTAATTCTTTAACTCTTTTCCTGACATTCATCAATGATCTTCTGTCTAAAACTTCTAATCTATTAAATTAATTGTTTTGGTGACGGCAGTACCCTCAGCTTTTCATTTTAATTTCTAGAGCGCGCTGATTATAAAAAAAAAATAAAAATAAAAGAATCTGATTTCTGGGGCTTTACAAAAAGGTATAGAATGGCACTGTAAGTATTACCGTTGTTTTTAATATTTTTTTTCTCTTTTAAGTCAATGTTTTGAGAAAATTATTGCCCCTCCCGACTGAATGGGGGGGAAATCCATGATTTTTTTCTTATCTTGACGCAACCTTCAAGCTCTAAATTTTTGTTAAACCTTATGCGAATCACCCTGTGCAGGTAGCTCAATCAATTGTTTGTATTTATATGCCATATGCGCCGGCCGTTCAAAATCTTCAGTATCAGTATTCATAAATGATGTCGCGATAAGCTTTGCAGCTGTCTATACTTCTAGTATGTTATCATACAAAACCCTTTTAAATATATATATATACTATGCAAATATAGTGTAATTTAGTCTTGCTAAATTTTCTTGTTGTTGAAACTGTTGCTTTCTTTGATCATCTTCGAAATATTTGCATACGCATGATTGACACATAAATATAGAATTTTATGATTCATCAAAAATTTATGAAAAAAAAAAACAAAAACTAATAATTTTTCGCTTTTTTATTTGATTACATCTAACATGGACTTAAATTTATCATAAGGTAAATGAGAGAAAATTTGGTTTTAACAGCCAATTGAAAAAAAAGCTTTACTTGTATAGTAGAGTTACTGTTACATTAAGGGTAGTTAGTGAATACATTAAAAAAAAATCCAGATTTTAATCAACTTCATCTGTCAATTATTAATTATTATTAATTTAAATTTAAATTTTATGACCGTAGGACCTAAGGTCTTTTAAGGAAGGAACCAGAAGGATTGGAAAGAATTTTTGTTTGTGCACAGAGGATTGAGAATAAGACTTTCCGGGATCTTAGAACCGCATATGGGGGGATATTCACAAAAAAAATTACGCTATCTCAAAGGTCAGTAATTGATCAAAAAAGGCCATCTTGTTTCAGAAATTTTTGTCAGCCATACAAATTTTGTAATCAATGGTTAAAGTTTATAAGGTCATCAACGATTTCTAGCACCTCATTTGTATGATATTCGAAGAAAAAAATGTAGGTAATATCTGAAAGGTGTTAGTGACCTCATAAAAGGTCATCTAGTTTCAATAATTTGTATGGTCAACTACAGTTTTTTTAATGAATTTTTAAAAAAAATTATAAAGTCACAGTACATATGTACATAACATGTAGTGCAGTCAAGCTAAAAAAAAAGAATTCAATAAGTAGTAGATAGTTCCTTTATGAGACTTTTTAGGTACCTACTGAAATATTTAAACTTTTTTAAATTTCATATATCGGTTTTGAGCAAGTTCATGTGTCCAATCATACATTTAACTCATTAAACTCATTCGTGGTAATTATTTATTGTACTTCAATTTTATTTTTAAATAATTACATAAATATGTATCGACATACATACATATAGTGCCCCCGTCGTCGCGTCGGCTAAGTGTGTTAATATAGATTTATGGTTTGGTGCACTTTTTATATTATTTAACATAATGTTAAACTTGAACTGAAAATAATATTCTTTAATCTTAAATCAAAACTTAGTCGAATTCTATTTTAAGACATTGTGTGTATAATATGGCGTCATTGTTTTGTTGTTTTCAAACAGATTTATGGCGGGATGGGGGATTATTGTTATTATGAGTGAGAGGCGCTTATGCGGATGTGGTGGATAAAGTTGATGTTAACCACATCATCGTTTATCTTATTTTGTTTCTACAAGTTTATCTTTGTAACTATAAGCTGTCAAATTGAGTTTGAGGGTTGTTCGTTGAGCTCTGAAGTCGGCCGCGGGAGCCCAAAAGCGTTTTTTGAAAAACCTGAAGTCACCCTGGTGGAAAAATTCTGTGTTTTTTGAGACCTGTGGCCTGTGGCCCGATAACGATCGCCATTGACTGTAAGGGCCACTCCTTGCTCATTTTCGAAAAATGGCCCAATTATGCCTCTGGACCAAAATCCGCACCAAACAGTGACTCGTTTTGGGTGTATTGGCTTTTCAATGTATGCGTGCGGGTTTTCTGTGCCCCAAATGCGACAATTTTGCTTGTTTACTACCCGCCAAGATCAAAATGAGCTTCATCTGAAAAGATGATTTTTTTGGCAAAATCGGCATCTTCTCTAAGTCGATCGCAGGCCCACTTAGCGAATCGTATACCCAACCATATTCGTTTAGCGGAAGGATAAAACTAATTATCTGTCAAATCAGACATGAGCTAAGTGTTACCATTCACGAAATAAGCACTAGTTGAAAAAAAAACGTTAGATGGCGGACCCTTTATAATCTCTACACTTCATTATTTATGTACCTAATCATATTTATTGATCTTTTTTCAAGTTTTCTACATTTTATAAATATACATACATACCTACTGGTGCACTGGCACTCGAGTGTGTTTGATTGTTTCTTTCACCGCACATAATGTAAAGGGTGTTTTTTTTAGAGGTATAAAACTTTAAGTTGGCAACACTATTTTAACTGGCGACCATTTTGACAGCTGTCAAGTGATTTATTTTTAATTTGGTTTGGCATTTTAATATGAATAGACTGAACAACGCTAAACAACGCTTCCAAATTGTGTCCAAAAAAAGATTGCCGTTGATCCCAATTTTCATAAGCGAATTTTGTTTAGCGATGAAGTTCACTTTTGGTTGAATGGATACGTCAATTAGCAAAACTGTCATATTTGGAGTGATGATAATCCTCAATTGTTTGTTGAGACACCGTTACATCCACAAAAACTGACTGTTTGGTGTGCTTTATGGTTTGGTGGAATAATTGGTCCGTACTTCTTTAAAAGCGATCCTGGCCAGAACGTTACAATCAATGGTGACCGCAATAGAGCCTTATGATTACTGACTTTTTCGTTCATCAATCAAACAACCATGATGTGAAAGAGCTGTGCTTTCAACAAGACGGCACAACATGTCACAAAGCTCGTGCCACAATTGATTTATTGAAGGAAATGGTTGGTAACCGCATAGTTTCACGTTACGGCTTACGGACCCGTGAATTGGCCTCCAAGATCGTGCGATTTAACGCGCTTGACTATTTTCTGTGGGGATATGTGAAGTCGCTAGTCTGCGCCGATAAGCCCGAAACGATTGACCTTTAGGAGGACATTATTCGCCGCGTTATTGCCGATATACGGCCACAAATGTTGGAAAAAGTCATCGAAAATTGGACCTCCAGATTAGACTACGTCCGAGCCAGCCGTGGCGGTCATATGCCATAAATCATATTTATAATGCCAGAAGATTATCTTTCGAATAAAATAAATTTCATGTCAATTTAATAAATAATCTTTGTTTTATTTCATTTCAAAGTTCTATACCTCTAAAAAAAAAAACAGTCTTTACATAAATGTATGTGAATTTCAACAAAAATAAATAAATACAAAACTTATTTTGGTAGACAATTATTGCAACGCTGACAAAAAAATAGGAAAAGTTCCTATTTGGTATAAAAATAGCCAACTTTTAAATTTATTGTATTGTTCGTGTTATTAACATTCAAAAACTTGAATTACATATAATGAAATATTTTATTTCAAGTCAAGCATTTTGATTGGATTTTTGTTTACTTTTAATTAGCCTTGAGACTATTTTAATAAAAAGCTTGCTTACTACGATTAATAAATATTATTATTAATGATCGAATCGGAAGAATACTGGCAAAACATCAAAAGCCTAACCGGGTTATTTATTCAATTCACGATTTCTTGACATCTTCAAGTCATTGTTGATGGAAGATGAATGATGTTTACACTTAACTTACACACATATTGAAAAAAACAAGCTTTGATAACTTTCTTGTATAAATGTTATAAATGGTTTGAAAAAATAAATAAGAGCTTTGATGGATGGTCACATTGCTAAATTGCGGGATCTATTATGTCCCCATCTAGAACTGGATGAGATGGCTCATTCCACAACTCATCCTAAAAATTAGTTCCCTTAAGGAACTCGAATATTTGGAGTACTTTAAAAGAGGCTAATTTGCTCTCTTCTTTCTGGTGCTATTCCAAATATCACATCTGCTTAATATGTGCTCCGGTGTCTCATCATGGGCGTTGCAGAATCTGCACTTGGCATTGCTCACTATAGGCCAAGGATGTTGAGCTTTCTCCTTAGCTTGCAGTAGCCCGTGAAGAGACCCGTTAATATTCTGCATGAGTTTGTGCCTACTTAATCTGATGCAGGAAAGAAAGCGTTGCTGGTTGAAGCTTCCAAGTTGAAGTTTGGCTTGTCTAAGCTTGGGGAGTTCATTCCAGATTTTCAGTCTTTTTGCCTCCTCTTCTGTTTTGATCTTGTTCTTAATCACGTAGTTTTCTCTGATTCGGTAGTAGGGTTCTGGCCCCGTTAGGAGTCTTGTTTCCCCTATTTTTGCTTCATTGCCCTGAATGCCAACGTGACCCGGTATACCCAATGAAGTGTGACATTATTATTCTTGCCCAGTTCGTTAAGCCTGCCAACATACTCCCATAGACCCATACCAGTTTAGAACTAATGGTGACCTGGTGCGGCTTGGCTATCTGACATGATGGAATGTCAAGGTTTGTGCCGTGGATCTGCAAATCAAGTCTTTTTCTCTAGGACCAATGATTTTGCCCGTACCAGTTCCCTCCTTGGCAAATCTCATAATGACCCCTCTAGCAGTGCTTTCTACGGCCACGTGTAGTGGGGTTAAGTGGATGATCACCTTCATAGCTGCTGTAGAGCATATTCTCATTGCTCCAGTAATGCGTACGCATGCGAGCCTTTGTAATTTTAATTAGTTTTAATTATTTCGGTTCTCCTGTGCCATGCAACCGCACCATAGGCAATGAAATGATGGGTCTTACCATCATGTTCCTTGTTTTCTGTAAAGCTACCATAAAGGTAACGAAGTTCTGGTCATCAAGTCCATCTGAGAATGTTTGGTTTGCAGCCCCATGTTTTGCCTGCAAGTCGTTTGCACATCATGAGGGCCTTTTTGGTTTTGCCTACAGTTTGTTATTTAACTTCCCTCTGGGTCACGCGATTTCTCCTCGGGCAAACCAAATAGGTTTTATGCTTGGAAGAAGCCTATTTTTGGGGTTGATTTTTAGTCACACTGACAGGCACGATTTCCTCGTTATTGACAGTTCTCTTTGGATTATATCGCAGACTTCCTTCGAAGCTCCCTATGGCTGTTATAACAATGTCATCAGCAAAGCCCACGCAGCGTATGCAGACTCCACAGCAAGGGTAACAGAACCCTTCCCTGAGGACAGCCTCTTGTTGTAATGACCTTCTGGACACTTTTTCCTGCGTATGCTTCCGCCAGATGGTTGAGGTCGCTTCCGAGAGTCTATTACCCGAACAGATGTTTGAGGCTATCTTCAAGCTTCCCCGTTTTCTTTTTATTGTATTTCCTATAATCGGTTAAGTACCTGAAAAATGAGTGTTTAGCAATAGGGTAATCAGGGTTACGAAGTGCTAACGATGTTAATGAATTTTCTAAAATTCTAGAGCCTTATGTAGTCTTGCAGCTACCCAGGTAGAAAAAATACCCTCGCAGAAAGTCGCAAAACTGTTTCTCTGAGCTTTCTTTATTTCTCCGTTATATTTCTGTTTAGAAAAAATTCGATTTCTTTTTTGAAAGGAATTCGCCATTAGTTTTGACAGATTGTTGTTCCACCACGGAGCATCTTTTTGCTGTTGGCTTAAGTGTATAAATACATCCCGATAGAATTTTATTTTGGAAGAGGATCATTTTATGTAAAGGGTGACCAGAAAGAAATGATTGTTTTTTTCCAATTGCTATGTTTCAGCAGCTGTCAAAGTTACAAAATGACATCTGTCAATGACAGCTGTCAAAATATTCAGTAAGGTTTGCCATTTCATCATACATCGTTGCTGGCGGAACCCATATGGAAGTTACTGAAAAATATAATCCAAATTCCGGTTCAGTTGTAAATATGCAACGTGAATTTCGTCGTGAGGTCGGTCGTCATCGTGGCTTCAGTAAGTAGACAATTCATCACCCCTTGGACAAATTTTAGCGTGAGTACACTCTTTTGGACCACCAACCAGACAGAGATTATGGCGCTGGCGCGTAATAAAGAAACATACCCACCGTAGCAGCCAGTATCGAAGAAGACTCACAAAATGTCGATTTGGCGTCGATCAGCTGAATTAGTGAATTGTGCATCGCCAGAGAGTTAACCCGGCTAATTATGTGGTTGGATTTTGAAACCGGACGATCATAGACAACATCGTGAGTTTACTAATTGGGCGTTTTGAGTGAAAGTGAAATATGGAACCTGGCTAAAAGTATGGGTTATTTTTTAAAACGTTAAAGTGTTTTAAATGTTGCGCTTAGATCCGGAGTTTGGCCAAAAAATAATCTTCTCGGACGAGGTGCCTCAATGGTCTATGGTATTGAGCGATGTTAAACAACTTTCTGTGGCTAGAGCTTGATATAATCGATATATTAGAGCTTTGGTTCCAACAAGACGGGAATACATGCATAAATCAATATTTCCGAAGACAAAGGTTCGAAAAGACAAAGTTTTCGAGAAATAAAGTTCCATGGGCTATGATGCCTTCTTCAAACAATAGTTTATTAAAGTCTTAAAATCGCATTTTACTCAAAATGTTTCGATTTCTAATTAATCCATCGTTATTATTGGAATTTAATAGTTTATGACTTGATAGATAGAGGAAGAAGTAGACATGTGTAACGCAGCGCTGAGTTGGCGCAGTGAGTTGAAGTAGCAGCTGAGTTATCTGCGCTGATACAGAAATGTGTAACTCAGCAACTTAATAACTCAAAAGCGCCAACGCGCAATATGTCAACTCTCCAACTCAATAGTTGAATAGCGCTTTTTGTCTGTGGGAGCGCAGCGCTAGCCACGCCATACAAACAGATCAACGATGTGATGATGCAAATGCAAAAAAAGGCTGTGCGTAGCTTATTTTAATCATTGAACAACTGCCTTTCCCAAGGAAAATCTTTCTTTCATTACGGTTGCAAAAAGATTGACCTTAAACAAGCGATTCGCACTGTGCATACAATATGTTCTTCAATTGGTCAAACAATAGGTATAAACACACCATATATTTTCAGACACCATTCCATAGAAGAATTTATGTCTATTTGTTGGAACACATTAACACAGTAACGCACATTTCTCTATCTGCAACTCCATAACTCAATTGTATACGTAACAACCATTTACCAAATGTCTCAATTCTCAAAGCAAAATTCTTGTTTTCGATGTCATTTGTACACAGCCACTCTTTTCAAAAATGTTTTTCACAAATAACATCTTTCCACCATTCAGTTGCAAAGAGAGTGACTTTAAACAACTGACTAGATACCCATATATTTATAATAATGGGTGATTTTTTAAGAGGTTTAGAACTTTAAAAAAAAAAAAAAACACAAAAAATTCGAAAAAATGAATGAAATATTTATTTGAATCGATAGTTTGAACCTTGCAATTTAATGTTTAAAGATAATTTCATGCAAATGTTGACCGCGGCTTCGTTTCAGGTAGCCCATCCGCTGAGTCCAATTTTGGCATACTCTTTCACACATATCGGCCGGTATCTCACGAATGAATGCATGGATGTTGGCTTCCAGTGCGTCAATCGAAGCGGGCTTGTCCCTGTAGACATTAGCCTTGACATACCCCCACAAAAAATAATCTAATGGTGTCAAATCGCACGATCTAGGCGGCCAATTGACCGGCCCGAAACGTGAAATTAACTGTTCACCAAACTCGCCTCGCAATTGCGCCATTGTTTCGCGTGCTGTGTGGCATGTGGCACCGTCTTGTTGAAACCACATATCATGCAAGTAAAGAACTTCCATTTCGGGCAAAAAAAAGTTTGTTATCATCGCTCGGTAGCGTTCACCATTGACAGTAACGCTGCGATTCGCATCATCTTTGAAGAAATATGGCCCAATAATGCCGCCGGCCCATAAACCGCACCAAACAGTGGCTTTTTCGGGATGCATTGGTAGCTGTTGCAATGCTTCTGGCTGATCTTCACTCCAAATGCGGCAATTTTGCTTATTTACGTACCCATTCAACCAAAAATGAGCCTCATCGCTGAACACAAGCAGCGCGCGATGAACATTTCGAACCGAGCACGAATTTTGATAGTAAAATTCAATAATTTGCAAGCGTTGTTCATTTGTAAGACGATCTATGGTTAAATTGCAAACCAAACTGAAGCTGTTTGACAGTGACACAAGGTACTAAACACACGTCAGCTGTCAAAACCAGTGTTGCCAAAACCAAACCAGCTTAAAAATCACCCGTTATATACAGAAAGCGAAATTATCTATCTATCTGAGATCTGAAGCCACACAAAACTCTCTCTGTAACTCACAAAAAATGTACAGACGACCTGCGCACTGCGCAGTGCGCAATTGAGTTAGTGTGTAATTTTGTATCAAACGAATCAATAAAAAAAATTGCGCTATTGAGTTAGTGAGTCAGTGAGTTACGCTGATACAGTAAAGTGCACTTGAGTTAGTGTATCAGCGCAGCAAATTTTGCTGAGTTACCCATGTCTAGGAAGAAGAATGTTTTGACGAATTAAAAATATTTCGTCCTAAAGTCACAGCAAAATACCCAAGTACTCAAAATAATTTTTTTTAATGGATTTTCATATGTTTTTAAACTAATCCATTGACATCGCAGCCATCTAATCCTTAAGACCATAAGTAAAATTTGAAACTTTGCTTCTTGACAAAGTTCTTCTATATAGAAGATTTCTATCAAAAACCTCCCATACAAATGTTGAAAACCCGTGAAGGAAAATCTTTTTTTGCTCAAAAACGACTCCTTCGTTTTTCACAAATAATATTAAATAATAATCTAAAAAAAAATGGCAGACGGTACATTAACCATGCCATATTTATTATACCTAGCTAAATACTTATGTACAATCAATTTAAATACAGTAAATAAATAATAATAATAAAAGGTTTTTTTTTGATTTTTGACTATCTCATTACTGATTAAAACTATATTTTTTATACAGAAGTTTGTAGCAAATATAAATAATATTGCATATCAAAATTTTCCAAAAATTTTCCTACGATTTTAAAATTTTTTATTTCATAAATTAAGATTTATATAAGAAATCAGATGATGGTGCGGGACAGCTTTTATCAAACGCGCGACGATCCCGCAAAATGCGGGCCGTATGGTCACAAGAGCAAGTTCATGCGATCCAGTCGATCATTTTAATTTTCAAAGAAGTTCTCAATCAAAATCTCTTAAAAAACCTTCTTTTTTCTAGAAAGATTATTATTAACTTAAAATCGATAGGTTTCTTCTCATTGGAAGATAAAATAATTGTTTTAATAGTTAAAGTCAGAAACAAATCACACAATGTTTACAAATAAAACAAACAAATAAAATCTCTTATATTTACCCTCTCTTTGGGGGCACATTAATAATACAAAATTTAATTGCCTAATTTTTCCCTCCTCACATCGCCTCCCATTGCATTTCCCATATTTCAACCACTGATCACCGCTAAGAAAGCGCATTCACATTTTTTCAAAAACACCGAAATTCGTTTGTGTTCATACCAAAAAAAGAGAACTTTCGAGACTCCTCTCCAATCCACTGCCACAACCATAATGTAAACAAATTCAAAAACTGACTCTCTTAAATACCAACTTACAATATTTACTCGAAAAACTAATTGAATTTTATAAACCAATGAAAAAAATTATTTCTTCTGTTTTCTTAACAAAAAAACCAAAATAAAATATCGAAATATAAAAAATTATGAAGTACATGCATTGGAAAATAAACATGTACACAGAGAGGCAACGTAAAAGTTTTTCCACACATGTTTTGTCCCGGTGTGGTGTGTTGATACTCAAGTTTTCAAAATTTAAGTTTTTTTTGTGTTTAATTTTATTTTTAGAAGGTATAAATTAGCCGCGGATTGAATATACTTAATTTTTTTTTCTTTTCTTTTAATTTCTATCTCGTGTGGTTTGTACATTATGACACATACAATATTCCATGCGTTTTTGACTCATCGACTTTTACCTTTGTCATTTTAGTAATTTTTTTTTCAGATTTTTCTTAAATAATGTAGTTGCGAAATATTTCGAAATTTTCTCTGTGGTGAAACACTTGACACATATATTTTGAGGTATTTCAGTAACCTTTAACGTAGGTACATATATGTATGTATTTTTCAATTAAAAAAACACTTTCGAATGAACAGGCATAGGTCCTATTCGAAATCGATTTTTGAAAACATCACTTTTTCGTATTATTTTAAACTCATATTAAAAATTTACACTTTAGCACATAATAATAAAAATCGACACGGTTGTAACAAAAAAAAAATATAAATACTTAAAAAGTACTTTTCTGTATGTCTCTAAGACCGTTATAGACCGTCCACGAAATTGCTCCAAACGCAACTGAAGAGAATTGAATTTTCGAATGTATCCAAAAGATACACGACCGACGGGAACATATCTTTTAAAAACCGATTTGGCGGCGAAAAAGCCTCTTATTAGCCAAACACAAATGCAGCTATAGCACACTGCCTGCTCTCCACAAATAATGGTGAGTATGTCTGACAGAAGATTCATGTTCGACAAGAAGTTCCATAGGATTTCTTTGAATCGTTTTGAATTTTCATGATCTCCCGACGATTGCGTGAGAATATTAAAATTTCTAATGCTAATTGTTGTTGACCCATCAGCGAGGGAACTTTGGTTCTAGGAATGCATTTCAGAGCGGTTGTTTAAGGCGAAGTTTTATTACCATGAAATGATACACCTATAAAATTCATATAACAAGTGTGTCCCCGAATTTATGTTGACATATTACTCAATGGCACAACCTGATGTACAATCCACTGGGACAAGATCAACTCCATATATGTAGGTAAGTTTGTGGCGAGACAGTTAATATGGGAATATATACTTTGACATGAAGTTTCATTCCATCTTTGGAGAGACCAGTAGCACCAGGTAGTAATAAGGTAGAGCCGTTTAAATAGAGGTAAGATGTGTGTGGAAACCCTGATGTGTCCAAATGCGCACTGCAATCGACATGAACTTGAAAAAGTTGTATGCTATTGCATTATTCTTTTTCTTGGTCACTAGAGATATTAATAAAGTGGTGTTAGAAGTCATGGTTGCTTATTATTGACATCAGTATAGTATGGTTTTAGTTCAATTATTTTGCATTCAAATAATTATATTTTACTTATTTTATACGCAAGGAAAATAATAGATCAAGTTTTGCATTGGTAATTTTTATCAAACCTGGGGGGTCATTCCGTAATTTTTAAAACGATAATCGTCTAAACGATAATCGTGCACGATATCGTCATCAATTTGCTTCACGTAACACAATCACTATCGTCTCGACAATCGTTTCATAAATGACAATTCTGTAATTTATTTTTGTCAGTAACGTCCAAAAAATATCAATTTTTATTTAGAAGAAGTGAAGAAAAGTGCGGGCAAAACGTGAAGTCGCCTAAACAAATCGGTTATCCACCTATCCTTCAAACCACATATAATTAATTATAGGGTTTTCAATTGCAGCGGGCAGATTTTGACGGTGACATCTATTAAATCTTTTGTTTATTATTTACTGATGCCAAATCATCATGGCAAGTTTAACGATTGAACGACACGACCAATTGAAAGAACTTTAATATAAAAATATTTTAGGCAACGATACGTGCGTTGCGCCCATTTTAAGGTTTACATGGTTGTATTTTCATGTCTATAATCGAAAGTTTGGTGCCCAAATTTGAGTCGACCAATTCAGTGGACAATCAGCCAACCCCTTTTCGTCAACGAAACCCAGGATCAACCGATAACATCTACGCGCCCTTATTGAAAAACCCTACATATGATAAAATGCATAAATTGTTTCGAAAAACAAACAAGACGACGCAAGACGATAGCTAAATAGGTATCGTTCAAACGGTAACGATTTAACGATAACGTTTTGACGATTTTTGAGTTACGGAGAGCAAATTTTCGATCGTCAAGACGATATCGTCCAGTCGATAGTGATTATCGCTTTTACGTGAAGCAAAGCTATCGTCAAAACGATATCGTGTGGCGATAATCGAATTACGGAATGACCCCCCTGACAAAACGATGGTTTAATTATAAAGCTTTTTGATTTTCAAATAGGGGGGGGGGTTTAGTTCCCCTATTCTAGTATTTCGTGAATATTTAGATGGTATGTAGTACATACAAGAATAAGGTGGGGGTTACAATATCCTTATTTAATTTATTTGATAATTTATTTGTTGTTAAATGAAAAACACTGTATTTTCAAAGGTAAGAACCGTACAGGTTATTTCCAAGTTATTGACCATTACTATGTGAAATGGTGTTGTTCTAAGAAAAAATCGCTTAGGAGAGGGGGCCTATTTGCCCCCGTTTAGAAGGGAGAGATCATTTTCTAAAACAATGGTTTAAATTATAAGCAATCATTTAAAAACAACGGAAACAGATAGGTACAATACTATCACTAAAAAAAAGAGAGTTGTAGGTCTTTTAGTTTCTGAGTAAAATTAAAACTATGAAAACTATTACTTTCTTAAAAAAATTCTTTATTTAATTCAAACCGTCAATTTTCTTGCGAAAGAAATATAAAAGCAAAATATCATATACAGCCAAGTTCTACATTTCACTTTCGCTCGAAATGAAATTGAAGTCAATCTAATTTCAATTGATGTCAATTTAATTTCGAGTGAGAGTGAAATGTAGAACCTGGCTGAAAGTATGGGTTATTGTTTAAAAAGCTGCAGCCCTGGTCGCGGCTTTTGATGCGGGGATAATTGTAATAACCAAAATTCGTTTTCACCACTCCCTAGGATAAGTCTTCTTGATCACAGATCACTAGGTCCAACACCATTTGGAGGTATCTAGCGTTCTGCCAGGCCGTTTGAATAACCCAAATGTGTTAAATTATGATAAATTGAGATGTTCAATTTTCTTAAAAACTGGAAGACATTTAAGCATCTGGTTTTTAGTTATATGTTAATTTTTTGCCAAAAATCTGAAACGCAGTTTTCATTACAGGTACGAAGTAAACAAAATCGATAGAGCAGTTTTCGAGAAAACAAATTGTATCATGGCAGCTAAACCAAAATTTGAATTTCCCCTCTAGGGTATCACATAAAAATGTTTTGTACCAAATTTGAAGCAAATCGGTTAACCCGTTCAGGCTCCAGCTCAAATTACAGTAGACGCATCATAGTGTTAGTTTTGATTACAATATTATGTGTGCCATTAGTGTTTGAAAAACTATTCTACACTATTGTCTTTTATTGGGGATCGAAAGAAGAAGGTAACTATGCCGCAAAAATGGATGTTATTGCTATGGGTTTTTACAGCAAATAGAAGAAATGTCACGTTATCAAACAGACTTTATATGTATCTACTACGCTCCCTATTGACTTTCATCTTCTAGCCAGCTTTATGTTTGGAAAAATATGGACCAATTATTCCATCAGCGGATAAAGCACCCTAAACAGGGACTGTTAGAGGTTATACCGACGACGGCAATCTCCTCTGGATTTTCTGCATTGAAAATACGGCAATAATGCTGACGTAGGAGTTCAACCAAAAAAGCTTTTGTTTTAACAAAATGTATCAAATTTGTACACCCAGGCGTAAGTATAACATTTTGTTCCCAATTATTCATCAAAATATAAAACTAAATACCTGCTTCTATTTTTTGAGAGATAGTAAATAATAAAGAACAAAATAAACTGTTAGTATCAAGACTCATCACACAATAAAATTAAAACTTCAGGCTGGAGGATTCCTGTAGGAACCGCAAAATGAAAACGAATTGCGTTTTCACCGTATAACGTTAAAGTTCTTATAATTTCGTTTCTTCCCTTTACGAATATCAAAAACAAACATTTTTTTTCTTTTTTCTTTCTTATTTTGAGTGATTTCTGAAATTCCCTTTAAAAAAAACGGAACCTCCGTAATATCCGTTGTCTACTGTTGACGTTGAGAATACATCTAATAATTTCAAGGCACTTTTGTGTACAGTGACCTTCATTTGGTTACGTTATGGATGATCAGTTATCACTAATCCATGTCATTGTTTGTTTAAATTGATTACACACATTGCTGTTGTCGATGTGTTAAGATTTCAGTCTTTATTATGACTAAACTTGAATGTATCGCAGTGACTAAGAAATCGAATTGGGTGGACTGAACTGAAGGTTATTGTATGATCATATAAACATAATCCAAAAGCAGAACCAAAGTTACAGGCAAAGAACATCGGATGACAATTTTTGCGCCACATTGTAGGTTATAAAAAATAACATTAAAGCACAATGTACAAGTGAAGATAATAAAAGAATTTAAGGATTAAATGAACATTGATTTTTCTGAATGAAAAATAAGAGTGGCGAGAGAGCGATTTGAAACACAAATTTCTCAATGAATTGTTTGGGGCACTAAAATTTTCAATTAAACATATTTTCCTGATGCGAATTCATTTTTCGTGCCAGCTGATGACATTTCACACAAAAGAGAACAAATAGTTTTCCACTGACAGATCAGTGCGAACAAATTCGCGATAGGCTCGCTTACTGGCATAATTTTCCTGTTCGCTATTAACGACCATCAGGAATAAATATTTAATTTTATACTGTTTCAACTGTTTTTCATGTATTTTTGTAATGGATTTGGTTTTTCGTTTCTATCTTGATAATGGTTTGCCCTAGATACAAAAAGAATTCTAAACTCGGCATAAAATTGTCTAGGTAACTATATTAAATAATTTTCCTATACTTTTAATGATTTAAAATTAAAAAAAAAGTTCATGACGTATCTATTACACAAAATCTTAAAAAAAAAGGAATTTCTCATCAAACCAAATTTTAAGAAAATCCTTCCATCCCTTTAGTTTTGAATGTATTTCTTCTAAGAGCTACGCATTAAAAAAAATATGCACGACTGGGTCGCACGAACTTGCTCTTATGCGCGATCACATTGTGGTTCTATAGTCTGAAATAAATTAGCTATAGGAGTATATATTTTATCCATTTGCCAAAACTTAGTTTAGTTTCAGGTGGTATAATGTGAGTACACAAAAATTAACAATAAAGCCTAGTGTTGCACATATACAATATGCATAAAAAGAAATTATACTATTTAAACTGGTAAATTGTTTTAAATCAACAAAATTAGAAAGAAATTGATTAAAATACTTTGAATCCGTTTTAACCCAACGCGATGTACACCAACTGATTTCTTATATAAATCTTTATTTATGAGAAAAAAATTTTGAAAATCGTAGGAGCGGTTTTAAAAATAATTAATTTTTTATATATAAAATTTCTTTAACATTTTTGAGAAAAATAATTGGTACGCCAATTTAAAGCATTTATTAATGTTGCGTTAAAAATTGAACTTCACAAAAAAATCTGCTACCAGTTTTCGAAATATCGAATTTTCAAAAAATAATTTTAATTTTTTTTTAAAAAATCCAAAAATCATTTTTTTGAAAATTTTGATACGCACTTATATTTATATTTGTAACAAACTTCTGTATACAAAATCTAATTTTATTCGGCTGAGATAGTCGAAAATCAAAGAAACCGTTCTATGAGAGGTACTGTTAATAAACGTAAAATATAAACTTTAAACATTTTAAATGGTAGATCGTACTAATTTTAACAAACGAAAAAACTTTTATGAAAATCGTAGGAGTCGTTTTTGAGAAACAAAATATTTTTCATAACGGTTTTTTAACATTTGTATGGGAGGCACCGTTATTTTTGAGTATTAGAATAATTTTTGTCAAAAATCTTCTTGATAAAGTTTAAAAGCTGTTATTTACCAAGTTTAGTGAAAATCGACCAAGTCGTTTTTGAAATATTGAGTTTTCAAAAAAAAATATTAAAACTTTTTTTAAAAATCTAAAAAATATTTTTTTTGAAAATTTTGGTACACAATATTATTTAGAATGTGTCAATACTTCTTCATAAAAAATTGATCAGAATCTGTTTAACGGTTTTCGAGAAAAGCGAAAATAAAAAAAATGGTTCTTTGGGAGGTACCATTAATAACCATTCTTCGGAACCATCTTTTTTATTAAACAGCAACTTATAACTATTAAAATTTATGGAGTTCTTAAAAACAAATTCGGTAGCGCTGGATTTGAGAAAAATAAGTTTTTCCTTTTTGGCCAAGAAATTTTGTATGATAGCTACTGTTAATTTTGGTCCTAAAAAAAAAGAGAAAAAAACGGGTGGGGGGAATGTCCAAAAAACGCTAGGTACCAAGTTTAAAGAAAATCGACCCATCCGTTTAAGCTGTAGTCGAACCGACAGACAGACAGACAGACAGACAGACGGACGTTTTTGCGAGACCCACTTTTTTTGACTTCTCTATCATCGTAATGTAAAGTTTGATCAAAATCTCGAGTTCGATTTTTTGTACTAATCCATAACTTCCCATATAGTACCTATATCGCAAGTAAAAATGATAGGTATATGAAAATGGTATTGGATTTAGTAGTTCAGTCAACGAAGGAAAAATAAAGGCGAAAAATCATGTAGTCTGGGTTATTATTTTAAAGGGTTGGGGTGACCCCCAGGTACAACATAAAAAAAGTCCCCAGCCCAGGCCCGCGAGCTTTAGCCAGGAAGGGGGGGTAAATGTCCCCTTTTCTAGTATTTCGCGAATATTTTTTTATGTAAACAATAACCCAGACTACATGATTTTTTGCTTTTATTTTTCTTTCGTTAGAAAATTGACGGTTTGAATTTACTATAGAACTTACTGAAAAGAAAGAATTTTTTTAAGAAAGTAGTAGTTTTCATAATCTTAATTTTTCTCAAAAACTAAAAGACCTACAACTCTCTAGTTCTTAGCGTTCGACTAAAAATTTATGACAGCATCAAAAATCAAATAAAAATTTAGTACCTTACAACAAAAAAAATTGCAAAAATCAATACAAATTAAAAT
The DNA here is from genome assembly GCA_932273885.2 of Leucozona laternaria. Lineage (NCBI taxonomy): Eukaryota > Metazoa > Arthropoda > Insecta > Diptera > Syrphidae > Leucozona > Leucozona laternaria. The sequence goes on from OW026366.1 coordinate 211,482,326, forward strand.
TTTTTTTTTTTTTCAAAATTTTTAATTCAAAATCATTTTTTTCTTAAAACGTTGACTGAGATAACTTAATTCAACAATAAAATAATAGAATAGGTTTTTGGATTTTCAAAAAGCTATAGTATAGTATTCTAATTGTTGTCGTTGTTTCCAAATGATTGCATATGCAGTTTAAACCAATGTTTAAGAAAATGATCTCTCCCTTATAAACGGGGGCAAATAGGCCCCCTCTCTTAAGTGATTTTTTTCTTAGAACAACCCCCAAGATCATTTCACATAGTATTGGTCAATAACTTGGAAATAAGCTGTAAGGTTCTTACCTTTGAAAATACAGTGTTTTTCATTTGACAACAAACACTGTATCAAACAAATTAAATACCGATATTTTAAGCCCCACCACCTACTTTTACTACATACCATCTATCTCATCACGTTAATGGAATTATCATGAATGAACATGCATTTACTTTTTTTAATATTTTTGGGTTCATTGATCAATAAAGATTAAATTTGTAACGCAATATCATGATTTTTCAGATTTATTGACATTTATAACCCCCGCATCTCCCTTACTATTGCTCCAAGCGAAAATATGACTAGGGCTTTTTTTGTAGAAAATTTAATATACTTTTATTTTGTAGTGTTTACTTTTCCGCTGGTTTTCAAAATATTCGCGAAATACTAGAAAAGGGGACATTTACCCCTTCCTGGCTAAAGCTCGCGCGCCTGGGCTGGGGACTTTTGGTATGTTGTACCTGGGGGTCACCCCTACCCTTTAAAATAATAACCCAGACTACATGATTTTTCGCATTTATTTTATGATTTAAGATCTTCGTTGACTGGACTATAGTGAAAAGATAATAATCTGCCATTATTGTTGAAAAGTGATTTCGGGTATATACCCGAGTCGTGGCTCGAATGTAGCGTAATCTGGAAGTAAAATTTTCGATACTTTATCGAGCTGCTGCTTCCAAGCCCTTTTTTTCTGGCGTCTATTCATGATGGTGATATGACAAAATTTACTGAGAAAAAAGGATCTGTACTAGAAGTAGTTATGCCAGTTTTTATAAAAACCAAACCTCTATAAAAATAACAACACCCTTAATATTAAAATTAATTTTTGGGTGTTCGTCTTCTATGCGTTCGTGCATCGTTAATCTGATATTCACTTCCAATTTGCACAGTTATTTATTAAAATGTCCCCACAAAATTCATTTTTGTTTCTTTTAAAAATTTGTAGGTAACTGCAATAGATGATAATTCGGCTTAATGGCTCTCAGAGCTTACAGCAAACTTATGGGTAAGTTGCCCAAAAAATTAAGAATTAGAGTCAACAGCTGTGGCAAAGCTTATGACAGAAATCAAAGTCTTGCAGCCCTGATCGCGGCTTTTGATGCGGGGATAATTGTAATAACCAAAATTCGTTTTCACCACTCCCTAGGATAAGTCTTCTTGATCACAGATCACTAGGTCCAACACCATTTGGAGGTATCTAGCGTTCTGCCAGGCCGTTTGAATAACCCAAATGTGTTAAATTATGATAAATTGAGATGTTCAATTTTCTTAAAAACTGGAAGACATTTAAGCATCTGGTTTTTAGTTATATGTTAATTTTTTGCCAAAAATCTGAAACGCAGTTTTCATTACAGGTACGAAGTAAACAAAATCGATAGAGCAGTTTTCGAGAAAACAAATTGTATCATGGCAGCTAAACCAAAATTTGAATTTCCCCTCTAGGGTATCACATAAAAATGTTTTGTACCAAATTTGAAGCAAATCGGTTAACCCGTTCAGGCTCCAGCTCAAATTACAGTAGACGCATCATAGTGTTAGTTTTGATTACAATATTATGTGTGCCATTAGTGTTTGAAAAACTATTCTACACTATTGTCTTTTATTGGGGATCGAAAGAAGAAGGTAACTATGCCGCAAAAATGGATGTTATTGCTATGGGTTTTTACAGCAAATAGAAGAAATGTCACGTTATCAAACAGACTTTATATGTATCTACTACGCTCCCTATTGACTTTCATCTTCTAGCCAGCTTTATGTTTGGAAAAATATGGACCAATTATTCCATCAGCGGATAAAGCACCCTAAACAGGGACTGTTAGAGGTTATACCGACGACGGCAATCTCCTCTGGATTTTCTGCATTGAAAATACGGCAATAATGCTGACGTAGGAGTTCAACCAAAAAAGCTTTTGTTTTAACAAAATGTATCAAATTTGTACACCCAGGCGTAAGTATAACATTTTGTTCCCAATTATTCATCAAAATATAAAACTAAATACCTGCTTCTATTTTTTGAGAGATAGTAAATAATAAAGAACAAAATAAACTGTTAGTATCAAGACTCATCACACAATAAAATTAAAACTTCAGGCTGGAGGATTCCTGTAGGAACCGCAAAATGAAAACGAATTGCGTTTTCACCGTATAACGTTAAAGTTCTTATAATTTCGTTTCTTCCCTTTACGAATATCAAAAACAAACATTTTTTTTCTTTTTTCTTTCTTATTTTGAGTGATTTCTGAAATTCCCTTTAAAAAAAACGGAACCTCCGTAATATCCGTTGTCTACTGTTGACGTTGAGAATACATCTAATAATTTCAAGGCACTTTTGTGTACAGTGACCTTCATTTGGTTACGTTATGGATGATCAGTTATCACTAATCCATGTCATTGTTTGTTTAAATTGATTACACACATTGCTGTTGTCGATGTGTTAAGATTTCAGTCTTTATTATGACTAAACTTGAATGTATCGCAGTGACTAAGAAATCGAATTGGGTGGACTGAACTGAAGGTTATTGTATGATCATATAAACATAATCCAAAAGCAGAACCAAAGTTACAGGCAAAGAACATCGGATGACAATTTTTGCGCCACATTGTAGGTTATAAAAAATAACATTAAAGCACAATGTACAAGTGAAGATAATAAAAGAATTTAAGGATTAAATGAACATTGATTTTTCTGAATGAAAAATAAGAGTGGCGAGAGAGCGATTTGAAACACAAATTTCTCAATGAATTGTTTGGGGCACTAAAATTTTCAATTAAACATATTTTCCTGATGCGAATTCATTTTTCGTGCCAGCTGATGACATTTCACACAAAAGAGAACAAATAGTTTTCCACTGACAGATCAGTGCGAACAAATTCGCGATAGGCTCGCTTACTGGCATAATTTTCCTGTTCGCTATTAACGACCATCAGGAATAAATATTTAATTTTATACTGTTTCAACTGTTTTTCATGTATTTTTGTAATGGATTTGGTTTTTCGTTTCTATCTTGATAATGGTTTGCCCTAGATACAAAAAGAATTCTAAACTCGGCATAAAATTGTCTAGGTAACTATATTAAATAATTTTCCTATACTTTTAATGATTTAAAATTAAAAAAAAAGTTCATGACGTATCTATTACACAAAATCTTAAAAAAAAAGGAATTTCTCATCAAACCAAATTTTAAGAAAATCCTTCCATCCCTTTAGTTTTGAATGTATTTCTTCTAAGAGCTACGCATTAAAAAAAATATGCACGACTGGGTCGCACGAACTTGCTCTTATGCGCGATCACATTGTGGTTCTATAGTCTGAAATAAATTAGCTATAGGAGTATATATTTTATCCATTTGCCAAAACTTAGTTTAGTTTCAGGTGGTATAATGTGAGTACACAAAAATTAACAATAAAGCCTAGTGTTGCACATATACAATATGCATAAAAAGAAATTATACTATTTAAACTGGTAAATTGTTTTAAATCAACAAAATTAGAAAGAAATTGATTAAAATACTTTGAATCCGTTTTAACCCAACGCGATGTACACCAACTGATTTCTTATATAAATCTTTATTTATGAGAAAAAAATTTTGAAAATCGTAGGAGCGGTTTTAAAAATAATTAATTTTTTATATATAAAATTTCTTTAACATTTTTGAGAAAAATAATTGGTACGCCAATTTAAAGCATTTATTAATGTTGCGTTAAAAATTGAACTTCACAAAAAAATCTGCTACCAGTTTTCGAAATATCGAATTTTCAAAAAATAATTTTAATTTTTTTTTAAAAAATCCAAAAATCATTTTTTTGAAAATTTTGATACGCACTTATATTTATATTTGTAACAAACTTCTGTATACAAAATCTAATTTTATTCGGCTGAGATAGTCGAAAATCAAAGAAACCGTTCTATGAGAGGTACTGTTAATAAACGTAAAATATAAACTTTAAACATTTTAAATGGTAGATCGTACTAATTTTAACAAACGAAAAAACTTTTATGAAAATCGTAGGAGTCGTTTTTGAGAAACAAAATATTTTTCATAACGGTTTTTTAACATTTGTATGGGAGGCACCGTTATTTTTGAGTATTAGAATAATTTTTGTCAAAAATCTTCTTGATAAAGTTTAAAAGCTGTTATTTACCAAGTTTAGTGAAAATCGACCAAGTCGTTTTTGAAATATTGAGTTTTCAAAAAAAAATATTAAAACTTTTTTTAAAAATCTAAAAAATATTTTTTTTGAAAATTTTGGTACACAATATTATTTAGAATGTGTCAATACTTCTTCATAAAAAATTGATCAGAATCTGTTTAACGGTTTTCGAGAAAAGCGAAAATAAAAAAAATGGTTCTTTGGGAGGTACCATTAATAACCATTCTTCGGAACCATCTTTTTTATTAAACAGCAACTTATAACTATTAAAATTTATGGAGTTCTTAAAAACAAATTCGGTAGCGCTGGATTTGAGAAAAATAAGTTTTTCCTTTTTGGCCAAGAAATTTTGTATGATAGCTACTGTTAATTTTGGTCCTAAAAAAAAAGAGAAAAAAACGGGTGGGGGGAATGTCCAAAAAACGCTAGGTACCAAGTTTAAAGAAAATCGACCCATCCGTTTAAGCTGTAGTCGAACCGACAGACAGACAGACAGACAGACAGACGGACGTTTTTGCGAGACCCACTTTTTTTGACTTCTCTATCATCGTAATGTAAAGTTTGATCAAAATCTCGAGTTCGATTTTTTGTACTAATCCATAACTTCCCATATAGTACCTATATCGCAAGTAAAAATGATAGGTATATGAAAATGGTATTGGATTTAGTAGTTCAGTCAACGAAGGAAAAATAAAGGCGAAAAATCATGTAGTCTGGGTTATTATTTTAAAGGGTTGGGGTGACCCCCAGGTACAACATAAAAAAAGTCCCCAGCCCAGGCCCGCGAGCTTTAGCCAGGAAGGGGGGGTAAATGTCCCCTTTTCTAGTATTTCGCGAATATTTTTTTATGTAAACAATAACCCAGACTACATGATTTTTTGCTTTTATTTTTCTTTCGTTAGAAAATTGACGGTTTGAATTTACTATAGAACTTACTGAAAAGAAAGAATTTTTTTAAGAAAGTAGTAGTTTTCATAATCTTAATTTTTCTCAAAAACTAAAAGACCTACAACTCTCTAGTTCTTAGCGTTCGACTAAAAATTTATGACAGCATCAAAAATCAAATAAAAATTTAGTACCTTACAACAAAAAAAATTGCAAAAATCAATACAAATTAAAATTTTTTTTTTTTTTCAAAATTTTTAATTCAAAATCATTTTTTTCTTAAAACGTTGACTGAGATAACTTAATTCAACAATAAAATAATAGAATAGGTTTTTGGATTTTCAAAAAGCTATAGTATAGTATTCTAATTGTTGTCGTTGTTTCCAAATGATTGCATATGCAGTTTAAACCAATGTTTAAGAAAATGATCTCTCCCTTATAAACGGGGGCAAATAGGCCCCCTCTCTTAAGTGATTTTTTTCTTAGAACAACCCCCAAGATCATTTCACATAGTATTGGTCAATAACTTGGAAATAAGCTGTAAGGTTCTTACCTTTGAAAATACAGTGTTTTTCATTTGACAACAAACACTGTATCAAACAAATTAAATACCGATATTTTAAGCCCCACCACCTACTTTTACTACATACCATCTATCTCATCACGTTAATGGAATTATCATGAATGAACATGCATTTACTTTTTTTAATATTTTTGGGTTCATTGATCAATAAAGATTAAATTTGTAACGCAATATCATGATTTTTCAGATTTATTGACATTTATAACCCCCGCATCTCCCTTACTATTGCTCCAAGCGAAAATATGACTAGGGCTTTTTTTGTAGAAAATTTAATATACTTTTATTTTGTAGTGTTTACTTTTCCGCTGGTTTTCAAAATATTCGCGAAATACTAGAAAAGGGGACATTTACCCCTTCCTGGCTAAAGCTCGCGCGCCTGGGCTGGGGACTTTTGGTATGTTGTACCTGGGGGTCACCCCTACCCTTTAAAATAATAACCCAGACTACATGATTTTTCGCATTTATTTTATGATTTAAGATCTTCGTTGACTGGACTATAGTGAAAAGATAATAATCTGCCATTATTGTTGAAAAGTGATTTCGGGTATATACCCGAGTCGTGGCTCGAATGTAGCGTAATCTGGAAGTAAAATTTTCGATACTTTATCGAGCTGCTGCTTCCAAGCCCTTTTTTTCTGGCGTCTATTCATGATGGTGATATGACAAAATTTACTGAGAAAAAAGGATCTGTACTAGAAGTAGTTATGCCAGTTTTTATAAAAACCAAACCTCTATAAAAATAACAACACCCTTAATATTAAAATTAATTTTTGGGTGTTCGTCTTCTATGCGTTCGTGCATCGTTAATCTGATATTCACTTCCAATTTGCACAGTTATTTATTAAAATGTCCCCACAAAATTCATTTTTGTTTCTTTTAAAAATTTGTAGGTAACTGCAATAGATGATAATTCGGCTTAATGGCTCTCAGAGCTTACAGCAAACTTATGGGTAAGTTGCCCAAAAAATTAAGAATTAGAGTCAACAGCTGTGGCAAAGCTTATGACAGAAATCAAAGTCTTGCAGCCCTGATCGCGGCTTTTGATGCGGGGATAATTGTAATAACCGAAATTCGTTTTCACCACTCCCTAAGATAAGTCTTCTTGATCACAGATCACTAGGTCCAACACCATTTGGAGGTATCTAGCGTTCTGCCAGGCCGTTTGAATAACCCAAAAGTGTTAAATTATGGTAAATTGAGATGTTCAATTTTCTTAAAAACTGGAAGACATTTAAGCATCTGGTTTTTAGTTATATGTTAATTTTTTGCCAAAAATCTGAAACGCAGTTTTCATTACAGGTACGAAGTAAACAAAATCGATAGAGCAGTTTTCGAGAAAACAAATTGTATCATGGCAGCTAAACCAAAATTCGAATTTCTCCTCTAGGCTATCACATAAAAATGTTTTGTACCAAATTTGAAACAAATCGGTTAACCCGTTCAGGCTCCAGCTCAAATTACAGTAGACGCATCATAGTGTTAGTTTTGATTTTAATCTCATGTGTGCCATTAGTGTTTGAAAAAATATTCTACAATCTTGTCTTTTATTGGGGATCGAAAGAAGAAGGTAACTATGCCGCAAAAATGGATGTTATTGCTATGGGTTTTCACGGCAAATAGAAGAAATGTCACGTTATCAAACAGACTTTATATGTATCTACTACGCTCCCTATTGACTTTCATCTTCCAGCCAGCTTTATGTTTGGAAAAATATGGACCAAATATTCCATCAGCGGATAAAGCACCCTAAACAGGGACTATTAGAGTTTGTACCGACGACGGCGATCGCCTCTGGATCTTCTGCATTGAAAATACGACAATAATGCTGACATAGGAGTTCAACCAAAAAAGATTTTGTTTTAACAAAATGTATCAAATTTGTACACCCAGGCGTAAGTATAACATTTTATTCCCAATTATTCATCAAAATATAAAACTAAATACCTGCTTCTATTTTTTGAGAGATAGTAAATAATAAAGAACAAAATAAACTGTAAGTATCAAGACTCATCACACAATAAAATTAAAACTTCAGGCTGGAGGATTCCTGTAGGAACCGCAAAATGAAAACGAATTGCGTTTTCACCGTATAACGTTAAAGTTCTTATAATTTCGTTCTTATTTCGTTTCTTCCCTTTACCAATATCGAAAACAAACAATTTTTTTTCTTTTCTCTTTCTTATTTTGAGTGATTTCTGAAATTCCCTTTAAAAAAACGGAACCTCCGTAATATCCGTTGTCTACTGTTGACGTTGAGAATACATCTAATAATTCCAAGGCACTTTTGTGTACAGTGACCTTCATTTGGTTACGTTATGGATGATCAGTTATCACTAATCCATGTCATTGTTTGTTTAAATTGATTACACACATTGCTGTTGTCGATGTGTTAAGATTTCAGTCTTTATTATGACTAAACTTGAATGTATCGCAGTGACTAAGAAATCGAATTGGGTGGACTGAACTGAAGGTTATTGTATGATCATATAAACATAATCCAAAAGCAGAACCAAAGTTACAGGCAAAGAACATCGGATGACAATTTTTGCGCCACATTGTAGGTTATAAAAAATAACATTAAAGCACAATGTACAAGTGAAGATAATAAAAGAATTTAAGGATTAAATGAACATTGATTTTTCTGAATGAAAAATAAGAGTGGCGAGAGAGCGATTTGAAACACAAATTTCTCAATGAATTGTTTGGGGCACTAAAATTTTCAATTAAACATATTTTCCTGATGCGAATTCATTTTTCGTGCCAGCTGATGACATTTCACACAAAAGAGAACAAATAGTTTTCCACTGACAGATCAGTGCGAACAAATTCGCGATAGGCTCGCTTACTGGCATAATTTTCCTGTTCGCTATTAACGACCATCAGGAATAAATATTTAATTTTATACTGTTTCAACTGTTTTTCATGTATTTTTGTAATGGATTTGGTTTTTCGTTTCTATCTTGATAATGGTTTGCCCTAGATACAAAAAGAATTCTAAACTCGGCATAAAATTGTCTAGGTAACTATATTAAATAATTTTCCTATACTTTTAATGATTTAAAATTAAAAAAAAAGTTCATGACGTATCTATTACACAAAATCTTAAAAAAAAAGGAATTTCTCATCAAACCAAATTTTAAGAAAATCCTTCCATCCCTTTAGTTTTGAATGTATTTCTTCTAAGAGCTACGCATTAAAAAAAATATGCACGACTGGGTCGCACGAACTTGCTCTTATGCGCGATCACATTGTGGTTCTATAGTCTGAAATAAATTAGCTATAGGAGTATATATTTTATCCATTTGCCAAAACTTAGTTTAGTTTCAGGTGGTATAATGTGAGTACACAAAAATTAACAATAAAGCCTAGTGTTGCACATATACAATATGCATAAAAAGAAATTATACTATTTAAACTGGTAAATTGTTTTAAATCAACAAAATTAGAAAGAAATTGATTAAAATACTTTGAATCCGTTTTAACCCAACGCGATGTACACCAACTGATTTCTTATATAAATCTTTATTTATGAGAAAAAAATTTTGAAAATCGTAGGAGCGGTTTTAAAAATAATTAATTTTTTATATATAAAATTTCTTTAACATTTTTGAGAAAAATAATTGGTACGCCAATTTAAAGCATTTATTAATGTTGCGTTAAAAATTGAACTTCACAAAAAAATCTGCTACCAGTTTTCGAAATATCGAATTTTCAAAAAATAATTTTGATTTTTTTTTTTTAAATCCAAAAATCATTTTTTAGAAAATTTTGATAGGCACTTTTATTTATATTTGTTACAAGCTTCTGTATAAAAAATCTCATTTTATTCGGTTGATCAGATGTTGAGATAGTCGAAAATCAAAGAAACTGTTCTATAAACCTAAAATATGAACTTTAAAAATTTTAAATGGTAGATCGTACAAATTTTAATACATAAAAAAACTTTATTGAAAATCGTAGGAGTCGTTTTTGAGAAACAAAATATTTTTCTTAACGGTTTTTTTAACATTTGTATGGGAGGCACCGTTATTTTTGGGTATTAGAATAATTTTTGTCAAAAATCTTCTAGATAAAGTTAAAAAACTGCTATTTACCAAGTTTAATAAAAATCGACCAAGTCGTTTTTGAAATATTGAGTTTTCAAAAAAAAATATTAAAACTTTTTTTAAAAATCTAAAAAATATTTTTTTGAAAATTTTGGTACACAATATTATTTAGAATGTGTCAATACTTCTTTATAAAAAAATTGATCAGAATCAGTTTAACCGTTTTCGAGAAAAGCGAAAATTAAAAAAATGGTTCTTTGGGAGGTACCATTAATAACCATTTTTCGGAACCATTTTTTTTTATTAAATGGCAACTTATAACTATTTAAATTTATTGAGTTCTTAAAAACAAATTCGGTAGCGCTGGATTTGAGAAAAATAAGTTTTTCCTTTTTGGCCAAGAAATTTTGTATGACAGCTACTGTTAGTTTTGGTCCTAAAAAAAAAAAGAAAAAAACGGGTGGGGAAAATGTCCAAAAAACGCTAGGTACCAAGTTTAAAGAAAATCGACCCATCCGTTTAGGCTGTAGTCGAACCGACAGACAGACAGACAGACAGACAGACGGACGTTTTTGCGAGACCCACTTTTTTTGACTTCTCTATCATCGTAATGTAAAGTTTGATCAAAATCTCGAGTTCGATTTTTTGTACGAATCCATAACTTCCCATATAGTACCTATATCGCAAGTAAAAAGTACATGGCGTATCTATTACTTAAATCTTAAAAAAAGGAATTTCTCATCAAACCAAATTTAAAGAAAATCCTTCCATCCCTTTAGTTTTAAATGTAGGTCTTCTAAGAGCTACGCACGAATGGTATACCAAAAACAACTTTTTTGAACTCGTCTGTTATTTATAATTGTCAGCAAACGTTATATTAACACCTCGACGAAATCAATACTTGATTAAAAGAGCAAGTAGAGTCTCAATTAATCTAAAACATTTCTTTTGGCCGACAATGTGAAAACGAGTTTTGCAGATTCTATAGTTATAACTACATAAATATGTATTTATGTATGTATAGACGAGTAAAAATACGGGGAGTGTATACAAAATAATTAATCCAACATAATCTTACCTGAATATATGGTTTTCATTTATGATCATTGACAACCTGAATGACGAATGTTGAAAATTGCATCTTAAAATAGCAAGAAAACACAAAAAACATATTCCATTTGTAGGCCAGACGAGACTCATACAGTAAAAGGCGCCTTCCACTTGGCCCAATGTAGTGTGTCTATTTGATTAATAATCATCTCAGGTTATTGAATTTGGCGCGAAGCTATTACACTGTCGCGCATCGATGCGACGACTGAAAAATTAATGAGCACGCACTCCAAGTTTGTTTAAATTTCTTGTTCTTCTTTTTTTCTTTATCTCCCCTCTCTGCATTAATTGAAATATAAATCAATTATTGATCACATAAAAGGTAAAAAACTATACATTCGAGTATTTTTTGTATATACTTTCTTGTCTTGAGTCTTGATACTAAATTGCAACTAAAAATTTATTGAAACATTCTAATTTTCAACAGTTGTTTGTAGTTTTGGAGTGATTACTTTTTCCGCTTTCTTCTGGGTTTCTTCAGCGAGTCAACTTCGTCGTCGCTGCTGTCTGAAGGACTGCTACCTCTGTCTTTATGTCGCTGTTCACCCCATTCCTTGCGCAATTCACTAAGCATCCCAGGTGTAAGAAGGCCTTGAGCCAGCAGGCGTTCAGTTAACCTACCCCTTGCACTGGATGGTATACGAGGTTCTGCAAAGTAAGTTAAATAGTTTTTACTAATTTTTTCCAAGGTCGTATTTTCTTACCTTTGGTAAAAGTTGATTTTCTAACTGGATACGAAGCCTCATTGTCACCAGCTTGTTGACTGGCTTCAGTGTTTTTGAGTAACCGAGTGATTTGAAATACGCCCTGTTGGATAATCGCATCGAGCTCTTTTTGAGATTCTCGGACTTGGGCTGCATGTGGGAACATATCCGTAAAACGATAGCTTGAGAGAGTTTTTCATTTTTTAAAATAAATTACTCCAGAATTTAAATTGAATTTCTTACCTCAACCAGAGATATAGATCCATTACATCAAATACCGACTCCAGATGGACTAAGTCCAATATTGTTCTGGGTAATCCTAGTGGCCAGCCACAGTGGTGAGCGATAAATTCATGTGATATAGGCTCACTTCTACTGTATTGTCTTGAAATCTGTGTATTTAAAGTTTTAAAGCTTTGATGGAAAGCAGAATTATTTAAGAGGCATTTACCTTCAGGAACATTGAGCATACGAATGCCATTTTTTTGTTTATTGGTGCACAGCAAAAGACATAACGAGCCCTCAGCGGCAGAGGTACATGTTGAATCATTTCGGCTAAGAATTTAAAATCTTCTATATTACACATGAAGTACAAGGAATCATCGACAGTGCAAAGAGTCACAAAAATGTCCTTAAATTAAGAAGGTCAGGACGAGTTATTATTTACAATTTCAGTGACCAATAAAATTTACCATTAAATTACTTAGAGTGGAGTTTGGCAAATGATACGCATACAACTCAATCTGATCAGCAGTTGGATGTAATCCAGCTTGCTTCAATGGCTCCGGACTCTGTATTAAAATATTTTTCAATGTCGGTAGATCTTCCGCTTTGAACGTCGTCACATATCCATGTTCCCATTGAGTCTTGAATCGACCAGCTCGCCCTGCAATTTGCAGAGCTTGTGACACAGAAATTGTATCTATCTCACGCTCCCCTTTCTCGTTCATTGTCGGTTTTATAATTGAAAAGAAAATTATCCGACGAATACTCCTAGAAAAAGAGGCAATAATGTGAATAAAAATATTCTGAGGAAAATGAAGGACACCTTACAAATTCAATCCCATTCCAATAGCATCCGTTGCAACCATGACTTTACAGCTATTTTCGGGATCATTAAATTTAGCTGCCTGTGCAAGTTTTGTTCCCGGCGGGAGTCCTCCATAAATCACAGCTACTTCTTTTCCCCTTAAAAGAATTTGGTAAGAACATTTATTTTTAAATAGAACATCGATTCTTACCTTGCTTCGATCTCTCTGGACACCGAGTAGATGTCATTCTTATTGAAACAAACTATACAATCTCCCGGCTGGACATTGTCTAATGTCACCAAAGCTGACTCTTCGATTGTCAGCTCGGTCAGGCGGTTATATGTGTGAACTTCAACTGTTTCATGAGTTGTCTCGCAAATTTTTTGCAGAAGCTCAAGCGAACCAGCTTCACCACAAACATGTACTTCGTCAGCAATGAGACCAAGAAACGCTCTAGTCCATGCCCACCCTCGTTGAGGATCTCTCAGCAGTTGAATTTCATCGATAACAGCAACTTCATCTGCAATAAGTTTCGAAGGTAATATTAATTTTTAATTTATAACACAAATTGTCCATTCAAGAGGAAACAAGCATCAGATTAGTCAAAACAGATTTTCCAAGCCAAACTCTTTTTACCAAATTCTTCTCTCAACTCCACGCTTCCGAGCGTCAAGCTCGTTTGAGTAATCAGAAGGCTTGTGGATGACCAATAGAGAACGCCATTAATCTCTTTGGTTCTTTGGTTTAAGAGCGACTTACTACATTTAAGGAAATTGCTTTAGAAATCAAGAAACCGAAATCCTCCAACAGACTTTTCCAAAACTCTAAAAAAAATTAATACAAAATCATAGTTTTTCTTACAAGGAGTGGTCACCGAAGTCATTTCCACAGTGCAGGCTACATGTGCGGCGGGTGTGTTTTCATTGATGCCAAATTTCCGTTCCTCTCCAGTCACTAGATCACAAGCAGTTCCCTATAATCCATTAGTTTTTAGTAAAACAAAATTCTACGACTTTATGATTAAACTCACTCTTTCGTTAGATTTGTTGAATACTTCGGTGGCCAGGAGCTTTAATGGACCACAATAGACTCCAGATTTGGCTGTGAGAAATTTTTCCATAGCATGGTAGGTCTTTCCCGAATTTGTTGGCCCCGCATGGAAGACGATTTTTCTTGTAATCGCTCTGGCGCTGGGATACCAGTTGGCTGGAGTTCTCAAATCGGAAATCTTCTTCAAATCATCCATGCAGTCGAGATGGGGGAATATGGTTTTAGCGTGACGCAGGAAGTATGGAAAGATGTCGTCGATGTGACCAGCTCCATGGAGGATGTCGCTTATTGTGATGTGTAGGTCAACTGGGAGGTTTTCTGCCTCAATGCAGTATCGTCGAAAGGAGGCGAATGCTTGTTGCTGTAAATAAGCTTTAAAAAAAATGAATAAATTTTCCAAAATATGTACCTCCAAAACCAGACTTACCATCGAGCCCATTCTCGAGACACAATAATTTAATCTCTCGTTTCTGTGTGAATTTATTCAGTGTGTTCAATAAATCCGTTTTGTCCAGCTTCCCGACAAGTTCAGCTCCAACACCTATTTTATCATCGGCTGGACGAACGAACACCGGCTTAAATAAGGCAGAAACATTATTGGGGCATGGCTTTTTACCACGAGCTTGTTGGCAGCCGGTGAGATGAACACATTTTGAAAGGATATACTGTTGTCGCGGCAGAGAGATCTTTGAAATAGATAGACGATATGTTGCGGAACATACTAAAGATATTCCACGTCTTGAATTTAACATTATATCACGACAGTTTGAAAAATAAAAAAACCGAAAAACTTTTCTCCATATAAATAGAAATTTTTATTTTACATCACAACGACAACGGCGTGCGGTTTTGGTGTGGAGACTGGAGATATGTCAGTTGACTGTCAGTAATGTCAGCTGTCACATTTTGGATGAATTTTTGAATGAACCAAGTCAAAATGATTTGTGCACATTACTGTACTTTGATAATGAACAATTTTCTACATTAAGAGCTGAAATTGAAGAAAACTTTTTTCTGTTGTAAATAATACTGCCGCAAAATTTAAGGCTTAAGGGCTTAACTACATAAGCCAAAAAGTACTTTTGTACAAAAGTAAAAACATTTTTTTTCCCGCTAGCGCAATTGTTTTGTGCAAAAAAAAAAACAAATTTTTTTTTAGACCAAAATTTAATCTTTCTGCATCATTTTTATAAGTTTTCCAGTCAGAAAAACTATTCCAAAATGAGTTTGAAAATTTTCACTGTTGTACTTTTTCACTTTTTTGGCCAATGTAGTTTAGGCTTAACTACATAAGCCTAGTACGCAGATCGCGCTAAATTTTAGCTTCCACTTTTCTCTCCAAACATCAGCTAAACCCCTAGCTAAATTTTGACATGAGAGCGTTGTGGAGAATATGTCAAAGAGAACAGCTGTTATCTGAAAAAATTTATATTTAACAATTTCAAAGAATTTTTTTTTCATTATTCCAAGTAATTTCAACCAAATAAAATGGATTCTTTTCTTTGTCTGAGATAAATAATTTGTTTCCAAATATTAACCACGTCGCTTTTTATTTTCACAAAGCAAAATTCGAACAAAATTCAAGAGTTAAAGAAACCTTCAAAATTTTGCTCGAAAATTAATGTGCCGAACAATTATTTCATGCGCTAAATTTTGACAGATAGTTATGTACAGTATGAAACAAAAATATGATTTTTTTAGCTGAAGCTGCGTACCACTCGGCTAAAATGCTTGGCTAAATTTTAGCTTGGCTAAACTTTGGAGAGAATTTTGTATGAAAACGAAAATTTAGCGCGATCTGCGTACTAGGCTATAAGCCCAAAAAGTGAAAAAGTACAAAAGTGAAAATTTTCCAACTCATTTTGGAATAGTTTTTCTGACTGAAAAACTTTTAAAAAAGATGCAGAAAGATTAAATTTTGGGTTAACAAAAAATTTGTATACTCTTTTTCACAAAACAGCTGCGCTAGCGGGAAAAAAAATATTTTTACTTTAGTACAAAAGTACTTTTTGGCTTATGTAGTAAAGCCTTAATGATGCTCGCATTATGAACAAGTCCAGAAAAAGCCACAAAAATCAATATCATGAGTGTCCATACAAATCAAATTGTGATTGTGATTGATGGACATCGTTCATGTTCAGTGGAGGGCTAGTACGCGAACACACCGAATGTATGTAATGTTTGCTGATAAAAGAACGCACGCATTTCTATCAAACAGATCTTTCACCATGACAACCCTGTGTCACAGTTGTCAATTGATTCTGACACAACTTGCACCTTTTAGCTCTCACTCCAATTCCACAAAAAAACATAATTTTATGAGTCATTTTTTGTAAACATCGCAAATTGTTATTAAAAATTACTTAAAAATAATGGGATTATTTGGAAAAACAGCTTCAAAAGATCCAAAAGAACAAGTAAACAAATCAAGATAAACTTATGTAGAGAACCAGGACAAAACTTATTTATTTCTAGGTCAACGAATGGACTCATAAAATCCGAAAAGAGGGCAACCAACTGGATCGGCAAATTCGTAGCATTCAACGGGAGGAGGAGAAGGTCAAGCGAGCTCTGAAGCAAGCCGCAACCAAGGGTGACCGTGACACTTGTGTAATTTTGGCCAAGGAAATCGTTGGTGCACGCAAAGCCATCGCTCGAATCTATACCAGCAAGGCGCACCTCAATTCAGTGCAATTACAAATGAAGACTCAATTAGGTGAGTTGCTTGAATACACTCAATCGAAAAGTTAATGCAAATGCATCCGTTTCAGCCACCCTCCGTGTTGCTGGTTCCTTGCAAAAGTCCACCGAAGTCATGCAAGCCATGCAGAATCTCGTTCGGTATCCCGAACTGGCCGGAATTATGCGGGACATGTCCAAAGAGATGATGAAAGCCGGCATAATTGATGAAATGCTCGACGAGACCATGGACAGCCTTGAAGATTCAGAGGAATTGGAAGAACAAGCACAGAAGGAAGTCGACAAGGTTCTGTGGGAGATCACCGAAGGCAAACTGGGAGAAGCACCTCTGCCTCCAGATGGAGCGACCATCGAAAAAGCACAACCAGCTCCAGTGGCTGCCGAAGAAGATGAAGACGACGAGGAAGAAATGCAAGAAATGCAGCACCGTTTGACTTCGTTGAGGTCGTAAGTGCATTGGAAGCGCTTACATCGAGTCTCTAGAATCGAGAAAGTACCCTATTTCAGTTAAGCTAATCCGAGATAAAAAAAAATCTGTGTTAGCACGTGAGCTTGACTTGTAGGCTCTCGGTGATTGTACTTTTTTTTTGTTTATATAATAATTTCTGTCCAAAAATATCGCTATTTTTATACTAAAACTAAACCTAGTCGCTGCTTTGTAAATTTTGTTCTTTTCTCTTTCTATCACTTCTTGGATTTTTACTTATTCCTTGTTTCACTTTCGATCAACCAATTAAATCCCAAAGGACAACTGGAATTTTGAATGTTGAGCCTTGTTGAAACATGGAGCTATACATAACATTTACATGGTGTATTTATGTATATAAACCGAGAATTTACTTACTACATAATTTTATTTATGTTCTTTACGCTTTAGTGAAAAATAAAAAAAAATAAAAATTAAAAATTATAATTTAATATATTTTAATAAACATAAAAGCTTTATGACAAAAGCGGTTAACTTAATTTAAAATCAATCATTTGTGTCTTCTTTTAAAAACGTAACTGTGGACGGATAAAATTACAATATTTTCATCTAATTTTTAGAGATTATGCACACCATAGTTCCAGTCCAAAGTTGTAGCAAATTTGGCACGGGTCATGTCATCCCCAAATTTAGCTTTTATCTTCTTACTTCAAACAAAAATAATCAGCCTTCATATTGATCAACCCAGAGTTTAATAATATCTGTCTTAAAATGCACGAATGGGTCGCACGTTCTTGCTCTTATAGTTTAAAGGAGTTTTTCACAGCGACTGAGTAAAGTTTTGATTAGTTATCCGACCCATACATTTTGGGGCACGGTCATTCAAGCCCGCAGAATTGTAAATTTTTTTTAACTATGGGCTTTATGACTGTGCCAACATTTTATTTGTGAAATTCAAGTTATTTTTTTACTGATATTATATTTAAATTGTAAACATAAATCCAAACAATGAGCTAAAGATTAATAAATGAGAAGTTTGGGAACAAAAGGTGACATTCACACCTTAGCATTAGATTCAGAAAAGCAAAATTGCAGTTGGGAATTGTTTTTAAAGTTTTAAGTAGAGCTTAATATAATTCTTTATTTATGTATAGGTATGTCACCTTTCTGTACAACACAAACAATGTAAAATTCGCTCTGTTATGTTAAAAGCGATATGTTTTCATATTCTTCAATGAAAAATAGAATTTGCTGATAAATATGAAATGTTGTATTAAATATTATGTACATACATGTATGTGTGTAATTCTTCTTTAAGCTATTAAGTTTGAAATAAATTACTTCATGTCGCGGTACGTTACAGGTAGACAGTCAGACAGAATTGGGCGACTCATTTTATTCATATATTCTCTATCATAGTAGATAAGGGACTTATTTCACCCAAAACTTTTCACTTTGCAACTTTTCACTTTTACTTTGCAAATTTCGTTTCACCAAACGCAAATTTTCAAAGAGGAAATTATTGGAATGATAAGTCGAAAAGTTTTCCTTTTTGCAAAATACGTTTCACCAAACGCAAATTTGCAAAGTGAAAAGTTCTGTTCTGCAAAGTGAAAAGTTTTCTTAGTTTTCAAGGTATTTGTTCTTTT
Organism: Leucozona laternaria; assembly: GCA_932273885.2. Classification (NCBI taxonomy): domain Eukaryota; kingdom Metazoa; phylum Arthropoda; class Insecta; order Diptera; family Syrphidae; genus Leucozona; species Leucozona laternaria. The sequence continues at coordinate 211,500,954 of OW026366.1, forward strand.
CGTTTCACCAAACAAACAACCTTTGCAAATTTGAATCAGAGTCTTGAAAAGCTTTTCAGTAATATGCAAATAGAAATTTTTATTTGCAAATAAGCGTTTGTTTTGAAATGTTGAAATAATAATACACAAATGAACCGTTTTGAAGAATTTTTGAAAAATGAAGAAGCAAATAGAAGTGACCAAAGCGTAGTGAAAATAATTTTTTGACAAAAGGGAGTTTTCGATTAAAAAAACCATCCAATTTGTTTTGTCTAAAATTGGATATACATTTCAATTCAACAGTCAAAGGAATATGTGTTAACGTCCCTTGCAACAAATTTTGAGTACACTACATTGGGTTGAGAATGGAACCCGATATCACGGTGTTGCATCTATGCGCGAAATAAGCAAAGCTACCGTCTGTAGAGTAGTTCATCGAGTGTCGAATGTAATCATAGTAGATGAATTTCTCCCAAACACCATTTGCTGGACACAAAATTCTTTAGAAATAGCCTTGCAATTTTTTTTTGTCAATATGCATGGAGAGGACCTTCAATATAATAATTGTTTGTCCCCCAGATCGGTCTTTTATGCTGCAAACGTAAGTTGGCAAAGTAGAGTGCATGATGGAAGAGTGGTGAGGAATTCTTGTTTGGCAGCCAATTTCAATGCGGGATGTCGACCATTCCCTAATGCAGTGACCTTAGGAGATAGTTCTTATGCTTTGAGTAAATGGTTAATAAACACCACTAAGGATAAATCTGGAAGATCCAGTGGAACAGAGATTTAATTTCGCTCATACAAGGACCATTCAATTCAGTTTTGGTATCAGATGAATATACACTTCGTGAACATAGTTCTTACTAACATTTTTGTCAAAATTGAGTTATGTATTAAATCGTAGTAAAAAGGCTTTTCTCTTTTGTGGTTGCCACTATCCGTATCCTTCTTTCTCTTACGGTTTCAGAAATAACTAAAGAAAAAGTAGAGAAAAGGATTCTATCTACACATATTCCATGTACTAAAGAAAATCAAACAGAGTAGAAGATAGAACATTGTTACGATGTATACAGAACCTTGTTGCTCCAAATTCCAAAACATCTCATTACTAGAATCAAGCGCGATGGAAAATATATATATATCTAAGCCGTCAAAATTAATACAATCCTAGTTTTGCTTTGCATCTTTGCAAAATACGAATTCAAATGCAAAGTTCTATTTTAAATTGGTGAAACACTTTTACTTTACACTTTTCAAAAATATTTTTATAAATTGAAAAGTGCAAAGTCTTTCCACTTTACAAATATTGTGAAACACTTCGCACTTTTTACTTTGCAGGAAATTATTTTTTTGCAAAGTTGCAAGGTGAAAAGTGAAAAGTGTTTGGTGAAATAGGCCCCAGGTTTAACTAATATCTGGAGTTTGCTTTTTTAAACGAATCCATAACTTTAAGAAATCGTTTACTTGTCTATTCCCTCCGTTTAGACGGGAGGGGCAATTTTTCTAAAGAATTGACTTAAAAAATAAAACAGTTAGTAAAAACAACGGTAAAACTTGCATACAATGCTGTACCTTTTTGTAAAGCCAGAAATCTCTTCTTTTATTTGCTTGCGTTATAGATATACTATAGGGCTAGCTGCCACACAACCGTTATGAAAGAGGTTCGTCTCTGAAACGACTTAAAGAATTTTCATAAAGTTTTGTGTGCGTATTACGTAGGAATAATTGTCGGCATCTCACTGAAAAAATAATATACCAAAAACAAACATTTTTCAAATAATTTTTTTTTTTGGAAAAATTAATTTTTTGAAATAAGGTGTACCTACTTCATAAATAGTTAAAAAATGGCATCACACATTTTTTTTTAAATGTTGCAGAAGTTTTATACAGGGTGATTCGGATAAGATGTGACAAAAAGCTAGGGCGTGTAGGTTGAGTCGAGACAAGAAAAAAAACGTATCGGAGGGGGTCTATTCCCCTCGTTTAGCTGGGAGGGAATAAACCCCTAAAAAATTGACTTTACGTTATTAAGTAGCATTTTTGTTCCTATTTAATGCTTTTATTAATTTTTAGTCAAACACCATAAACAAAATGCTAAAATCTCTTCTAGTTAGTTCCTTAGAAAATTGAAAATAAAACAAAAAAAATTCGTTGCTAAAGTTGCTCTAAAAATTCTTTTTCTACTACCTATGTACGTAGCTAGTTAAGTAGATTAACGGCCAATTTCTTCACAGAGTCCTAACGCTAGTACCAGTAATAGTCCTAAAATTAGTACATAAATCGGTATCAACTCATTTCTTCACACAAGTTCTAGTCCCTAGTCCTGTCAATTTGGTACCGAGTATTAGTTAGGACTCGGTACTAGCTGACTCCTCAAAATCAGCTAGTACCTGGTTATTATACCAGTTGTTTGTACTCAAATCGGTACCAAATGATTTCTTCACATGAGTACTAAGCCCTAGCCTTGTCAAATTGGTACCGAGTACTACTAAAGACAAGAGTATTAGCTAGAACTTTCAAATTGGCAGTCTAGTGGCGTTAATACCTGAATCAGGGAAATTTCATTCATTTCATTTGATAATTTCTTGGCTGTTGTTTTTTTAAAAATAGGTGTATTCTGGATTGTCTTTAATGTAGAAAATGGATTTAGTTTTTGGTGGTGACAATTTTTTTCGAGATTTTGAAAACTTCGAAAACAATGAAGAAGGAGAGGAAGTTCGTCGATTTGTTCGGCGCATAAACCATATGCCACAACGAAATACATTGTGTAATTGGGATGATGTTGACTTCTTTCAACGTTTTCGGCTATCAAAAAGGACCTTTCAATTCGTTCTAGAATTGGTTGTAGAAGAAATACAGCATCCACAGCCACGGTACAAAAACATTTTAGTTATAAGTATTTGCTATTATTCCCTTTTCTATTACCAGTGCCCGTTACATTTCACCCGAGCAGCAATTGCTTATTACTTTGCGATTCATAGCAAGTGGTTCGATGCAGATAACGGTTGCCGATTTTATGAAAGTATCGGCTGCTAGCGTGTGTCGCATATTGCCAAAAGTCTGCATGGCATTGATACGACATTTGGATCAATTTATCCAAATGCCAGCAAATGTTGCAGAATGTGAGGCGGGCGCTGCTGCATTTTACCGATTTGCTCAGTTCCCACGAACAATCGGTGCCATTGATTGCACCCATATTAAATTGCAATCACCTGGTGGGCAATTGGTAAGTGAGATGTTATAAATACAACATTCAATGTTTTTCTAGAATGGTTTTGTTTATAGAGCGAAGGTTTTCGGAATCGGAAAGGATGGTTTTCACTTAACGTGCAAGCAATATCGTCCGCAGATTTAAAAATGTTGAACGTTGTTGCTCGTTGGGCGGGATCTGTACACGACCAAACAATTTTCCGGCATTCAAATGTCCGCACACGTTTTGAAGCCGCAAAAACTAACACACAATCTTCTACCGATATCAAGTGCTTCATCTGGAAGCTGATTCACCACTGATCACTCCTGTAAATGTCGGCAGGATTTCATTGCAATTCTGCATTTTCCCGCTCTCTATACTACTATAAAATTGACACAATTCATTCGAAAATAATTTAAAATAAAAATCGCTCAGTCAAAATAAACATCAAAATAATATTTGAAATGCCAAAATATTAGCCGTGTTTTTTTTGCAAGTCCATATGGATTTGTCGAAAAAAACGACATCGGGACTAATAGTTTTACACGTAAATACAACAACAACTTAAATCCATATGGACTTAGCTAAGTCGAGATAATTATCGGGACTTACGTACTGTAAGTAAGAAGTTCCTAAGTCCCGATGTCGTTTTTTTCGACAAATCCATATGGACTTGCAAAAAAACACACCTATTGTCAAAATCAGAATTAGACCAGTTTTAGACGTATTAAGTCCTAGTACCGCTTGGTGAATTTAGATCCGGTACTAGTGATGTGAAGAAATGTATAAGTACTAATGGCGAATTCCTTTCAAAAAAGAAATCGAATTTTTTCTAAACAGAATCGAATTTTTTCTGTCAATTGAAAGGAATTCGTATTTCGTAAAAGAATCGATTTTTTTTTGGTGTGATTGTGTTTGTGACTTTATAGCTGCAATTGACGCAAAACGTCAAGAAATTATTCACAAAACTATTAAGGTTGTTTGTTTTTTTTGTGAGAAAAATGTTTTACCAATAGAATTAAATTAATAAATAAAAGATATTAGCCAGCTTATACGGTGCATTTTATTTGTTTGAACTTCTATTTGCACATATATTTTTAAAGAATATTATTATTGAGAAGTTTTCATCACATGCACTGAAAGTTTTTAACACGTTTTTCACTCGCGAAAGCTATTTTTTTTTTCAAATTTGTGTTTGATAATGAACAACGCACAATAAATTATTTTTTTAGCTGTATTGACTGAATATATTGTTGAATATTTTATTAAATTATGTAGAATTCGTTCCAACCAAAAAAGAAACAACTCGTCTTCCAAAAATTCCGCGACTTTCAATTTATGACGTATTAGAAATGTCAAGTTTTCATAGTGTGTGTGCAAATCAGTGTGAAATCTTGCTAAAAACGCAAGATTTGTTTTGACAGAGAAGAATCGATTTTGTTTAGAAAAAATTCGATTCTGTTTAGAAAAAATTCGAATTTTTTGTTGAAAGGAATTCGCCATAACTTTTCGTTAGGACCGAGTACCAGAGCTAGTACCTGGTCTAGCTGGACTGGGTACTAGGCTGGCTTAGTACTTCTGTGAAGAAATTGGGCGTAAGTTATTTTCAGTTTTCTCAAAAAATAAAAGACATTAAAGAATCCGGTTTTCTTTTTCTTATTAAAAATAAAATTTTGAAAATCGAAATTATAGTTTGAAATTTTTTTTTTCAAAATATTGAATTTTAAAATTAATTTTTCAAAAACTATTCTCTAAAACAACTTTATTTAAAAAAACAGTAGAAGAAGAGATGTCTGGCTTTACAAAAAAGTATATGATGGCATTGTAAGTACAGGGTGGCGCACCAATTGTGCTAAAATAAGACATTCAAATAACTTTTTTTTAATCGATGTGAAGGGTGTCCAGCGGAATATTTTCAACTTTAAAATTCAGTATAAAAACTACATCGTTTTTATTTATTTTAATTTTAATTAAATGCAGAGTTACAATGCGGATTTCATTTTTTAAAAACGATATCATCCAAACGATGGCGGTTTTTTTCAATGCACTCTTGCAGTCGGACCCTTACATTTGCGATTACCCGACGGCAAAGCGCTGGAGTAATGCTTTGAATTTTATGACGAATATCTTCCTGCAGGGCCTGAATTGTCTGGGGATTGTTATTGTAAGCCTTTGATTTGAGGTATTCCCATAAAAAGAAATCGCAAGGTGAGGTCTGGCGACCGAGGCGGCCATGGAATGTCTCCGAACTTGCTTATCAGGTTATTCGGAAAAACTGTCCTTAGCTTTTCCATCGACACCCTAGCTGTGTGCGGAGTGTCACCGTCCTGTTGAATCGGCGTTTAGATCAAAATGGGCCTCATCAGACATGAATAAACAATTTATCAATGTGTTGTCTTCTTCGGCCATTGCAATCATTTTTTAGCTTGTAATTTGGACTTTGTACGGAAACAAGTTTAAGTCATCATGAAGTATCCGTTGAAATAACCGTCTGCTAGCTCCAATTTGGCCCGATATATTTCGAGTCGAAACGCTTACATTTGCCTGTATTGCCGATGCTACAGCAGCGATTGTATCCTCAACCCGAAAATTGGGATCTCGATGGTACGGGCTTTGTGCGATGCTTCCAGATTCGGAAAACATGTTCACCAGCCTCATTATGGTCCATCTACTCGCGGGAGTACCGCCAAACTCCCGCCTTAATTCCCTTTGGACGGAAAGGACGGACTGCAAAGCTTGGTACCTTTGCACTATCGAAATTCTTTTTTCAGTATCCCGAGCATTCATTTTGATAAATCTAAGCACTAACCTGCAAAATAAAAAAAAAAATAGCCGATTACTAACACAGAAAAAAAGTTATAACGTTTTATTTTTTTAGCACGATTCGTGCGCCACCCTGTGTAACCATTGTTTTTTTAATATTTATTTTTCTGTTTTAAGCCAACTTTTTAGAAAATGGCCCTCCTTGCTAAACGGGGGGAATAGACCACCCCTCCGATACGATTTTTTTCTTGTCTCAACCCAACCTACACGCTCTAGCTTTTTGTCACACCCTGTAAAAGCTATTAACAACTTAATTATAGGACATTTACCTAGTTCTTTGAATGGCGCTCTTTTAACACTATCGCATGCTTCATTTCCATGGGTATAGTCATCCTTTTTAACTCTTTGCCCAACCAACTGAATGTTATTACACCTTGTTATCTACGCACAGAGACCCATTTACAAAATGCAACACTATTTATCCTTTTAACGAACATAGAACACAGGAACATACCTCCGCCCCTTACGTATCCCTTTCAACTTTGTTCGAACCATAATAATGATGTAAGATGAAGAAGAAACATTTCGCTATTGTCAGAGGAAGGTGCAAAAGCCAGATAGGTACTTCCATCAGCAGTTTTTTTTTTTTTTTATTATGTAAAGCAATGTCATTACTGTGGCATGCTTTTCCATTTTTCATATCTCTCAGAAACGAACAACGAGACGAACACACGCTACGGTACGGACACGCCGCGCCGGCCGTTAAGGGAAGGATATTGGGAAGTAAGGGAAGTAATACTATAGTGCTTTGCAGCCCTTTTGGCTAAATGGCAAAAGGACCTGAAGTGAAAATAAAAATAAAAGAACAAAATATTAGAGATAGGTATATTGTTAACGTAAAATCAGGAAGAACCCTCAAGCGTATTTACTTATGTTAGTGAATTCCTGGGCTAAAATATAGGGGGCGCCGAGTAAAATGAAAGAAGGCTTTGTCAAAGGTATTCTTTCACCTTGCTCTATTGAGCAAGGAATGGTTCCGTGTACAAATACATATTTCTAGTCTTAAATCCCTCTGTATCCATCAAAATCAATGCACCGATAACCTAAATGATGATGGATGGATGCATCTGTATAAAATTTCGTCTTATGTTTTTTTATATAAGGAATAAAAGTATAAATTTAAACTTTCGTTTTACCTATGTAGCTCATCCTTCCTTTTTATATTTTTCCGAAGCAAGGAAATCGCGTTTTTCTCTTCGCCCTCATTTTGCCCGTTTTACAAAAAGCGCCCAATTTTTGACTGTGTTTTTAAAACCCTCTTTATGAGATTGTGAAGGCATCTGAGAGGCTACTAGAGGCTGGTATCAACAGTAATTTTTTTTCTTAAAATAAAATTCAAAACAACAGGGCGCCCTAACGGCTGCTTACTGCCACATTCGTTTAAATACAGCCCTGATTAATATTGGCAAAAACGGAAAGACGACCATTAAACGAGGTGACGCTTATAATGTAACACTGTCGACTGTCGTCCTTTTGGCACTGACATCTTAACCCGTCGTTGGTGTAGTCTCCTCCAAGCCCGTTCGAAGTATAGTGACATAAAATGTATGTTAAAGTATAGAATGAGGCAACTACACTGACTCGTATAGACGCTACCATGAATGGGTCACCCAGAAAGCAACAAGAACTCAATTTATGCTATGTTGTAAGAGCCGTCATCTTGACACGTTGTTAAATGTTATATTTAGTACCTTGCCTTTCTCAGCGCGGAGTTATATTGTCTTCCTTGGCAGCTTGCACTCCGGCAATGGACCAAATTTAAGCTGCTCCATCTTCTACACAACAAATATGTTTGAGATGTCATGTTTTTCAAGGTGAACACACAGGACTGTTTTATGCAGTTTTATTTTGTTATTTCTAGAATCCTTGTTGGAAGCTTTCATCGATAGACCCTTTCCTACAACCGCGCCGCTCTTCACACACGCTTGCAGAACAAATTGTCTGTAGAAATTTTATTATAAATATAAAATGAGAAAATCATAAATAGCAAAAAGATAAAAACCATGAGAAAGATGCTGCAATACTATATTATAGTTGTAGGAAATGTATCCTGTGATGTGATGATGAAAAAGTGTAAGACCGAGAAAAATAAATAAAAAAAAACGTATAGTTAGAAAATTTCAGCTATGTAGGTAAGTTGACAAAATTGCTCACAATTTCAAAAATAAATGGAAAATCAAAATTGAAATCAATTTGCCAGGGTTTGGCTGTGAAATATATTTTCTGCTCCAATTTCGAATAAAAAAAAAAGAACCCGGAAGGTATACACATACGTTTACGTATATTTGGTTGGTATTTTTACCCATACTATCTAGCATGTTGTGAAATTTTCAATTTGGCTTTTTGGATGGAAAACACTTGAAAGTTTTCTATAATATTAGAAGGACTTTTTACTTTCCTCACCTATGTACGTTTATACCTTCTTTTTGTTTTGGGGAAATAAAATTGGTCATATATGTACCTACATTATATGGCTTTTCCCAGGAAGGGTTTTATTATTTGACATTTTTAAATTGCACAATGCTGAAAATGGCAGTAAAGTAAGTACCAATAACAAAACTCAATGATTGTTATGAAACAAATTGTGAAGTTATATATTTTTTCAGTTAGATAAATAAAATAAAATTAAATTAAATGAATGTCGTAAAAAAACATACACATTTATAAACAATTTCCTATGAATGACCAATTACTGAAAATAAAGCGGACCTCTTATGACAATTTTGAGACCTTTTAGATTTTATACTTATTTTTTTTTTTTTTTATTCCACAAATAAAGTGTTAAGATAAACGCCTTATCTAAAGTAAACAATGCTACGGAATATGAATTCAATTTCAAAATGAGGAGGAGAGAACGATGTTTAGAAATGTACTTTGGTTTGTGTGCAAGTGTGTGTGAAAGTAGATACGTGTAAATCTGCGGTACGGTACTATTGGCCACCGAAAATTGATAGCCGGACACTTCACCACCGCCGATTCAGTGTTGGATATTTAAGTGCTGCCATTTAAGTGCTCAATATTTGAGTGCCGCCCGTTTAGGTGTCAGATTTTTCGTGGCTGGATATTTTATTTTCGTATTGGCAAAGTAGGGTAGTTTTTGGTTGAAATGGTTAATTCACAATAAGAATTCATTTATATTGTGTTGAATAACAAAAATAAAAAATCGTGTCTTTTTTTCGGCTTATTAATTAATCATTTGCATTTTATTTAGGAAATTGTGCAAAACAGAAACTTTTGCAAAAAATGGCAAATTAAAAATAAATGATCGAAAGTATTATAAAATCATTTAATAACACTATTTTTTACTGGTGGTTGGCAAATTTTTTTATTTTTTAAACGCACTAAATAATAGCAAATTGATCTTTATGAAAATTGCAACATATAGGTACAGAAATTCGGTTGTTTAGCAAGACTTCACTTTACATTGCAATGCATAAAATTATCTTAAGTTATAATAAGCAATTTCAAAAGATAAGAAACTATTCTTTTTTAACATTGAATTATTATATATAACACAAAATTAAAAGAGACAGTAAACCAAACGAAATCCAGGGAAAGTAAATTAATGCATAGTTTTTGGTTATTGTCTAGAAAACGAAAAAGCGTAACAAAATTAATGAATTTTCATAAAATTTCATAAAAAACTTATATATATAAGTATATATATATAAGTATATATATATAAGTTTATGAAAAATGTTTTGTTTCCAAAAAATAAAAATTGTCCTTTGTACAAGTTCCAGACCCGCCTCCCGAGCTTTTAAATAGAATCTAGTTGTTTTTACGTTTTTTCGTAGATGCAATTTCGTTTACCCCGGCCACCACATACGTCCCTCGCCAACGTGCTTAAAAATCGCAAAAAGAAATTGCATCGTTTAAGAGCAGTCTTGGCAAAAAATCTCTGTCCTATTGTGGCTAACCACATTTTTATCCCAAAAGAAACAGAATAATGAACACTGCATACCTATCTGCAGGTAGCGTTTAAAAGCCTAGTGTTGAAAGAACGACCGTGAACTACCCAATGGCGAAACCGCTGTAACGAAAATTCCAAGCACTAAAAGTCTGGTTGTGAAAATCTGGTGGTGAAGTGTCCAACGGTGAAAGTTCGGCACTGAATAGTCCTGCTTCGGTAAATCTGGGTTCATATCGAGATTTGAAAGATCAACCGAAAACAGACCCCGAAAAAAAGAACACTTGGCCCCCCAAAAAAAAAACATTGTTTTGCTTGTTTGGAAAACCACATTATTTCTTCTCAAAAGGCATTTTATTCATTTATTGGCTTGGTTACCAAAAAGGACAATAACTAATAAGAGATAGCCCATTTTATTATAGTTTTCGATTTGATTTTCGAACTATTCTATATTCATCTCCTTTTTGAATAAAATCGAATATGAAAACACCGAATTCCCAAATTTACACACACGATTATCGAATGTCGCAATTTAACTAAATGGCTTCTCTAAGCATTAGTCACTTTTGACAAGTAATCAGACAAAAAACTTTATATAACATTTATGTGATGTGTTCCTCGTCTACTCATTTATAAAATTGGCAAAAGAAAAACACAAGAGGGAAAATTTTCAATTTTTCAAAAGAATAATTAGAAAAAATATGCACGACTTGATCGCACGAACTTGCTCTTGTGGTTAAATATTGTGTGTAACCCCACATTGAAGATGCATGATGTACCTATATATTTAACGAGAAAATATTGAAAGAGTCAAAAGAACTAAAAAATTGATTTTTTGGTTGAATCTTTTTTTTGTTTTTAAAAATCTATTTTTAAAAATTCTTAAATGTATTATTGTTAAAACTATTGAGAAGCGTCAGATTGCAAAATTATAACAAAATTGGTCCAACCATGGCAAAGATATACGCGAATAACCCAAAAATAAGACCATTTTCTCTAAAAACCTGGAATTCCTAATTCCGTAATGTGATTTTTTTGAGAAAAACCTGAAAAGCAGTTTTCTTACAAATTGACTTGGTTAATCAAAATTGTAAGAGCCATTTTCGAGAAAATTTGAAGAAACCTAAATATTTTTATGGCAGCTACCCGTTCTAGATGAGCTAAAACAAAAATTCGAATTTTTCCTCTAGGGAATCACATAAAAATGCTCTGTACTAAATTTCATGCAGATCAGTTCACCCGTTTAGGCTCTAGCTCAACTTACAGTGGACGCACCGACGCACAGTGGTTGGGTTTGTATGGGAGAGCGGAAAAAAGTCTGTTTTATCTGAACGGTTCAACGGATTTAAATGAAATTTGGCAAACATGTTAAGATTAGTCTTATACATATTTGGTCAAAATTTGGTTGAAAAAAAATAGTTAGACAAAAAGTTATTGACATTTTTCTAAAATTTGAGGGTTTTGATGTTTATATGGGAGAGTGGAAAAAATATCTGTTACATCTGAACTGATTAACGGATTAAGATGAAATTTGATTCGCATTTTAAAGTTAGTCTTAACACATTTTGTCAAAATTTGGCTGAGAAAAAATAATTAGTAAAAAAGTTATTGACTTTTTTTTTTCAAAATTTGAGTGTTTTGATGTTTGTATGGGAGAGAGGAAAAAAACTCTGTAAAATCTGAACTATTAAACGAATTTTAATGAAATTTGACACACATATTAAGATTAGTTTAAACATGCTTGGTCAAAATTTGGTCAAGAAAAAATTATTAGAAAAAAAGTTATTGACATTTTTATAAAATTTGAGGGTTTTGATGTTATATTTTCCCATCCATTTTAATGTATTGAATTCACTTTATATGTTTTGTTATTATATTTCACTTCACTTTCACTTATTGGTTGATCAAAGAGTAAAAATTTTTCTTACCCACCTTGCACAAATGCTCAATAACTCAATACTGACTTTTTTTCATTAATCCTTTATATATATAGATTTAAGTAAGAGATTTTATTCTAATAAGCCATTACTAATCCTTACAGGTAATAAAAGATTATACGCAACACTACAAAAAAAAGGAAAAAAACTTTGGAAAAAAAACACCTTTTTTTTATTTTTACCTGCCCTACTTTTAGCGAAAAATAAAAAAAAAATAAAGGGTTATCCCTAAGCCTTTTCTTTATTTTGTATTAAGCTCTATCATATAATTCAAAATATCATAAAACTATATTATTTTTCATGTGTTGTTTTCAAGAAAATTGAGTTGAAAGTTGAAAAAATTTTCCAGGCAGAAATAAATGGTTTCGCAAAAATCGAAATTCTCAGACCTGGGTCAATGTATTAATTTTGTTTTATTTTTAAAATAAAGTTTGACATTTTTTCTTAAAATAATGGGCTTAACCAGTTCATTCTGACTATTAATACCAAAGAAATCAAACTTTTTGGTAAACACCACCGTCAAGACGGAGTTTCTTGAAATCCGATTCAGTGAAACATTTTTGAGCATAACTTCCACATCTGCTGATTTTCTTACTTACTTACTTACTTTCTTGGTATCTTTTGGCGCTTTTTTTTTAATCAAATAGTTTTAAAAAAATCATTTTTTCTTAGTACTAAAGCTTCAGGCTACTTATAGAATATTTTTTTTTTAGTTTTAGATAATCGAAAATAGACCAATTAAATTATTTAAGAAGCTAGAGAATTTATTTAAAGGAACTTCGGAAAAAAACATCTCAAAATTTGTTGAAAATACTGTTCGCGATTTGAGTAAAATTATTTTTCAACTTTGAGGGCTTGTAAATCAGAACATACAATATAAATGTTAAAAAATACTTTTAAATCATACGCTCGGGTTATCTAAGAATATCTAAACGTAAAGTTTAAAAGGATAGATATGACTTTTTCAGAAGACTTTTTACCGCTCTCGCACCACTGTGCGACGCACAGATGAACAGACGCACCGACGCACAGACGCACAGATGCACAGATGCACAGATGCACAGAAGCACAGAAGCACAGAAGCACAGACGCACAGACCGACGGGCGGGATGACGAAACCCACTTAGTGTTAGTTTTGATTACAACCTCGAATTTTTTTGTTTACACGAAACCAATACTTGTCCTATAGAGCAAGTAAAAATTGTGGTGATGGTGAAATATTATATTAAATATTCTTTCAATAGCTGTGACAAGTTATTTTATCCAACGGTCACCTCCCAGCTAAAATGAAACCAAAAATATTCTATTTCCTTTATATTTAAACTTTGTATACAATAATCTTATACGCCCAAGTAACCCAATTATTTCTATAAAAGCTTTATTATTTTCGATTGTATCTAAGGCGAATAGATATAAATATATGTATTATAGTATTTATACAGCCTTCTTTAGTAGAATTCTCTTAACACCACTGCACTGTTGAATAGTTATGTGGCGCATAAGTATTTATGTAGCCTCTAGTCCACGTTGCATAAATCCTTATTCATAAAATATTTCCCTATAAATTATATCAATAGTACCAAAAAGGGGAAATCTTTTTCGTTTTAATGCCACAACTGATTAACAAAACTCATCTATTTTTAAAAAAATCAACACAAGAACAAATTCTGCTGCGCGTCGCGCGCTGCCGGCCGACACTTTGATTGTATTTATTTATTTATTCGCAATTGCTTAAAATCTACAACATACAAATTCTATCTTTTAAATTGGTACTAAGCTAATTTTACAAAATGGAGCAAGACAAAAATTAACAAAATTGAATCTATCAATCAAAGAGATGAATATGAATTATGGATAAATATATTATACAGGGTTTTCCAATAAGAGGTGTTATTTTGAATAGCCCGCTATTTCGGTAGCTGTCACTTTTGAAGTTGTCATTTTTTGACATTTGACAAGTAGAAACTACGCCATTGATAAAAATGGAACGATACACGCTTCAACAACGCATTGAAATTATTAAAATTCACTATAAAAATGGTGAAAATTTGGCAGAGACGGTTCGTAAATTTAAAACATTTTTGGGTCGGCGTGAAGCACCTTGTCGGACCGCAACACAGAAATTGGTGGACAAATTCGAGCTGTTGGGACAAGTTAGTGATGTGAAGAATAAGACCCGTGCACGTCGCTCAAGAACAACTGAGAATATTGCTGTTGTAGCCCAAAGTGTTGAAGAAAACCCAGGTTTGTCCATTCCTCGTCGTTCTTTGGAATTAGGCATTCCACAAACGTCATTACACCGGATTTTGCATAAAGACTTGGGTCTTAAGGCTTATAAAGTTCAGTTAACACAAGAACTCAAGCCGGCTGATCATCAACAACGTCGTGTCTTTGCTGATTGGGTCCTTGAAATGCATGAAAATGATTCGGAATTTCATCGAAAAATCGAAAAACCATCTTGACTGATGAGGCCCATTTCCACCTCGGAGGCTACGTCAACAAGCAAAACTGTCGCATCTGGTGCTCGGAAAACCCAAGAGTTATTGTTGAAAAGCCTCTCCATTCTCAACGCGTGACTGTTTGGTGCGGTTTATGGTCCGGCGGGGTCATTGGACCTTACTTTTTCGAAAATGAGGCTGGAGCAACAGTTACGGTCAATGGATTGCGCTATCGAGAGATGATTAATGATTTTTTATGGCCGGAATTGGATGGTATTGATCTGGACAACGTTTACTTTCAACAAGACGGCGCTACGTGCCACACAAGCAATGAGACCATCGATCTTTAACGGGAAAAGTTTCCGGACCGTATTATCTCTCGAAGAGGTGATCACAATTGGCCACCGAGATCTTGTGATTTAACACCTTGCGACTTCTTCCTTTGGGGCCACGTGAAAGATAAGGTCTACGCCAACAGCCCAGCGTCGATTCAAGACCTCAAAGATGGGATTCGTGAGGCTATCGAGGACATAGGGCTTTGCGATTTGGTTATGGAAAATTTCATGAAAAGAATATGGTCCTGTAAGCGTGGTCGTGGCGGCCATTTGGCTGATGTTGTGTTCCATTATTAACGGCATACCTTCCTCTTTGTAATGAAACAATCATCCGATCATTTATCTCAAAAAATGCTTTGAATATCAAAATAACACCTCTTATTGGAAAACCCTTTATATATTCTGGATATTCAATAAAAAAAAAGAAAACTATAAAAAGAAATTTTCATGATTATCCTGAAAAATAGAGATTCAATCCTTTTTAAACCTTGTTGTGTTCAGTATATTTCTGTTATATTTCGTGTCAAAGGAATGCCACACCATTGTCAAAAAATTGGCGATCGGAAGTTAAAAACGAATATCTAGGATAAATTAATTGACTGGATCTAATTCTTCGAAGTATTGTGGTTGATTAGTTAGCAATATCTAAGAGAGAATGATTTAACTATGAAGATCGAGATAATCATTTGAAGGCATGCCGAGCAAACAAACAGAGAAGCCAGATAAATCTGTCATATCTACGCAATCCAAAAACATAGTGTACAGTGCTGTTAAAGGCGACATTTAACTTTTTGTTTCTTGCATATAATGGGTGATTTTTTAAGAGGTTTAGAACTTTTTTAAAAAAAAAAACACAAAAAATTCGAAAAAATGAATGAAATATTTATTTGAATCGATAGTTTGAACCTTGCAATTTAATGTTTAAAGATAATTTCATGCAAATGTTGCCCGCGGCTGCGTCTTAGGTAGCCCATCCGCTGAGTCCAATTTCGGCATACTCTTTCACACATATCGGCCGGTATCTCACGAATGAATGCATGGATGTTGGCTTCCAGTGCGTCAATCGAAGCGGGCTTGTCCCTATAGACATTAGCCTTGACATACCCCCACAAAAAATAATCTAATGGTGTCAAATCGCACGATCTAGGCGGCCAATTGACCGGCCCGAAAAGTGAAATTAACTGTTCACCAAACTCACCTCGCAATTGCGCCATTGTTTCGCGTGCTGTGTGGCATGTGGCACCGTCTTGTTGAAACCACATATCATGCAAGTCAAGAACTTCCATTTCGGGCAAAAAAAAGTTTGTTATCATCGCTCGGTAGCATTCACCATTGACAGTAACGCTGCGATTCGCATCATCTTTGAAGAAATAGGCCCAATAATGCCGCCGGCCCATAAACCGCACCAAACAGTGGCTTTTTCGGGATGCATTGGTAGCTGTTGCAATGCTTCTGGCTGATCTTCACTCCAAATGCGGCAATTTTGCTTATTTACGTACCCATTCAACCAAAAATGAGCCTCATCGCTGAACACAAGCAGCGCGCGATGAACATTTCGAACCGAGCACGAATTTTGATAGTGAAATTCAATAATTTGCAAGCGTTGTTCATTTGTAAGACGATCCATGGTTAAATTGCAAACCAAGCTGAAGCTGTTTGACAGTGACACAAGGTACTAAACACACGTCAGCTGTCAAAACCAGTGTTGCCAAAACCAAACCAGCTAAAAAATCACCCGTTAGTTGCAGTTAAAACAAATTTCACAACCGTAAATCATTACAGGTAACTAACCAAGATCTTTGCAAGCAATAGACGTATTTTGAAAGGCATAAGAAATTGAATTACCTACAAGGTACATGGCACACCATATACCATCCCAAGGACCGAGCATTAATATCGTTATCCCAAGTAAGATAGCTCAACACGATCAAGAAAATAAGAGAGTTCAAGATTATTTCATGAAATAACCAGACATTAAGACCTTATTTTAAGGCCATTTAGATGTGACCAATGTTCTATTTTTTCTAAATATTCGTAAACAATTAAAGCACCATGCTCAATGAGCCCAAGCGGGCAGCTGAAGTACAATTGTAAGTCATCAGCAGCATACATATGTTATTTATTTTAGTTGGAAGCTCACTATAACGTACATTGAAAACAATAAAGGGCTAAGAATGTAACCTTGAGGGACACCGGTAAAATAAGGTACAAAGTCAGATAACTTGACCTGACCTGACCTTGGCCTTGACCACCTGACGAGAAGTTATATTGCTACATATAAGCATCTTACATAATTTGACATGATTGACTTTGTCGAAAGATTTTGAAAAGTCAAGCACGACCAGAAAAGTTACTTCATCCATATCCAACCCTGCCTTGTATCGTCAATAACGCTAAACAATGCTCTGATACAACTGGGATTTTCACGGAATCCGGATTGATTTGGAGTGAGTATATTATTTGACGTAAGATAACCACCGATTTTTATTTCAAGAATTCTTTCAAAAACTTTGGATAAAAAAGGCCAAAATTAAAAATTGGTCTAAATTCATCAGCTCTTGCATTTTTAGGAATAGGTTCAATTTAAGGCAATTTACAAAATTGTCTTTAAAAATAAAGTTTGGATTTGATCAAGCAGAACAGCATTAGATTTTATGAAAAGCACATACTCAGCGCTATCCATCGCTCGAAAACCAAAAACCAAAAATAATCTGGACGATTCGACTGATCCGCAAACGAAGATTGATTGGTGTTAGCAATGATGAGGAAATAAATTGCTTCTTAAGAATACTATACTATCAACATTGAACATTCATCTCTGGACTTTTATAACAATACCTAAATTGCGTAAGTTAGGCCATAGTTGTCAAAGTGAAATTTCTTTACTTAAACATCCTTATTTATAATGGACGAGAGTGGAGACTTGCCAATTTATAACAGTTATAACAGGTTCTCCTGGGCGTGCGTTAAGGCAATTCGTGCGACTTGACAAAAAAATTCTGGGTGCCTGCAGTATGCTCACCGGTGGATGGCACTTCCTTTTGCATCCAAGGCTGGATCATTGAGTGCGGAGGGAGGGGGCTTACAAATCCAATAAAATAATCAAATTGAATAATTAAGATAAACCATTATTACCCAATATAATACATGTATATATACAAATAAAGTTTTAACAAAATTTGTCATTATTTAGTTAAGCTAAGATCAGACGGTTTGTGTATATACACAAATTTCATTTGTGTATGTTATACACAAATGCTAAACAAATTTGAACACAAATGCTATTTATTTATGCCACAAATATTTGTGGTTCAGACGATTTGTGTATTTCTTCACAAATGAAATTTGTGTACTCATTTGTGTTTATGTCATTCTGTTTATTTTATAGGGAATTGAAGTGTATCCGGTTCAATTAAATAATTTTAATCAAACAATGTCAAAAAAAAATGTCTTGCCAATAGTTTGGCCGCGTATTTACTCGAAAGTGAAAAAGAAGACGAAAGCCAACAACAGGTCGTAGAAATGGTGCGCAAGCGACGAACTTGTTGGAGAAAAAATTGGCTTGGCCACCGTGAGACGGAGGGCTTTTGCGCAAAATTACTTGTGGAACTACGTTCCGAATAGCCGCAATTGTATCGAAATTTCGTACGAATGGCGGCCGCTCAGTTCGATTATTTGCTGGCTTTGGTAACGCCATATATTGAGAAGGCCGATACATTTATGCGCCCCAGTATTCCGCCATCTGTGCGGCTAGTCTTGACGATGCGCTTCCTGGCATCTGGCGACAGTTTTCGCTCGCTCCAGTATCTTTTCCACATTCCACAGAATACAATTTCCACCATTATTCCAGAAGTGCTGTATACAATCTACAAAGTTATTGTAGACGATTTTCTGAACCCAATAGGAGTTTTGTCTCCGTGAGCCGCCCAATTTGGACGGCAACAAATCGAATACCACTCCTCCGATACGATTTTTGGCTTAACGTTTCATCTACTATAAATCACCCTGCATGTCCTTATCGTGCCATTTTACAAAACAAATCATTAATATCATAGTTGCACATTAAAATTCGAAGAAAAAACCTTTATTGACTCGGCTGATATTTAATATTCAGTTGAATTATCAAAACCATTTGTGTATTCTCACGAAATTTGTGTATGCTTAAATTTTCAGAATACACAAATGATGTGGCATACACAAATGGTGCCCAAATTTACACAAATAGTCATAAAATGATTTGGGTACCCGATCAGACGATTTGTAAATGAACATAAATTCGATTTGTGTATTGAATACACAAATGATACACAAATCGTTTGTGTACGTCATTTGTGTACATCAAATTTGTGGTTCAGACGATTTGTGTATTTTTTTGTCAATAATACACAAATTTATGCACAAATATTTGTGTATACACAAATCGTGTGATCTAAGCTTTAGTATTTCTCCATATAAGCTCGATTTATTTCAAAAAACATTGAAAGTGTTTAAAGTTTTAAAAAAAGAGGGCAAACGGTCACCTTAATTTTCACCTTTAAACAAGTACCTACTCACTCTTTATAAAACTCTTCTTATAGCATTTTAACTTTTCTCTAGATGCAGCATCCTGACAGCAGCTCCTTAAAATGTGAATTTAAAATAAAAATATTTCTTTTACTTCTTGCTAGAAAATAAATAAGATATTAAAATGTTCTCGCCATTCGTTTATTTGGGAACTTTTTCTTGCCACATGGAATTTCTTTTTTTTGTATGTCCTTTCTCTATTGCTTGTCCGCCATCTAACGTTTTTTTTTTTCAACTAGTGCTTGTTTCGTGAATGGTAACACTAAGCTTATGTCCGATTTGACAGATAGGTAATTAGTTTTATCCTTCCGCTGAACGAATATGGTTGTGTATACGCTTCGCTAAGTGGGCCTGCGATCGACTCAGAGAAGATGCCGATTTTGCCAAAAAAATCATCTTTTCAGATGAAGCTCATTTTGATCTTGGCGGGTAGTAAACAAGCAAAATTGTCGCATTTAGGGCAAAGAAAACCCGCACGCATACATTGAAAAGCCGGTACACCCAAAACGAGTCACTGTTTGGTGCGGATTTTGGTCCAGAGGAATAATTGGGCCATTTTTCGAAAATGAGCAAGGAGTGGCCGTTACAGTCAATGGCGAGCGTTATCGGGCCATGTTGAACGAATTTTTATTCACAAAAATTGAAGAGGTGGATATTGGCAACATTTGCTTTCAACAGGACGGCGCTACGTGCCCCACAGCCGAAGCTGCACTCGATGTTTTGCGCCATTTTCAAAAAAAAAAAGAAGTTATTTGGCGGACCCTTTACTTTCGCCACGGCCTTCTAGTTTATTTTTTTTAAAGGAAAGATAACAAAATCTCACGGGTTGGCAAGTTTTTTTCTTGGCTCATAGAACTTTTTCATGTCGACCGAAGGAACAAAATGATGAAAAAAAAGAGTTTAAAAAAAGTATAAATTCCTTTGAGCTTCTTGTATCAGTTGATGGCAATCGTATTTCTCTCAATAAGATGTATCTCTGCATTTTTGTCATCGTTTTTCAACAGAATTCATGATGAGGAAATTAAATTCATTCATTTCATATTATACCTATTTACATAATATTGCGCGGAAATAGTCATCATGCTTTCATATATTATCCCAGTTGGCATAAGGGAAATTAATTAAAAATCTCATCACTTAAAGCGATATAGGACACAGAATTTGAGAAACGCATCTTTTTAACCATATTCATGTGGACACATAGACACCATGTTAAAGTTTTTGTCAGCTGTCGCCTTTTGAAAAACAGTAACATTTGTAAAACAGTCATTAGCAGCACTAGCATCATTCAGAGTTGAGTTCCGAAAGATGAGTATTTTATGGAAATTGAATCCTTTTGAAGTGAATTAATTTACTCTTTGTGTCTTTTGTCATCCCTTTTTATTTGCGCTTGCGGTAACTGCATAATATGACAATGACAAGTTTTGTATTCATACAAAAATGTAATTTTAACTTGCGATTTATATAGGCAGCTACACTATAGGCAAAGTTTTGGATTCGTAATCGACCAAACGATAGGGGAATTATTTGTTACGTTTAAAAAATGTTGTTTTCGTCGTTCTGTGTTTGTATGGCTGGGTTTCTGTTCGTCCGTGCCTTCAGGTATATACATATATACATCGAGAAAAAGACTAATCCGATGTTCGGAATCACTTGAACTTTGGTACAGAGCACTTCTATGTGATTTCCTTGAGTTCTAGTAGCTCATCTAGAAGAGGTAGCTGTCATACAACGATTTGGTTTTTTTTTTTCCCCAAATGATATCGAAAACGGCTTTTTTTTTAAATCAGCGCGCACTCAAGGGACTTCGACTATCTACCCTTAAAATGTTTTAGATTTAGTAGGAGATACCGATGCACATTGGTTTTGAAGTTCTGAATATCAAAATGGGAGGTACGAATAGAGCCAGGCAAAGCATTCCACATTCTTGTAGTGCAGCTAAAGAATGAATCTCTATACTTGAAGGTACGTCCGAAATTGGGCTCAAGGGTAAACTGATGAGCATTCGTAAAAGCGCGAGTATTACGGTTGAGTTGTTTTAGGGGAGGAATGCAGCTGGCTATTTCACTAGAAAACTGTTTTTGGAAGTTTCGATAAAATAGAGAGAGACATGAAACATTACATGAAACGGTGCTCCAGAGTTGTAATTGTTTCTGTTATATTTATATCACCTATCAGTTTTAAAGCTCTTTTTTGAATTCTATTCAAGCGATTCAGATGAGTTAAGGGAGCACCTGTCCAGATGTGAGAGTTGTAAAGGTTTTGTAGATTACAGCCAGATCAGAAGGGGAGAAAAATTTCTTGCATCGCCAAAGAAAACCTAAACATTTAGCAGCATTTTTAGCGACGTTGAATATGTGGTCATTCCACAAGAGGTGATCTGTGATGCACATACCGAGAGCTGTAAGCTGTTCGGTTTCTTCAATGCAAGTACCGCTCATGAATAGCGGCATGGGGGGCGGGTTCTGCTTCAACGACAAGAGACAGCATTGGGTTTTGGAAGCATTAAGTTCTAAGCGGTTTTTGAATTAGTGATGTAAAAAGTAGTTACTTTTGAGTAATCGTAACTTTAGTTACTTTTTTCAAAGTAATCGTTACTTTTGAGTGATTACTTTGATTACTTTTTGCAAATAATTGACAAATATTTATATATTATAGGTTGGATCGAGACAAAAAACAAATCGTAGAGGAGGCGGGTCTATTCCCCTCCGTTTAGCTGAGAGGGGCAGTTTTCTAAGACTTTGACTTAAAACAGAAAAAATATTATTAAAAGGCAACGGTTTCATTTAGAATGCCATGATATACCTTTTTGTAAAGCCAGTAATCTATTCGTTTCAATTTATGGTTATTTTTAATTTTCTCAAAAAATACAAGACATTTGGTTTTCTGTTTTGGACTAAAAACCTAATAAGATTGACGAATTTTGAAAGTAAAATTAGTACTTAAAAAGGTATAATATTGAAAAAAGAGTTTAAAAATTTTTTTTTTTAATTTTGAGTTTGAAAATTAATTTTTCAAAAAATGTTCACTAAAACAGCTTTATTTAAAAATAAAATAAAAGCATACATTTCTGGCTTTAAAAAAAGGTGTATTCTGGCGTTCTAAGTGTAACCGTTGTTTTTTAATACTTTTGTTTCTGTTTTGAGTCAATTTTTTTTAGGAAAATTACCCCTTACGGATAAAGGGAGGGGAATAGACTCCCCCCTACCATACGATTTTTTCTTGTCTTGATCCGACACACACGCTCTAGCTTTTCGTCACACATTATGCGAATCACCCCGTATAGTAAAAATTAATGATTTAGCCTTGTTTTCATTTTGTATTGACCTCTTTGGTCTTTCTTAACGCGTGTTAGTGTTTTTTTGCACCAAAATTTAGCCTATTATTTCTCCTCGATTTGAACCTCGAAGATCCGACAGTTAAAACTCAAGTTACAAGAGTTACCAATTTACCATATCTTTAAATAAAAATTATATAATATCATAATATCAATATGCCCTATTTACATCAGTGTATTTTGGACTCGGATTTCAGTTCAGACGTTTAGTTACTTTTGGATTTGATTACTTTAGTCACCGCTGGATTTGAGATTTGATTACTTTTAGGGTTTGGTCTTTGAGTAACTAAACTAGGAGGTAATCGTATGGCGAAGGCAAGAGATCCGAAATCTTAGAAACGCATAATATCGCATAGTATGAGTATCACGTACTTGTACGTTTTTGGCCAGAATTACATAAAACTCGGAATTGTCAATATTCAAACCAAGATATTGAAATTAGGACAACAGACAATGAGACAAAGCCAATAAACACAAAATTCCAATATTTTTTTAATTTTATTTGAAAACATTATTCATCACCTCATCAGGCATAGGCAACTTGATTTGAAATTTTAAAATGCTTTTCCTGCCTGATTACGAAAAAATGACTTTTACTTTTAAGATTGACTTTCGGTTTTCGGAACGGCTGAAACGATTTTAATTATCTTTGATTTGTTGAATTTGTCTCAGCACTAATTAGCATAACAACTATTAAAACATGGTATCACTTTGTACGTTGAAATGGGTTAACATGAAAAAAAAACTTATCCGATTGAAGAAAGCTCTACCTGCGCTTAAAACTTAGAAGGTAATTTTTAGGAAATGGCTTCAGATTTTTTTTTTTAATTTTGCTATTTGTAGGGTGAAATGGGGTAAAATAAAAAAATTGTCCGATTTAAGAAATTCTTCTTTTGTTTGAAAGCGCTTTCTAATGAAATGCCTTCCGGGATATTCTTTTTCAAATTTTGTTATTTGTAGGGTGAGATGGGGTGAAATAAAAAATGACGGATTTGAAATTTGTTTTTTGGTTGAAAAGTTCTTCTAAGGAAATGGCTGAAGGGATATTCTTTTAAAAATTTATAATTTGTAAGGTAAATTGGGGTACAGTTAACAAATTATCCGATTTGTAAAATTCTTTTTATATGTTTGAAAGTTTATTTTAAACGGATAGCTTTAAGATTTTTTTTCAAAAATTTGGTATTTATAGGGTGCAATTAGTGGAAAAAAAAGAAAAGCGGTATCCGATTTCAAATATTCTTGTTGTGTTATAGAAAGGTTATATTTTCAGTGGATGGCTTCAGAGATATTTTTCTCGATATTTTGGTATTTATAGCATGACATGGGGTAAAACCGAAAAGTTGTATCCGATTAAGAAGATTCTGTTTGTGTTTGAAAGTTTATTTAAAAAGATGCTATTTATCATCATCATCATCGTCGGCTCGACAACCGGGGTCCGGTCCTGGCCTCCTTCAACAAGTCTCTCCACCCATCCCGGTCTCGAGCCGCCGCCATCCAGTTGCGCACTTCAAGGCTCCGGGCGTCCTGGTCTACGCCATCTCCAGTGTAAGCATGGTCTACCACGCTGTCGTCTACCATAGAATGTACCACAAAGAACTTTCCGAGCAGGTTCCTCTTCGCTCATGCGAGCTAGGTGCCCTGCCCACCGGAGTCTACCGAGCTTAATTTTTGTCACGATATCTGCTTCAAGGTAGATTGCGTACAATTCATGATTGTACCGTCTCCGGAATCGTCCTTCCTCACATATGGGGCCAACAATTCTCCTTAAGACTTTTCTCTCGAACGCGGCTAAGAGGTCGGAGTGCCTTTTGCTAAGCACCCAAGTCTCGGATCCATATGTGAGTACTGGCAGGACCATGGTCCTGTACAGTAGCAGTTTTGAAGTTATGGTGAGATTTCTGGATTTGAAGAGCTTTAACAGACTATAGTAGGCTCTGTTGGATTTGAGAAGCCGCCCGCGTATTTCTTCTTCTATATTGTTATCGGCTGCTACTATTGACCCAAGGTATTTAAAGGAACTGTTCCTCTCGCATTCGACGCCACCATGTACTTTGTTTTACCTTCACTAATGTGCAGCCCCAGATTTTGTGCCGCCTGCTCGATCTGGATGAAGGAATCATGTACAG
This sequence comes from Leucozona laternaria, assembly GCA_932273885.2. Lineage (NCBI taxonomy): Eukaryota > Metazoa > Arthropoda > Insecta > Diptera > Syrphidae > Leucozona > Leucozona laternaria. The sequence continues at coordinate 211,525,592 of OW026366.1, forward strand.
CTTGCTCGGTTCTTCCGATGATGTCGATGTCGTCTGCGTAAGCCAGTATCTGGCTGGACCTGTTGACGATGGTCCCTCTTGTTGCCGTGCCAGAGTCACGGATTGCTTTCTCCAACGCCAGGTTGAAGAGGAGGCAGGCCAAACCATCCCCTTGTCGGAGTCCATTAAAGATGTTGATTGGTTTGGATAGCAATCCGGCTATTTTTACTTGGCTTGTTACGTTGGTCATGGTCAACCTACATAGTCGTGTCAATTTATTTGGGATGCCGAATTCTCTCATGGCTTTGTAAAGTTCTACCCTGGCTATGCTATCGTAGGCGGCCTTAAAGTCTATAAACAGGTGGTATGTTAAATTTTAGACATTTTTCCATCGCCTGCCTAAGGGTAAAGATCGGATCAGTTGTTGATTTGCCTGGAATGAAACCACACTGATATTGTCCGATGATGGTTTTAGCGTATGGGGTTATCCGGTCTTGTAGGATAGAGGAGAGTATCTTATAGGCGGTACTCAACAACGTGATACCTCTATAATTGCTGCACGTTGTGACATCTCCCTTCTTATGTATGGGGCAAATTATACCTTTTCGCCAGTCTTCTGGAATTTCTGGCCCACCGTGTTGAAATAGTTCGGCTGGTATACCATTGGCTCCCGGGGCTTTGTTTTTCTTTAGCCGGCCTATAGCCTTCTCAACCTCTTCTATGCTTGGTGGCGGCAACATAGGGTACAACATAGCCTCCACTTCTGCAGTGAGCTCTGACCATTTAGCAATTCATTGAAGTACACTTCCCATCGCTCCAGTATGCTTTGAGGATCGGTGATCAGATTTCCCTCTCCGTCCTTGCAGTATGTGCAGCGTGGTGTGTACTGCGTCATGTTTCGGACGGATTGGTAGAACTTCCGCGCCTGGTGCGGACTTCGCTCTCGGCTTTTCTCTATTTCACAGATTATGTTCTTCTCCCAGGCTGATTTTTTCTGTCTGTGAAGCCTTTTTTCAATTCTTCTGAGCTCTTTATATTCGTCTTCGCGTGCCCGCGTTCTATGAGATTGTTGCATTGCTCGGTACGCAACATTCTTACGTTCAGTCGCTAGCTTGCATTCATCATCAAACCAGTCGTTCCGATTTCTACGACTGCTGCCTAAGATGGAGTTGGCAGTACTAATGGCAGTATTCTTAAGGCGTATCCACTTCTCATCTACGCCCAGGATACTGGCTCCAGGACTTACTCTACCCAGTTCTAGGGCGAGTCCTAACGCATTACCAAAGGTGTTACTGGTGTTTTCATTGCGCAGAGCAGCCGTGTTGATTCGAACCTGATCGGCGGATGCAATACGTCTTCGCAAGGCAATCCGCCCTCGGAAAACCATACCAACAAGATAGTGATCCGAGTCGATATTGGCACCTCGGTACGTTCGTACCGTTATTGTTAAGATTTTTTTTTTATTTAATTAAAAAAGGCTTCTGTAGAACACCATTCCCTGTCCATCTTATTTCTTGAAGTGCTGTTATGTCAGCTTTATATTTTGACAGGGCATCGGCTAGCTGCTGAGCAGCTCGAGCTCTATAGAGCGATCGTACGTTCCATAAGAAAATTCGTAAATCGTTATTCCGTTTTCTTTGCGTGGGTTGTCGTCGTGAGATCAGTCCGTTTCCGAGGCTTGTTGTTGGTCTCGTAATTCTTCTATTTGATGCTATTTATATCTTCTATTAAATATTAACAATTCCGAGTTTTATGTAATTCTGGCCAAAAACGTACAAGATAGCATTTTAAGAGGCACCCTGTTGTCAAGATATTTGATTTTACATTTTTTTCTCAAAATACACGATGCGTATACTTTTTGTATGATTTTAACAAAATATAAGTAAAAAAACTGTCGAAATTTTTTTTTTACGTTAACTCTTATGTCAAATAATTTTTTCTTCAATATCTTGGTTTAAATATTGACAATTCCGAGTTTTATGTAATTCTGGCCAAAAACGTACAAGTACGTGATACTCATACTTTGCGATATTATCCGTTTCTAAGATTTCGGATCTCTTGTCTTCGCCATACGATTACCTCCTCGTTTAGTTACTCAATGACCAAACCTCAAAAGTAATCAAATCTCAAATCCAGCAGTAACTGAAGTAATCAAATACAAAAGTAACTTAAGTACCCAAATCCAAAAGTAACTAAAAGTAATCGTACAAGTTCGTGGTAGCGATTACTTTTGATTACTTGAAGTAATCGTTACTTTTAAACGTTTACTTAGGATTCCTTACACCACTATTTTTGATTCCCCATTGGACAATGCTGTCGAGATCAGAATTTAATGAGCTGCCGTTCTAAATCCACATCCGAAGGACAAGGATGTGACTCTAGAAACGAATATGAAAAGCTATCGTCAGCAAAACAATTTAATGGATTTGAAGTTTGAGACAAAAGGCCATTGATGAATATCAGGAAGAGAGTCGGAGACAAAACGGAGCCCTGGGGCACACCAGCGTTTATTTTATGAATATCAGACTTAAAACCACCCAATACGACTTTTATTGAGCGGTCCGAAAGGTAATTTCTAATCCAACGAAGACGAGATTCATCGATATCAAATGCACGCATTTTCGATAAGAGAGAAAGAAAGGTACGTAAGTGCAATTGGCTGATAGTTAGAGGGTGAAGAAGATTCGCCTTTTTTAGGTACAGGCTGGACAAATGCTGCTTTCCATCCAGAGACCAGTAGAGTAGGACAGATGGAAAAGATTACGCAGTGGTTTTGCCAGCGTAGAAGAACACCTCTTCAGAACAATAGTAGGGCTTAATCGATTTTGATTAAACTTCGTAGTTCGTACCTTGAAATAATACTGCATATCAGGTTGCTGCGAAAGAACTCACATAACGGAAATTTGTTTTTGACGATTCTTGTGGAAATTGCCATATTGTTATAGGTTGGACCAATTTTGTTATAATTTGGCAATCTTGTGCTTTGCAGTAGTGCATACACTATTTCATTAAAAAAAATTATAAAAATCAATGTATTTATCACTTTTTACTTTTTTTTTTTTCACATTAGTGGATCATTAAAAAAACGTGCACCTTCAATGTTTAGCTACATTACCTATACCTGTTAATATAATTACAAGTGCAAGTTAGTGTGATCAAGTCTTGCTTTTTATTTTTTTTTCACGTCTGTACACTTTTTGCCTAAATATTTACTTTGCACAGTATTACATACACCTATACCTCACAAGTTTCTGCTAGACAGTTTAATTGTGTTAGCAACATTCTTAAAACAAATTCTTCCAAAGGGGGAAGACAATACACAATATCGCACAACACCTTCTTTGCGTTCTCATAAAGATTCTGAGTTATGATTTTTAGAATATTAGAAAATACTCCAGGCACACCCAATATTGTTGGCGGTTGAGTACGTTGAAACCCAAAAACTTCCTTTATTATGCCTTTCGTCGTCGAAACGTAACCAGGAGTAGAAAACATATACCTAGAGCATCCGCAAGTATTGCAAAAACGACGAAACATTTTGCAAATTGAATTTATGTGTACTTAAAACACCACCCTGCTGCAAAAAAGGATCTCTACTCTAGAGCTCTAAGGTATAAGAGTGTTGTAGAGGTATGAGGTGTAGCACAAAATGTAGAAATGTAGTACTAGTGGAACTGCATGGCAGTAAAGAAATAAAATTCCTGATTTTATTTAACATATTTAAATTAAAACGTGTTTCACGCTGGAGGACGTTGTTACGTGTTTTGTTGTCCTATGGAGTTGCACTTTAGTTGCATGCACCTTTACACAAGGACGTCCTTTTTATTTTTCTCTTCCTAACAGCTCTCAATATTTAAAAAGGATCTTCTGCAATGCATTCGTGCATTCACAAGAAGGATGATAAAACATTTTCGTTTCTTTTACATTTTAATTCCTTTTTAGTTAGTTTTTTTTTCTTGTAATTCCCGAATACATACTTGACAACCCTGTAGATCCTGAAAATAGATTTCCGTTAGTGGAGCAGAACTACAGGTTGTGGAGTTGGTTTTCTGTTTTCAGTTAGTTTCAAATCAGATACAGAGATGAAGATGAAATCCAACTCAGGGATGCAAATAATGATATCAAGCAAGTAGTAAAAAAGGACACGTTGAGTATTTTTAATTAATCCTTAAATGAAAGAAGACGATGAGAAGAAGCAATGCCATCAAACGGAAACTTGTTAAACTCCGTATTCGGACAAATTTTTAGAACTGTTCGACCTGGTTCTTTACAAAACGATTTATATCATTTTATTGAGGTAAATAATGGTTGGTTGTATGTAAAGGAAGTTTAAAACTCTTTTATTTTTTTCTCTCTAGAGTTTGAGGGATAAAGTGAAATCATTTGATTTCGTGTAACAACAAAATTTCGAAATTATAATCAAAATTAACACTACGATGATCGAGAAGTCCGTGAAAGTGGGTTTCGTCATGCCATCCGTCGGTCTGTGGGTCTGTGCGTCCACTGTAATTTAAGCTAGAGCCTTAAACGGTGACTGGATTTGCATGATATTTGGTACAAAGCATTTTTATGTGATTCCCTAGAGTGGAAATTCGGATTTTTGTTTTAGACCATCTAGAACGCGTAGCTGCCATACAAATATTTCGTTTTTTTTTTTACAAATTTTCTCAAAAACGGCCTTAACGATTTTGATTAGGATTTGTGCCTGTAATAACCAAGTAAGAAAACTGCGATTTAGCTTTTTGTTTAAAAATTCACATTATTTGAAAAATATGGTCTTAATTTTGGGTTATTCAAGTATATCTTTACCATGGTTTGACCAATTTTGTTATAATTTTGCAATCTGGTGCTACTTAACAGTTTAAACAATGTTGTATTTAAAAATTTTTAAAAACTTGAAAGGCAGTTTTTCTATGTTTGACTTGGTTATTACAGGTACGAAGTTTAATCCAGAGTGTTAAAGCCGTTTTCTAGAAAATATGATAAAACTAAAATGTTTGAATGGCAGCCTGTTCTGTATAGCTGAGCTAGAACAAAAATTCCACTCTAGAGATGGATCACATAAATATGCTCTGTACCAAATTTCATGCATATCAGTTCACCGATTTAGGCTCTAGCTTAATTACAGCGGACGCACAGACCAACGGACGGTATGAGGAAACCAACTTTTTCGGACTTCTCGATCATCGTTGTGTTAGTTTTCATTACAACCTCGAAATTTTTTTTCACACGAAACCAAAACTTGCCCTATAGAGCAAGTAAAAATCAATAGTTCAGAATACGACTAGTGCGGTGCTTGTTTTGCACCTGCAAGAAAATTGGGTTTTTCTCTCGAGCCGGTGCCGACATGTTGCCGTGGGTTCTACTAAAGGGTCTGCCAAGACTGGTTTTGATTAGCGTTTGTCTTTCGAAACTGCTTTGGGGAATTGTTGGCCCCATATGTGAGGAAGGACGATTCCGGAGACGGTACAATAATGAATTGTACGCAATCTACCTTGAAGCAGATATAGTGATAAAAATTAAGCTCGGTAGAATCCGGTGGGCAGGGCACTTAGATCGCATGAGCGAAGAGGAACCTGCTGGGAAAGTTATTTGTGGTACATTCTATGGTAGACGACAGCGTGGTAGACCATGCTTACGTTGGAGAGATGGCGTACAAGGACGCCCGGAGCCTTGGGGTGCGCAACTGGATGGCGGCGGCTCGAGACCGGGGTGCGTGGAGAGACTTGTTGAAGGAGGCCAGAACTGGACCCCGGTTGTCGAGCCGATGATGATGATGATGATGATGATGATGATGATGATGATGAGATAGCAAACTTCACTAAATTACAGTCTGAGATAGCACACCTCACTTAATTAGAGTCTGAGATATCAGACGTCATTAAATTACAGTGTGAGATAGAAAACTTCTCTAAATTACAGTCTGAGATAGCAAACGTCATTAAATTACAGTCTGAGATAGCAGACGTCATTAAATTACAGTCTGAGATAGAAAACTTCTATAAATTACAGTCTGAGATAGCAGATGTCAATCTTACTTCTTAAAACTTGGGCTTCCATTGTCTTTTCTGGAACCTACGCCCTTCAAAATGGAGACTCACCAAGTACTCAGGATTAGTACTAATTTCTACTGTGGCAGAGCTTGATTTTATGGTACTCATCCACGATCTCTTATATATATTTCGGTTTGAATCGAGTGTGAATTATAATTTCACAAACAAAAAGTAATATTTATATTTTCTCATACTTAAGATTGGCTCTTTTTAGAGTCATTCTTAGCGGTGATTCCGGATTGCTTTAAATGCAATTTAATAGAAGGCGGCGGTAAAGAAAAGGGTGTAATGCATCAGTACAGGCTTGAGTTTGGCTGGCCTTTTGCAATTTAATTTTCTCCATTTGAAATAAATCTCGTGACGACCATTTATGTCTTCTACAGGAGCTTGTGAAGGTAAGGACGCCATAAGTTTAAGTAAGAAATTCAAGAAGGCGGGAGAAACTTGGCTTCTTTAGTGGTGAAAAAAGAGCGGAAGGGAAAAAGTTTTCAAAATATGTTTCTTTGAAAGTAAAAACTATCATACAATATATTTTGTTTGGACTCTTAAAAATTTGTTTAAGCATTGGCAATTGATAGGAATAGATAAATAATAATTGAACAAAAATGGATCAACTAATATCTAAGCTCCAATTTTTAACCGAATTACATCCTTAGTTGATTAAAATAATGTTAATTGAATTATTCAACTTAAAATATTGAAGCAATACAAATTCGTCATAAAAAAAATCAATTAAACTTAAGTTAACTTAGCAACAGTTTAAAAATCACTATGAATGCACCCCCCCCCATAAAATTAAAAAAAAATAATAAAACCAAACACATCATAGAAAAGCCGTTCTATAATTAGTTACAATTTTTATTTCAAAGCATCTCTGGGCATCAACTCAATGTCATTTACGAAATAGAAGAATTTTAATATCGTTCAGAAAGAAAAATTCCATGAGAGAAAACTGTCGGTAGCACAAAAATTTCCCATTAACAAATACCATTCATCATTGTGCTCCTATTCCTCCAAGAAGTCTATTAAACACTCACCCTAACCCTATTTCGGGGGGTAGTTATAAGAAAAAAAAGAAGAATTTCGAAGGAAGAGCAATAGCAATCAAAGAAAAAGCTTTTGAAAGAATAAAAAGTTAAATACACAATACACATACATATGTTTGTGTGTATACAGTGAAGATTGAAAACCAAAAACATTAAAACACACAAAAAAAGAAAAAAAAAAACAAAATTGGAAGCAGAATCTGAAGAATAAGAAAACCTCTTGAGAGTGACAAAAGGAAACCTCACAGACAACAGCATCCAGTCCATCATTGACGAATGTGATTTAAAGTAGATCCTGCTTTTTCTATTGCTAATCACAAAAACACAACATTCAACCATAATAGGAAGTGAAAAATAGTGTGGAAGTATATACGGCAAAAAGGAGCCCGTCCTCATTGACTTAAAGAATACACGCTTCCGCAATTTATTTTTCCACAAGATTTGCCATCCAATCAACTTGTCTATTACAGGAATATTGAAGAATTTTTTCTTAGTTCTTTTAGCCTTTACACACTCCCCGATTTCATACAATTCCGCACTTAACTTTTTCTTAAGCTATCTGTGAAAGTGTGAACAAAAACGAGCCTTCGCCTTCGCCTTCGCCAATCCGAAGTCCAAAGTTAAATGAAAATGGACTTAAAAGAACTCAAGTGAACTGAAAAAAAAGCGGATTCTCCAAAGATTGTAGTAAGGGTTTTGTGATATTTGTCTCTGGTCCTTAAGTGCCAAACCAAACTAACAAATTCGAACGTTTCCTCTCCGTATTTCGCATTTGACCACCATCGACATCGTCGTCGTCGTCGTCGTCATCATCATCACCATTATCATGGGGTCTACTCTACAAGCCACAACTACTACTACTAACAACATCCAGATGAATGCCTCCGAAGGAATATCGTCCTTTTAACACGTCAATATCGAACAGAGTTCTTGAGATCCTTTTAACCAGAGCCCCGTTGACAGTGGAAGAAATGAGGCCAACCCCATTCTACTTCTAACTCCCAACTCAACTAAGCCACCCTCTTAAGTCTTTCATCAATTATTTATGGCTTTTGCGAGGAAAGAATGTGTGTATGTGTATGTGTGTGTGCACTTAAGGACTTTCTTTGAATTCTTCTCTTTTCTCATTGGCATTGCCTTCTTCGGCATCCACTTCACTTCATCGCCCTTCTTCAATTCAATAATGGCCCTTAATTTTTTTTTTTAATTCTTTCTTCATTTTTTGTTCGCAGGATTTTTGTAAATATGTACCTACAAGTATTTGTGTGTGGGTCGAATATTGGGAGGAATGTCGGAAGGTGGTTGAGCGAAGGAGTTAAATAATATTAATTAATAGAAGAAAGCTGTTGTTGATATAAGGACAACCACAACAAAGTGGACCGTTATGTTTGAATTAATTTTGTATTGAAATAGGAAACAGCAGTTAATCACTTCTTGTGTTTTACTTGTGATACATGAAAATATTAGATATATGTACATTATATATGTAGGTTGGGTTATTACCATAGTGTAAGTTTTGGATTCGTTTAAAATTCAACTCGATATTTTAATAAAACCTCACATTACAAGGTAGAGAACACGAAAAAAGTGGGTCCCGCAGTTCTGCCTACCTGTCTGTATATAACGGGTGTTTTTTAGAGGTATAGAACTTTAAGTTGCCAACACTGGGTACGTTCAGATGACGAAGGGACTTGAAGGCAAGGCAAGTTTCTCGTCTCTGATTGGCCAGCTGTCGCAAAATTTCCTTCCAATTAAGGCAACTTTTATTGGAAAGTGACTGGAAAGCTAGTCAAGAAATATCTCCCTTCATTTCAAGTCAAGTGCATTTATGTCAAAATATCAGCTGATTATATTTTGTCATTAAACAGCAAGCTGAACTTCATTGTTCAGTGACTTCTTTTTTCAACGTTTGTTTAATTGTTTTGGGTGGAGGAGTTCTTTATCAAAATAATAGAAAAGATTTAATTAAAAAATGCATCATAAGTAAGAAGTATTGAAAAAATATAAATTACATTTCGTAATTGACTTGTGTAAGGTGTTTTTCAAAAAAAAATATTATTATAAATACTATCTGCACTATCAATGGAAGGTAAAGGTTGGAAGTAAAGTTCCAATTTTGGCATTAATGACATCTCAAAAAAACAACTAGTTTCCTTTGTAAAATTTGCGTTCAATGAATGCACTTGACTACATATATGTAGTCCCTTGTGTCTGCTGAACGTACCCACTATTTTAACTGGCAGCCATTTTGTCAGCTGTCAAGAGATTTATTTTTAGTTTGGTTTGGCATTTCATTATGTACTGTTTGGTGTGCTTTATGGTTTTTGGAATAATTGGTCCGTACTTCTTTAAAAACGATGCTGGCCAGAACATTACAGTCAATGGTGACCGATATAGAGCCATGTTTACTGACTTTTTCCTTCATCAATTAAACAACCATGATGTCCAGGAGCTGTGGTTTCAACAAGACGGTGCGGCGCAACATCTCACACACCTCGTGCCACAATTGATTTATTGAAGAAAACGTTTGGTAACCGCATAGTTTCACGTTACGGACCCGTGAATTGGCCTCCAAGACCGTGCGATTTAACGCCACTTGACTATTTTCTGTGGAGATATATGAAGTCGCTAGTCTACGCTGATAAGCCCGAAACGATTGACCACTTGGAGGACAACATTCACTGCGTTATTGCCGATATACGGCCACAAATGTTGGAAAAAATCATCGAAAATTGGATCTCCAGATTAGGCTACGTCCGAGCCAGCGGTGGTGGCTGGTGGTCATATGCCAGAAATCATATTTAAATTATAATGCCAGAAGATAATCTTTTGACTTAAGTAAATTTCATGTCAATTTAAAAAATCATCTTTGTTTTATTCTATTTCAAAGTTCTATACCTCTAAAAAAAAACACCGTTTATAGCCACAGACAAAATGTTACTAAGAACTGCAGGGTTTTTCAACAGGGACGCTACAAAAGTAGAGCAACAGGGACAGCAAACGACGCCATATTTCTTGCCGCTCTTTTGATATTTCTCTTCAGTAAAGTTTGCCATTTCATGATGGAAAGATATACGAGCCAACAACGAGTCGAAATTATTAAAATTTACTACCGAAATTCGGAGTCAGTGGCCTCAACGTTAAGAGCGCTACGTCCAATTTATGGTCGTCATAATCGTCCTAGAATCCACAGGCACAGTACAAAATATTCCCGTGCCAGTGAGACAAAGAAGTGCCCGTAGTGTCGAGAATATTGCTGCCGCTGAGGATTCAGTTACAGAAAGCCCAAATGTGTCTCTCACACGTCGTTCTCAAGCGTTGGGCATCTTTGTGAATGGCGAATTTTGCGAAAAGATCTTGGCCTACATCCTTACAAGATTAAATTAACGCAAAAACTGAAGCCGCTTGACCACCAGAAGCGTCGTAAGTTCGTGAATTGGGCTGAGCAACAACTTGAAAATGATTCGGATTTTCATCGAAAAATCATCTTCAGCGATGAGGCTCATTTCTGGCTGAATGGCTTCGTCAATAAACAAAATATGCGGTATTGGTCAGGCAGCAATCCACACGTACTCCATGAGTCATCATTGCATCCCGAAAAAATTACGGTTTGGTGTGGTTTATGGGCCGGCGGCGCGGCGTCATTGGGCCGTACTTCTTCCGTGATGATCAAGACCGGCACGTTACTGTGAATGGGGATCGCTACCGTTCAATAATAACCGAATAATGTTGGCCCCAATTGGATGATATGCACTTGGAGGACATGTGGTTCCAACAGGACGGCGCCACAAGCCACACAGCCAATGTCACAATCAATTTATTTTAAACCAAGTTTGGAGAACGTGTTATCTCACGAAATGGTCCAGTCGCTTGGCCGCCTCGGTGGTGCGATTTGACGCCGTTAGACTATTTACTGTGGGGCTACGTCAAGTCTATGGTCTATGGCAATAAGCCAGCGACGATTGATGAACTTCGTACGAATATGGAACGTGAAATTGCAGCAGTATCGGCCGATTTATGCTTGAAAACCGTCGAAAATTGGGTTCAGCGTCAGGACTTCTGCAAGCGTGCCCGTGGTGGCCATGCAAAAGAAATTGAGTTTCATACATAATGGCATCAAACGTACTTTCACACGAACAGAGAATTTTATTGATATCTGAAACCGTTTTTGTTTTATTTCAAAAAAACTTTTTTAGCGCTCTTATTGAAAAACCCGATATAACTAATCTAAGCTTACACTAGTTTACAAACTTTTATTTATTATTTTTCCTTTTGGAATCGGAATCGCGTATTACATAGTTATGTAAGTCTTCTTTTGCTGAAATCTAATAAAGCTGCTGACGGCCTTGCTGCTGGAGACAATCGGAACTGCACCAACTACATAGGAAACTGAATCAGCCTTCTTAACATGTGAACGCCTAAGACCTCACCGACACCTTTGAATTCAAAATTGTATTCAGGCTAGGTGAAGCACGCAACTTCTTTAACATTGTTCTTGAAATAATAGTGCAAACCTCTGACTTCTACACTAGAAGAACAATCTTTAAAAAGTCTGTCCAATTACTTGCATATACGCCGAGGATTTTGACTTAATTAGAAAAATAAAGCGTGATGTCAGTAGCTCTGCTATCAAAACAGACAACGATACCAACGCTGATATCAAACGAAGAATAACTCTTGCCAATCGCTGCTTCTTCAGCCTAAAAAAGCAATTGAGTAGCAAAGCCCTCTCTTGAACATTACTATATAGAGAAGCTTGTCATCTAGGTCCCTGGAGAGACATGGACCTTTGTCAAGGGTGGATGAGGGTCACCATTGTTTGGTAAATTTTAGATGTTTGTTATTTGACCAAGAGTTTTTTTTCGAGAATTAACGTTTTGTCGTTTCATTATTTCGCGAAATATCGCCAAGCCGTTGTATTATTTCGCTGATAGATCATTCCGCCGTTTAGTAGCTTTGATCGTTTGACCATTTTCTAGTATCCTTTTTTTAGATTTACGGTTCGTCTTCGTATCTAATATTCACGCGAAATTTTAAGGCAAGTTATTTTGGAAGCCAACAATTGCAAAACAATTGAATGCAAAATAAAAAAAGCAAAACAATAACAAAATGCCAAGCATCGACTTAGGTGGTTGAGTTATTAAGGGGCAATTGACACCAAAGCTACCCCGAATAGCACAGAATTCGATTTATAACTAGAATTTGGTTATATTTGTGTTTTGTTGAAGTAATCTGCAACATTATTTATTGCAACTCAGTTTCTCAATTGTTCATCGAAAAACAGTGGTAACTTTGTGAATTAAAATGCTACAAATCGGTTTCGTAAAAGTTTGAACTTGTTCCCGAAAAACTGGAGTTGTTCTTAAAGGGTTATAAGCAAGTCCAACACTTAAAAGTTGATAAAAAGTTTTCATCTATTGAATTTCTGTTTCGTTATCTTCTAACTTAAATGTTAAAATAACTTTCTTGTGACAATCTGTAAAATCATTTGGGTAACTTTAATATAATTTATAATTAAGAAGGGGGAAACAACTAACAAAATCATTTTTGGAACGTTTTTCCTCTTTAAATGTTTATTTTAATAGAATTTCAATGAACAAGTTTACAATTATATATATAACAATAAGTCAATCGTAGTTGTCTATTCACAATACAAAAAAAATGTATGTAATGAAATACATCATTCCTTGAATAGCGAATGGTTTTTTTTTTCAAAAAAGTATGCATAAATCTCCACCATTGTTTTTTTAATTACATTTCAAACTTCTTGTTACTATTAACAACATCAAAACAAAAATGAAACTCTAAATGTGTTTTGTTATGTTGTCGTTTCGTTATATTTGGCATAACAAGAAAGCAACGAACAACATGTTTGAATACACATAAATGAAACTAAGTTGAAACATAAGTCCTTGTTAAAACTTTGTTTTATTTTGGTTTCTTTTTTGTAAACATGGAACAAAGATTGCAACGACATTAAAACAAATAGGTAACAAAAGTACTAGAATTGAAAAAAAAAACATTTGGTTTGTATTTGACACAAACCTTCAACATTTCTTAAGATTCATGTGATGTTGTAGTTGAGTAGAGATGTTCTATAAATGTTAATCGTATATTTTTATTTACTTTATTTAAATCAACCATGAAAAGTAAACAAACAAAAATTATTGCTTATATTTACATGAAGCGAGTTACTATACATGGCAGAGTTGCCGCTGGATTAAAAAATTGTCACAATTCAGATTAAACAAATTGTAGATTTTAAGATGACCATAATACACATAACTAAAAATACAAAAATTATATTGCATGTCTTGTCATATGAACACATTTTTACGTTTCATAAATATTTCGTTCCAAATGTCAACAGGCTGCCTAGAAATCGAGATTTAATGAAGCATTAAGAAAAGTTCAACAAAATTTATTATCGTAGCCATCCTTGGATGGAATTCGCTTTGGGCATCTTGAAATATAGAAGACAAACCAAATTTAGACGTTTCATGAATATTTCGTTGTAAATGTCAACAGGCTGGCTAGAAATCGAGTTTTTATGAAGGATTAAGAAAAGGGCACATAAATTGATGTTTTTGGGTTTCTTTTTAATCTATCTTTATATTATAAATTTAATTTCTAGAATTTGACATTTCATGGGGTTTCGAAAAAAGAGAAAATTGATATTTTGACATTTAACGTTATTTCTGATACAAAATTTTTGTTTCAAAAATAAAAAACAAAAAGTGAAGTGCAACTGTGGTAAGCATAGACCAAAGTAAAATGCAAGTTGTTGCTTAATTTTTTTCCCGCCTGGAAAAAATTATGGTTTTTTTAACATTAGAATTCTAGTTTCAGTAACGGAGATTCGAAAATATGATTTAGAAGAATATTTCTTTGTTTTATAAACAGTGTAATTGGTTAAAATGAGAATTTAATTGAATTAAGTTTCTTCTTTATTGTATCTTTGGTTTAATAACATGTAAGTTTTAATTTTAAGAGACAATGTTTTATTGATATTTCCTGCAACAAGCGCCATATTGTTTACAATCTAATGACTTTTTATTAGAATTTGATCTTATATGCGAAATTTTTAAACTAATTTTTCCAGTTAGTATCACGTTTTCCATAGTAAATTTCAATGGAAACGGCTGAAAGTTTCGTTTAAAAATGTAAATTATAAATACTTTTGCAACTTGAATGCCTAAATACAAACATGATTATTTTTGTATTTTTCAAATTTCCGACCAATTTTAATTTTGTAGGTGGCCCGAGAATTTTCTGAAAGTAAAAGTTCAATCTTAATGATAAAAATGGGGTTTGTATTAGATTTTCCGTTCATAAATAACTGAAAATCGCATTTTTAATCACAATATTAGACGTTTTGACTTTATTCAATACTTTGAAGTTTATCTTTTTTATAACATCTCAAAGGTATTATACATTTAAAAAGAATTTGAGCAATAACTTAACAGAGACTTTTATAATGTTTTCGGAAACATTATTTCTCATTATATTATAACAAAATAGAACAGAAAAAGTTAAAGTAATAGTAATAGCAACTTCGATGAAACTTTATTCAAGTTATTGTAATTTGTTTTAAACACAAAGTATTCTTGCATAAACATTTTTGCAATATTAGTAAACTCATCGTAGAGTTCAATCAAAGTTGCACAATTGTAAGATTAAGTTACATTTAACATTTTTTAGTTCAAATAACACTTATAAAACTAAGAAACGACAAAATTTATCTTCTATAGAACCCAATTACCATAAGTTCGTTGCAAATAAGAGGAGAAATGCGGCTATTTGGGTTACACAACTGTACCAGAATATGTTTCTGAAATAAATGGACAACAACTTGATTGTTTTACTGGAGTTATATCTACCAAATGAAAACCCGCCTGTGCTATTCGGACAGCCCGAATAGTCTTTGAATCCAATTCTGAGGGATGGCGCCGGCGGCGGCTGCGTGGCGCAGTATGTTAACATATGAATAAAATATACATACGCGGAGTAGTGAAAAGATTGTGTAAAATTAAAAGTGAAAAATTCATAATAAGGTATACATTATATTTAGATTAGATTAGTTTAAAAAGAATGGGTTTGTTGTGTCGTATTCACCAAAAAATTTTGGGTGAAGTGGTTTTGCTGGAACACTTGAGACCTGAATCACAGGTTGAATATTTGTTTCCGATTGCAACAAGGAATCTTCAACAAATTTTTAAATTCTAGTTGAGGAATTTGGGTTTGGTTAGCAATTTTTTTGCAAATAGAATGTTTCTTTCATGCATTTATGAACGCTGCAACTAGTGGATTTTATAAAACCAGTTCCATTTCATTCCCTAAATTTAAATGCGAAAGTTGCTTCTACCGTTTTAAAATAAATCAGCGTTATGTTGTACTCACAATGTTTGGGATTATTTTTGTCTACATTAGCATACACATTTGTGCTTTCAACAACAAAATTGATTATGTCACTGTCAATAAATAATTCCAACATTTGCAGAGAATTGAAAATACCTGTAAGAAAATTTTATAGGATGATGATGCGTTGTTTCAATCTTTTGGTAGAACGTCGACTTCCGGTTCGTGGTATTTTTTCCGAGGCTTTTGGGAATTTAAAACATTAAATAATTTTCTTTCCAGCTCAATGTCACCAGCTAATTCATTTGGGAATATGTTTCCATCTTCCAAAAGCTGCAATCGTCAATTTCCTCATTATCAATCACAACCTCATTTGATGGAGGCAAAATTATATCATTTATTTCATCTTTTTCATCAGGACTCGGATCTTATCAATAACTCTTGGAGTTCTCTAGCAGATAAAAACTTTTTGCGATACATAATGTTGATTCCTGCTTTGAAGACAGAAATATTTTTTAAGATACTACTTTACTCCACAACTCACAGCTTATAAATAAAAAATAAACCGAATGCAAAAAAAAAAATAAAGAGTCCGCCAAATAACTTTTTTTTTTTTGAAAATGGCGCAAAACATCGAGTGTAGCTTCGGCTGTGTGGCACGAAGCGCCGCCGTCCTGTTGAAACCAAATGTTGCCAATATCCTCCTCTTCAATTTTTGTGAACGAACATTCGTTCAACATGGCCCGATAACGATCGCCATTGACTGTAACGGCCACTCCCTGCTCATTTTCGAAAAATGGCCCAATTATTCCTCTAGACGGAAATCCGCACCAAACAGTGACTCGTTTTGGGTGTATCGGCTTTTCAATGTATGCGTGCGGGTTTTCTGTGCACCAAATGCGACAATTTTGCTTGTTTACTACCCGCCAATATCAAAATGAGCTTCATCTGAAAAGATGATTTCTTTTTTAGCAAAATCGGCATCTTCTCTAAGTCGATCGCAGGCCCACTCACTTGGTCTTATTTGCGTTGATCCCTAAGCCAGCCACTTCTCCATTTTGTTGCAGCGAATGACATTTTTGATTTAAACCAGCCGTGTTGTTTGCCATGAGACATACATCGTCTTCGTCAGCATAATCTATGTGGCTTAGTTTGTCAAACAAACTCCATTAGATGCCATGTCTTTCAGTTCCACCCACCGTGGCAGTCATCACATCGTCAATTGCCAGCAAAAACAGAATTGGTGACAAGACATCTCCTTGTCGCACTCCGTGATGCACTTCAAAGGAGTCAGAAAGCTGCCCATTGTGCAAAACGCAACACCTTGCGTTGTTGATTCGTTAATAACTGCGACAATTTTCTCAGGGATACCTACCGCAATGAGCGATCTCCAGATGCATTCGGGAATAACCCGGTCAAATGCCTTTTCAAAATATACAAACATGAATTACAGCCGTGATTGATACTCAGATGATTGTTCAAGTATGATTCGCAAGGTGTTGATATGGTCGATGAACGATCGACCACTGCGAAATCCTCCTTGGTGCCTCTTAAGGGTAGACTCGATCCTGGACTTTATCCTTTCGAGAATAATAGTTGCCATTAATTTTGGAAAAACGGACAGAACGGTGATACCGCGCCAGTTATTGCAGTTTATAAATTGCGTCAAAATTATTTTAGAATGTAATTTGAACCTTATTTACCTGTAGTTGACATTATTTTAAAAAAATTATAAGATTTTTCAAAAGTTACAAAATGCTACCCCAACATTTTCAAAATTATGTATTTTCAAGGTGCTACAAAAATACGAAAAATATTTTTTTATAAAAAAATCCAAAAACATTTCGATTAAATATTTCAATGAATTCTTAAAATCACTATTTAGTTCATTTTAATTTATCATTAGTTAAGTTCCAGACTCCCTCAGATATGAAGTTGCGTTTCCACAGCGTTAGCCGGAAATGGGTTAAGAGCTGGGTTGGGAATTTTTGAATTAAAAAACACAAGGTCATAAGCTAGCAGCTGATTTATGAATTAAAAAAATTTAATTCATACGCTAGTAAGTGACTTGTGAATTTAAGGTTTAAAATTCATTAGCTAATATTTAAATTTTATAAATACTGGTTGTTATTTTTAATTCACTAACCTGCTAATGAATTAAATATTTTTCAATTCATAAGTCACTTACAAGCTTATGAATTGATGTTTTTTTAATTCATAAGCGAGCCACTAGTTTGTGAATTAAAGGCAAGCTTAAGCTAAGAAGTGATTTAAGCTATTGCAACCCTGTGTTAAGACCGCGACTCAGGTACCGCAAGAAGAACCTCAAACAACTTGGCTTGTGAAACTGGAGACAGCTAACAATGGACCGAGTTGGCTCAAAGAAGCTTGTTGGTTGAGGCCCTGGTCCATTTAGGACCGTTTCGCTACGTCAAGCAGTGATTTCTCGAATATACATAGGTAGTTTCTTTGTCTTTTCAGCGACCCTTGTCTTGTCTAAAGAAAATAATTTTAAGTTGCAAAATAAACATTTTCACCCCTGCCCTGATTTCCGTTCCGTTCCGTTCCGAAAACGAAATTTATTTCCACACGGATTCAAAAAATGTGTTTTGAATTTCACGTTAGCCAGTATTCGAACCTATTTTTTTGGAATCAGTTAAAACTACATTATAAACGTCAAATTCGTTGCAGTAAAATTACGTAAATTAAAAAAAAACACAGATTATAAGTAGTTCCGTGCCTTTTTGGCTGAACAACATTTTTTTCAATTATTTTTTAAATTCTATTTCGGACATGAAAAATGTTTTCAATCAAAGCACACTCATTCCAAAAGTATTGAAATCGAAAAATAACACCCCTGTTCTGATTTCCGATGCGAAACAAATCCGTAAACGGAAATGGTTTCCGCACGGATTCAAAAAAAATTGTTCTGAATTTCACTTTCACGTTAGCCAGTAAACCAAATTCGAAAGGTCAAATTTGTTGAAGAAAATTACATAAATTACAAAAAAAAAGAATATACGTGTGTAGTAGCGTGCTCTTTTAGCTGAAACGTAAGTTGAGCAGTTTTAAATGTTGAAAGAATATTATTCATTAATACCTATATGTATACATGTCCCCCTACCGTTATAGCAATAAAGAAGATGGATTTAACAATGGTGCTTCACTCAATTGAAGAAGAAGATGCTAGCAATCGCCATACTCAGCTTCTATCGACAAGAAGATACCGCAGGAAATTGAGAGACCATTTCAACATCATGGAAATTGAGGAACGCATGAAAGTGACCTCATTTACTTTCACATAATCACCCCTGTTTGATTTCCGATCGGTTTTAAAATCCTTTCAATACTTGCGGGAAAAGTGTGCTTTGATTTTCGATCGGATTAAAAATATTTGAAATTTGGAAATTCATTTGAGTTTTCTTGTCCGAAATTAATAGAAAAAAATTTTAAATGTTTATTTTGTTGATAATCGTATATTATTAGATTTGTTTTTGTGATTTGTGTAAATTTTTTCAACAAATTTGATGTTTCGAATTGTGTTTTTATTGATTTCGAAAGAAAAAAAGGTTTGAATACTAGCTAACGTGAAAGTGAAAATCCGAACACCTTTTTTAAATCCGAGCGGATCTCAATTCCGTTTAGGGATTTTATTCGGAACGGAAATCATAACAGGGGTGAATATGTATACATAAATAAGAATCTTTTGTTTGTTTTTAGGTTCATTGTACATTTTAGGCTCAATAAACGTTTTTTTATATGTTCAATGAATTCAAAGATTTTTGGTCACAAGGGTTAAAAAATTATTTTCCACAAATTATAAGATTGGCGGCATGTCTTCGGTTTTTTTGCAGAGGGTGGATATCAGCGTGGTGTTGGAAATGATCTCAACATTGCACTGGGGAGATCTACTTTCTGCAAAATTCTTAAGGAATTCCTTAATATTACGGAAGAACATTTGTGTTTCAAATGAATTAAATTGGAAACTGCCGAAGAAAACATTCAAAGGACGAAAAGATCATTTTTTTGAAAAAAAAAAAAATGGGATTTCCTGGGGTTATAGGATGTGTAGACGGTACCCATATAAAGATAGTAAAACCTATCGAAGATGAGCATTTATTTTATAACAGAAAAGGATTTTTCAGCCTTAACACGATGTTCGGAAGTAAATTACTGAAATTTTAATACAAACATACGAGTATATATTATATAAATATATGTTACATATCTTGTAATTCAATAGATTTGTAACGATAAAATGCAAATAATTGTAGTAGATGCATCACATCCAGGGTCTTGGGTGGTTTTGATAAGATATTAAACATTTCGTGGATATTAGTATCAATATTGTTAAGTATTCCTTTGCTCAAGATATTTTTTTTAAAAATCTCGTTTTATCCGATAGTGAGCTCCTTGTTGCCCTGTGCTCTTTTTAAAAATATGTATAAGTTCCTTATGGTCCTCATGTATTTTTTTGATTGCCCGACATGATCTTTTTAAGTTTGCTGCAACCTCGATATTTGTTTTTTTCGATTTTATCAAGCTTGTTCATCTTTTCTCGATGAAACTTTTTTTCATCGACATTTGCATTTTTATTAAGTGCTGTGTGTTGATAACATTACTCTTCGTGGATGAATGCAAAATATTAGTTGAGCGTTTCTTTTTATTTTGATTTAATGGATTTGATATTCCAGAGTCTTCTTTATTTAAGGAATTTTTAGTCTCATTATTATCACGAATAGTGCTTTTTTTCTCATAAATGCTTTCATTTTCATAGTTGAGCTCAATAAATTCACAAAAATCATCTTCACTACTGTTAAGTGTATTGCATGCTGGAGAATTCAGAACCCTTTCCAAATGGCTGGTTCTCTGGAATCTCTGAACACAGTTTGTGTGGTTCAGTAAATAAAGGCTCAAACTTTTTGGCACCTTCGATTCCATCGATTGTTTTAGGCATGCCAGTTATTTGAATAACTGTCTCTTCTAAAGAGGAAATTGGCAATTGACCATTCGTCCACCTCCAGTGGCACCGATTTCATTTTTATTATGTTGCAACTTTTTTTTTAAATGCATTTTGTAATCTGACCAAACCTGTGAATACATAAATCAATTAAGCATTTTGATATTTCAATATTTGTAAGTTACTTACTTTCTTCCATCCACCAACGCCTCGGCATGGTGGGCCTAAGCTGTTCAAATCGATGACTATATTTCTGCATAAAACTTCTATATCTGAACACCTATTTGGGGTTTTTACAAATCCTTTGGCAAGATGTGGGTATTTGACCATGAAATCGATGAGTGCTTCAAACTGCGAATTTGTAGTGTGTTTTCCCCTATTTATACAAACATTTGTTCATATGTTCATCGACCAAATTAGTTTTTATTCCATAAATTACAAAATATACTTACATTTCAAAATTTTGCACAATTCCAATCGTGACATAAAATGAAAAGAATTTGAGTTGTCAAGTATTTTTACTCCGATCGAAAATCAAACCGCAAGTATTGAAAACGAAAAGTATTTAGCGTTATTATATTCGAGGAACCACTTGAGCCCAAACAAAAGACGACACTCAAGTTCTAAAAATAAACAAAACACAAGGGAAAAACACCAAGAAGACGACGCTCAAGAACAAAGGAAAATTACCAGAAATACGGCGGCGTCCAAAATGGCCGATAAGCGTCACCAGATAATCGCACTTGAAATCCCACCAGATACGATGCCAAGATGATATCTGGATAAAAGAACGCACTTCACTTCAGGTTGGGGGTGTCCATAGAAAAAATGTATCGATGTTTTATTCGATATATTGTATCGGAACGTTATATCGATGTTTAACGATACATCGAATTAAAACATCGATGTTTTCCGATATATCGGAAAATATATAAATATTTGCTTGGATTCTGTTTCGTTGCTGGTTCAACACTTGTGAAGCTTTTGAAAAAAGTCTTCCAGGTGGGACTGAGCTCGAGTTGGATTTTGAAGAAAGGGTTAGCAAGATTTCGACTCAACTTTACTATGTGAGCGCGATCGAATAAAACGAAACTCATTTCCACTCTTAGGTACACAAAAAAGTTAATGAAACGTAGTTCAAATTTTTATTCGATACATCGTCATATATTCGAAATATCGGTTTTTTCGATACAACGAATAATAAAACATCGATGTGCAACCCTACTTTTCAAGTCACGCCACCAGCACAATAAGGTCGAACTCTCCCTCGATTGCTAAGTATTCACATTAATAAAGTATTTTAAATCCTTTTAAAAAAAACGGTTTTTAATTTAATAAAACTTATTTCTAGCCGATTTGTGTCTATCGATATCTTTCAGCACCCTATATACTCTGGAAGTTTTTCCGATCTTAAGTACAGGAAGTAGCCATTACTTTTCCTGCCAGTTTCAAATTGACAACAACTGACCCAAAAACAAATTCTAATTAAATTTTCAAAAGCAAAAGAAGTACTGATGCAGATTTTCAATATATTTATCAAAAATATCGATAATAATGCAGAGAAACACAACTCTCCATATGCAATGCAACGTAGGCACTTATAGCAATTCAAACTTTCTTCAAGTGGTTCTGTCCCTCTTGAAATATTCTCCAATTTTTCAAACTTAATATTTCGTTTCTTCATTCGTATATTGTGTAGTTGTTAGTATAAGTAATCGATAGAAATGTAAGGACTTCTGCAATACCTATACCTATTCAGAAACATCTACTTTCCCAAAAGAATACTTCTTTCATTTCTGCAGTTTTATCAGACTTCAAAACCCGGCTGGCATATTTAACACTACATGACCAATGCCACAACTGTTTCCTTTTTATAATAGGAAAAAGCATCAAGAAAGGAGGAAAGACGTCCGGATAATAATCTATGCCAAATTGGGGTAATATTGTGAGAAAATTTATTTTTATTGGCAGCTTGTTTGCTAGATCTCATTAGAGAGGTTTTTTTTTTTTGTTTAATCCCCAGCAACCCACAGCCATCGATTCTCGTTAACCCGGTCAGGGTCAAATTTATTCACAAAAAAAATTAAAACAACCGATACCAATCCGTAAGATAAATGTAAATAAAAATGAATGTCGACTACAACCATTTCATTAAGACCCAGCTTCATCAGCCAAGGAAGAGACAAATACAAAACAATGTAAGGAAGAGCTTTAAAGAAATCCCACAGGAATTGTCTGTAATAAATCTGAAACGCTAATTTGATCACGTTTTTTTATTACTCGCACCCGCCCGACCAAAAGCGAAGCGATGGCAGATTTTCAGATAGAATTTGTGTATATATACTAAATGGTTTAAATGAAAAATTATTGGATCTTCTGGAGGAAAGAGGCTGATGGAAGCATACTGCTGGCAAAGGATTCAATTGGCTCAATGGAACCAGTGGGACGTCTTGCTTTAATGTTTTTGTATATATACACACATATCTTGTTAAAATCTACATTTCAATAGATACGGTTTGAGGACGTAGACGGTAACGACTGAGGAGAGGATGAGGAGGAAGGAGACAGAGAACGGACGATACGTGCCAAAGTAATCATAGTCTCGTAGATTCTGATTCTAGACCTTTGGTTTATTTTGGCAGAAGAGAGAAAGGACATAAAATATTGTTCCAAAAGTAGACCTCAGATGCACACAAGATTCAATGTGTGCTTTTATAGTAATTCAACTGGGAAGAATACAATGTGCTGGGCTTTGGGATTTGTCGTCAGTTTCAGTTGGTTAAGAGGATAGTCAAGTACCTACGTACATTATGTTGGTATTATTCGCCCAATATGCGTTACATATGAGAGAGCGAGGCTTTGCAGATTTGATGTAGGACTGGCTTCGAATGGATTATTGTGTGTGTCTTGAAGTTGGGATATTTATGCCTGGTATAAGCGCATGAAATATAAAGAGATTAAAAGTGATTCACATTCTCATCGGAGTTGTGTCTTTTTATTGGATTAAAAGTGTCAAGTATGCAAGAGTAGAACAATGAATATTTTAACTGCATTATAAACAAAAACTTCACATGGGTAGCTCGGTTTGGAGTAGTACATATTTAACTAGTAGAACCGTGCTTGCGTTGCTTCGCTTAGATTTACCAATTGACATAAATCTCATTTCGAAATTAAAATTTGATGACTTGCTCACGTTATTCAATGATATATTCTTCCATTGTGAATTGCCAATGCCGTATAGTACTAAACATATTCCACTACACCATGTTGTTTTAACAAAATGGCCGCTATAATCTTACAAATATCGAGCGTAAAACCCTTTATGTAGGTACTTTATGTGGAAACTCAAAAATAATTTTCAATTTTCCCGCACTGCCTTTGAACTTATTTATAATTTTCTAAGTAACCGTTTATTCTTTGCGAAAACAGAATATGGAACTTCTACTCCATACCTTGTCAATACAGGTGTCCCACAAGGATCTGTTTTAGGTCCTCTTCTTTTCTGCGTCTTCATAAATGATCTCCCTGATTTCATTGTTAATTGTAATGTATACATATTTATGCAGATGATGTAACTACATATCTGTCCTGGAAACCTAGTATGTTAGAAGAATTTGTAGTTCGAGTAAATGAAGATCTGTTACGTATCCAGGGGTGGGCTGACTGTAAAAAAAATTAAATTAAATCTGCTAAAATCGTTTGGTATGGTCTACTCAATTATATAGAGAAATATCCTTATGTGATGTTCAATCCCTTGATTTGATTTGAGCAAATTAAATATCGTGGCATAAAACTTTGATACTGTGAATGTGTTTGGATGATTATTACGATTTTAGATCTGTTCTGAAACTCCATGATATAATTCATAATGATTGCCCTGAATATTTGTATGAATATCTTAGTTTCCTCCAATTACCTAGAGACCTTAAGCTTGTACTACCACGATTTATTGATGTTGTAGGAGAGCGATCTTAGTTTGTCAACGGAATAATCTCCCAACACCAATTGCAAAGAATGAATAGTCGGGGATGAGTTGTCTTGGGACCAGTTGTCTTGGGATGGGCTGGGATGACACCGCAAAGAACCATCTCCTCGCCGGAATTTCGAAATGTATGTCTACCGCCTTCCCTCAATTTATTGGACAATAAATACTTAATTTTTGCAAAGAAAAAAAACTTATCTAAGCCAAGAGAAAGAGATTCATGTTCAGGACTGTTGTAATGAAAACTCATAAAAGGAAACATACAGGAGAAGTTTACAGCTCTATCTGAACAGATTTTCAATGCTAACGAGGTTAATGTGAACATTATCAACCTTCTTACGTCTGATTAATAAGTACTTTGATGATGGCATAAATCAAAAGTCTTTTTCTTTGTCAGAGGGAAAGGGCATCCTCTGGCTCTAGCCTTATCTGTTCGGCAAACAACCAACAAGCACACCTTGAATGGTTGAAATGTGCTACTGTTACTTGTTGGTAAGGTAAGGTTCTACTTCTACATGAGTTGTTGCACCACCAAATTTACTAAACATTTATCAAAAGTTGAAACTTCCAGACAATTGTCAACAAATGTGGCAGCTACAAATCTTGTGAAACTACAAATATTTGGGAATAGATACAAAATTACAAATGGATACAAAATACCACAGATTATAAATATTTACTATAAAAACTCAATTTTACGTCGGTAGCCCTGATGGTTCTGATGTACACTTCTAATCAACTTTGATACTAAATAACGAGCGTGTGTATAGGAACTCGAAGTCTGATTGTTCAAAGGAAATTCAAAATAGAAAATGTCTGTTTTCTAGCATTTAATTGAAAAAGAACCAACAATGGTTTGTACATGTGGTGCAGGTATACAATTGGGTTGGTTCATTAAGGATAAAGAATGCTTTGAAGTTACAATAATAATTACCTTTTACTTACAAATTTTGATTTAGTTAAACGAAGAGAATGATTAGAAGTTTAAATGGTTGGAAAAAAAAAATTCAGAATGACAGTTCCGACTGTTCAAAATCTCGGATACTTAAATCCAGAATTTTAAAATTGAATTCTCGAAAACTTCTGTAAGATAACGGCTTTATCCAAAATTCTTAGTGGAATTATGTCTTAAGTATCACTGTTAGTTATCCGGAGAAGAGGAAAACGAAAACAATAGAAATGCAATGTTTTTGTTTTTGTTTTAGTGGACTGTAATGAATTAAATTCAAATGAAAGTTTTTTTGCGACCTTTAGTCCAAATGCGTTTCGCCCTGGCACGACAGTTGGGCTCATCAGTTAGATGTAGAGCTGTGTAAATCGTTCATTTCAAATGATCGAATCGTTCAAGAATCGATTACTAAAATGATTCGATCATTTTAATCAATCGATCATTCTATCATTTTCATTCCACTCAATTCATTATTTCATACTGTTCCGATTCGATTTTTGAGGTGTTAACATCTATATGTCGGCGGTAAAGTGAAATAAAAACGTGGACTTTCCTCTGTTCGACGTTACGATGTACAAATTTACGTTGCGCGTATTCTCAACAACTGTCAAATTAAAAGTGTTCTAAAGGACCTAGAGAACTGGCGTGACTTCAGGTAATTTCCACCTCCTAAATTGACGTACTCCGTTTTTCGATCCGCCGTAATAAAAATTTTAGTATATTTTGACACTTGTCAAACTAAGTGTTCTAGTAGTCCCAGAACGTCGGCAGTGAGACTTGGGTTATATCCACCTCCTAAATCGATTGGCGTACTCCGTTTTTCGATCCGCCGTACCAAAAATGTTAAAATATTTTGTCACCTGTCAAAATAAGACAATTTTTTTATTTCGGTATCGATGAAATTGAATCTCCGAAGCATTGACTTATTATAAATATATGGACTGCTAGTTGGTTGTCAATTCCATACAAAACCTGCGGAGATGACGGTTCCAGTTCTCAAAGCGAAATCAGCGACAAATTCGGGCCTACCGACAATAATAAATACTATGTTTAGCGCCATCTGTTGCATACTTCGTCTTAGAAAGAAATTCATAGAAGGTAAGGCCATCTATTGTCATATTAAGTCACCAATCGGCGTAGTGTCGGGGGAGCACTGAAAAAAATCCTTTTTTGATTTATTTTATAAAACCTTTGATTTTAGAGGCATAAACGAAATAAAAGATTTTTCAATGAAATTTATTTTCTCCATTTCAAGAGATGTAGTGAAGGAAGATATTTTTAAAACATTATTTCAAAGAAAAATTCGTATAATCGTATTTATAAACGCGGTCTTACTTAAGACGGCCGTCCAAGTTATAAAAAACATTTTTAATGTCTGAAGTTTTCTAACTTCTTACCTACCTTAAGACAACGGAATCTATTGCCTAAACCTGTAATATTGCAATATTTTTTGTATATATCAACTAAAGTATTTTCCGACTATTTCGAAATAATTAAAAACTGTCTAACTAATCAAAAATCTAATAAATACGACTCGCCCACTAGGCAACTTCCGAGCAACTTTTTAGATATCTTATTTTTCTTGAAAACGTTCGTATTTTTTTAATTATAACTTATTCATGGGGGTTCATTCCTTTATTTTAAAATACAGATTTTTGTGCATTTCAGTTCAAAGTTCTGTCAAAGTTCATAAAAAAACAATAAAATTGTACAAAAATGCCCAAAAATTTGGAGTAAAGGAACGAACCTTACTTTTAATTTATCAGTAAAATTTATCTTAACCGAAATTGTAGAGGATTAGAATTCCCTATAAAAACGCGCTTAAACTGTGTTCTTAAAACTACTAGGCGTTTTTTTTTTATGTGGATTTGTCGAAAAAACAACATCGGAACTAATTGTTTTACACGTAAATACAACAACAACTTAAATCTATATGGACTTAGCTAAGTCCAGATAATTATCGGGACTTACGTACTGTAAGTAAGAAGTCCCGATGTCGTTTTTTCGACAAATCCATATGGACTTGCAAAAAACACGCCTACTAAATATATTCAATATTCTTAGCAAAAAGTGTAAAGCAAAATACTACCTCTACTCATTTATTTTTCAAATCTGCCAGTTTCTACTAATTTTATTTTATGAACTTCGACATGGCTAAAATTTGTATGAATTAACAGTTTTGAAAATTAAGCGAGAAGTTGTTTGTAAAAAAAAGGAAATTTTCGGATTTGGTTAAGGGATTTTTTTTTTCAAATAACCCTTAGTACTGGTTTGACATTTATTGTTTGTTTTTATTTTGCAATTCAGTTTCAGAATTCTTCTCCATGATGTTTGTTTATTAGTTTGTTGTTATTAATTAAAAAAAGTATGAAAACAAAGTTGAATCATTGCGAAACTAATTAACAATAGGAACCAATGAAATCAACAAACAGCGGTAATGGTTATCGATTTAAGTGAAAGAAAATTTTATTTGCTCCTAGACAAGAAGTGAAAAATCTGAGTCACGTTCAGCGTCACACAACTCGAAGGATGTCGGAAAGACAGAATGCATGTATTGAAGAAATTATAATATACAATTCGTAATTCATTTGTGTGAGGTGTTTTTCAGATAAAAATATTATTATAAATACTATCTGCACTATCGACGGAAGGTAAAAAATAACTAGTTTCCCTTGTAAAATATGCGTTCAATGAAAGCACTTGACTACATAAATGTAGTCCCTTGTGTCTGCTGAACGTACCCAATGAAAAATGAAATCAGATGGAAAAAAATCCTTCAAAAAAATCCTCGATACAAATGTCAAACAGTAGTATCTGTATTTTCCGATAGGACTGAACTCGGCGCTTGTAACGCATAGCTTAAAGTGGCGTCAACGTGAAGTTGGTTCCTGGCAATCCATATATAATAAGTCAATGATTCAGTTACTGATGCCAAATCACCATTGGTGCGTTCTTTTTCTAATTAAAGTTAACTATGGTTGATGTGTCAAAAATAAAAGTTAGAATGTCATAGTTAAAAAAGTTACTTTGGGTAACTTTTCATTTAGGAACGATCAAAGTTATAAATATGGTTGATCTGTCAAACGAAATGTGTTGAAAAAAAAAATCGAAATACATTTGGAATGAATAAAAGACATAAAATCGTGTTTGCATTAAATTTATTGCCAAAAATTATTACTTGCTCTTCAAAAATGGAAACAATTTGCTAATTAAATTTATTTATACTTAATTTTTGGACAAAATCGAATCAATAATGTGTACATTGTTGTTTCATTCACTATTTTCACATTGCACAAACTTCGTAATAAAAAAATGACCAAATCGAAAGAATAAAACTGTCGTCAAAAAAGGAAAATTAATCAACAATTCCCAAAATCTAAATCTAAAATGAATTAAATTGAAAACACATTTACAAAAACGAATGCAATTTCAGATCAAAAGAACGAAAAGTAAACAAAAGATAACCACAAAATGAAAACATTGTAGTTTCAGCTGTGTTTGACAGATTAACCATTTCAACTCATATCAATGAGATGAGTTGGAAAAAGTTACTAAAAGTTACTTTCTGACACTTTAAACTTGAGTTTAGGAACGACTCTATGACGTCATAAAGTTACTCAAAGTTTTTTTTCTGAATTAAAGGAACGATGAGAAGTAAATATAGTTAAGTTTAGTTAGAAAAAGAACGCACCACATGACAAGTTACACAATTGAAAAGCACGTCCAAATGATAAAAATTCAATATCAAAATCTCTTGGGGCAACAATAGGTGGCGTGTTGAAACGCATATGCACTAAACTTCAAAAGTACTTGCAATTGAATTCATAGTTTTGCAAAACTTCCATAATTTATTTTTCCTGTCACTTTATTGTTTGAATTGTTTTCTTTAAAAACAAATTTAATTCAAAAATTATAAATGATGGATTCCATTGGTAAAATAAATCAATTTATTTTTATTTAGGTTTGCCAAAAGCCCAATTTCGGCCATTTTTACCTTTTCATATACTAACACCAAACTTATTTTGAGCAGTCACTTTCCAAAGCGTTTTTTTGATTTGGTTAATTTTTTTCGCGTGTTTTGTATCCATATACGTGACCCACAAAAATTTGCGTACTACGATGAAATATTGAAAAAAAGATATATTTCTCACAAATGGTAACTTATAATTTTTCTCGTTGAACACATTTCGATTAAGTAATTTTTTAAAGGTTCAATTTTGCAAAAAAAAGAAAAGCAATGCTTTTTTTATTAAAACCATTTGCAAAAAAAGAAAAAACATCTCTGAATTCTATCCACAAAAGTTTGCGTACAGTTTCAAATTCTTTTGCATTTCTCACTCTACAAGTAACGGTTTTTTGTTGGCAATTCTTCCTTGTTTTTTTGAGTTTGACAACTTAAAAAAAAAAATTATTTTCTGTATAATTTCGTGAAATTGTTATTACAAAAATGTCGAAAAAAGAACTTAGTTTGAGTGAGAGGCAAATGATTATAAATCTTTATGTTAAACAAAGAATGTCCTATGGACAAATCGCCAAACAAACTTCTAGATGCAAGTCAACGATCCAGAGAACCATCGATCGCTTCAGGAACGAAGGCCAAATAGAATCGAAGGCAAGATCAGGCCGACCGTCGAAACTTTCCGTAAGAGATAAGCGTTTCATAAAGCGGATGGTGGACAAGGATCATTTTACAACAGCTAGGATGGTCAGCACTGAGCTCGAAGCGCATCACGACAATCATGTGTATCCGGAAACAGTGCGAAGAACCATAGTTGAACAGGGATACAAGTCACGCACGCCTAGGAAAAATTAATAGGAAGAAACGACTTGAGTTTGCCAAGGAGTATGTAAATAAGACTCCAGAGTTTTGGCGGAAGGTAATTTTTTCCGACGAATCCAAATACAATATTTTTGGATCTGACGGTCGTTTGAGAGTGTGGAGGAAACCAAACGATGCTCTGAATCCAAAGTGCACGGTTAAAACTGTGAAGCATGGAGGTGGGGGTGTTTTGGATTGGGGTTGTATGGGGGCAACCGGAGTCGGTAAATTAGAAATAATCGAGGGTATTATGAATCAATATGTGCGTAATGATATTCTCAAAAAAAATTTAAGAACCAGTGCAGAGATGCTTGGCATACCAAATGATTATTATTTTCAACAGGATAATGATCCAAAACAAACCGCACATAACGTTCGTATGTGGCTGTTGCATAACACCCCACACCTCCTCAAAACTCCCCCACAAAGTCCAGACATTAACCCTATTGAGCACGCTTGAGATGCATTGGAAAAAAAAAATCAGGACCCGCGATATTCGTAAGACGCCTTATTATCCGAATGGAGTAATATGAGTATTTCTTACACAGAAAAACTTGTTGCATCGATGCCTAACCGCCTGCGAGAGGTAATAAGATTGAAGGGATATCCGACAAAATATTAACACCAAAAGTAGTAAACTCAAATTCATTTTTGAACAATTTTTAAAATATTTTTATTATTCCCTTACAGCTGTACACAAACTTTTCTGGATGAAATTTAATGCTTTTTTTGTGTTCTTTTATTATAACTTTAAATAAAAAAGAATTTTTGCATTTGTTTCTTGCGAAATTGTATCTTACAAAATTGTTTTAATGAAATATATGCACCAGGAAAGTTAAGAGTTTACTATTTGTGAGCAATCTCTGTTTTTTTTTTCAATATTTCATCGAAGTACGCAAACTTTTGTGGATCACTGATGTGAGAAATAATCGTTCATAATAAAAGGAAGCGGTTTCAAATGAATCGGTAACTTCATCAAGCTCATTTTTCTCTCTAAAATTCATCAAGGAATGAAGATTTTTTGAAATACTGACACACAATCGTATTCCATATTCCATCCGCCACACAAAAAAATCAATTTTTAAATTGAATTCTAGTACTTTTTTTGCGTCGTGGCTTTTCTTTGAATTCTTCTTTGAACTTTTTGCATCGAAACTCAGAAGAGCAACGATTAAATTCACAGTATTCTGTACTATCTAATCGGCACTGTATTTGGCATCTTCTTTAACTCTCACAATGACATTTAGCTGAACTGTGAATTTCCAAGTTCGTTTTAATAAAAGAGAGTATAGGCGATATATTTTGTTGTTCATTTGTTGTTTTATTTAGCAACCAGTGGCATACAAAAATTTGTTTTACTGTATTCGTACATGATTTAAGTTTTGTTGACCCTCAATAGACTTTTTGAAACAATTTAAATTAATAAATATTAATGGCCAGTTGTGTGTATATAAACGTGGTTCATCCAATTTTTGTGGATTAACTGAGGTTTAGTGACGGTTTAAGCATGTAATTGGCTAAGGCTATCATCACATTCTTGAAATTTGAACCATCGTTGCAAAAAATCGGTGATTTAAATTTGCTGAACCAGGCGGATAAGTATTTGAACTACGTTTGTACAACTGGTCCAAGTCTACCATAGTTTAAAATGTTTCTTTGAAATTCAAAAATGGTTTTGGAAAGTTTTATGTAATCAGGAAGACTGATCTTTAGTTGTCTTGTTCTTCTTCTTATTCGATTAATTCTGAAGTCTTGTCCTTTTATATAACATAGTGGTGGGGTCAATTGCTTCCCTTTCACCGGCCTTAAAATCTACGCTTTCTTCTACAGAACCCATGATTTGAGTACTTTTTCTTGAAAACAGTTTAATAACGAAAATTAAATAAATTCGAAAAGTCTTTACTGCAAGAATTTAATATGTGATAAGATAACAGTTATTATAAAAATGTTTTAAAAAAATCATCATGGTTGTCACGAAAAAATTTCTTCTGGAGTAATTCCGAGTGATTTTGTTGATCTTTGCGTCCATTCTTCTAAGGATTGTATTAAGTCATCGCTTAGGTCTTCCTTGTAGGAACCAACTTCACCTTTTCGTATAAATACTCTGTAACAACAATTAGAAAAAAAACAAATTATCAAATGATTAGATTATGAGTTTGTTATAAAGCGCGGGGTCAGTTTCAATGACATATTCATAACGCAGCTCCGGATCAACGAATTTTATGAACCAGGGCAAACACCTCACTTCTATGACTTGCAATTATTTATTTATTAAGCTTTATTGCAAGCGCTTATTGTAAACAAAATATTTTACAATATAATATAGTTAATTAAATAAAAAAGTAACAATAACATAGAAAAATATAATAATATAAAATAATAAAAATAATCAATGATACCAGTGATAAGCTTGTGGATAAATAGTATGTCAGCGACACGGCGACGTTGAGCAAGAGTGTGTTAGTCAATTAATTTCAATCGATCTTCATAAGGGGGTAAAATAACGTGATCAGACCAAGGCAAATTGCGGAGTGCGAAACGAAGAAATCTCCGCTGCACTGCTTCAACTCTAAGAGATTGAGTGATTTGAAAGGGAGACCATACCTGACTAACATATTCAAGGATAGGCCTGACGTATGTGGTGTACAGAGATTTGGTAACGTAGGGACTGGAAAATTCTTTAGACCAACGTTTGATAAAACCGAGGGAAGAATTTGCCTTCGCAATAACATGATCAATGTGAGAGGGGAAATTTAGCTCTTTATCGCATATTATCCCGAGATCACGAATAGAAGAAACGATAGGGTACGTTGTAGAAGTGATAGGTTCGAGGATTAGAAGGAATGCGTTAACGGGAGAGAGTCATAGATTGGCATTTAATTACATTTAGTTCCAAAAAATTTTTATCTAACCAGGTCAAGTTGGAGAAGGGAAGAATCGTGAGAAGACATAATTTTTATGTCGTGTGCATAAATAGAGAGATCAGAGAAGGAAATGATTCTATCCACTTCATTTATGACAAGCACAAATAGTAGAGGGCCAAGGTGGCTACCCTGAGGAACACCCGAAGAAGCGAAAATAGGATCAGACACTGCACTTCTGAAAACAACCCTATATACCCGGTTCTCTAGGTATGATTTGACCCATTCGATAAATA
This sequence comes from Leucozona laternaria, assembly GCA_932273885.2. NCBI lineage: Eukaryota > Metazoa > Arthropoda > Insecta > Diptera > Syrphidae > Leucozona > Leucozona laternaria. The sequence continues at coordinate 211,558,895 of OW026366.1, forward strand.
GTGTTGGAAAACCAAATGCTTTGAGTTTGACTTAGATTATTTGGTGATTGATCTTGTCGAATGCTTTACTGAAATCGGTAGTAAAAACATCGACTTCATAGCCTTTTTCTAGTGCCAAGAGTGTTTTACAGACAAAATGGGTAAGATTTGTCGTGGTGGACCTACCTTTTAAGAAGCCGTGTTGCAGAGGGGAAACAATTGATTTGCAATGGAAATAAAGAGAGTCGTACACTATGCTCTCAAAAAGCTTGGGGATGACGGAGAATTTAGCAATCGGTCGGTAGTTTGAAATTAGGTTTGTACAACCCTTTTTAAAAATTGGAAAAATAAAAGATTCTTTCCAAAGTGAGGGGAAAACTGCCTGTGAAAGCGATAGCTGAAAGAGTTTGGAAAGGGGTTCGCAGAGAGAATTAGCGCAATTTTAAAGAAATATTGCTGGAATGCCATCGGGGCGAGGAGAAAAGTCATCATTCAGAGAACTTAACTTATTGTTTACGTCGAGGGAACTAATGTCAAGAGAGACGAGGGACGTATGCGGGCTATTTATCAGAAATCTGTGGTATTCGGGTTATTTGGAGCATTGATGTAGGATTGACTAAAAAATGTAGCAAAAAGGTTAACAATTACTTTAGCGTCGGGAGAAGATGTGTCAAGGAAATTGAAAGTTGACGGAAGACCGTCGGATTTTCTCTTCACATTTATGAATTGCTAGAAGCGCTTTGATTCATGGATGAGGCAAGTTTGCATTTTATTAAGATACGTTTGGTAAGTTAGAGGAAGCTTGTTGGTAGTACTTGAGATAAATAACAAAAATAACAAATAGTTACCTTCCTATATACTTGGTTGGATTGTTTGTAACAGGGAGAATCAAAACTCTTTATTCAATTTTGGACGCAACGGCGGAAAAATTTTACATTTTGGAAAATCTTTTTGATGTGTAAACATCTTTCCTCTTTCGAGGTTACGAGGTCACATTTTACAATGTAGCACGTTACGTTATGAAAATCAGCATAGTGATATTAGGTACGTTCAGTTGTTCAACGTTAACAAGAAAAAATTAAATAGGGATTTTAATCAAACCTGACATTACGATGATAGAGAGCACAAGAAAAAGGGATACGCAATTATGTCTGTCTATACTAAACTACTCAAGCGATTTTTTTTCAAATTTAGAACTTAAGATTTAAAGATGATACTCTAGAGGGAAACATTATAACGGTACCTTTATGACAGAGGTTATTCATGTTCTTAACACTTAAACCAGTTTCGTGCGATCCAAACGTGTATTTTATTTTAAGTGGAAGTGCGAGATAGTTTTTTTTTGTTCAAATCTATGAAATGCGTTCATCCATGTACCTAACTCTATGGCGCCGTTTGTATGGTAAGGGCCAGTTTGTTCACATCTAATCATCTTTAATCAAGAATAAGTGCAGCTGGCTTATCATCGAAAGTGCATGTTAACCAAAATGTTTATCAAGGAACTCGCAATGGAAATCGCAAATCAGTCCAATTTGGTTGATGTTAAGCAACTTAGTTAGAAACTCTTAATATCATGGTTTAAATTTAATCCACTGTAAACAAGCTAAACTGGCACTTAATGTAGTTCTAGATTTGAAGAAGACAAAGAATATTTCTAATGAAATCTCGGTTCAGTGGTCGTTAGAAGTGTTGTATTAATGTTCGACCCAGGTTGATATTATTGTGGTTGAATTCAAAACCTGCTACTAACGTTCGATTCCTTTGGTGGGCATGTAGAAAGTTTTTCATAATAAAATTGGATTAAAGGAGGAGACTGATGATAGGCGGCTTGGCACCCCTAGAAACAGCTGTATCTCTAGCCAAATAAACGAATTATTAATTGATTCGTAAACAATTGGTGGTAGCACCTTTAAGTTGTTGTTGTTGTTCAAAAATTCAATGAAATTGACGGAATACAGAATGGTCAAGTCTAATAAACTGACATTCTACGTAGTATGAATAGTACAATAAATAATAATAAAAACTCATATTACCCAAACGGTTTTTCTTCGACTCCATTACGTTGTTGATACCGTCTTACAAATTCCACATTATTGCACGATACATTATCTGCAAATATTTAAATAAAGAATAATAGGTTCATAGGTCAACATATAAATACAAAGATAGATAATAATTAATACGTAGAAGAAAGTTCGATGAATTTACCTTTCATTTTTTCGAATTTCAAATGCTCAACAAGTTGATCCATTTGCTCCTTGCTTACCTTCTTTCCCAGAAGATTACCTACATTTGAAATTTCATTCCTTAAATTTTGTTTCATTCGTTCAAAACTTGTAAAGTAAACATTAGGTTCATTACGGAGGTTCCAAAATTCTGCAACATGAGACCAAAATGGGTTATAAATCATTCTATTTTCTACAAACTCATTAGCAAATGCTTCCAGGTTGGTCGAATTTATTCCCAGTCCATTGGAAAAGTGATAAAACGAAACGATTCCATCTTTAGGATCTCTTGAGACATAGACAATCTTTATTTTTGAAATATTTTTTTTTTTTTAATATCTGAATGTCATTTGGTAATATGTTTTGACCTAGATACCTTAGGCTTTACTGTCCAGATCCCTTTGGGCAACAAATGCATTGGTAAATGTGTTTTTAGAACGCGTGGTGACTTCATATTGTTGGCTTCTTCTATTGTATTTTGTGAAGGATTTATGGTAACGTATCTTATTAGAGAAAATATATAACATTTATAAATTTTTTAATGAGATTCATAACTGTAGTTATAATTATTTATTTTTTGTTGAAAACCTAATAAATCTTTTCACACCTAATTATGATTTTGGATCTCCTTGAATCGTTTATACCACACATTAACTTAACATAAGCCAAAGTCTACTCTGTCTTTGACCAGTGGACATTTCCTTGTTACGGTAAAATTCAAAGCTCGACTATCTAACGAAAAGAAAGTCCAGTACAGGAGGTGGTTTCGAGACCGGAACGTAGGCTCTTCGAACAGCGAAGGTAGAACCAAGTCAAATATGGAAATAGTTTACAGGTAAAATTTAAGAACGAAAAGTATTTTGAGATATAATTACTGCAGGGTGAATGATAAGAATTAATAAAGAAAAATATTTAGTAATAAAACTCTTTAAAGTAACAAAGCTTCCATACAAAATTATAATATTTCAAAACTCTGTCCTAGGCCCTAGGTTCTGACTGTGTCGTTTGGAGTTCCAAACTATTTTTTTTTTTACTGTTGAATGGATTTTTCATTGAAGTTCTACCATTAAATCAAGCTCTGGGTAGAACTATCAATTAATATTAAGATGTTTTGCCACTATCTACATAATTATATCTTTTAGTTTTGGTGTAGGTATTCAGCTTTAGATTTTCCTTGGTTTTGTTAACTCTTCAAAATTCATCGCGCCCAGGAAACAGCTTCTTGTGGCTTCTTTTTCTCTTCTCTTTCTGGAACCTTTTTAATAACATTTCTAACTCTTTCAACAATTTTAACTATTTCCTTCTGATTTTTCCCACTTTAATAATTTTTAAGTAAAAAAAAAAACAGTCATATATGAAAATACAGTAGTCCTACGATAGTTTGAACTAATTAAAACAAGGCTTTTTCGGATTTTAAAGGTATTTAAAGTTCACATTATAGAGATGACAATGTTAAGTTTTGGCGGTTCACATTTTAGAGAAATTCACATAATCGCTAGTTCACATTATCGAGGGGCTACTGTACCATTTTTTTTCCTAACGAAAACAAATATATATTTTATTAATATTGGATAGAACAACCAGCCAGCAGAAGTTCCAAACAAAATTTAACACAAAAAAATTTGCCATTGGCATTTGGCTGTACTGTTTGTTGTTGTCAACTCAGATGTCTTGTGAGAAGGATTTAAAAATGGATGTGTTCGTTGATTTAACTCCTTGCGTTCGGGAATCTATCCAAGAGGGTGTCAACCTTTCCAAAAATGTTCAGATGCCTTGAGTTGTTGTTGCGTCAGCTATTTTTTCACAAGGGATTACAACAACTCAAACCTATCCAGATAGCGTTGTGGCCACTGCATAATTACTCGTTTACACACTCACCTGGAAGTATATGTAAACTTTTTTTATTTAAGTTCAGGTGCAAATTGAATTATTAAATCCAGTCAAAAAAAAACAGTTGACTGGATTTGTTTTTCATTTCCAGCTAACGGCGATAAAATCCATTCAAATCTGACTGGAAACCAGTCAAAATGGCAACACTGACATTACATCACTCTCTGAGCATCGACAAATCCCAGCAACAATACTGCCAACGGCACTAAAATCGTGACTTAAAAGAATTTAAAGGAATTTGACACTCAATGGTTTGACAGATAGGTGACGAATTAAAATATCCAGTTAGAACTGTCAACGACCCTTACCTATCTTACCATCGAGTAAAACTTTCACAAAGTTCAGTCTTAATTTTATACTGAACGAGCCCCCAATGAATGTCTCATCGTATTTTGAAAGATAGCTGGCGAATTATATATTTTGACGTTTATAGAATATTTAGTTGCAATTGTCAGTGGAAATCACCGAAATCGCAGTTTCAATCGATTGACACCCTAGTCAATCGCCTATGGAATTTGACGCTGCTATTTTTATTGTATGTTACCTTTGTCCAAGTACAAAACTATCCGTGTGTTTTTACAAGCCCGGAGGGATTTAGTTGAAAAAAAAGACATCGGGGATTAGGGAAATGGAGTTTTCATACAAACTATCGATTACAAGTATGCAATTCAAGTCGGTCACACAGTTTTTCTCCGTGCTTAGCTAAGCACGAAGAGGATTAGTTGTTGTTGCATTTGACATGTAAATTGCCTAGCCCCGACGTCATTTTTTCGACCAATTTCATCGCGGCTTTGCAAAAAAACACGGCTATTATCATCTCTCTACACTCTTTACTCCACTTGATTAAGAAGTTACATATCTGAGCGGAATACGAACGAAAAGTAAACACACTCCAAGCAGAAAGAAGAGCGATAACTCTGCAATTTGTTCAACCTCAGTAATTTTGTGTATAACTCAGCCACCTACGTTCCTCGATTAAGTGCTTAAAAATTTCAAGAAGAAATTGCATCGTTTAAAAGCAGTGTATGTAAACGTAGAATATAAGCTCAGATTTTTATCACTGAACGCACCCGATATCCTACCATACCTACACCCATTGGCCGAGTTCAACGCACATCTGAATATTCAGAATTCTGAAAATTTGAAGCTCTTGATTGGCCAGCTGTCAGAAGTCATCTGAATTTTCAGAACTTTTTCTGACAGCTGGCCAATAAAGAGCTTCAAAAATTCAGAATTCTGAATATTCAGATGTGCGTTGAACTCGGCCATTGACTTATATGTCAATGCCTATAGCTGACTCTTATAATTTTTGTTTTGATTTTGGTTTATTTCTAGTTTCTAGTGTCGCGTCTATTTCGCTCTGGCAAATATTAAAAATAAAAGAATACAAAATAAAAACAGAGTTTAAATGTATCGGTATAAGTACATGCTAATTAAAAATTTACGTGTGGTTGCAATATAATTTTAATCTAACCATCGCTCCCATCAAAAAAAAATTGTTTCAGTCGGGGCAAAGCAGATTTTCGTAACGTAATGTGCTAAAACGTAACGTACTACCTCGCAATGTTGCACAGCAAAAAGTTCACGTTTTTATTTGACTCTACCAAAAACACTCTATATGAAGATACCAATCTTTCGTACGTATCACCCTCCAAAACCCATTTGTTTACATTGTTGTTTTTGTAATTTCGTTTTGTGTCCATGAATAGATGTGAATTGCAACAACAATTTAACGGGGTGGGATTGTTCTGTTTTCCCAGAACAACCATTTTGTATGTGCAAATAACCCAGCCATCTTTAAAAAAATTTCAACTCACCAGCTTTTCAACATGAAAATGGCGGATGTTAGGTGGGATATCGGGATGTGTTGAAAAAAACACCAATTTAATGGTGCTAAGTCTGCTATTACACTACGAATTTCACGTGATGAAACTTCTTTTAATTTTTCTTTGAAAATTCATCCTTTAAGTAGTTCGCTGTTACACAATGATTTTTAAATCTTTGGCATTTAACAGAAAAGTCTGTAATAAAATAAATAACGTGATAAGTTAGAATTTATACATTGAAATTTCGGTCATCGATATAGTTTTCTATTGGTTTCGCATATACATAGCATAAAGGCTGTCCCAAACCAACGCGAAACATTCGCGCGAATATGCGACGACTGAATAATGTTCGAAGATTCGCATCGAGATTAATGGAGATTAATGGGTACTCCCATTAATCTCCATGTAAATAAATTAAGACAGGCGAAAGTTTCGTCGTCGTTCTGAAGTATTCGCTTTGGTTTTGGAGAGCCTTATAATGCTCTTAAAAACCATGTTTTTTTTTGCAAGCCCGGAGGGATTTCGTTGAAAAGAAATGATATTGGGGATTATCTATCGAAGCCATCACAGACAAAAATGGAGTTTCCATAAAAACCATTTTAAAACATTTTAGCCCCGAAAATTATGTGCTCTTAGCTATGCCTGGGGGGGATTAGTTGTTGTTGCATTTAACATGTAGATTCCTTAGCCCCGTCGCGACATAGTTTTGTTCGATCAATTTCCTCCAGGCTTGCAACGAGACTAGAGACATGCCAATTTATTACAGTTATAACAATTTTTGGCCATTAAAAGCGGGCGTACGTTTACGCGCTTCGCACTACTTAAAAAAAAAACTTTAGGTGCTTGAATTATGCCCACCGGCGGAGGACCCTGCCCCTGCGGGGCCGCATAAACAGTAATTTTATAAACAAAAACTGTTATAATTGGCATGTTTAGTCACTTCCTGCAAAAAAACACTCCTAAAGTTGTCTTACAACAGCTGCGTTGATTCCATGATTTCTCATTCGTTTTTTTTTCGTCATGTTCACAGTCTGTTTCAATAATTCGAGAGCGAAATACAATACCAAACAATCGTAGAAACAAAACAAATAATGACAAAAGACAATCGAATATACTTAAATTGATTATAAATTTTCACGTTCAATTTGTTTCCACAAACTTATCCTTATAAGGTTGGGTTGGCACTTGATAACTCGTTGCTCCTTTTATTATACTTTTTGAACATACCCATTGAAACTCGTAAATAACCGATATTTTAGTGGTGAATGTACGCTTACTGCATGTGTGTGCAAATAAAGCATGGTGGATGTACGCTTACTGCATATGTGTGCGTGTTTCTCCTGAATTTCCCCTATATGAGCTTGTAGGCAAACTCGGATGACAGCCGAGATTGGTATCTTCATATAGAGTGTTTTTGGACTCTACCGCCAGCATAGTCCCCTTTCACACGAGGAAACAAGTTGCTGGAGATTTTTTTGACGTTTTCTTTTAATTTCCTTAAAAATCTCCTGTACCTTTCACACGAAGAAACAAAATCGTGGAAACTTTCTGTATTTTCCTTTTAAAATAGCTTGGTTAAACACACGCTACTGTGTGTGTGAAGAGGAATGTCAAAAAAATCTCCTCGAATCGTTGACCGGGGAGATTTAATTTTTCCCTCTTACTTCTTGCCCTTCTCACCAACAAACTGATTGTTGCTGGCAACTCAGTTTCCTCGTGTGAAAGGGGACATAGATGTTTACACATAAAAAAAAACCGCTATTTGAAAAGCTTTTTCTACACGGGCCATTTTTACTGTGAGGCTTGATTATTTCTATTTTTTTTACTTGTTATCATTTTGTTGTTTTTTTAATTGAGTCAGATTATTTTTAACTGTTTTAAAACAGAAATAGAAATAATTAATAGTTTGGCTTAATATTTTGCATAATTTCTTAAAATTTGTCACATATTTTTTTCCTTTTTTTTCCTATTTTCGTTGTGGCCACTGTAAGTAATACAATACGGATATTAAAATAAAGAAACACTGAAATTTAGTTTGACTTTCACAAAATTATCCAAACTAAAAACAAACCATCACCGAATAATACTTAATTTGCACTCAATTCCAATTCCTTACTCTAGATAAATACAGCGGTCCCTCTGCTCAATTTTAGCTGCTTCATAGTCGAAATTATTAACCAATAACCAAGCCATCTCCAACATCCAGGTGGTACCACTTTTCGGCGTTGTTATAATCCAAACGTCATCTTTTCGAACTTCGAAATTATGAAGTTTTTCCAAATACTGTTCACCTTCTGCGCACAAAATGACAAATCTATTTTCAACATCTATATCTAATGGCAGATAGTTATTGGTTTTTGTGAAAACTTTTATATATCCTTTCGGAGTTATATCAAACTGATTTGATTTTTCAACTAGCTTAATTCGAAAGTTACTTTCCATTTTGGTTTTGTCTGTTTATTAATATGTATTTACACGATAGCCACCCAAAGACGTGCTATTTGAATTTGAAATGCACAACAACTGTTGATGTTGATTAGCGGAGAAATGCTTTTATGTACATAGGTAGGTATAAATATTCTGTAAAACAGGGCACTGATGGCTATTTTAAAATATCGTAATCTGAAATACGTAGCTAAGTTATTATTGGTGACAGTTAGTCGTTATAAAAAAAAAGTTATAGAAAAGATAATAATAATTCAAGACCAAATAAAATCCTAATGAGTATGTTTTTGATAAGCAGCATCGTGAAATAAAAAAATACATTTTTAAATACTTAGGTCGTACATGGCATTATAAAATTATTATTTTTTGAAGGTTTTGAAAGAAACAACAACCACTTGAGTGAGCTACCACCAAGTCATTATAGGCTGGAATTATAGCTTTTTCACGGTTGCCCTATAGAGCGAGTAAAAACTGCAATATTTATAGTCTCTTCTGCAGCAGACCTCGTAACTCCACCTTTTAGCGAAAATGACTTTTGAATGCCATTTTATAGAAAATTGGTCAGCGCAGCAACCTAGAAAATTTTGTATCCCTCCTAAAACTCTAAATAAACTTAAATTTAAATTTTGCATAGCACGTAACTCCATTGCTACTCTGATGTCTGGCAGACCTCGTAACTTCAACAAAAAGATTTCTCAGAAAACCTCGTATCATTTATTCGTGGTTAACAAAACTCGTAACTCCATTAAAGTCAGTTAAATTGCCACCACGTTGGAAAACCGCCAAAAAAATTATTAAAAGTGAAATCCCAAACTTTTTCAATTTCTAATCATTCCTGTCGTTTTTCTAATTATCTAAATTCCATGACATTCATTTTGTCTGCGGAGAAGGTGGTATCGAAGTGATTTTTTTAAAGTTAGAACCGTACAGAATAATGAATTCAAGGGGAAAGCACCTTGTTCAACTGGCTTTAAATAAGTCATCTAAATCTTTAAAAGATAATAATATATTGTAAGTATTATGATGGGTTATGATTTTTTTTTAGATCAGATTTTTCCGAAAAGCTTCAACGAATGGGTCTTATTTTATTTTTTTTTGATAGACAATTTAACTGTAATACCAGAATGGAAGAAAATTCATTAATTTCAACAACGACCGTTAAACATACCGTTAATATCGATGATTGTGAAATAATATTCATGGATGTTCAAGAAATTCAAACAGAAGACTTCACACGTATTACTGAGGTAAGTTTTAGTACCGGGGCAGATAACACCACGGTTTAAGATACAGCAGCAAGAAGAGACAACAAGGAAAGTGAGTATATAGGAATGACAAGCCCAGTCGTGCTATTAAGCCCCGGTGTAAATGCGTCTTTAATAAGAAGGAAACAAACTGCTTTTTGTTCACGGCGCTTCAGAGACTTGACATTCTTAAAGACTTTTGGGAAAAAACATGGGCTGAAAAAAAGTTGCTTAATAAATTACTTCTTGATATAAAACCCACAAAAAGACACCGTGACAGAAAACAAGAAGAAGTAGGCAGAAGAAAATCGACCGCTTGTTATCATTTATGGCTTAACAATGAGAAGCTGAGAGTATGCAAGCAAATGTTTTTGAACACATTATCAATAGGAGAATGGTCAGCATTGAATTGGGCAAAAGACGATCCTAAACATAAAACCGATGATGCAACGTTAGATGCCACAGAAGACAATGCCTTAGAAGAAAATGTTGCCGAACAAAAGTCAGCAGGAAGGAGAAGTTTTTTTGCAGATAGAAGACAATCCTTGCTTGACTTTTTTAACTCCCTTCCGAAGATGGAATCCCATTATTGTAGGTCAAGCTCTGCAAAAAGTTACCTGGAATCAAATTGGCTTTCCAAGGCTGATTTGTTCAACTTCTATACCGAAGAATGGTGCAAAAATCACAATATGGAACCTCTAGCGCTCACCACGTTTCGGTTAGAGTTTGAAAACCAAAACCTTAGTCTGTTTTTACCAAAAAAAGATAGGTGTGAGACTTGTGGAGTCTTTGAAGCCAAAAACCTTTCGGAAAACGAGTACAACCTTCACCGACAAAAGGTGGATGAGGCACGAAAGAAAAAGAGGCAGGATAGAGGTAACATTGAATAATGTGTTTTGGTTTTGACTATGGATCTACAATCGGTTCTCTTAAGCCCTAAATCTAATATTTCCACCATGTACTACAGAACTTAGTTAGTCGTCCACAATTTCACTATCTTCGACATTCAGTCCAAAAAGGGATATTGCTTCTTGTGGAATGAAACGAAGGAAACGTAACAGCCCAGGAGTTCGTTACCATTTTGAGTAAGTCTTTAACGGCACAGATAAAAAATACTTCTGTTAGGCGAATCATTTTATACAGCGATGGATGCACTGCCCAAAATAGAAACTCTACTTTGGCCAATGCGATGCTTAACATTTCGCTTTAGCATAGCATAACGATTGAACTAAAATTCTTATGCAAAGATCATACTCAAATGGAAGCTGACTCGATGTATTCCTGTATTGAACGGATCTTTAGGAAAACCAATATAAACGTTCCAGCTGACTATATTGATATCTGCAGGAAAGCAAGAAAGAGCAAGCCCTACGAGGTACAATATTTGGATCACACCTATTTCCTCAGTTTCACTTCCGTTGCTTTCTTCAAGCCAGGTAAAAAGAAGGGAGATTCATGTGTTACTGACATAGTTGCACTCAAATATTCAGATTCCGCTATTTTCTACAAACTAAAATTCAGTGACTCTTGGAATCTCTTACCATCAAGACCAGAAATTCCAATAAAATGTGCTCCTGTGAGTACTCTTCCTCAACTTTACAAAGAAAGAATAAAAATCTCTAAGAGAAAGTTCAACGACTTGCAAGACTTGAAAACTTCATTGCCAAGAGATTTTAATGATTTTTATGACAACATTCCTCATCATAACAACTTCTAAAACATTATGTATTTATGTGATTAATCTCTGTTTTCTTTTTTGTTTCTGCTTAAAACAATAAATACTTATTAAAAAGATATCTCTGGTGTAATTTAGTTTTAATTTATTTACAAAGGCTGACTATTACATTTTTCAGAAAACCTCGTAACATGAGATAAAACTAGTGGGAATAGTTGTGCATGAAGTCAACAACGTATGAAGATCTTCGCATACGAATCCAAAAGTGGATCCTCATAACTGCGTTTGGCGGCTCAAATTGCTGATGTATCAAACCGAAAATTTTTCAAACCTAGTTGAACCGAGTTGAAATTTAGGGAAACCGAGTTAACCAACTCGAGTTGGGCAACTCGGTTCCAAGCAAAATAGGTGAATACTTTTCATTCAAGCAAAGCGAGTTGCAAAATGCAAACCGAGTTGGCTAACATTTCATGCGTTGTGCGATGTTTTTGAATAATTTGACTCGGTTTTAAAAACATTTTTCCGGAGCAGGAAAAAAATTTTAGAGGTTTTTTAATCCATTTGCATCGTAGCCATCCTTCAGTGGAACTTGACAGTTTATAGCTTGACAGATAGTCGACGATCTTTTGGGGTAAATAGTGTATTTCGGTCCAAATATCACTCAGTTGCCTTTAAAACACATTTTTTGGAGCAGTAAAAGAAATCGAAAATTTCTTATTTTACATCGTTTTTTTTTTTTTAAATTTGTGTGTATTCGAATTCCACCGCCCACCGCTTATGACTATAAACTAATTATAAATTAATTCGTAAACAATTAGCGGTAGCACCTTTAAGTTGTTTTTGTTGTTCAACACAATGCATATGTATTCGACCAAGCATCAGTGCATCCACAAAGATTGACTGTTTGGTGCTATTAATAGCATAGCGGTATCATCGGACCTTATTTCTTTCTGAATTATGAAGGATACACCGTTACCTTAAATGGTATCAGTTATAAGGCGATTAACCGACTTTGTGTGACCAGAGCTTGACATCATCAATGGTCAATGCATACCTGAGCTGTGGTTCCAACAAGATGGCCAGTGCTATGCCATACATGAAGTTGTAAAGGAGAAATTTGGCGACTGAGTAAGCTCACGGCGGCGCACCTTCATCAATATGGCCACCTCGATCATGCGACTTGACAGCTTTACGCACCATTCGATTATTTTCTCTGGGGCAACGTCAAGTCCTTAGTCGCTACACTAACAAGCCAACGACTTTGGACGATAATATTCGAAACGCTATTGTCGGAACAACCCCACACATATTGCACCGAGTCATCAATAATTTTGCCAACGCGACCGCTTAAACCACTGCCATCAGCAAAGCCGAGGCGGATCCGTTGAGCTGGAACTGAAGACGTATTAAAAATCAAAAACTTAATGATGCAGGAAATAGGTGCTAATAACATAGGTGTTGATTTATTTAGTGATGTGAAATAAGCACCACCACAATCCACAAGTTTTGGGGATAAAGGAAATATAACCCATTTATACGTTTTTCGTATTAAATGTATAGCATGAAGTTATGGGGACATATAGAAATTACGTTAAACTTTTTTATTTCGTTTTAAAATCGTGGTATATGCATAACAATTCTTTTTAATTTTTAATGATTATACACTTAAATAAGTAGCAGTAGGAATATGCCAGTACTTAGAGTGAGTGTTGATTAATTTTTTGTTTTTCTTTGTTAACCTCAAGCCTAAGATTTTGTGGTGCCAATTTGTATGTGATAGCTTTAGCTAATCCCAGATAGGGTTCTTTGTTCTTTTAATCTTACATAGGGCCTTGAAAAAAACAACTTTTAAATTTATTAACAAAAATTTATTTAATACCCATTTATTTGTTGACAAATACATCAGAAATAATCTTTTATTTATAGGTAGTAAAGGAAAAATTATTAGGTATGGGTTGAAGCGATGCTGCTTATCAAAATGTTATAATGTCATTAGAATAATAAACAGGCATAAATAATTTGACTTCGATATTTTCTTATCAAAAACGTTATCATATTAACATGAATGATTCAGTTTTTTTGTCGTGATTGTTTTTGTGGTTTCATTGGCCATCTAGCTGTGACTTCTTGACCTTACGATGATCGAGAAGTCCGAAAAAGTGGGTTTGTTCATGCCGTCTGTCGGTCCACCCACTGTAATTTGAGGTAGAGCCTAAACGGGTGATCCAATTTGCATGAAATTCGGTGCAGAAAATTTGTATGTGATTCCCTTTTCTCCAAAGGAAAAATTCGAATTTTTACTTTAGCTCATCTAGAATGGGTAGCTGCCCTACAAACATATTGTTTTTTTTTTCAAATTGTCTCAAAAACGACTTTAACCATTTTGATCATACTTTGCACCTGTAATACTGCAGTGTTAACTAAAAATGAGGTAATGGATGGTAACATAAAGGCTTTTCTGGGTGTTGGATACAACCCCAACAGAAGTTATTCTCCCGAACCCTTTTTTCTGCTCTTCAACAATTCTCTGCCTCCGATGAACATGTTATTATTTTCGGCGATATCAATTCAGATCTTTTGTTATTTGACAGTCAGGCAAATCAACTTAGGGAAGAAATCGCGACAAACGGACTTTATGTTTCAAATTCGTATGCCACCCGTTTTGCCCCTAACTCTACTCCGAGCCTTCTTGACCTTATGATCGTTTCTGATACCTGGAACGTTATTCTATTAGACCAGTTGTCGCTGGGTGGAATGTCTGACCATGAACTGATTTTTTGTACTCACAATATTGATTTTTCACATTCTATTACTTATTTATTATTTAGACTTTAAGTCTATTAATTATTTTGAACTACAAGTCGACCCGGAGAGCAAAAAAAAAAAGATTTTTTATGTCAAAGTTGGATACAAACCAGTCGTCATCTCGAAAGCCTTGGAGTAATTAACGATCAATTGGAATTGGTAAAACGACGATCATTCAAAATCTCCCTGATCCCAATGAACTTAACGAGACTTTTGTTTCGAGAGACGCTCAACAACTTCACTTTGGTGGTACCTGAATATGATGTCCTTGAAAGCATTCGTTCCATAAAATCTGATGCTTCTGGTGAAGATGGAGTGCCAATTAGTTTTTTAAAAATGATTTTGCCTTATGTTTCAAGTGTGTTGGCTCACTTGCTTTTTTTTGTGTAGCCTTATCATCTTTTCCTGAGAGCTGGAAAAGAGCTAAGGTCATTCCTGTGGCTAAAAGGTCAAATGCCTGCACTTACTTGGACTTTCGACCTATTAGTATTTTTCCTTGTCTGTCAAAAGTCTGTAACGGAACCGAGGTGTTGTCGGCAAAAAGGACTCTCGACAGAAGGTTCCATATTCCCTCATATAGTAGGGGTGCTATTATCCTCAAGACATACCCTTACGTAGCGCATGGTCGGAACAAGTCGATTAGAGAGCCTTTAAAACCTTCCTTCCCTTACCACCATTACAACCCCCTACTTACAGGTGCAGCGGGCTGATCCTGGCAGCAGGAAGGTAAGGGTGTTCAGGTCACGAAGGCGTGGCATGCTAGCATAAGCACGTCCTAGCTCGTCGGAATGGGGGGGTTCTTGCCTTTCGTAACGCTGAACGTTTGTTACGTATTTACATGCCGGGGTAGATTAAAGAAAAAGATCGGGTTCAAAAAAAAAAGGAGCCCAAATTCGTCCTGAAATGAAATTCGATATACAAAAGAAGTTCCAAGGAGGAGAGAGCCCGATGGTATTGCCTCTCAGAGGGAAAGCCCACCCACGTATCTTAAAAGATACGACCATGGCTGATATGTCCTCGATTTTATATCAGCCCCAAATTCAAAGACTACATGCGTATCATTTCAAAAATCAAGAAAAAGCAAAACTCAACCCACAATCTTCATTTTTCGGCTTGTCTGTATTCGATCTTTATTTTACCTTACGTCACCGCCACATCCACCTAAATCTTCACTTACATGAACGGCATGCTAAAAAAAATCCATCGATGGAAGCTTAAACATAGATTTCCAAAAAGTAATGAATTCCATGCGAGGATTCAATGAAAGGGTTATTTTTACTTTTTTCAAAAACCATATCCAAAAGGATAAATTTATTCATAAGATAAAAAAAATTTCCTAAAATATGAAAATTACATCGACCAAGGTAAGCGAAATAATCTAATAATTAAAAAAAATACAATACAAAATAAAGTATCATGAAAAAAAGAAAAAAATATCTTACAACCAACCAACCGTCGCTAATAATTAAATAATATCTAACCATAAGTATTTATAATTTTAAATTAAAAGTAGCTTTTTTTTCATTGCCAAACCAAATTTTCTTTAAGTAAAATTTTATTTATATCAAAAAAAAATATTTAGAAAAAGTGTATATTTCATTTCGATGCGGACTGTAAAAATGTTTTGGTAGATCTTTCGTATTGTCGTTTGTTTTTTTTTTTTTTTTATTTCTATATATGTATGTACAATAAGTTCGAAAACATAGTATACTCTTAGGCTAAATTAATTGAGGTAATTGTACATAGTTTTAATTTCTTTTTCACAAATAATATTACCTTTTTTTATTGAAAATTTTGCAAACAAAATTTAAAAAAAATTAAAAAGTATAATTAAAAATATCAAAAGAATTTAAAAATATATAAACCGTCTAGACGCTTCGTAGTTCACCACGGATGTATGTATGTATGTACGAAACTGGCCAATGAATAACAGTTGCCTACCTACAGGCTTTTTCTTTTTTTTTTGTATGTATGTATTTTTGTTTAAAGAAAATGTAGCGAGATTTATATTTTTGTGTCCAAATTGAAAGTTGAAATAAATTTTGTTTCCAATAAATGACTTACCCAATTTTACTATTCCTGTGGGGTGGTGCACCGCTCCATAGGTTGATTGTACCTTTGTATGTACCTGTTTCTGACTGCAAAAAAAAACTTTAAAGTTGAACAAAAAAAACAAAATCACTACACTTTTGTTTTTTGAGAGAATTCCTTCTCTTGTAATATAAAAAGATAAATCGATCTTTTTGCACTTATTTTTTTTGTTTTTTCGGTTAAATTCAAATTTTTACAAGCCGATTAACGAAATTTATGGTGAACCCGGAAGGATAGAGGTGTATAAAGATTATAAGGGATATCATTCAAAAAGTAGGGAAATTAACTTAAAAAAAAAACAAAATGATACTATATGAATAAAGCACTTTAGTGGTATCAATCCAGAGGGTGATGATGAGTGTGGTGAGGAAGCAGATGATGATGAGGTGAGTCAGGCTTAGACCGTAGGTACAGTCTGCACTACTGTTTAGGGTACAGTCTGCAAATTTTGGCTTCTGGATCGTTCGATGGATTTCTTTCAGAGATGTGGACGGGTGCTGGGATGAATTTCGAGTTTCGTCTGGGGTGCTCCTGTGTCGTAGGCGAAGATGGTGTCGGTGCCTTTGTTTTCGGGGGTGCTTTTAGGGCAAAGTCTTGCACTTGTTGTAATTTCTGTAGGGTTTTGGGTATTTGTGTTTTTTTTTTGTTTGTTGCACTTTTGTAGTTTTATGGGGTTTAGGGTATTTATGCTTTCTTTGTTTCTTGGTTCACGTTTTTGTATTTGTTTGTATTTTTCGTAAGGGTTACTTTTTTCGTTTTTTTTTTCACGTTAATTTATACGTTTTATTTTATACATATTAAGGCTTTTTGTGTTTTTTTTTTATGGACTTTTTTAAAACAACGAACTCGGCACGTGTATTTCGGTTTCCTTTTTAGTTAGTTTTTTTGTTAATTAAACGAATTTAATTTTTATTTTTCTTAATACATACGATTTTTGTTTGGAAAAACGAATAAACGAATTACGTTTAGGTTTCAAGTAAAAAAAATAAAAAACGTGAAAAATTTCACAAGAAAATCAATTTTTTTAATCAAATAAAAAAACTTAGAACTTTCCGTCAGACGAAAGCGACCTGGGCAAAATATCGACACAAAAGAGACCGACGTTTGGCATTCGCTCCCTTTTATAGCGAGACGGCAACCCTCAGCGCGTCAGTCATTTTGTGCGAGAGAGCGTCTTAATCATGGCGACTGAAGCAATTCCGGAAGGCCTTTCTCCCGGCCGTATTTTTGACCAAAACATAAAACTTTTTATTTTAAAAATCATTTTTATTTTTTTTTAAAATATATGTGATAAGAGTTAAATTTTCTGGTCAAAACCGGCGCAGAAAATTCATCCGGAAGCACTTCCATGGCAGAATACATTGATGTTTTGCAAATGTATTGGTTCTCATTGAATCAAAATATAGCCATCTCAATATTACATTTCTCTTAAGCCAACTCTCTTTTAAAGCAAATGGAAGATTTCAGCCATTTGCTTGCAGTGATCGCTCTTCAAGATCCTCTGAACTCACCACACCCACATTCACCTCCATCTTTATCAACACCGCTGTATTATCTTAAGGTTGTACTAGATTAATTATTTAACTTGAATGGAATTGAAAGAAAAGAAGGTTCGGATGTTGGCTATGTGTCTACCAGATGACCTCAACATTACCGACGGTTGGTTTAAAAAAAAAAAATAATAAAATAGCGAAAATTAAAAGAGTTTCCTACAAAACTTTTACATTTCTGACGGTTAACGTTAGAAATGGAAAAGAAAAGAAACGATTATGAAAGTATAGTATCGACCCACGCCCGAGAATAAGTCTCATGTTCGGACTGAAGTTACCCGAGTGAATTATGAAAAGTATCTACCTCTTAATGTCCTTTGAGTGAAATACACCTAACAGATTCCCGTTTTCATCTTCCAACTCGTAAAGATTATTGCCTATAACTTTTTTTATAACGGATTTTATAAATTTAGGACATAATTTAGAGTTGATCTTTTTACTTGCATCGCTCAAAACAAAATTTCTTTTAAAGACTACGTCGCCAACGTTATACTGCACATTTTTGCTTCGAGTATTGTACGTATGCTCGTACGTTTCATGAGCCTTTGCTAGGGAATTCTTGATGGCTGAATGTATTATGTTCATCTTCGATGACTTTGGAATGACGTTCATTTCGGAGTTGTTAACACAGTCAAGTTTTCGTAAGAGTTTAAAATCTGAACCATGCTCCACCATTCTTTGGCCAAACAAGGCTTCGTAAGGTGACATACCGATGGCAGAATGGGTAGCTGTCCTAAGAGCGCAAGCAATGGAAGGAAGGTGTACATCCCAATTTCTCTGATCTTTCCCTATGTATGACCTGATAGCAGAAAGGATTGAACGGTTGACGCGCTCACTGGCATTGGCTTGCGGAGCATAAAAGGCCGTTCTAACATGCTGAATACCATATGAGGATAACAATTTTGAGAACGTTGAACCTATGAATTGCTTGCCATTATCTGTAAGGATAGATTCGGGCACACCAAACAAGCATAGGATTTCTTCGTTTAAAAATCTAACTGCCGTTTCCGACGTAGCATTTCTCAAAGCTTTTATGATGACAAATTTCGTTAGCTGATCAAGAGTGATTAGTATGTAGACATTTCCGTTTTTAGACCGAGGATATGGTCCAAGAAAATCCATGTAGATGTGTTGGAAAGGACGTTCCACCACGAAAGCCTTCCCCATAGGTTGTCTTAAAATTTGGTTGGAAGGTTTTGACATCTTACATACCTCACAACTACCTACGAAAGAATTAACCTGTGTCGCCATGTTCGGCCAGAAAAACCGCTGTCGGAGCCTGTTAAGGGTTTTACCTATACCGCCATGCGCAGCCCTTGGTGGCTGATGAGCCAAGGTAATCAGTCGATTGGTCAGCTGCGATGGAATCCATAACTTCCATCCTAGGTCATCCTCCAGAGGATTTCCTGTGCTGTGTTTGACCTTCTTGTACACGAAATTGTCCGAGACTTGAAGGTCGGGCAGCTGTTCTTTTTGTTTTGTGATGTTGTCAATGATCTTACCATATTCCTCAGATTTAAAACTGGGGTCTGATAGATCTATGTGCAGCACATCAGAAGGAAATTTCTCCGACGAGGCATCTAGGTTCAATTCGTCTGCCGCAAAAACTCTAGACAGAGCGTCTGGCACGACATGTTGTGATCCTTTACGATGCTCTATATCGAAGTCATAACCTTGAAGTTTAAGACTCCACCGAGCTAACCTACCGCTGAGGTCCCTTTGATTCATCAACCACCTTAAACTAGCATGGTCAGTCACTACTTTAAAGTGGTATCCCTCTACATAGGGACGAAATTGTTCTACGCTCATTACAGCAGCCAAGCATTCCCTTTCAGTGACGCTATAGTTACACTGGGCTTTGTTCAATTTGTGTGAATAGAAGAAGATAGGACGTTCGTTGCCTTCTTCATCCTTTTGACATAATACGCCACCGACGCCAGTCGACGACGCATCACACAAAATGATGAAGGGCTTGGTGTAATCAGGGTTCACTAAAACGGGTGCCGATGTTAGAATGTCCTTAATCTTTTGAAAAGACTCTAGCGCTTCATTATTAAACTCAAATTTAACGTTCTTTTTTAAGGTATTAGTGATAGGGGTAGCAAGAGTGCTATAATCTCTTATGAATCTGCGATACCACCCAGACATGCCAAGGAATCTACGTACCTGCCTTTGATTTTGTGGAACCGGGAAATCTCTAATGCCAGAAACTTTTGCCGGGTCTGTTTTAAGACACCCATCGCCGATTATGTATCCTAAGTATTTTAGTTCTTTGAAACAGAACTTCGACTTTTCCAGATTAATTGTCAAACCTGCAGCTTTCAGTTTTTCAGCGACGATGTTTAAGAAACGAATATGTTCCTCAAAAGTGCGTGTGACTATCAGAAGATCGTCCAAATAAACAAAAACATTTTCTTTTAATTCGTGGGGTACCACTTTGTCCATTAACTTGCAAAGACGTTGGGGTGCATTGCAAAGGCCAAAGGGCATTACCTTGAATTGGTACAGAGGCCTACCGGGAACCGTGAACGCCGTCTTTTCCCGTGAAGATTTCTCCAACGGTATCTGTAGAAAAGCGTCTTTAAGATCCACACTAGAAATATAGTGCGTATCTGAAATCCGACTAAGCAAACCCTGTATATGAGGCAAAGGATAGGCACTCTTCTTCGTCTTTTCGTCAACTTTTCGGTAATCCAGACACATTCGGTTCTTACCGGGTTTTCGTATCAAGACCACTGGAGAGCTCCATGGGCTATTGCTCTCTTCAAATATACCCATATCAAGTAACCTATCCAATTCCTCGTATAAAAGCTCTTGTACCGCAGGAGAAACAGGATAGTGTCGCTGTTTTATCGGCTCGGCATCCCCTGTGTCGATTTCATGTTCCTCCAGTGTTGTTTGACCTAAGCCAAGAGTGGCAAAGGACGGGAACATACTGATGGCTGTTTGAAGTTTATTGAATTCTTCTCCCGATAGTTCACGCATCTCTGAAGACATATTGTTTAATGACGATTTTAGTGGCGAAACTTCGGAGATTAAATGAGGAGCTATATCAAAGGACTTCCAAAAATTTATCCCTAGATACAATTTTTGCTGTAGCGAAGGAACTAAATACATTTCAATCTTTTTAGTAACATTTTTGTAGGTGATATCAGCCACGAATTTACCCGTGATAGGTTGATTACGACCATCCGCTGTTCTAACATTGGATGAGAACCTTGTGCAAACAACTTTATGTTTGTTTAGAAAATCATCGCCATCCATGCCCAAGCAACTTATGCTAGCACCACTGTCTAGTAATCCCAGCATACTTTCACCAAAAATGTTTACCTTGGCATAGGGGCGAGGATCATCAGAACAACACAAAGTTGTTGCTTCTATACTTTTAAACGCGTTTCTTCTAATTTTCTTTCGTTCTCGAATCCGAGTTATCCTAACAGAAACAGAAGGTTTTGAACTACCGAAAATCCTATCCCTGGCAGCATAATAGCTTATTTGTCGTTCGTGAAGACTTTTCAACGGAGGCGAATTCTTAGCTTTCGGGGGTGAAATATCTGTTTCTAACTTTTCTAAAATCTGTACTTGAAAATTTCTGTTTTTGCAATCTAGGTTGGAGTTTTGATCTAATGTAATTCCGGTTTCTGGTTTCGCGAGCAAGCCATCCGGTCGACGGATTGCTCTTGCGAGAGTTTCCCGCGCATTTATAACTGGTGCATTGAGGTGAAGTTGTACCGTCTTTTCCGCAGCGGTAACAAAACAAGGACCTTTGTGAGTCTGGACACTCCATATAACTGTGACCTAATTTTTTGCAGTTCCAGCAGGTATAATTGCTGGTATCTCTTTGCATCTGCATGGCTTCAACTGAAACTGTTCCTGAATCTGCGATTACTTCGTCTACTTTAAACTCACTAACATTTCTACGAAAGGGTTGACTTATAGCATTTCTAATCTTCTGTTTGTTTTGATCTTTGATGTACTTTTCCATATTACGGCAAACATAAGCCAATTCATTAAGACTCTGGGCTCTAAAAGTCAACAACAACTCTCCCATTCGACTGTTTATGTTTTGTTTGATCAGAATTAGTAACTCATGATTTGGCTTTGGACAAAGCAAGCGCATATTCAACTTTTGAATAGCCAAGAAAAATTCGTCAAAGCTTTCGTTAGGTTGCTGACGACGTTCATATAATTTCATTGAAAGCTCAGCATCAGTCTCAAGAGACCGAAACTGTTCTATCAATGCATACCTAAGTCCAGGCCAATCTATTCTAGGATTGGATTTACGAAAAACCCAATACCAATCTTCAACTTGTCCGGTAATGAAATGGTGAAAATTCGCTACAACTTCAGGCCATGAAGACAGATATGTTTCCTTTAATGTCTCTAATTTAAACAGGAAATCATCAACCGTCATTTTGATGTTATCAAATTTCAAACCCCACTTGTGGTAGGCAAGAAATTTGTAATTGTAACCAGAATTATAATTCTGTCGTGATTGACAAGGTTGTTGGTTGGTGCAGGTGTCATCTAAATTCATGTTTCTGATTCGCGTCAGAAACTCGTCTGCATTGGGGTTTCATCATCATCATCGTCGGCTCGACAACCGGGGTCCGGTCCTGGCCTCCTTCAACAAGTCTCTCCACCCATCCCGGTCTCGAGCCGCCGCCATCCAGTTGCGCACCCCAAGGCTCCGGGCGTCCTGGTCTACGCCATCTCTCCAGCGCAAGCATGGTCTACCACGCTGTCGTCTACCATAGAATGTACCACAAAGAACTTTCCGAGCAGGTTCCTCTTCGCTCATGCGAGCTAGGTGCCCTGCCCACCGGAGTCTACCGAGCTTAATTTTTGTCACGATATCTGCTTCAAGGTAGATTGCGTACAATTCATGATTGTACCGTCTCCGGAATCGTCCTTCCTCACATATGGGGCCAACAATTCTCCTTAAGACTTTTCTCTCGAACGCGGCTAAGAGGTCGGAGTGCCTTTTGCTAAGCACCCAAGTCTCGGATCCATATGTGAGTACTGGCAGGACCATGGTCCTGTACAGCAGCAGTTTTGAAGTTATGGTGAGATTTCTGGATTTGAAGAGCTTTGACAGACTATAGTAGGCTCTGTTGGATTTGAGAAGCCGCCCGCGTATTTCTTCTTCTATATTGTTATCGGCTGCTACTATTGACCCAAGGTATTTAAAGGATTGCACCACTTCAAATTCGTGCTCCGCTACCTTGATTGTTTGACCAACTGTTCCTCTCGCATTCGACGCCACCATGTACTTTGTTTTACCTTCACTAATGTGCAGCCCCAGATTTTGTGCCGCCTGCTCGATCTGGATGAAGGAATCATGTACAGCTTGCTCAGTTCTTCCGATGATGTCGATGTCGTCTGCGTAAGCCAGTATCTGGCTGGACCTGTTGACGATGGTCCCTCTTGTTGCCGTGCCAGAGTCACGGATTGCTTTCTCCAACGCCAGGTTGAAGAGGAGGCAGGCCAAACCATCCCCTTGTCGGAGTCCATTAAAGATGTTGATTGGTTTGGATAGCAATCCGGCTATTTTTACTTGGCTTGTTACGTTGGTCATGGTCAACCTACATAGTCGTGTCAATTTATTTGGGATGCCGAATTCTCTCATGGCTTTGTAAAGTTCTACCCTGGCTATGCTATCGTAGGCGGCCTTAAAGTCTATAAACAGGTGGTATGTTGGGATGTTAAATTCTAGACATTTTTCCATCGCCTGCCTAAGGGTAAAGATCTGATCAGTTGTTGATTTGCCTGGAATGAAACCGCACTGATATTGTCCGATGATGGTTTTAGCGTATGGGGTTATCCGGTCTTGTAGGATAGAGGAGAGTATCTTATAGGCGGTACTCAACAACGTGATACCTCTATAATTGCTGCACGTTGTGACATCTCCCTTCTTATGTATGGGGCAAATGATACCTTTTCGCCAGTCTTCTGGAATTTCTTCATGCTCCCACACGTGCACTATAATCTCATGAATTGCTTGACGTAAAGCTGGCCCACCGTGTTGAAATAGTTCGGCTGGTATACCATCGGCTCCCGGGGCTTTGTTTTTCTTTAGCCGGCCTATAGCCTTCTCAACCTCTTCTATGCTTGGTGGCGGCAACATAGGGTACTCTTCTTGAAGTAGTGGAGCCTCCACTTCTGCAGTGAGCTGACCATTTAGCAATTCATTGAAGTACACTTCCCATCGCTCCAGTATGCTTTGAGGATCGGTGATCAGATTTCCCTCTCCGTCCTTGCAGTATGTGCAGCGTGGTGTGTACTGCGTCATGTTTCGGACGGATTGGTAGAACTTCCGCGCCTGGTGCGGACCTCGCTCTCGGCTTTTCTCTATTTCACAGATTATGTTCTTCTCCCAGGCTGATTTTTTCTGTCTGTGAAGCCGTTTTTCAATTCTTCTGAGCTCTTTATATTCGTCTTCGCGTGCCCGCGTTCTATGAGATTGTTGCATTGCTCGGTACGCAACATTCTTACGTTCAGTCGCTAGCTTGCATTCATCATCAAACCAGTCGTTCCGATTTCTACGACTGCTGCCTAAGATGGAGTTGGCAGTACTAATGACAGTATTCTTAAGGCGTGTCCACTTCTCATCTACGCCCAGCAAACTGGCTCCAGGACTTACTCTACCCAGTTCTAGGGCGAGTCCTAACGCATTACCAAAGGTGTTACTGGTGTTTTCATTGCGCAGAGCAGCCGTGTTGATTCGAACCTGATCGGCGGATGCAATACGTCTTCGCAAGGCAATCCGCCCTCGGAAAACCATACCAACAAGGTAGTGATCCGAGTCGATATTGGCACCTCGGTACGTTCGTACCGTCATCAAGTTCGAGTAGTGGCGACGGTCTATCAACACGTGGTCAATTTGGTTACGAGTGACTCCATCAGGTGATACCCAGGTGGCTTTGTAGATATCTTTACGCGGGAACCTGGTACTCGCAACGACCATGTTTTTCGATGCTGCCAATTCTAAGACTCGAAGTCCATTGTCATTAGTGTTCTCATGCAAACTATGGGTGCCTGCGTAATGCCTGAATACCGGCTCCCGACCTATTTTTGCATTCAAATCCCCAAGGATGATTTTTACGTCATACCTTGGACAGGCATTGAGGGCCCTCTCGACTTGTTCGTAGTAAGTCTCTTTTTCTTCGTCTGAGGACTCCTCCGTAGGTCCGTGAACGTTAATGAGGCTGATGTTCTTAAATTTGCCTCGCACGCGAAGGGTGCATAGCCTTTCGCTTATAGCGTTAAAGCCGATGATGGCAGACTTCATTTTTTCGCCGACTAGGAAGCCTACCCCGAGCACATGGTGTTTTGTATGACAGCTGTAGTATAAGTCATAATCTTTCTTCTGTAGAACACCATTCCCTGTCCATCTTATTTCTTGAAGTGCTGTTATGTCAGCTTTATATTTTGACAGGGCATCGGCTAGCTGCTGAGCAGCTCGAGCTCTATAGAGCGATCGTACGTTCCATAAGAAAATTCGTAAATCGTTATTCCGTTTTCTTTGCGTGGGTTGTCGTCGTGAGATCAGTCCGTTTCCGAGGCTTGTTGCTGGTCTCGTAATTCTTCTTGTTTTACGGAACAGGGAATTAACCTGTTGCCAACCTGTGGAACCAGCCTGATCATATTAGCCAAACCTTTTTAAAGGCTTGTTTCTAGCGGCCGCCGCGAAGAGGCTATGATCACACTTCCACCAGTCCGAATAGTTACGGCACGTGCATGTTTTCGTATGCTACATGTTACTCCCCCTATTCGGCTGATGGCTGACCGCCGCATTGGGGTTTAGACTTGAGTAATTTACCCTAGATGCTGAGTCAGGAATATTATGAGCAGAAGGATTGGGTTCTGTAGCTGGGGGAGCTCGCCTGCGGACGTCATATTCGCTTGGAACAGAAGGAGTAGTTTGTCTTAGGGTTTCTCGGATGATCTCCGCCAGTTGATTTTTCATTTCGACCCTATTAGCTTCTAATTCTTTGCGAATTACCTGCAGATCCTCTGACCTACTAACTCCTATCGAAGCAGTTACAAGACCCTGAATGTAAGCTGGTAAGTCTAGTTCGTCCTGGTTGTTTAATGGCTGGGTAGGCGGTATCCAACTATCCCTATTTCTAAGAAAGGCTTGAGATCCTATTGGTACGTCTGAGATGGCATTCTTTGCAGAGGGGTCTCCTTCGGAAGGGACTTGATTTGGTGGAACCGTGGGCGGTGATCTTGATCCTAAATTGGATATTCCCGGGTCGGAATTACTATCCATGGCTTCGAGTGGAATGCTTATGTTGTTAGAACCACGAATTGCTTTATTGTACCCTCGACCACGTAGTTTTTGACCTGATCCGCGTCCACGAGCGTTAAGACTAGATCCACGACCACGAAGAGATTGCATGGGTGCCTGACCACGAGAAGAACGTAAATTATATGTTTTTCTATCCTCACCTGAAGACATAAGGTGTTATTAAACCAACGAGAACTTCTAAACCTTTTTAATGACAACCAGATCGGAAAGATATAAATTAAAAATAACTAAATGATTGATTAAATTACTTAAAGCAGTTTAAACAAAGAAAACAGAAGAAAGTAAGAAGAATTTAAAAAAAAATCAAAAATGGTTGTACCAAAAAGGAATTATAAAAATAAAGGAAGCAAATTACAATTGCTAAAAAAAATCTTTAACTATGTAAATCAGAAAAAAAATTGAAATTTTGAAACAAAAAAAAAAAAAAAACCAAATGATATAATTGAGCTTTAAAACAAAACCATAAAAAAAATCTATCAAAAAAGAAAAATAATCAAAAAAAATATTTGTTTGTATGTGTTCTAAAATATGTCTGGTGGATGTGACGGATCAAGATAAGTATCTAAAGGTCGAATAAAAGTTTTTCTTTTTTTAATATACTCACTTGGAATTTTTGTAGGGGAGCTGAACAAAAATTTTGTGTTATAAAACACAAAACTTAATTTGACTGTTATAATATATAGACGTAATTTTTATAAGAAATCTGAGAAAACGAAACAACTCGCTACGGACATAGTACGTGACTACCAAAGCTCATACTACCGGTCGACATTGCGTTTTTCCTTTAAGAAAAATTCAAAAGAATAATCTGCACAACTATAAATTCGGCTGAACCAAAAGATACGGATACAAAATTAATCGATTGAAAATTTTTGTTATGCATGTCAGTTATTGATTTTGATGGAAGAGTATGATTGTCGCAACAGGCTAAACAGGGAAAAGACTTCAGACCTATTTACTGGACGTCCGCTCACCACTTCAAATCTCACAATAAATAAAATGAAGGTACCATTATCTATATGCAAAAATAATAGTCAAATAGAGTCTGTCAAATTTTCAAAATAAAAGAATAGATCAAAAAAAAAATCTCAAAATTGTTTTTATTCGAAACAAGAGTTTCAACTTCGAACCAGGAATAATCAAAGACGAATCGGGCCCCACGTTGGGCGCCACCTGTAACGGAACCGAGGTGTTGTCGGCAAAAAGGACTCTCGACAGAAGGTTCCATATTCCCTCATATAGTAGGGGTGCTATTATCCTCAAGACATACCCTCACGTAGCGCATGGTCGGAACAAGTCGATTAGAGAGCCTTTAAAACCTTCCTTCCCTTACCACCATTACAACCCCCTACTTACAGGTGCAGCGGGCTGATCCTGGCAGCAGGAAGGTAAGGGTGTTCAGGTCACGAAGGCGTGGCATGCTAGCATAAGCACGTCCTAGCTCGTCGGAATGGGGGGGTTCTTGCCTTCGTAACGCTGAACGTTTGTTACGTATTTACATGCCGGGGTAGATTAAAGAAAAAGATCGGGTTCAAAAAAAAAAGGAGCCCAAATTCGTCCTGAAATGAAATTCGATATACAAAAGAAGTTCCAAGGAGGAGAGAGCCCGATGGTATTGCCTCTCAGAGGGAAAGCCCACCCACGTATCTTAAAAGATACGACCATGGCTGATATGTCCTCGATTTTATATCAGCCCCAAATTCAAAGACTACATGCGTATCATTTCAAAAATCAAGAAAAAGCAAAACTCAACCCACAATCTTCATTTTTCGGCTTGTCTGTATTCGATCTTTATTTTACCTTACGTCACCGCCACATCCACCTAAATCTTCACTTACATGAACGGCATGCTAAAAAAAATCCATCGATGGAAGCTTAAACATAGATTTCCAAAAAGTAATGAATTCCATGCGAGGATTCAATGAAAGGGTTATTTTTACTTTTTTCAAAAACCATATCCAAAAGGATAAATTTATTCATAAGATAAAAAAAATTTCCTAAAATATGAAAATTACATCGACCAAGGTAAGCGAAATAATCTAATAATTAAAAAAAATACAATACAAAATAAAGTATCATGAAAAAAAGAAAAAAATATCTTACAACCAACCAACCGTCGCTAATAATTAAATAATATCTAACCATAAGTATTTATAATTTTAAATTAAAAGTAGCTTTTTTTTCATTGCCAAACCAAATTTTCTTTAAGTAAAATTTTATTTATATCAAAAAAAAATATTTAGAAAAAGTGTATATTTCATTTCGATGCGGACTGTAAAAATGTTTTGGTAGATCTTTCGTATTGTCGTTTGTTTTTTTTTTTTTTTTATTTCTATATATGTATGTACAATAAGTTCGAAAACATAGTATACTCTTAGGCTAAATTAATTGAGGTAATTGTACATAGTTTTAATTTCTTTTTCACAAATAATATTACCTTTTTTTATTGAAAATTTTGCAAACAAAATTTAAAAAAAATTAAAAAGTATAATTAAAAATATCAAAAGAATTTAAAAATATATAAACCGTCTAGACGCTTCGTAGTTCACCACGGATGTATGTATGTATGTACGAAACTGGCCAATGAATAACAGTTGCCTACCTACAGGCTTTTTCTTTTTTTTTTGTATGTATGTATTTTTGTTTAAAGAAAATGTAGCGAGATTTATATTTTTGTGTCCAAATTGAAAGTTGAAATAAATTTTGTTTCCAATAAATGACTTACCCAATTTTACTATTCCTGTGGGGTGGTGCACCGCTCCATAGGTTGATTGTACCTTTGTATGTACCTGTTTCTGACTGCAAAAAAAAACTTTAAAGTTGAACAAAAAAAACAAAATCACTACACTTTTGTTTTTTGAGAGAATTCCTTCTCTTGTAATATAAAAAGATAAATCGATCTTTTTGCACTTATTTTTTTTGTTTTTTCGGTTAAATTCAAATTTTTACAAGCCGATTAACGAAATTTATGGTGAACCCGGAAGGATAGAGGTGTATAAAGATTATAAGGGATATCATTCAAAAAGTAGGGAAATTAACTTAAAAAAAAAACAAAATGATACTATATGAATAAAGCACTTTAGTGGTATCAATCCAGAGGGTGATGATGAGTGTGGTGAGGAAGCAGATGATGATGAGGTGAGTCAGGCTTAGACCGTAGGTACAGTCTGCACTACTGTTTAGGGTACAGTCTGCAAATTTTGGCTTCTGGATCGTTCGATGGATTTCTTTCAGAGATGTGGACGGGTGCTGGGATGAATTTCGAGTTTCGTCTGGGGTGCTCCTGTGTCGTAGGCGAAGATGGTGTCGGTGCCTTTGTTTTCGGGGGTGCTTTTAGGGCAAAGTCTTGCACTTGTTGTAATTTCTGTAGGGTTTTGGGTATTTGTGTTTTTTTTTTGTTTGTTGCACTTTTGTAGTTTTATGGGGTTTAGGGTATTTATGCTTTCTTTGTTTCTTGGTTCACGTTTTTGTATTTGTTTGTATTTTTCGTAAGGGTTACTTTTTTCGTTTTTTTTTTCACGTTAATTTATACGTTTTATTTTATACATATTAAGGCTTTTTGTGTTTTTTTTTTATGGACTTTTTTAAAACAACGAACTCGGCACGTGTATTTCGGTTTCCTTTTTAGTTAGTTTTTTTGTTAATTAAACGAATTTAATTTTTATTTTTCTTAATACATACGATTTTTGTTTGGAAAAACGAATAAACGAATTACGTTTAGGTTTCAAGTAAAAAAAATAAAAAACGTGAAAAATTTCACAAGAAAATCAATTTTTTTAATCAAATAAAAAAACTTAGAACTTTCCGTCAGACGAAAGCGACCTGGGCAAAATATCGACACAAAAGAGACCGACGTTTGGCATTCGCTCCCTTTTATAGCGAGACGGCAACCCTCAGCGCGTCAGTCATTTTGTGCGAGAGAGCGTCTTAATCATGGCGACTGAAGCAATTCCGGAAGGCCTTTCTCCCGGCCGTATTTTTGACCAAAACATAAAACTTTTTATTTTAAAAATCATTTTTATTTTTTTTAAAAATATATGTGATAAGAGTTAAATTTTCTGGTCAAAACCGGCGCAGAAAATTCATCCGGAAGCACTTCCATGGCAGAATACATTGATGTTTTGCAAATGTATTGGTTCTCATTGAATCAAAATATAGCCATCTCAATATTACATTTCTCTTAAGCCAACTCTCTTTTAAAGCAAATGGAAGATTTCAGCCATTTGCTTGCAGTGATCGCTCTTCAAGATCCTCTGAACTCACCACACCCACATTCACCTCCATCTTTATCAACACCGCTGTATTATCTTAAGGTTGTACTAGATTAATTATTTAACTTGAATGGAATTGAAAGAAAAGAAGGTTCGGATGTTGGCTATGTGTCTACCAGATGACCTCAACATTACCGACGGTTGGTTTAAAAAAAAAAAATAATAAAATAGCGAAAATTAAAAGAGTTTCCTACAAGTCTTTAAGAAAATACTTGACTCCCAGATAACTAATCAACTTAATACATTTAATTTATTGTCACCGTTCTAGTCTGGTTTTCGTGCACATCATATAGCTGTCAAACTGCTATGATTAAGGTCCTTGATGACATAAGAGTTCAATATGACCTTGACAATGTAACTAAAGGGTCCGCCATCTAACTTTTTTTTTTCAACTAGTGCTTATTTCGTGAATGGTAACACTTAGCTCATGTCTGATTTGACAGATAAGTAGTTTTATCCTTCCGCTGAACGAATATGGATGTGTATACGCTTCGCTAGAGAAGATGCCGATTTTGCCAAAAAATCAACTTTTCAGATGAAGCTCAAATTGTCGTATTTGGGGCACAGAAAACCCGCACGCATACATTGAAAAGCCGATACACCCAAAACGAGTCACTGTTTGGTGCGGATTTTGGTCGAGAGGCATAATTGGGCCATTTTTCTTCGAAAACGAGCAAGGAGTGGCCGTTACAGTCAATGGTGATCGTTATCGGGCCATGTTGAACGAATTTTTGTTCACAAAAATTGAAGAGGAGGATATTGGCAACATTTGGTTTCAACAGGACGGCGCTACGTGCCACACAGCCGAAGCTACACTCAATGTTTTGCGCCATTTTCCAAAAAAAAATTTATTTGGCGGACCCTTTATTATATTTGTCTCCTGGAATTTTTCAAAAGCTTTCGACATAGTAAATATACTTTGCAAAAAGCTGAAATACTATTTTGGGTTTCATGAGAGAGCCGTGCTTCTCAATAAAAATTATCTTTGTAACCGTACCCGAAGAGTGAATATTGGTTAGATGCAATCTGATTATTTGAATTTGCAGATGGGTGTACCGCAACAAGGCTCTATTTTGTTTTGTATTTTTATAAATGACCTCCCAAAGTTTTTTTCGAATGTGCGGTTACATCTATACTTATATGCTGATGATGTTCAGATGTATATATCCCGTCCACTTGGCTTGCACAAAGATTTTGTATGTAGATTGAATGAAGATCTCACAACAATATTCAATTGGTCACTCCAAAATGACAACTTATCGCGATTTCTAAAAGAAACATGTTGATACATCACTTCTGCCTCCTATTTTTCTCTTCCAATCGCGGCTTATGAATTTGTGGGCACTACAACTAGTCTGGGTATTAGGGTTAATAAAACACTTTCAGCCGAAAAAACACACAAATTATATTATAGTTTGTAGAATTTACACTAGTCTGCGTAAACTATAACTATTTGCCACCATTACTCCAATAAATATTGAAAAAAAAAATTATTAAGCTTAGGCATATTAAAACTTTGGTTTTGCCCTTAGTTACCTATGGTAATACCGTGTACTCCAAACCTGATTCCCTTTGCCAACATAAACTCCTTGTCACATTTAATGACATGATCACTATCAGATAATGTATATGGACTTCCGAGACACGAGCACAGATCACATTTTCATCGGCTTGTCCTTGGATGTTCCCTTATTCAGCAATATCTTGATGGTAGGTGTTGTATATTTACTTTCGCTCAATCCCTTAGAACTTTAAACTTTTTGGTACCACGTACCAACTTTTACATTATTAACCTCTTCGCGGCTCTTCATGATCTACGCAATAATGCTATGGCAATCTCTCCCCTTGACTATTAAAAGGATAGTAAGCATTTCAAATTTCAAAAATGCGATCAACTCCCAATTTCGCTAGGAATTTTTGTTTTAATTAACAACTAAAGAAATTAAACAGGTTTAAAATAAGTAATACTTATATCAATTACATGAATATATTATTTAGTAATTAATTATATTTTTTTAGATGTATTATCCAATTGTTAAGTATCAATTATAAAAGACTCAGTCATACATGAACTAAGGCTGCGTCAATCAGGAACGATTCGATTTCTTTGATCCGATCATCGAAAAGTATTGATGATTGAAATCACAAATTTTCTTTTCAATCGATTCCAATCTCAATCATTTCGATGATTCTCGATTTTCTATCCCAAACTCAATCATTTCGATGATTCTCGATTTTCCATCCTAACCTCAATCATTTCAATGAATCTCGATTTTCGATATCAATCTCTATTGAATTATTAATATATTTTATCGGAGAAACGAAATATGGGTCAGATTGGTTCGTTAAATGCGTAGATTGAATTTCATCGAAACCGAAATAAAAAAATTGTCTGAGTTCCATATCTCATGGTGTAAACATCAACGTTTTTTTTTACGTACTGTCATAGCCAGCCCTCTAGCTCCAGTGGAAACTCGAAAGTTTGCGCTGTCCAGAATTTCAGTAGGGCGGCGGATCGAAAAACGGAGTACGCCAATCGATTTAGGACGTGGAAATTACGTATAGTCACGCCCAGCTCTCTAGGCGAATAAGAACACTTTTAAATTGACAGGTGTTAAAATGTAAAATAATTTCCGAGAATACGAGCTACGTAACGTTTCTTTTATACCTACTTACTCAGAGCACATTGCTGATTCGAGACTTATATATTTACTAGAAGTCAAACACTTGTATTTGCTCCTATTTACTCCGTGTAAACTGTCAAAGTGCGCGCTTAATATGTGTAAAGTTTCGTTTCAACAAATTTGCCCTACTTACTTAAAGGTGACACTATAACTACATAAGTCGTCTCCAGTTTCGCATAAAAAGTTGGTTGAGATAAGAACCTGTTCTTAATAGTTGTATGTGTGCTTGACCTGAGTCTTGGTCTTCCTCTACTGCTTCATGCTTCGAGGGTGGACTCAAATATTTCCCGGGCCGGAGCATTGGTATTCATCATTCGCTGAGCCAACTCAACTCAGTCGTTGGCTAGTTCAAGTGTCTCTGTACAGGTACAAGTACAGCAGTCCGTTCAGATCAATTTTGTATTTTATTCTCCTCCACTGTCTACTCACCGTCTTTATATAGATATTCCAATTATATATCGGTATGTGGTATATCAAATACACACATGCATCACTGCAATTCACTTTCCTGTACCATGTTCCATATATTGTCCCACAAGTATAACGACACACAGAAACAAATCGTACTTAGATATGTAAAATTGTGTGTTATTCTCGAAACGGAACTTCAATTATGCAAATGGCATCCCTTCTAATTGCCTGTCATAATAATCCTTTGCTTATAATTCCATTTATTGGGGTTTAAAATTTCAATTTGCTTTGACCATCATCATCATCGCCAGCAGGAAATCGAATATCCTGAATTCATTGAAAGTGCTGACATCATAAACAAAGCCTGTATCTCTCTCTCTCTCTCTCTCTGATGTTCTATATTTATTTATACTTTGTCTCCTTTGGATTCTGTAAATTTTCGATGTAATAAATACTACATTAATGCAACTCCACTAATTGCAGTATCTAAGGCCTCGAATCAAAGACGGTTTTTGTATTACTTTTCGGTTAATAGGATTTAATCAATTAACAAGTCCAGCACGATGATCTATTCAAATAAAGGCCAAAGCTAAAATACACAATGCATCATATACTTTTTTCACTCCCAATACCAGAAGTATGGTTTTGGTTTTATTTGTAGATGTATGTTCATATGTATTTGTTTTCCTATCGGCTTCGGTCTTCGGATATTAATGCAATTAGTTTTATTGAGTTGGACCAACTATTATGCTCCCTATTAGAACTAAGCTAAAGCTATAGAGTTTGAGGCTTAATTAAAGCGAGAAATCTCTTAGCGGGTTGGTATGTTTTCTCGTATTATTGACAGCAATCGTCCTGAAAATCAGAAAGGCTATTGTCAGATGGTGGAAAACAGAATCAGTGCGCTGGTATCTACTATTTGATAATAATTTAAATAACGTTTGTTTGATACTAAATTACTTAACATTGCACGCTGTGTTGATACAAAATTATATAATTTTGCTCAACCATTTTTTGCGATAGTGTAAAGTATGCACTATAGATTATAGTGCACGTGTGGGAGCATGAAGAAATTCCAGAAGACTGGCGAAAAGGTATAATTTGCCCCATACATAAGAAGGGAGATGTCACAACGTGCAGCAATTATAGAGGTATCACGTTGTTGAGTACCGCCTATAAGATACTCTCCTCTATCCTACAAGACCGGATAACCCCATACGCTAAAACCATCATCGGACAATATCAGTGTGGTTTCATTCCAGGCAAATCAACAACTGATCAGATCTTTACCCTTAGGCAGGCGATGGAAAAATGTCTAGAATTTAACATCCCAACATACCACCTGTTTATAGACTTTAAGGCCGCCTACGATAGCATAGCCAGGGTAGAACTTTACAAAGCCATGAGAGAATTCGGCATCCCAAATAAATTGACACGACTATGTAGGTTGACCATGACCAACGTAACAAGCCAAGTAAAAATAGCCGGATTGCTATCCAAACCAATCAACATCTTTAATGGACTCCGACAAGGGGATGGTTTGGCCTGCCTCCTCTTCAACCTGGCGTTGGAGAAAGCAATCCGTGACTCTGGCACGGCAACAAGAGGGACCATCGTCAACAGGTCCAGCCAGATACTGGCTTACGCAGACGACATCGACATCATCGGAAGAACTGAGCAAGCTGTACATGATTCCTTCATCCAGATCGAGCAGGCGGCACAAAATCTGGGGCTGCACATTAGTGAAGGTAAAACGAAGTACATGGTGGCGTCGAATGCGAGAGGAACAGTTGGTCAAACAATCCAGGTAGCGGAGCACGAATTTGAAGTGGTGCAATCCTTTAAATACCTTGGGTCAATAGTAGCAGCCGATAACAATATAGAAGAAGAAATACGCGGGCGGCTTCTCAAATCCAACAGAGCCTACTATAGTCTGTCAAAGCTCTTCAAATCCAGAAATCTCACCATAACTTCAAAACTGCTGCTGTACAGGACCATGGTCCTGCCAGTACTCACATATGGATCCGAGACTTGGGTGCTTAGCAAAAGGCACTCCGACCTCTTAGCCGCATTCGAGAGAAAAGTCTTAAGGAGAATTGTTGGCCCCATATGTGAGGAAGGACGATTCCGGAGACGGTACAATCATGAATTGTACGCAATCTACCTTGAAGCAGATATCGTGACAAAAATTAAGCTCGGTAGACTCCGGTGGGCAGGGCACCTAGCTCGCATGAGCGAAGAGGAACCTGCTCGGAAAGTTCTTTGTGGTACATTCTATGGTAGACGACAGCGTGGTAGACCATGCTTGCGCTGGAGAGATGGCGTAGACCAGGACGCCCGGAGCCTTGGGGTGCGCAACTGGATGGCGGCGGCTCGAGACCGGGATGGGTGGAGAGACTTGTTGAAGGAGGCCAGGACCGGACCCCGGTTGTCGAGCCGACGATGATGATGATAGTATGCACACAAGAAAAATATTGTAATGTAAAATCAAAACGATGAATTGTTGATTTTAATGGAATGCGATTTTATTTTTGTTCACTGATTTCATTATAATTTAACATTTTTCAATTTTTGTTTAATATTCCAACATGTCATTATGAAAAATAATATCTTTGATTTAACAATAAGCAAGATACAAAACAAATCATCAGACTCTAAATTTTGTTTCAATATTGGTTTCAATAGTTTTAACATTCAAAAATGTTTAAAAAAAAATTTTCACATAGAAATTTTAAAGATGAAATTGTTTATTGTTAAAACAAAATTTTTTTCATTTAGGTAATTGAGACAGATTAAAACAACATCTGGAAATTGTTAAATCAACTTTTAGTTTAACGCTAAGGAAAGATAATTAAAACAACAATCCTTAATATACTCGTACAGCCACCATTGACTTCATGTCAAAACTATTAGGTAATAGTCATTTTAACCATCATTTATTGTAAAAACAATTTTTTTCAAATAGAAATTCAAAGATACAAATGTCGTTTTAAGAAAAACATTTTTTTTTTTTTTATAGAATTAAAAAGTCAACACAGAATAGATTTAAAAAATGTATGGGTATTTTAGACATATAATTTCTTATTTTGAGTGACTCAAGACATGCCAACAGTGTAACAATGTGGACAACTTAAAAAAGTTATAGATTGTTATTTTCAAGACGCGCGATGATATGCTCATATTTATAATTCTGATAAATTTTTATAACTTATAAATTAGCATTTTTATAGTCTCTCCATTACTTATTACGACAACAAATTAACCCGTTATAAATGCATTTTTATAACGCATACAGACTGACAAAACTTTGCTTCATCATTGAATCGTATCAAAATAAGATTGGGTCGTGTCGAAACAATTCGAAACTCAGTGAAATAAGATTGATGGTTGTTAATCCAATATAAAATCATGTTGAAATAATATTATTAATAATTGAATTCTACAAAATTTGCCAGAGATGCCGTTATTTTTTGGGATTTAGATACTAGCAACATTTAGAGCAAGTTTAATTATTGTACAGGGTGATCTAGTAGCTTATAAAAAAAACTCTTTTTTTCCTAAAGCTGTTTACATATAGCAAAGGACTAAAAACCAATTGCAGTACTTCCTTGAATGAACCAATGTGACTCTTCTAGAATGTCTGTCTATAGTCCAATTCAATAGTGCAGAAGCACCGAGAAACTCGTGCTCTGTTAAAACAAAATTTAATGTTCTGGAAACAAAAATCTTTAAAATCCGGTGTGTTAAAAATCTGTTTCATGAAAAATGGTGGTGGAATGTAGAATGTACTAAATGCCTCAAAAGAATAGTTTTATAAGAAAAAAGGAGTTTAAGAATTTTCAGGTTTTCTCAAAAAATGTAAAAATTTAAACTTTTGCGGTTACCATTTTATCGTTCCGAGAAACATTATTCAGTTGGTGAAAAAGTGAGGTATTTATGTATATTTGCATTTATTTATTTTGTATAATTGATTAATTATGATTCACTTCGGGATTGATGAGGGAACTTTGCCGGCATCAATTGCAAATTGCAAGGGAAGCACTTTAGCAACTAATCAACTAAAACATCAGCACTGGGTGTCAGAAAGTTGCATCTATGTAAATTAAAAAAGTTTTAGTGTTGAAATTTCTTAATCGTATTCGATTCGTGTTTTTTAAATTTTATTTTTAGAAGCTAAAACTGCTTTTACTAGAAAGTTTGAAGGGTAGGATGTTTTAGATTTCTATGTACCAACGGACATTTGATTGAATCTTTCCCAAATGATTTCATCAACATTATATTAGAAGACATTTATTTCAACTTTTAAAATTTTCAGGAATATTATTTCGCTCCAAGCGGAAAGAAAAAAAACCCTGGGGGAAAGCTCTGGGACCGGCATATCAAAACCAAAAAGCAAAGCGCTCACGGTGGAAAAGAAAAAAAAAGACTGTTTACCATAATTGGAGGATCAACCTGTTGCTCAGTTGAATCAACAGAGTTTGAGGATTCTATTTTAAAGGCTTTAAAAATTACCCTTTCTTGAGATTTTGAAATCGGAGAAATCGGAGAGCAAAAATTCGTGCTAATACAAAGGCAACTACACACATCTCCATAACTAATTTTGAGTTTTTAAAGAATTGGAATCAACTCATAATGAGATGTTATAGTAACATGAAGAAAGATTGAATTCAAAGTGATTTTTATATGAAAAAAAAACATATTAAAATAACATGAAACACCTATGAAGCAAAATTATTGATAAAAAATGTTGAATCATATTTATTTTTTTTAAATTTACGTTGGTTTTTTTCTGTGTGTGATTGCAATTGAGTATAAATGTAGAACAATATAAAATCGCAGAGGTATACAGGGAAGGTCCAGGGCCAAACTACGCCTTGTACAGATCCCGCCTTTTGCGACCCCGAATAAGTGATTGTAAGCGCAAAAAGCCATATTTAAATTATCCAAGAGGGAAGAGGTTTTTATAAATGAGATCCCTCTCTTGAGTCACAGTGATTAAGTTTTTTATTCAATTTAACTCAGAGAAGCAGTACATTTTTTCAAATTATGGGCGAACGAAAGGGTTGACTACCCTTAAAACGATAAAGCGCAGTGTATGCGATCGTTGATAAAATTAAGAAGCGCTTAAATAGGGATCCCGATGTTTTTTATTATCACAAATGATCCATATAGAAATCATAGACACGAGATCCTGCTCCCTATCGAGATCCCGTATCTTGAACCAAAAACTTAGTTTTAAGTCTGGCATGTATGTAGATGGTTTTGGGTTTTGTAAATGTAAACAGAAAAAATATACACGATCACATTGTTGTTCTATAGTCGGAAATAAATTAGCTATGGGAGTCTATATTTTATCCATTTGCCAAATCTTAGTTTAGTTGCAGGTGGTAAAGGGTTTTCCAATAAGAGGTGTTATTTTGATATTCAAAGAAAAATGGCATTTTTTGAGATAAATGATCGGGTGTTTATTTCATTATGCCGTATGCCGCTAATAATGGAACTCAACATTAGCCAAATGGCAGCCACGACCACGCTTACAGGACCATATCCTTTTCATGAAATTTTCCATAACCAAATCGCAAAGTGGCTGCCCTATGTCCTCGATAGCCTCACGAATTCCATCTTTGAGGTCTTGAATCGACGCTGGGCTGTTGGCGTAGACCTTATCTTTCACGTGGCCCCAAAGGAAGAAGTCGCAAGGTGTTAAATCACAAGATCTCGGTGGCCAATTGTGATCACCTCTTCGAGAGATAACACGGTCCGGAAACTTTTCCCGTAAAAGATCGATGGTTTCATTGCTTGTGTGGCACGTAGCGCCGTCTTGTTGAAAGTAAACGTTGTCCAGATCAATACCATCCAATTCCGGCCATAAAAAATCATTAATCATCTCTCTATAGCGCAATCCATTGACCGTAACTGTTGCTCCAGCCTCATTTTCGAAAAAGTAAGGTCCAATGACCCCGCCGGACCATAAACCGCACCAAACAGTCACGCGTTGAGGATGGAGAGGCTTTTCAACAATAACTCTTGGGTTTTCCGAACCCCAGATGCGATAGTTTTGCTTGTTGACGTAGCCTCCGAGGTGGAAATGGGCCTCATCAGTCAAGATGATTTTTCGATGAAATTCCGGATCATTTCAAGGACCCAATCAGCAAAGACACGACGTTGTTGATGATCAGCCGGCTTGAGTTCTTATGTTAACTGAACTTTATAAGCCTTAAGACCCAAGTCTTTATGCAAAATACGGTGTAATGACGTTTGTGGAATGTCTAATTCCAAAGAACGAAGAGGAATGGACAAACCTGGGTTTTCTTCAACACTTTGGGCTACAACAGCAATATTCTCAGTTGTTCTTGAGGGACGTGCACGGGTTTTATTCTTCACATCACTAACTTGTCCCAACAGCTCGAATTTGTCCACCAATTTCTGTGTTGCGGTCCGACAAGGTGCTTCACGACGACCCAAAAATGTTTTAGTTTTACGAACCGTCTCTGCCAAATTTTCACCATTTTTATAGTGAATTTTAATAATTTCAATGCGCTGTTGAAGCGTGTATCGTTCCATTTTTATTAATGGCGTAACTTCTACTTGTCAAATGTCAAAAAATGACAGCTTCAAAAGTGACAGCTACCGAAATAGCGGGCTATTCAAAATAACACCTCTTATTGGAAAACCCTTTATTATGTGACTATGCAAAAATTAACAATATAGCCTAGTGTTGCAAATATACAATGTGCATAAAAGGAAATTATATTATTTAAACTGGTAAATTGTTTGAAATTAACAAATTAGAAAGAAATTTATTAAAATAAATACTTTAAATCTGTTTTAACCCAACGCGACGTACACCATCTGATTTCTTATATAAATTTTTATTTATGAGAAAAAAAATTTGAAAATCGTAGGAGCGGTTTTAAAAATAATTAATTTTGTATAAATAAAATTTCGTTAACATTTTTGAAAAAAAAAATTGGCACTCCAATTTTAAGTATTTGTTAATGTTAAGTTAAAAATCGAACTGAAAAAAAAATCTGCTAAACGTTTTCGAAATATCGAATATTTAAATCCAAAAATAATTTTTTAGAAAATTTTGATACGCACTTTTATTTATATTTGTTACAAACTTCTGTACAAAAAATCTAATATTATTCGGTTGATCAGATAGTCCAAACCGTTCTATGAGAGGAACTGTTTAAAAACGTAAAATATAAAATTTAAAAATTTAAAACTTTTATCAAAACCGTAGGAGTTGTTTTTTAAGAAAAAAAATATTTTTCTTAACGGATTTTAAACATTTGTATGGGAGGCACCGTTATTTTTGGGTATTAGAATAATTTTTGTCTAAAATCTTCTAGATAAAGTTGAAAAAAACTGCTATTTACCAAGTTTAATAAAAATCGACACAGACGTTCTTGAAATATTGAGTTTTCAAAAAAAAAAAATTTAACTTTTTTTAAAAATCTAAAAAATATTTGTTTTGAAAATTGTGGTACATAATATTATTAAGAATGTGTCAATAATTCTTCATAAAAAAATTGATCAGAATCAGTTTAACAGTTTGTGAGAAAAGCGAAAATCAAAAAAATGGTTCTTTGGGAGGCACCATTAATAACCATTTTTCGGAACCTTTTTTTTTATTTAACGGCAGCATATAACAATTTAAATTTATTGAGCTCTTAAAAACAAATTCGTTAACGCTGGTTTTGAGAAAAATAAGTTTTTCCTTTTTGGCCAAGAAAATTTGTATGACAGCTTCTACTGTTAGTTTTGGTCCTAAAAAAAAGAGAAAAAACGGGTGGGGGGAGTGTCCAAAAAACGCTAGGTACCAGGTTTAAAGAAAATCGATCCATCCGTTTAGGCTGTAGTCGAACCGACAGACAGACAGACGGACGTTTTTGCGAGACCCACTTTTTAAGTCTTCGCTATCATCGTAATGTCAAGTTTGATCAAAATCTCGAGTTCAATTTTTTGTACGAATAAATTACTTGACATATAGTACCTATGTTTATTCGCAAGTAAAAATACAACAAATATTTACAAAACAAACAACCGTTAGACAAAAAGAGATAGGTACAGTGGCTCTGGGGGGGGCAAAAATTATTTTTTAGATGGAACAAAATATAAAACAAAATATTATACAGGGTGATTCGCATAAGGTATAATAAAAAGCTAGAGCTTGTAGGTTGGGTTGAGACAAAAAAAAATCCCAAAGAAGGGCGGGTCTATCCCGCGCTTAGTCAGGAGGGGCAATTTTCTAAAAATAAATTACTGAAAAACAACTGTAATACTTACAATGCCATGCTATACTCTGTCCAACAAAAATTGGCAGTGTAGGCAAGATAGGACGTTTGCGTGTTCGTAGTGTATACGATAACACTCATCATTAAAAGCTTTTTCTTAAAGCTCTAAAATCAAAAGCACCTTAACAGAAACTCAAGGAAAAAAAAGCTGAACGAATTACCAAATGGACAAGGGTAACACTGAATGCACATCAAACATTTCAAAAAAAAATGTTGTTCAAAATTTTTGTTTTAAATAATCAATGCTCTTATTAATTTGTAGTCAAACGCCAAAAACCATATGCTAAATTCTCTTCTTGTACTTTAGAAAATTGAAAATTCCCTTTTCGTTACTTAAGTTGCTCTAAAGATTTAGATTAGATATTTAGATTAAGATATTTTCAATTTTCTCAAAAAGTACAAGACATTTAAGTATTCGGTTTTCTGTTTTTAACTAAAAATTTATAAGAGCATTGAATTTTAAAAATAAAAATGGTAATTAAATACGTACAATTTTGAAAAAAAAATATTTTGAAATAATTTTTTTTTTCAAAATTTTGAGTTTGAAAATAAATTTTTCAAAAACTGCTCACTGAAACAACTGTATTTAAAAAGAAAAGAATGAAAGAGTTTGTAGTGTTTGGCTTTGAATTGATAACAGCATTGAATATTTAAAACAAAGGTTCCACTTAATATAGGGAAATTTTGAATAAAAATCGGTTTAAAAATAAAATTAATTTCACAAAAAGTATTCAC
Organism: Leucozona laternaria; assembly: GCA_932273885.2. Lineage (NCBI taxonomy): Eukaryota > Metazoa > Arthropoda > Insecta > Diptera > Syrphidae > Leucozona > Leucozona laternaria. The sequence continues at coordinate 211,601,340 of OW026366.1, forward strand.
TCAAACAAGTTGATTTAAAAAGAACGAAAGAAGAATAAATGGAATTTTATCTTTAAAAAAAGTTATAACGGAATACAATCGAATATCCATATAACTCGAACTTTCTTAAGTTGAATTTCTCTATTACTCAAAGTTTTATTGAGAACTTTGCATTTTCAACTTTATTTTCATGAATTTAACCCTCTATAATTCGAAATTATGTAACTCGTATTTCTCTTTATTTCGAATTTTTTAGATTGCGTTTGATGCCGAAAAGTCTCTTCAACTCGAACTTTTTCTCTAATAGGGGAAATCCTTTTTGTTTCAATTTTTTTGAAAAGTAGGTACTTGAGTATAAAGGCCCTTCCAAACGAACGCGAATACTTCCGAACGACGACGAAACTTTCACCTGTCTTAATTTATTTACATGGAGATCAATGAGAGCACCCATACTGGCGCGATGCGAATCTTCGAACATTTCCAGTCGTAGCATATTCGCTCCGAATGTTTCGCGCTGGTTTGGGAATTGGGAGAGCCTTAACTATGATGAATTTCGAAAGTTTTTGTATGGGGATGAGGGATGGCTGTGTTCAGAGTTTGTATGTACCTATGTTTTTTATTTGAACTGCGGTTTTCAACGGATTAAACATTTTTCATGCGGAGAAGTTCCTATAGTTTAGGTTTCAATTTTTTTGTGGGAAAAGGATGAATTCACGAATTTTAATGTCAGGAAGAAAATTCAATCATCTTCCTTTTGAACAAAAACTGAAGGCTATACAATATATTTTACCCCAACATACACTTTCCATTATACTGAACAACAGAGAAAGTATTAAAAAATGCCGACACTTCAAGAAACGAAAAAACCACAATGAGAAAAAAACCTCTTTAATTTGAGTGTTACCAAGGAAGTCTCCAAGGAATGAAAAACTCTCCATTTCAGGGACAATTATAAAGCATAACAAATTTTTATACATAAAGCATAACAAATTTTTATGTACGATATTTTTTTCAATAAGGAATGTTCATTGTTCAAAAAACACACTGGATCGTTTTTCCAACGTAATTAACGAGATTGAATTTTTTTATAAATCATACAATGAAAAAAAACGTCAATGAATTACTAACGATTTTTTTGAGTTTCGATTAATCAAAAATTATTTTCTTCCTTTTAATATTCCATTGAAATAAAACAGTAAAACTTTAAATTTTGTCTCATTTCTTTAAATCAAAGTTTCTATAGCTCGAATTTCTTTTCTTTCATTTTGAGGGTTTGACTTATGGAAGTTCCACTGTATAGTAAGCCTATAGTGGCTCTTGTTTTTGAATCTACTTGTTTTTCTATTTTAATACTCTTTTTCATAAAATACGATTTCCTTTTTTTTGTTTCGAATCAGGCCACATCTTTTTCTTGAAGGAGCAAAAAGAAAAGCAGGACGATTAGTGGGAATAGGCTAGTTATTAGGTATAATGAAGGAGTTTTTTTTGTAGAGTTTATGATAAAGTGGTGTGGAACAATTTCTCAAAATGAAGTTTATATTAAAAATTTTGTATGGCTCTAGGGGGGGGGGGGGGCAATTGCCCCCCTTAGTTACGCCACTGGATAGGTGTACAACACAATTGTCACTAAGGTTCGTAATATCAAAATGGGAGGGGAAACACATTCGGTGTAGGTACTTAACCGTACGTCCGAAGTTGGGCTCAATGGTAAACTCATATGTGCACTCTATTAAGCGGGAGTATTAAAGTTGAAATGTGTTAGGGAGGAATTCAACTGGGTATTGCACTAGAAACTGTTTATAAAATCAGTGACACACTAATGAGATGTTAAAAATTGCAGCTGTCGGTGTTTAACAGATGTAAGCCCTTCTAATAAAGTTCTATCACCAACCTATCATTTCGAAAGATCTATTTAGAATTCTATCCATAAGAGATTCATATGAGCTTAAGTTCCATTTAAACGGCAGAATAATAATCCTAACGAGAAAGACATACAAATCTGAAAAGATTAGAATATTTTCGTCACAGAAAATATATTTTATTATAGAAAGAAACTCGGACACAAAATGGAGCCTTGTGGCACACTAGCATTTATTATATGATTATTAAACTTGAGTATTGAGCGGTCTCACGACGACAACCCACGCATCCGAGACTTGGGTGCTTAGCAAAAGGCACTCCGACCTCTTAGCCGCGTTCGAGAGAAAAGTCTTAAGGAGAATTGTTGGCCCCATATGTGAGGAAGGACGATTCCGGAGACGGTACAATCATGAATTGTACGCAATCTACCTTGAAGCAGATATCGTGACAAAAATTAGGCTCGGTAGACTCCGGTGGGCAGGGCACCTAGCTCGCATGAGCGAAGAGGAACCTGCTCGGAAAGTTCTTTGTGGTACATTCTATGGTAGACGACAGCGTGGTAGACCATGCTTGCGCTGGAGAGATGGCGTAGACCAGGACGCCCGGAGCCTTGGGGTGCGCAACTGGATGGCGGCGGCTTGGAGAGACTTGTTGAAGGAGGCCAGGACCGGACCCCGGTTGTCGAGCCGACGATGATGATGATGATTGAGCGGTAAAATACGTAAAATATTATTTCTAATACAACGAAGCAGGGATTTATTGATACCAAACTAACGATAAAGGAGTTTGATGCCAAACTATTTCAGCCTGTTCCTCCCAATAAATGGAAAACCTATGCTATGAACGTACATATATTAAATATGGTAAAAAATAAAAATTATATTTTTTTCTCTTCCGTTAAGCACATTATTTGATTTTGAACCCAATTTACGGTTTTTAACATACAACCAAATGCAGGGGCTCAGTTAAATAACATGGAATTTCATGGAAATAATTATAGTTTGAAAGTAGATATACTATATTCATATATAGTTTCATATGTTCATACGTAGGGTCGTAGGTATAGGATTAAAAACCATTCAAAAATTAAATCGAGGAAAATATTGAACATTATATAACTTACCATGTTATTGATATTTACCATGAACCGTGAAGTATTCATTTAAAATTAAAATTGAAATTAAAATTAAAATTGATTTCTACAAAATAAGCGAATGAAACTTTTTGAACGTTAAAATTTAAAATTTAATAAATAAAATATGTTGTTAGAATACCGTGAAGGTGCACTTGAAAATGCAATAGCAATTCGAATTCAGCAATTTGATTACCATCGTGTTTGGTATATCAAATACAAAATGCAATGAATACAAAACATTATAATAATTATATCCATTAAATTAAACATATTTGAAATTTAGCTGGGATACTTAATACTCGTATGGAATGGAATTGTTAGATGATATATGTATGCTGACTGTATCTAGCTGCACAAATGATCAATCAATGATAACCACGTTTTCGTTAAATGCAAAGGAAGGAAGTGGATTTAATAATCAAATAAATCCGGAATATGTAGGTCTACATAATGTAAGAGAATGTTAACAAATGCGTCTATTTTTAATTTCTTAGTCCCTATCATATACATACAATGCCCGCTTTGATAAATGATGATATTTAAACTTTTTTGTGTAAAGTGTTTAACTTGCGTCATGGAAACTATCCAGCTCGCTTAGCTATTAATACACCAACCTTTATCATATTATTGATGTGTGAACATCTATGCTGGCGGTAGAGTGTGCAACGTTACGGTGTGCAACGTTACGATCTGCATACTAGGATTAGTGCGTTCAGTGAAAGAAATCTTAAGATCCCCTTCAAGCAAAAACAAGTCCGTTTTGGATCCGCGCACGTTGATGTTTACGCGCGGCACTCACACAATTTTTTTTTTTTTAAATCATTGTTTTAATTGAGAGAGGGTCCAAGTATTAGAATGGGAATATTTCAATAATTAATTTTGGAAAGTTTGGAAAGTCTCCACGATTTTGTATGTTTTGCACCTAATTTCAAGGTAAAACCGTTGATTTCGGAGTTTTCACCAATAAAAGGTCCCCTAAATGGCACTTAAAGTGCTTTGCACATGAGACACGACTTGCGAACTGCGAATTGGAATTGATATTTGATGCACATGAGTATAGTCGTTGACAACTGCGAATTGTAATAAATTATAAAGAAGTAAAATGAGTCTTTGATGGCGAATTTTCAACTGCCAGTTTGTGGATTGCGTCCAGATGTTTTGGATTGCGAATTTTCTTTTACAGTTCGCCGAAGATAAGTTTTTGGTCGCGTAGAAAACATTAAAATACAAAATTTTCAAGTTTGAACTAATTTTACGTAGTGATTATTATATTCAAATTTGTTCATTGGATTATTTATTTAGTTGTCCAAAATTAAAAACAAAAAAAAAAATAATTGAAGAATTTGATTTAAAAGATTTCTTCTTATTCGCAGGTCGCCGATCATGTCCAAGGCACCTAACTCCTTTATCATTAGTTTTTTGAAGGTTTTCTTAGCTCGAAGTCAAGCTGGGTCCACTTCAATTATGAAGGGGAAGGGATTTATGATCTTATCAATAAAAGGACTTTTAAATAACGAAAAAAAAAAAGTTACAGAAAGTGTCTTCAGTGACAAATAAATAGATAATACAAAACAAAATCGATTTCATTATTCATTTCATTATGAAACAAAAATGAAAAATTTAGCGAATTTCATTTTGGTCAAATTTGATTACAAATTGGACACTGCCTTGTTGCCGACTAGTGCGGCCCCAAAGAACCATTTTCAAGTTATTGTTCTTCTTCTTGACAAAACAAATGAAATATCCATAACATTTGGATAAGCGAACTTAAATGTTTTATTTTACCGTCTAAGAGAACTTATTCCAAAGTCTCCGTCGAGATTCTTGACTGATATTATTTTGCCGACATAGTAGATATTGTTTCCCGACTTAAGGAACTCGATGGAACATGGTCTCCTTTAATTGGATCTCTCAAAAGCTGACCAAAAGTGAATGTTTCTTCAGAGACATTGAAGGACCCTTCGTTCGAAGAATCTTTAAGCCCATAGTCCATATCGAACGAACTGGAAGACTGGTAAATTATTTTTGTAACTACTCCCTTTGGCTTGGCTTGTGGTGCAAGTTTAGTTTTTTTTTAACAATAACAAGGGATAACAAAAAATTTTGTAATAATAATAATTAACCAAAGCAGACATATAACTAACTGTCTCACTGATGGCAACGGGATTTTGTCTCACTGTTGGTAAACCCCTGAAAATATTTAAATAGAATCAAAACAAAAAAGCTATGTATCAAAATGCCTCAAAATTAAGGTAATTGTTTTCTCCATAATATAATCTACACAAAACATTAAACATTGCTTGTAAAACTCACCTAGATAAAAATTTATTTATTTTTTCACGGCTCGACTATGCTTCATTGAAAGTAAACACAAAGACAAACTGAACCAATGGGCCGATAATGACCTACATGACCGAGCATGACCTACGGTTATAAGTGCAACGAGTTCGTACATATTTCTTCGGAGTTATTTAGAATGTTTCACTGTTGGCGACGGCGCGCGACGCTCCCCTACTAAATTAGCACTTAGTTGGAACTTAAATCCTGCATCATTTGAATTTTGAATTTTTTTTGTGGCGGACCAATCGTGAGGGGCCCCTTGGGTTCGGTTTTCTAGATAATGCCAAAAATCCAAAGTCCAAAAAAAAAACAAAATTCAAGAAACCCAAAATTCAAAAAGGCTAAAAACCAGAAAAACCGAAATCGTAAGATCCCGAAAGTCCAAAATCCCGTAATTAAAATTGAAAAGTATTTCGGTATAATGTTTTTTTCTGGATTTTGGGTTTTATGGTCTATGGGTTTTCCCAATTGTAGCATTTCCGTATTTTGGGTTTTCTGGATTTTGCGTTTTTGGGATTTTGGGAGTTTGAACCCAATGTAAGAATATAGAATAAAATGAGGTACATATTTGTTATACCCCAACTAACTCAATACTTTCGGTCAGTTGATTTAACTGTGTATGCATATACATATGAAGGAGAAGGGTCGCTTTGACCCATTAATTTGTATCAGGCCGGCTGCACATTGCATCGTACGGAAACGTATGAATACTTTGGTCGTACGAATGGAGTGCGCACACAGAATACGTTTTTTTTCCATCAAATAGGCAGTGTCTTGATGACATCACTTTTGTGCAGTCCCTGCGCACTGTTTCAACGCATGAAAGTGTTTAAAAATCCCAACTAGTTCGGATTATTTTTGGACGTCAAAACTACACTTACGTATACGTACGACTAACTTGCTGAACACAATAGACGCGCGTTCGCACGCGAGTGATTATTAAAACTTTTATTTAACCTAGAGCCGCGTTTGCGGCTGCGTCTCCATTGTATTCACTTTAACGAGATTTTATGTATTTTAACTTTGACAGGTGCGAACGCGCGTTCGAAAGCGCTTCTTACATTTAAATTATGATATCCTGTAGTTTTATTTCCTATTTCTATCTGATGAAGTGTAACTGGGCGCGTTCAACGCATTACGTTTTACATCTGAATTTTCAGATTTCTGAATTTTTGGAGCTTCTGATTGGCCAGCTGCCATAAATAGTTAGATGACTTTAAGTGACTTTTAGTTACGTTTGCTTACGTTTCATCTGAATTTTCAGCCAAAAATTCTTATCTGAAAATTCAGAATAAAGTAATGGTGGTGGGGGAAATGTTGAAGTACTATACATTGAAGTTCAACTTTATGATTTTCGCTCTGGTTAGTGGTTGATTTGTGATGATTAATTTTCATCACGAACAAATTAATACTTTTGTACATAAAAGAACTTATTATTTATTGGTAAGTGAGTTTTTAAATCAAAAGATTAACAATTCTTAGAAAAATGTTCGCAGAATTCTACATAGCAATATTGTTGAATTCTTTTTTCATTAAACTTCATAGTCTTGCTGTAATTTGTTGCTGATTTAGTTAAATAAATCACCAACAGAACTACTGACGCTAAATTTTTAATTTAAGAATATAATTAAAGTTCTATTTTATTTTATTTTAATTTGAATCCTTTGCATTTGACACAACAACTTTCAACTGAAAATTCAGATTTTTTGTTCGTTCAACAACATAAATGAAGATCTGAATTTTCAGATTTTTTCATTGAACATTCCCACTCCCTTCATAAAAGACATGGTAATCTCTCCAACTGGCAGACTTTTTTACAAAATTGGTTTTTCATCATCTCTGTCGGGTAATAAATACACTTTTAGTATTTGAAACGGGCAGCGCATATCATTGTATCAGTTTTTGTTTTACACGAAACCAATACTTTCCCTTAAAGGCAAGTACAAAAGGTCTTTCTTTAAAAGGAGACACACCCTTTATTTGTTCTTCAGTAACAGAACGCTAAAAGAGCAAAAATGTACGACTGATTCCTTCACTTAATTTTGTTATCCCTTCAACATATTTCTAAACATGACAGTTTGAAAAGTTACCTATATAACTCTGTTCTGAAAGAGCTTCGCCTCTCAAAAAGTAATTAAGGGTGAAAACTTTTCTAGTCAAAGGTTTTCAAAGAACACTGGGGGAAGAGTTGTTCACTCAGTGGTCGGTGTCGGTTCGGTGGTACTTGGTGCTGCAGTTCACATTCATTTGTAGGTACAGACACTGCAAAAAGTAGTGGCTGCCAAAAAAATAGTGAAGAAAAAAAAGCACGTTTATACACTACACTACACTATAACAGCGGCATGAAACGATGGAGTTTTCTGCCAAACTCTATTCACGTTAAGCGAATTAGAGTAGCAAATGGTGCTAAGCTACGCTAAGAAAGATTTTTGTTTTTATTCAGTTTTCAAAGAACAAAATTAGTATGAGCCAGAGGAAGAATGTGGTTTGATAATAAATCAGAATGAGGTGCCTTTGCTCTCTGTACGCCTTGATCAAGGAAGCTTATGATTATGTTCTTATAGGGGTTATGGTGGGTTCTGAATTCGGGAAAATTGAGTTCTATATTTTATACCATAAAACAACTTTCGTGCTACAAAATATGTATACATAGTTAGATGCTTGTGAGTTAATTTAAGCATGTTTATCTTAATTGAATTGTTGGAAGTAGTTGAACCATTGAGTTGAAATAGGTATACGTACAATCTAAAAATATGAAAGATACTATACTCTTTGTATGTAGATATTTCTATAACGCACCTATTGTGTCTAAAGAGGAACATTTTAAACTACTTGTTTTTACTTGAGATGAACAGGTACTCATTTCAAGTTTTTGTTGTGACTTTTGAGTGCATTCAAGTAAGAAGTTAGAACCGTCACTTTTAAATTAAAAAGTTGAGTCGTCAAGGAACGGCGAAAAGAGCTTTCCATTGCTGCACTGGACACATTGCCTAGGTGGGTAAATAGATATAAATACACTTTTTTAACAAGTTTTGTTTTAGTAAAAGATTAAAGAAAAAGCAAAGATTGTACGATTTTTCAAAACACTCAGAATGTGAAGATGAAGCTTGCGATGTAAATGCACTGACTGGAAATGGACAGCAGATGATGGCATTATCAAGATTAGGAATGAAACCGAAAGAACTCAGGTATATTTCTAGCAAATAATGAACTCTCTGGATTTCCTTCCAACACATGCTGGTGTACCACAAGGAGCAATCTTAGGTCCACTTCTTTTAATGATTTTTAATACAAATTTACCTCCGATCCTCAAATACTGTAAAATTCGCATGTATGCTGATGATGTTCAAATTTACCTGAGCTATAGGATTGGCATGGTTGAAGATGCAACCGCAAGAATTAATGAATGGTAGAATGGTATCATAACAACCTTTTGAAAATGAATTCAAATAAATGTCAGGCTATTGTTGTGAGTAATACTGCGCTATGTGCTTGAAACATCAGATTTTCTTAATATTGGAATAGATGGCTCTTTCTTAAATTACGTTGAAACCGCAAAAAAATTAGGAACGTCGGTCGACATAATCGCCCAGAAGAGTCAGGTGCGCACCGAAGACGCTAATGAGTCCATCCACCATAGCGCGCAACAATTGGAGCTGTGTTCATTCATGATTAATGAATTTTTCGTGCCTAAATTGGAGGATGTTGATATGGACGACCTTTGGTTCCAACAAGACGGCGCTACATGCCATACAGCCAACGAAACAATTAATTCGTTGAAGGAAACTTTTGGTGTGAAGTCGCTTGTCTACGCAGTTAAGTCCGAGACGATTGACGCCTTGGAAGAGAATATTCGGAGCGTTATTTCTGACATACAGCCCCAATTGTTGTATAAAGTCGAAAATTTTGCCCCTCGACTGGAATTTAGTCGATCCAGCCCCGAAAGCCACTTGCCCGAAATCATTTTTAAAACATAATGGCAAACCCTTATCTTTATAATAAAGCTAAATTCTTGGCCATAACATTAAATTATATGCGTTATATTTCTTCTTGAAAACCACACGTCTAAAAAAACATCCTTTATATGCCTAGTCTTCTTATTGTGGCACGGATCCCTCGTTCAATTTTCAATGACTCTTCCGCATAAATGCGGATGGATTTGAGCGTTGGCCTGTGTTATGGTCACTTTAAGGGCATCGGTCGAGGGTGGTTTATTTGCATAGACTTGCAACTTCAGGAAAACTAATAAGAAAAAGTCTATAACGGGGTCATATCGCACGATAATGGCGGCCAATTCACGTCACCTCTGCGAGAGTAAGCCTTACCCTCAAATCGTTCATGCAGAATGTCCATTGTAGTGTTTGCTATGTGGTACGTAGCACCGTTCTGTTGGAACCCACATGTCGTTCACATCTATAGTATCCAATTGGAGCCAGCAAAAATTGGTTATCATCGATCGGTAGCCCTATCCGTTGATGCAGCAACATCGTCGTTTTCGAAGAACTACGGGCTCTCACAGACAGCGACAGTGTTTTCGGTTGATCTTGCGTTTCGTTGACGCAAGGGCGCTGGCTGATTGGTTAGGTTGACTCAAATTTGGCCGCCATCCGAAAATATTTTCATATTATAGTTTTATCATTTGGACGTACTGTTGAATCGTGTAACTTGTTATGGTGATTTGGCACTAGTAACTGAATATTAAACAACAGATTTGAGAGATCTCACCAAAACAACATGGCCGCCACAGACCGCCAAAATCAACCCACACCAATTTAAACACTCTTTATTAAACGCGCTTTGACTATTGAACAAGAAATACAATGATAACACTATAAAACAAAATGAGTTGTTTCAACTTATTCTTTCAGCATTGCATATTTGTATACAAATATTGATCTATTAATTGAATGTAAAGGAGAATGAATCATCATCATCATCGTCGGCTCGACAACCGGGATCCGGTCCTGGCCGCCTTCAACAAGTCTCTCCACCCATCCCAGTCTCGGGGCATCCTGGTCTACGCCATCTCTCCAGCGCAAGCATGGTCTACCACGCTGTCGTCTACCATAGAATGTACCACAAAGAACTTTCCGAGCAGGTTCCTCTTCGCTCATGCGAGCTAGGTGCCTTGCCCACCGGAGTCTACCGAGCTTAATTTTTGTCACGATATCTGCTTCAAGGTAGATTGCGTACAATTCATGATTGTACCGTCTCCGGAATCGTCCTTCCTCACATATGGGGCCAACAATTCTCCTTAAGACTTTTCTCTCGAACGCGGCTAAGAGGTCGGAGTCCCTTTTGCTAAGCACCCAAGTCTCGGATCCATATGTGAGTACTGGCAGGACCATGGTCCTGTACAGCAGCAGTTTTGAAGTTATGGTGAGATTTCTGGATTTGAAGAGCTTTGACAGACTATAGTAGGCTCTGTTGGATTTGAGAAGCCGCCCGCGTATTTCTTCTTCTATATTGTTATCGGCTGCTACTATTGACCCAAGGTATTTAAAGGATTGCACCACTTCAAATTCGTGCTCCGCTACCTTGATTGTTTGACCAACTCTTCCTCTCGCATTCGACGCCACCATGTACTTTGTTTTACCTTCACTAATGTGCAGCCCCAGATTTTGTGCCGCCTGCTCGATCTGGATGAAGGAATCATGTACAGCTTGCTCAGTTCTTCCGATGATGTCGATGTCGTCTGCGTAAGCCAGTATCTGGCTGGACCTGTTGACGATGGTCCCTCTTGTTGCCGTGCCAGAGTCACGGATTGCTTTCTCCAACGCCAGGTTGAAGAGGAGGCAGGCCAAACCATCCCCTTGTCGGAGTCCATTAAAGATGTTGATTGGTTTGGATAGCAATCTGGCTATTTTTACTTGGCTTGTTACGTTGGTCATGGTCAACCTACATAGTCGTGTCAATTTATTTGGGATACCGAATTCTCTCATGGCTTTGTAAAGTTCTACCCTGGCTATGCTATCGTAGGCGGCCTTAAAGTCTTTAAGCAGGTGGTATGTTGGGATGGGATGTTAAATTCTAGACATTTTTCCATGGCCTGTCTGAGGGTAAAGATCTGATCAGTTGTTGATTTGCCTGGAATGAAACCACACTGATATTGTCCGATGATGGTTTTAGCGTATGGGGTTATCCGGTCTTGTAGGATAGAGGAGAGTATCTTATAGGCGGTACTCAACAACGTGATACCTAATTGCTGCACGTTGTGACATCTCCCTTCTTATGTAAGGGGCAAATTATTCAAAGGAGAATGAATGGAGGTGCGTTATTGCCGAAAGCGAAAGGCCTATCTACCAGAAAGTGTCTTTTGGGGAAGTTAATCGATTTTGCACCGATTCAGTGATGTTTTGCCATCGGGCGAATACATAAATAAAATTGGTGACATCTTTTGAACGAGGATATCGTTCTATTTTCAGCCGAATCATAATCAAAGTTCTTTTTTTCCAGGAATCTTTCATTTCACTTTATTTCACCACATCCAAAGAAAAATAAAAAAATAAACAACTTACAAAATATTGCTGGACAGCACGAATTCTGCATTATAAACATTATTAAATATATAAAAATAAACTAATTACATTGAACTTTTTCAGATACTGTTAAATGAGTTCGAGACACACCTACATTGTATACATATATGTATATATGTATGTATATGTACCTATAGCAAGTAAGAAATTAAAAAAGGTTGTGAATGAAAATATAGAAAACGATGTCAACACGAGGACATTGCTACTAATTTTATAGTATTTTATTAGATGTTTTGATTTTATCGACTGCTTTCAATTAACCTATGGATTGGATATTGTGTCTAAGTGCAATGAAACATGCAATATTGTCACGCGATTTGATGTGGATATAATTATTATTCTAGTTGTAACCCAAAATTATGGACAGTCATTTTCAATTGCCCTAATGAGAAACAGAACATAGCTGCAGTAATTTATAACGATTCGTTCAACATTATTGAAAAACAAAAAGTTTTATAAGGAAAAAACCCATCAAATAAATGGATATTATTATTTTAATTACTTTAATTTTTGAACATCCGATGAAACAACAATATTTTAAGTGTTCTCTGGCCAAGCTTAAGCTATTTAGATGGGGGTCAGCACCATCATAATACTCTTTAAATGGCTCATTTTTAATTGAAAAATCTTTGTTTGGAACTTGAATCTAGAACAAAATAGTCTGTTTAATTATTAATCTATCATTGCAACTGAACCGACAGAAGCCGCTGTAAAACGAGCATTTGAGAGAGTTTCTTTGAACGTCCGTATTGGCCTACCAATTAACCATCAGCAGGAAACTTGCTAATTAGTTACGCAAAAAAAAAATTAATCGCTCTTTTGGATTCCGAGAGATTGGGTGTCCTGATAACTTGACGTCAACTTAGCTGCTAACTTGATGCACCTTTTTGAAGATGGTATAGAATTTTTTTTTTACAAAATATACCGATTCAAATTTATGTTTAAAAATTGGGAGGTGGGCCTTCCATGAATATTTAAAACAAATAATAATACTGTGCCTGCAATTATTGTGCTTCAAGCCAAGTGCTTGGATGAAATACTATAGTATATTTAATGAAATTTGCGTTTAAATATTTATAATTTTAAATTATTTATTTATACAGGGTGTTTTTTAGACGTTTGGTTTTCAATCTGGCAAACCTTTTTTCGAGTTGGTCTTTCTGACAGTTGTCACTTGATTAATGCTCAGTTTGGCTTGCCATTTCAAGAATTGTAGCTGAAAGACCATCAAGCGCGTCGCACGTTCGGTAAATGATGGGCCCAAAACGAGATGGCCACCGATCCCGATTTTCACAAGAAAATTTTGTTCAGCGATGAAGCTCATTTTTGGTTGAATGGGTGCGTTAATAAGCAAAACTGTCATATTTGGAGTGATCATTATCCACAAGCCATTGTTGAGACGCACGCCGTTACATCCTCAAAAAGTCACTGTTTGGTGTGCTCTATGGGCAGAGGGAATCATTGGTCCATATTTCTTTAAAAATGAAGCTGGCCATAATGTTACAGTCAATGGGGAACGCTATAGAGTCATGGTTAATGACTTTTTCGTGCCTGAATTGGAGGATGATGATGTGGACGACCTTAGGTTTTAACAAGAAGGCGCTACATGCCATACAGCCAACGAAACAATCAATTTATTGAAGGAAACTTATGGTGAGTGCATTATCTCGCGTCGTGGGCCTGTGGCGTGGCCTCCAAGATCGTGCGATTTAACACTGCCGGACTATTTTTTGTGGGGTAATGTGAAGTCGCTTGTCTACGCAGGTAAGCCCCAGACGATTGACGCCTTGGAAGATAATATTCGGCGCGTTATTGCTGACGTACGGCCCCAATTGCTGCAAAAACTGGTCGAAAATTTGAGCCAGCTACCCGAAAAACAATGGCAAACCCTTATCTTTATAATTAAGCTAAATTCTTGGCCATAAAATTAAATTATATGAGTTTCATTTCTTCTTGAAAATCACACATCTAAAAAAAAACACACTTTGTAATTATTGCTGGTCAATTTTTTTGCATGAGAAAAATTAGTCCGTTGAATAAATAAATCCAATTTGTATTTTTGATGAAAAAGCAAACCTTTTTAGCCTGGGATATTGTCCTTAATGTATTGACCATGTTATGTCTATTATTAGCAAATACGAAAGTTAATCATTTTGTGAAACGAAATACCTATACTTTACTTACTTGGCGCTACAGCGCAGGGTGCTCCTGGGCCTCAAGTATAAGACTACGCCAGCTTTCTGCATGTCTAGCTTGCTGTCTCCAATTTTGAATACCAAGTCGGCGCGTATCTCCCACGACTTGGTCACGCCACCGGAGATGAGATGTTATTTTGCGTATCGATGTCGACACAAACCAACCCATAAATCGAGCGTAAAACCTTTCTCTCTAAGACACCAAGGGAGCATTCATCCGCATACGACAGGGTCCATGCTTCCGCACTATAGAGTATGAACGGGATGATAAGATGTAAAGTGTCTCCTTGGTACTTCTCAATAGGGCTTTATTCCTCAATTGCTTTTACTAAGCCCAAAGAAACAGCGATTAGAAAGAGTTATTCTACGCTTGATTTCAGCGCTGATGTCATTTGCAGATTTAACATCACCAGTTCCCAAACATACAAATTCACTGACCAGCTCAAACTGCTTGTATGGTTCTTTCCATAATGTCAAAGTCATCTACATATCCAAGATATTGAGTGGATTTTTGAAAGATGCTGCCATTTGTGTTGGCCTGAGATTTGCGAATCAATCTCTTAAGAACAATATTGAAGCGGGTTGGGTAAAAAATCCCGCATCATAAAATTCCGCAGCACGAAATCCCGCAGCACAAAATCCCGCAGCACGAAATCCCACAGGATTTACTACCAATGCGACAGAGTATATAATCTTTCTTTCCTATAAGAATTGGTGCCTCGATTGTATGAGGATCACGAAGAACAAAGTTTCCTACTATTTTTTCTAGGCCGACGAGTATGATCTGGTTTCCGGATCTGGTCGGTCGACGGCCGTGGGTCTGACGGGGGAGTTTCTGGAGGTGAATCTGGAACCACGACAAAAGTTCTAAAGGCGGGTCTGGAACTTGGACAAAGGAAAATTTTGGTTTTTTGGTTGTTTTACAAATTCTTTGTTTTACAATCTCTAAGCCGCTCACGTATAACTCCGTTCAGTCGTCAGGCAGGCGTCTATGTAAAAAGTTTTCTTGCGCAATAGTACCTTTGGTCTTGGGTGGCCCGCTGCATGGGTTGTAAGGATTTTACAACCCATGGTGGTTGGGGGGTGAACCCGCTCTCGCAACTCCGTTGCTCAGCTGAGAGTATGTTCAGTCACCTGGCAGGCTATATTGTCAACAGTTTTTAACTTAAATTAAACTCTTCTTTAAATTTTTTTTTCAGAAAACTCAATTTTTTTACTCATTATTAATTTTTTTTTTAAAGAAACAAATCTTTTTTTTTTGTAAAAAAAAACCGAAAAAAAGTAGGAAAAAAGATATTTTTTTTTTAATTTTCCAAAAAAAAAGTTCAGAAAAATTAATTTTTTGAATATTTTTTTTTCAAAAGATAATTCTATCACTGTCCAAATCTAGAAACACCTTTGTCCAGCTCCAGAAGTATAGAAAATTATCATATTCGAAATCACCAACATTCTTCCAACTGTATTATTTTATTCGAAATCACCATCCAAATTCTTCCAATCTTACTTTTTTAAAAAGTATTCAAAATCCCGCAGCGTACTTTCTGTATTATTTTGTTGTATTTGTAATCTGTGGGATTTCGTGCTGCAGGATTATGTGCTGCGGGATTTCGTAACGATCCCTATTGAAGCAGCTACATGATAGCTCGTCTGACGTCTTCTTGTCACAGTCCTCTGGTGGTTTTGAAGGTATCGGTTATGAATCTCTTCCAATTTTGACCGAGGAGCGAGCATATTCCAACGTCATCCTGATAAGGAGTATCACCTTGGCTGGGATACCAATACTCGACATGGCACGGTATAGTTCATCCATGTTTACACTGTCATAAGCTGCTTTGAAGTCGATGAAAAGGTGGTGTGTATCGATATTAAATTCTTGGGTGTTCTCCAGAATTTGACGTAATGTGAAGATTTGGTCGATCGATGGAACGAAATATAGCACGGCTTAATGAAAAAGTTTTTAACCAATTACAACTTACCAAAGTCATGACTTTGGACTGAGAGAGATCGTATCATCTTTAAAAATGTATTAAAGCATTTGAAATTCCGTGCTCTACAATTTACACAAATTTCTTAGGTAGGTAGAAATGGCGGCCCAGAGCAACCTCGCTCAGAGAGAGTGACCCCCAATTAGCGCTGGAGTGCGCTGTTTCGTATTGACCTGTGGATAAGAGGTTATTTTATTACAGGAAAATGTAGATATACCCCTTAACGGATCTAAGACGGGGTACCAATTTATATCCTTAAAAAACCTTAGTGCGCTTTCGCGAGTCCAACGGATGTAGTACAAGAATTACAATCGCAGTTTGTCCTGATCCACTTCGTTGCGTTGAGGAAAAACATCAAATCTTTGATCTTCATCTCAGAAAGTTCGTTCATGCCTTCAATAAAAGTCTCTCCAAATCATTGCGCTCTCATTGTGGCCAGAAGGGTGCATTTACAAGGAAAATGAAATACTGTTTCCTTTTTCGTATTCGTAAGAAATTCCCAGCATTCTCTCTGAATCGCCATCAGTGACCAGAACAGGTCGCAACCACCCTGGCTACATATGTCTCGCCCTTATCTTAATATCAAGTCAGTTTTTCGGCATTTATTATATAGATGGACCATATTTTTCTGGATTTTGTTAAACCTCGCCCTACTAACGGGTGATTTTTTAAGAGGTTTAGAACTTTTTAAAAAAAAAAAACACAAAAAATTCGAAAAAATGAATGAAATATTTATTTGAATCGATAGTTTGAACCTTGCAATTTAATGTTTAAAGATAATTTCATGCAAATGTTGACCGCGGCTGCGTCTCAGGTAGCCCATCCGCTGAGTCCAAATTTGGCATACTCTTTCACACATATCGGCCGGTATCTCACGAATGAATGCATGGATGTTGGCTTCCAGTGCGTCAATCGAAGCGGGCTTGTCCCTATAGACATTAGCCTTGACATACCCCCACAAAAAATAATCTAATGGTGTCAAATCGCACGATCTAGGCGGCCAATTGACCGGCCCGAAACGTGAAATTAACTGTTCACCAAACTCGCCTCGCAATTGCGCCATTGTTTCGCGTGCTGTGTGGCATGTGGCACCGTCTTGTTGAAACCACATATCATGCAAGTCAAGAACTTCCATTTCGGGCAAAAAAAAGTTTGTTATCATCGCTCGGTAGCGTTCACCATTGACAGTAACGCTGCGATTCGCATCATCTTTGAAGAAATAGGCCCAATAATGCCGCCGGCCCATAAACCGCACCAAACAGTGGCTTTTTCGGGATGCATTGGTAGCTGTTGCAATGCTTCTGGCTGATCTTCACTCCAAATGCGGCAATTTTGCTTATTTACGTACCCATTCAACCAAAAATGAGCCTCATCGCTGAACACAAGCAACGCGCGATGAACATTTCGAACCGAGCACGAATTTTGATAGTAAAATTCAATAATTTGCAAGCGTTGTTCATTTGTAAGACGATCCATGGTTAAATTGCAAACCAAACTGAAGCTGTTTGACAGTGACACAAGGTACTAAACAAACGTCAGCTGTCAAAACCAGTGTTGCCAAAACCAAACCAGCTTAAAAATCACCCATTATTACCTACTATTAGATTCAGTTATAGAAAACTCCAAGTGAAATATTGACTATTTCCGTAAGTGAGCTATGAAGGTCTGCTCCTTGCCTGACCAGTTCGTCAGTCCGCTCGTTTTCCTCAATACCACAATGACCTGGATGCAGGCCAAGTGATAAAAGGTTCAGAAAGACTCTTAACACGTCCGTGTCGAGCAGGATCGTAGGGCCTATGTGGTGCCAACGCTAGCTGTTCTTTGAACCTTTCTTAAGTTTGTTTATGTTATACGCTTTGTTAAGCGCGGGCCACTCCATACGTCAGCAGGATTAGTCGTAACACAGTTGTGTACGTCCACTGTATCATCATCGATTGGAGGCCCCTAGGAAGCTTCTTAAAGAACAACCAAACTTAGAAAAAGTAAAAAAATAAAAAAAAATAAGTGAAAAAAACCTAGAGTTAAGCTTTTCTAATAGGCCTGTTGGAGGTTTTTAAAAAAAAATCATCCTTTTTATATTTCGTTGCAAAATATGGGTTTTTTTTTTTAGTAAATTTCCTGTACGAAGAATAGATATCGAAAGACATAACTTCACTAAATAATTTATCCCATGTGGGGGTCCGTGACCTCCACCACCGCCCGACTGGCTCTTGGCAGATTTTCGGATTAGTAATCACAAGCATTAAGAGAGTACAAATAGGACAACCAATTCCGTATCAAATGACTTAGCATCATTGATTGTGTCGACTAAATTTGTAAACAGGGATGCCTGCTTTCGCCATCTCTACGAGGAGGACTCTTTATCGATTGGCTGAAGATAAGATTGCGCTGCTGTATGCAGACGATATGGTTATTCTGGCGGATGATGTCACGGTATTGCAGCAGATGATAACCCAACTGGAATCATATTGCATGAAATTGGGCCTAGAAGTAAACTTATCCAAATCAAAGATTATGGTGGAGGGATATCTAGTCAATAAAATTGGACATTAAATGGAGAAATAATACGAATTATCTCTAACTATACATACTTAGGAGTTTTACTTTCTCCGAAGATGTCGTTTTCTAGGCATGTAGAGAAGAGACACTGCAGCCAAGAGCAGCAAAAACTCGACCTGGCAATGCTTCTTAGCTAAAAGAAACATCAACCTTGCAGTAAAGTGGAAAATATTTCAGGTGGTTTGTAGAGCTATCCAAACTTACAGTGTTCAGATCTGGGGTTTTGGAATGTTCCAAGAAGTAGATAAGCTTCAATGCTTTTTTTTTTTAAAGAATTTTAAAAAAACCCCAAACTACTTGTTGTCAATGGAGACAGGAGAAAGGGACGGTCATACTCAACAGAACAATATTCGAATATGGTGAAACGAAACTATACCTGACAAAAATACTTTTGAGAGAAAAATTATTCTGGGTTAAAGAATTGAACTAACTTGGATATTGTTTTGGGCTGTGTAGGGATGAGAGAAATATTTTTCAAAGTGAATGGATCCAAAAAGGCACTGATTTATTACGGCTGCTGAAATCGGAGGGTCGGCAAGAAAACCTACGGAGGGCATCATAGAGCAGTACACGCATCAACAAACAATCTGGATCATTCGAGAGGAGAAAGACACATTAACGATGGGTTCGAACTGAACAAAATCACCTGTATTTATAAACAAGATGTGACTTAATCAAACTTAATGGAAATGGATTTGGCCAGAACGAAACATCATTATGTACTGTGTGCAGCTTAAGCCAGGAAGAAAATATTCAGCACTTCTTAGGCAGATGTCCGGGTTTGAAAGAATTCAGGCTGGACTTTCTTTGGAAGAGCTTGGTTAACAGAATCGGAAATTATCTGAGTGCTCAATGGAGAAAACAGCACCAGTTTTGATGGACTCGCTAATTACACCACCGTAGCCTTACCATACCGAGATGAACTAGTGAGGGAATTTAATCAGTAACAATTTTCTTATGATTATCATAAACTCTTGATTTAAAGCTTATTCTTAGTATGGAAAAGGTCAAAATCCCGCCGATCAAAATCCCGCAAGTCGAAATCCCCCCAAATAAAAATACTCAAATAAAATCACATAAAAATCCCGCCGATCAAAATCCCGCAGCAAGAATCCCGCCAATGCCCTAGTACTATTTGGCGGGATTTGTCGAAAAAGGACTTTTTCGTATTTTTGAAGAGAAGTTATGAAATTGACACGGGTAAATAGCTGAGGCAGAATTATAAGCGAACAAAATATTTTCAGCACCGGGTTTCCACCCAATGAACTGTTAAACAAGAAAACTGTGTGTATAGGCGCCTGCCTGGCGACAGAACATACCCTAAGCGGAGCAACGGAGTTGCGTGATCGGGTGTGTCCCCGAAAAAGGGAGTTAAAATCCTTAGAACCCGCGCAGCGGTCCACATAAGGTACTGTTGAACAAGAAAACTTTTCGTATAGGCGCCTGCCTGGCGACTGAACATATACCCTAAGCGGAGAAACGGAGTTGCGTGAGCGGGATGACCATCCGAAAAAGGGAGTCTTCATATTTCAATTTAATTGAAATCGCTCAAAGAACAAAAAATTCTGCTTCATCTATAACCTGCATCAATTTCATTGAAATCGCTCAAAGAACAACGAAAGTGACATTTTTTGGAATCACCCTGTGCTGAAAATATTTTGTTCGTTCACAATTCTGCTTCAGGTATTACCTACCTCAATTTCATTGAAATCGCTCTCAGAAAAACGAAGATAAAGTGAATACTTACAATGAAGACGCAGCCGCGAACGCAACTCTGGGCGTTAAATAAGTTTTTATATTCACGCGCGTGCGAAAGCGTTTTCGAACGCGCGTCTACTGTGTTCAGCCAGCAAGCGGTTAAAACAATAGTACTTACTGTAATTCGTCATCTATGATTCTGATTGGGTGATGATGCCACAAAACCTATGGGAATCCAATATGATTACAGCGCTGTCGCATTGTAGTAGAAATGGCGGGATTTTGATCGGTGGGATTCTGATTGGCGGGATTTTGATTTTCGGGATTTTGTCAAACGGGATTTTGACACGCGGGATTTCGACTTGAGGGATTTTGATTTACGGGATTTCGACCCCAACCCCTTAGTATGAATGTAAATTTATAACTACCCGACAGACGACTTTTTTCATTGTCTTAAGTTTTGCGTTTTTTAACTTGAAGCAGAATCCTTAAATGATTGATTTTGTTTGGCTCTTTAAAGGTGTGTAGCTTAAATAACTCGCTACCAAATGACGAAATAAAAGGGTGTTTTTTTTAGACGTGTGGCTTGCAAGAAGAAATAAAATGCATATAATTTAATGGTATGGCCAAGAATTTAGCTTTATCATAAAGATAAGAGTTTGTCATTATGTTTTAAAAATGATTTCGGGCAAGTGGCCACCGCGACTGGCTCGAATAAATTCCAGCCGAGAGGCCCAATTTAACTCTGCTCCAAAGTAGCAATAGCGTCTTCGGTGCGCACTGTACGGCGTCTCTGAGGATGCGCATTAACCACTAGAGTAAACGTGGTGCAAAACCGATATATGGTTGCTCGAATTTATACGATTTTGCGATTATGTCAACATTGATTTGGTAATAAATTTGCACCATTTGCAAACGTTGTTCAGTAGTAAGTCTATTAATTATGAAATGGCAAATCAAACTGAGCATAAATCAAGTGACAGCTGTCAAAAAAACCAACTCCGCAAAAAGTATTGCCAGATTTAAGAACACACGTCTAAAAAAAACACCCTTTATTTTGAGTTTGAAAATTAATTTTTCAAAAACTAAAATAAAAGAAGAGGTTTTTGGCTGTACTAAAAGGTATATCATGGCATTGTGAGTGTAAACGTTGTTTTTTAATATTTTTGTTCTTATTATTTGTTATTTATTATAAATATTTTCATCCAAACAGAGTCAATTTAGCGGATTAGTATAGGTATTACCCAAAGCGGATTAAGTCAAATACTATCTACCCATACAAATGACTTAAATGCAACCACAAAAGGGACAGTACAGAGCTTGAACAATTTTTTAGCCAACTTTAGTACGTGCGATACAAACAGACGAGACCGAAGAAACATTGAAATGTCGTAGTGCCACAAAAGTCAATACGAAAACTGATAAAACGTTTGGTCCATGACGGTTAAATATGACAGCACAGACAAAAAAAAAAAAACAAACTTAAAAACCAACAGGAATGACAATGAAAAGCTAATGCAAAGTCCTTAAGCCCTTAGGTCACTTTTATATAGAAAATGATGTGTGTACCCTGATAATGGCAATGTGAAACATTATAGGAGGACGATATAGTTTGATGATGATGTTGATGTGGGTGGTGATGCTGTGCTGTGAAAGGGTATTATGCGTCCAGAACAGTAGGAACATACATAAAGATTATATAGCGTTAGCATAATAGCTCTAGTTTGTTGATGCAGATAATGCAAATCACCTTTGGTGTAAATTCTGTGTGTAGAGCAAAGTCTCCCTTATTATAGGGTTTCGGCAATATTACAAAGAGGCAAGTACTTATTCAACATCAGGCGGGAGACTAAACGTCCATGAAAGTAATGAAGTGGTTCATTGTTGTTGGGCTGCGAAAAGCACAGCTAAGCATATTATGTGGAAAGTTACACGAATCCAAAAATGAGGTTATGAGTAGTATCTACAGCTTTTTTGTGAAGAGGACTGAAAAAGGGGTTTTTGAACGGATTTAAAGTAGGGCTAAGCTGTTTTTTGTACTCATGTAGTATGTGATGGGTTAGTTAAAATTGATGAATAATAAAGTCGCCTTTTAATGGTAGATAACAGAGAATGTGTGAAATTATTGCACTTAGTAAAAGTCCAGCAAATGTTTCTTTAATTCCATCAGTGAGGATGATTTATAAAGGATCCAGAAGCACATATAATTTAACAGTGCTATCAGAGATATAAAGGGTTTTCCAATAAGAGGTGTTATTTTGAAGTGCCCGCTATTTCGGTAGCTGTCACTTTTGAAGCCGTCATTTTTTGACATTTGACAAGTAGAAACTACGCCATTAATAAAAATGGAACGATACACGCTTCAACAACGCATTGAAATTATTAAAATTCACTATAAAAATGGTGAAAATTTGGCAGAGACGGTTCGTAAAACTAAAACATTTTTGGGTCGTCGTGAAGCACCTTGTCGGACCGCAATACAGAAATTGGTGGACAAATTCGAGCTGTTGGGACAAGTTAGTGATGTGAAGAAAAAAACCCGTGCGCTGAATGGGTCCTTAAAATGCATGAAAATGATCCGGAATTTCATCGAAAAACCATCTTGACTGATGAGGCCCATTTCCACCTCGGAGGCTACGTCAACAAGCAAAACTGTCGCATCTGGGGCTCGGAAAACCCAAGAGTTATTGTTGAAAAGCCTCTCCATCCTCAACGCTTGACTGTTTGGTGCGTTTTATGGTCCGGCGGGGTCATTGGACCTTACTTTTTCGAAAATGAGGCTGGAGCAACAGTTACGGTCAATGGATTGCGCTATCGAGAGATGATTAATGATTTTTTATGGCCGGAATTGGATGGTATTGATCTGGACAACGTTTACTTTCAACAAGACGGCGCTACGTGCCACACAAGCAATGAAACCATCGATCTTTAACGGAAAAAGTTTCCGGACCGTGTTATCTCTCGAAAAGGTGATCACAATTGCCCACCGAGATCTTGTGATTTAACACCTTGCGACTTCTTCCTTTGGGGCCACGTGAAAGATAAGGTCTACGCCAACAGCCCAGCGTCGATTCAAGACCTCAAAGATGGAATTCGTGAGGCTATCGAGGACATAGGGCAGCCACTTTGCGATTTGGTTATGGAAAATTTCATGAAAAGGATATGGTCCTGTAAGCGTGGTCGTGGTGGCCATTTGGCTGAAGTTGTGTTTCATTATTAACGGCATACCTTCTTCTTTAAAATGAAATAAACATCCGATCATTTATCTCAAAAAATGCCATTTTTCTTTGAATATCAAAATAACACCTCTTATTGGAAAACCCTTTAAAAGAAGAAGACATTAAAATTTTCTTCGTTTACATTTATTCAAACAAAATAATCTGGATAACTTTGTACAACCAAGACTTAAGCTAACGCTTACGGTCCCTTAAGTCAAGACTTAAAAAAAAAAAAATAACCAAGCAAAACATAATTCCATGCAAATTTTAATTAGATGCAGACACAAAAAAAAACAAACAATTGAAAAAATGTCCTTGGCACGAATTAACTCCCAGAAAAGTGACCGAACATTTTGTTTTATCAGTAGACTTTTCCTTTTATCCTCCAGGCTCCAACATCATATCAAGGAAAAAAAAGAAAAAATTCAAATAGTCGTCCACATTCAGCCTACATAGCTGAAATTTAAATTAATTTATGACAACACAACAAGGATGATTTTACTACTCCCCCCACAAGTATCTAAGTAAATATTCTGTACCCACAACACCCGCGTTGCCCAACCATCATGTTCTGCCTTAAGTCCGACTTAACATTTACCCACTTAGGACAACACTAATTTATTTGAGCGAATTCCCCTATCGCACGTTCCTTTTTTTTTTTTCTAAATTGGCTTAACCCAAAAGCCGACCCCGCAGGAGACTAACAAACAAAAAAAAAAAAGAATAATATCTTCCACCCATAAGACGACAAAATTGAAAAGGAAAAGGAAAAGCACAGTTCAGATTTGAAATTTAATGAGCTTACAAAAGCATAAACAAAAGACTCTTTTCTAAGAAAAGTAAAATAAAAGAAAAAAAAATGCAAATTTAAACGAACCCTTAATATTTACATCAGATAGACCACGATACTCATGCCATTTAGTGTACATTTTCAATAAGGCGATATGCTCAGGCAGGCTTTGAGGTCATAAGACGATAAAATTAAAGGAAATTGATATTAAACTGAACTTTATTGTCCAGGATGGCATCCATTCACAATATGGTTGAGGGCTTTGAAACATTTGTTTTTTTATTCTTTTGTATGTGCAAAGGTTTAAGGACGGTAACATTCAATGGTCTTCAAAAAAAAGGCATGTAACATTACACCAATAGAGAAATTTTTAAATATATAGGATTATAGGTACGCCAATATCTTTCTACGCCTATTTTTGAAGTAAAACTTCTTTTCCGGCGTTGGGGGTAAAAATTTTCATATGGAGCTGTCAGTGACATGTCAAACCGACACTTTTTATCTGTCAAAAACCGACAGAATTTTTCGCGACAGATTTTGCCATAGCTCCATATAAAAACTTTTACCCATCAATAATTATTTTAAAAAAACATCTTTTTATACCGAAAAAGAATGTTTTTTTTGGCAAAAGAGCCACAAAAACTAACCGGAACAACATTTAAACACATAATTTCATTAAAAAACCACATGAAAATTATTCTTTTTTTAAATTAAACACAGTGAAGAACAGCCACCAGAACAGAAAACGATTTTCATTATTAAAAAAAAACACAAACAAATATATTTTTCGACCATATTTTTATTTTAAATTATTAAACACTTAATGCTAGATAACACAAATCAGTTTTTTCCAACTTAACTTATAAACTAACTAAAGGGTTTTCCAATAAGAGGTGTTATTTTGATATTCAAAGAAAAAAGGCATTTTTTTGAGATAAATGATCGGATGTTTATTTCATTATAAAGAGGAAGGTATGCCGTTAATAATGAAACACAACATCAGCCAAATGGCCGCCACGACCACGCTTACAGGACCATATCCTTTTCATGAAATTTTCCATAACCAAATCGCAAAGTGGCTGCCCTATGTCCTCGATAGCCTCACGAATTCCATCTTTGTGGTCTTGAATCGACGCTGGGCTGTTGGCGTAGACCTTATCTTGCACGGGGCCCCAAAGGAAGAAGTCGCAAGGTGTTAAATCACAAGATCTCGCTGGCCAATTGTGATCACCTTTCCGAGAGATAACACGGTCCGGAAACTTTTCCCGTTAAAGATCGATGGTTTCATTGCTTGTGTGGCACGTAGCGCCGTCTTGTTGAAAGTAAACGTTGTCCAGATCAATACCATCCAATGTCCCCGCCGGACCATAAACCGCACCAAACAGTCACGCGTTGAGGATGGAGAGGCTTTTCAACAATAACTCTTGGGTTTTCCGAGCCCCAGATGCGACAGTTTTGCTTGTTGACGTAGCCTCCGAGGTGGAAATGGGCCTCATCAGTCAAGATGATTTTTCGATGAAATTCCGGATCATTTTCATGCATTTCAAGGACCCAATCAGCAAAGACACGACGTTGTTGATGATCAGCCGGCTTGAGTTCTTGTGTTAACTGAACTTTATAAGCCTTAAGACCCAAGTCTTTATGCAAAATACGGTGTAATGACGTTTGTGGAATGCCTAATTCCAAAGAACGAGGAGGAATGGACAAACCTGGGTTTTCTTCAACACTTTGGGCTACAACAGCAATATTCTCAGTTGTTCTTGAGTGACGTGCACGGGTTTTATTCTTCACATCACTAACTTGTCCACCAATTTCTGTATTGCGGTCCGACAAGGTGCTTCACGACGACCCAAAAATGTTTTAGTTTTACGAACCGTCTCTGCCAAATTTTCACCATTTTTATAGTGAATTTTAATAATTTCAATGCGTTGTTGAAGCGTGTATCGTTCCATTTTTATTAATGGCGTAGTTTCTACTTGTCAAATGTTGAAAAATGACAGCTTCAAAAGTGACAGCTACCGAAATAGCGGGCTATTCAAAATAACACCTCTTATTGGAAAACCCTTTACTTAAAATGAACAAATAAATTTACCTAAAATAAGAAAAAGACAAAGTTAACAAAACTATCTTGTTGAATGTTGACAAACGTAGACGAGCATTGCCATATACGAGGAATCCTTAAGCCGCTGACAAATCTAAAACAGCATTGCCATATGCATTTGGAATTAGAGCTCGAACACAATTTATGCGAAAAGAAAACGAGACGTGAGTGTGACGAGTTCTCGTCGTTCTTGTTAAATTTCAAGTCGTCACGTTACGTAAAATTAATTGATGAATAAATTGTAAATCAGTACCTTAGCTTTAATAGCCGTAGGTATTTTAATTTCCCCCAGATCTGATCCGGATTGGATTTGCACACGAAAATACATATATTACAAAAACAATTCAAGGTCCAGCTTTGCTTTTGGATTTGCAAATCCATTTTTGAACACACACCTTTAGTACTTCCTTGCAAAAATTTTTTTTAACGCTGACGGGTAGATTGCTTTTTGAGTAAAAACGAAGACAACGAACACTTACAAATAAATACACAAAAGGACAAAAAGAGATGGGTATATAACATTTTTTTTCACCGTGATCCTGTTTGTTTTATTATCATGATCTTATCCGGATCAGATTTGAAGGATAATAAAATGCAGCTAATATTATTATTTTGTTAAATCTCGTCAAAAGTCTCTTGCCATTGAATTGGGAAATGGTTTTACAATTCCAAAATGCTTACAGTGAATAATGTCACGCTCTCGTCTCGTTTTCTTGCGTCTCGTTTCCTTTCTTAAATCTCGTCCCAATTTCGGAGATCTTACTGAGGTGAATCGGTGAGTTGAAATCGGTGAGTTGAAATTGCTAAACCACGGATAAAAATTTGAATCAAATGAGAACCTCAGTTAACTCGCAGGATTCGGTGGACTAAAATTGCTGAACCACGGATAAAAGTTTAACCGACATCGACGTTTGTACAACTGGCCCTTACATGCCACCTCCACTGGGCATGAACGATGCTCGGATTATGAACATGTCTAGAAAAAATCCAATGGAGGCACAAAAATCCATGTGCGTGCAGCAACATATCGACGAAAACTACTTTTTCAACACGACATGACAGCTGTTCAAAGCTTGGGCATGAGATTTGACGTTTCATGTGTGTGAGTTTTTTTTCTGGTTCTCGCTGAATGCGGCGGTAAATGTTGAAGGAAAAAGGTAGAAGTAGTGGGGAAAGGAATTTCTGTATGTTTCCCTTGTATGTGAAACGACATGACATAATTTGCCCAGCGGTAAAAATTCGCTGATTGGATTGTGGTTGTGATGGTGGGCATCTGAATATCCTGTGGAGTCGGGGTGTAATGGCTAAGCGAAAATCGTCAACTTTAGTTTGATTATCTAACCAATTTGTAAAGAATTCATTATAATCTTAAATCAACAATTAATTGTTATGTTATTTTATACAAAATGTTTGTACGTTAATAAGTAAGAATATGACAGAGGCGAGAGGCTTTGTTTGAGAGAAAAGAAGTTTTACTTCTAGCGCACGTACGTCAGTACACACATATGTTTTTTTTTGTATTCTCTAGATTTTGAAGAAACATAAAATGCAAAGTCCAGCCTGTAACAAATTTTTGTGACGTCCTATTTCGAATGTACGAAAAACGAAATTTTTGTCTTTTAACTCTTGGGATTTGTAAATTTTATGAATTGTGATTTTGGTATAAAAATAAAAATAAAAAGTAAAATAAAAATGACACACCTAATAATACAAATATATTTGTATAGGGTAAAAATCATTGCAGTTTTCGTGATTGTTTACCAAAACAGTCTATAATTTTATTATAAAAATCTGTATCTTCGTTAACTAGATTTTTGTGAATGTTCAGCATGCCTACACAACGCATCAAGCCTTTCATCGGTCATTGTTGACCTTAGCCAAGATTTTTCTTTTCTTTTACCAGAGGGGCCTTGAAACCTATTTTTCATCGACCACCAGCATTAAGGACCGACCAACCAAATTAGAACCTTAGACAGGCTTGGCCAAATTAACTACTTTACATTTTCTACATCATTAACTACGATTGAATAAAATACACACCTATTTTACTAAAATTTGTTACGTCCTCTACTTACATAAAGGGTTTTCCAATAAGAGGTGTTATTTTGAACAGCCCGCTATTTAGGTAGCTGTCACTTTTGAAGCTGTCATTTTTTAACATTTGACAAGTAGAAGTTACGCCATTAATAAAAATGGAACGATACACGCTTCAACAGCGCATTGAAATTATTAAAATTCACTATAAAAATGGTGAAAATTTGGCAGAGACGGTTCGTAAAACTAAAACATTTTTGGGTCGTCGTGAAGCACCTTGTCGGACCGCAATACAGAAATTGGTGGACAAATTCATTCGAGCTGTTGGGACAAGTTAGTTATGTGAAGAATAAAACCCGTGCACGTCGCTCAAGAACAACTGTGAATATTGCTGTTGTAGCCCAAAGTGTTGAAGAAAACCCAGGTTTGTCCATTCCTCGTCGTTCTTTGGAATTAGGCATTTTTTTTTTTTTTTTTTTTTTATTTTTTTTTTTAATTCATTTTTATTTTCCATTAATCTTATAACTATCTTAAAGCTAGACAAAAATTCATAAAAACTAGCCTACTTATCAATAACTTACAACTAACTTACTGGCCCCATGCGGGCGCTCTAAGTTAAACTATGATTACTTAATACTAATGCCTTTCGGCCTATTAACTATCTTAAGACTAAAATTCTTGTCGGTTTTT
The DNA here is from genome assembly GCA_932273885.2 of Leucozona laternaria. Lineage (NCBI taxonomy): Eukaryota > Metazoa > Arthropoda > Insecta > Diptera > Syrphidae > Leucozona > Leucozona laternaria. The sequence goes on from OW026366.1 coordinate 211,630,463, forward strand.
ATTTTTTGCCGAGAAGAATTTACAAAAACTCGGTTAACTGATCGCTTTTTTTTTTATATTTTATATAAAACTTACAAACTACTTAAAACTATTAAAGCTAATTAAAACTACTTAAACTACTTAGAACTACTTAGAACTACTTAGGACTACTTAAAAACTAGAACAGCCACAGCAAGCATTTTTTGATTTTTTTTTTTTTTTTTTTTTTTTTTTTTTTTGTTTTTGTTTTTTTTTTTTTTTTATATGTTTTTTTTTTTTTTTTTTTTTTTTTTTTTTTTTTTGTGCCACCCTGACTGTCCCTACTTAAAACTAATACACCTAAACCTATGTAAGTCGGCCAAGACAAGAAAGCTTAGTCAACTTTAAATATCACTGTTGCCATTATCAATTTTCAACCACCAGAACTGGTTCTCCTGCTTTGCCCTATCTTTTCGGTCCCGATCGGACACAGTCCTACTGAACCGAAGGCGCTCTGCTCCGCCTTGTGCGAGGACGTCTCGGTTGTAAAGGAGTCGCCTATCTACAGTTCTACGGCCGACGTGGTAGATTAGCGGAACCGCCTCTCTATCCTGTATCAGCCCTCGTCTGTCTAAATAGAGGAAAGCATCGGGCGGGATAGAGCCGCTTAGGCGCACACTCTCATAATATTCGTCGTTAGGGTAGTAAGCCCCAAAAATTAAGCTGTTTGTCGAGGACATCGCTCTTGCAATGTGACCCCGAATCAGCTTAAACAAAAAATTATCTATTCTGTTTATGTTGGCCCCGTTGTAGAGAACCTGGTTGGAATAGTATCGTGTGTACTCCGACTCTGGTGTTCTGTGTAATCCAAGGCAGCGTCTAAGGCACTGCCTCTCAAACACCCGAATCTTTTCCATTTGAGATGGGGCAACGTTGAACCAAACCGGGCATCCATAGGCAATCATCGGCCGGATGAGGGCCATGTAGCAAATCACCTTCACCCTGGTGTCAAGCCGGCTGCTATAAAACAACCGTTTCGTCAGGGCAAAAGCTCCCCTAGCCCTGGCCAGAGCAGCACTTATATGTCTGTCGAAATACAAATACTGATCCAACCAGATGCCAAGGTACTTTACTACACTTTTACTCGCCAGTGGATGTCCATTTGGCCCCACGATCACTAGCTTGCGCCAGTTCTTTCTTGTATCCCTTGAGGCTCCACACAACGGAGTCCTAAACAGAATAGTTTCTGATTTCTGAAAGTTGATTTTCAACTTCCAGTCATCGCAATATCGCTGAATCTTGTCGAAGTCACGCTGCAAAAGAATTCTGATGACCTCAACTTTTGGGGCTGTTCTGTACGCAATTAGATCATCGGCATACGCAATTGCCTGAGTTAAACTACCTATCAGATCGCTGGTGTAAATGCTGAATAGAATCGGCGAGTTTACCGCTCCCTGTTGAAGACCATTTTTAATATGGAATGTTCCGGTAGAAGTTACATTGCCACTTTTGACAACAAACTTTCTACCATTGAGCATGTCATAAAGCATATACAATAGCGGTTTACTTATGCCAAGCCTGGTCAGCTTTAGATAAAGACCTTCTAGCCATACGGTGTCGAAAGCCTTCTCCAAATCAACCAGACAGGCACCCGTACACTGCTTTTTAGATTTGTTCCATTGGATATCAGAAACGAGTTTAGACGCGGCATGAATGGTGTCATGTCTCGCCTTAAATCCGAACTGATTATCCGGTATGATATTGTTGTCCTCTGCCCACTGAAACAGAGCTCTATTGATTACTTTTTCGAATACCTTGCTGATACTCGGAAGAAGACTTATCGACCGGAGATTCGCCGGATTGGAGTTGTCCTTTCCCTTTTTCGGGAGAGGATGTACCACGGCTGTCTTCCACCGCACTGGATAATATGCATTATTCAGGGCGTTGTTAAACAGTGTGGTATAAATGTCTACTGCTTCCCGAGGTAGATGTCGTAGTGCAACGTTGGATATACCATCGACTCCTGCTGACTTCTTTTTCTTTAGTGAGTCGAAGATGAGTTGGAGCTCGACCTTCGAAATTAACAGGGAACTTGGCCCGTTTCGCTCGGCGATGATGGCGTTTGCCAAGTGTTCTTCATTGAACCCAGTAAAACCGGGATTCTCCGATCGCCATTGCGTAATATCATTACGAAGGTAGAAGTGGTGAAGCAGGGCCCTGTTTTCCAGGTCATGGTTCGGGCGAATGCTTGCATTAACCTTGTACACTTGCTGGAAAGCAGCCCCCACAGCCTCCACTTTCTCACGAGGATCTTCGATGATAAAGAGGTCATCGTCCAAGACGGCTTCCTCTGGATCTATGCCTGCTGTCAGAAGTACGTCTCTGTTCTCTGTCGTCCTCTGGAGCTTAAGACACGGAAGGTCGTTTTGATCGTTTTTCCTAAATATCTTGTTAATTTGCGGAAACATGCTCGGGTCGCTAGAATTAACGGCCCGAATTTTGTTGTCCCAATACAAATTAATGGACAACCGATAGTTCTCCTTGATCAATTGGTTGATGTTTTTGATAGACGACTTCAGTGTCCTAATCTCCAGATCATGTGGGTCAGTAAACCGTCGGTACAAGCGTTTTAGTCTCGTCAGCAGTCCACTTTTTTGTCTGTGTAGTGCGTCTATGGTCGCGTTATGGTACATGTTGGTTGCGTCACGTTCTTTGTATTTCGGTATTGTTTTCTCCATTGTTCGTTGGATTGTCTCGTCCATTTGTTCTAAGTAGTGGTCGATTTCAGTATTTGTAAGATTCCTGTCGTTTGGTGGGGATATATTATGCGAATGAATTTCGCTTGCTATGGCGTTGGTGAAGCGTGGCCAGCACATCTTACTGTAATTGTAAGTATGCACCGGTACATACTCCTCCAGCTCCACCAGCTCGTTCGGCAGCTGTATTACGGCAGCGAGTCCGCAGTGATCACTGTCGTACTCGATGGTCCGTAAACAGTTCCTTCGTTGTTGACCCACAGTGTCAGTAATTGTCAGTCTTGAGTCTATCAGCAATAGATCCAGAAAGGCACCGCTTCTTGGAAACGATGGCCTATCTGTAGCCAGCAGGTCAACCCCATACTCAACGCTGAATTGACTCATCCAATTATACAGATGACTACCTCTAGGATTTTGTATTTGATTTCCCCAATCTGTGTGTTTGGCATTCAAATCACCGGCCATCAGATAGTATTTATCTTCCGAGTTCAATCGAAGACAATCGAAAAGTTTTTCGAGCTCTGTTATAAAATTAGTTGGCTGAGGTGATTCCGGTGCGTAAGCCGAGATCACATACATTCGCTTCCCCTGTTGGAGAGAAATGCATATGACGCAAGCTTCTAGCAACCGAAATCTGCGCACATCACTATTATATATTACTTTATGATCAATGCCTTTTCGTACGAAGATTGCGACACCACCCCCTTGAGTGGAGTTGGGCCGATCTCTTCTAACGATATTGTATTTGCTATTAGTCAATTTATGTTTCTGATTTAGCTTAGTTTCGCTAGCCATAAACACATCTGGACTTTGGTCTTTCAACAATTGGAAAAGATTAGCTCTACGTTCGGTCCTAATCAGTGAATTTACATTCACAGCAAGGATCTTAAAGGGCCTCTCCGGCAGCGCGCCCTTAACCTCTAAGTTGCGTTAAGCTAGGCAAAACAGAGTAGAGATAGTCCACCCTTGTCGCCTGCTCCCTGATCTGGTTTTGAAGACCTGTTAACTGGCCTTGAATGGCCAGCAACATGCCTCTGATTTCGGCCTGTGCGTCCGGTGCCTTAGGCACGAGGGCCGGATGGGCTACCTTTGGCGCAGGCTGTACCGTATTCCCCCTTCCTGAAGCCATTTGGGCGTAGGAAATTTGGGGGTTGACGGGCGTTACTGTAGGAGGACGCACTGAAGGGCGTTTCTCTACATCTGTCTGCCTAGCCGCTTTGTTTTGTTTGATTTGCTGGAACGCCGGACATCCCCGATAATTTGCGGGGTGCCCTTCGCTTCGGCAAAGTGCACATCTAAGCTGGGTCCTATCTTCGACCCGTTCTTGTCCGAGCTTACACTCTTCTACTTTGTGGTTCTCACCACACTTGACGCAGCGTGACTGCATTTCGCAGTTTGCTGCAGCATGGCCGAACCTTTGGCAGCGCATGCATTGAAGCATGTCGCCGCGTCTCTTTAATTTATCCCATGTTACAACCTGGTAGTTGAGGATGGAGATACTCCTCAAACTATCCAGTTTGCTGCTGGGCGAAAGCTGTACGAGGAAGAATGGAAGATTCCGCTTCTCCCGTCTGGCTCTGACTGTAGCAAACGGCTTGACCCCTATAAACTCGAGATCGTCGCTCGCTTTTTGGCGGAGCTCATTTAAGAGCACCTGTGGTTCCGTGCAGGAATCTATGCCCTTCAGAAGGACCGTTTGAAATTTATCAGCTTTTGGCGTAAAGCTGAAGAACTCTGTGGTGGATTTTTTTAATATTTCTTTAACAATTTTATGCTGTTCCACTGTAAAGCAGTGGATGGCATGTCTATTTTCGCTTAAACGTTTTATTGTAAAGTTTTGGCCTATGGCCGACTTACATATGCTTATGGTGTCTTGCAAATCCATCTTATAAGTATTGATGGGTGGCACTTTTTCTTTCTTGGTTTTGGGCGGCTGTGGCTGCTGCTGTTGACTCTGCTGCTGTTGATTCTGCTTCTGTTGATTCTGCTGCTGTTGATTCTGCTGCTGTTGTTTCTGCTGCTGCTGTTTCTGCTGCTGCTGATTTTGTTGTTGCTGTCTCTGCTGCTGTGGCTGTTGTGTGAGCATCATTTGCTGCGGATGCTTTTGTTTTGGGGCTTTTTGTTGCCGCTGTTGTTGTTGCTGCTGCTGGTTAGGCTGAGGCTGCATAGGTGTTGGCAGCTCACCATTCGTTGCATTTTGGTGCGCTATTTTTTGTTGCTGCTGTAGCGCCTTTTTCTTGATTAGCTCCAGCCGTTCTTTCTCCCGGCGAGCTTCTTGCTTTGCTTTCAGAGCCAGTATCAGGGGCGTTAGCTGGGCTCTGAGGAGATCAATTTCCCCTTGGACAGCACCAATTTTGGCCTGTATATCTTGCTCCTCTTTTTCTTCATCGGAGGACGGCTCTGGTGAAGTTAAATCAACGAACAGATTGCTGTCCCCTGTATAATGTCCCTCTCCCCCTTCGGACATGTACTCAATTTCCTCATCGGAACTTAGCTGATTTGCTGCTGCCGATACCTTCGCCGTAGGTCCCATCTCCCTCGCTCCAGCTAGCAGCTTAACTGAAGTGGTAGTGGACTGGCGCTTCACAAGGTTCGGTAGATACCGAATCCTCTTCCTCCTCTTGGTTGTCATATCGGCTGATGGTGCCGTTGCCGTTGTTGCTAGGGCATCTTTCGATGTCCCCGCTGTGGGTGCCGTTGCCGGCTTTGCTGTTGTTTTTTGGGCACCTTTAGGTGGTCCCATAGTTGATGCCGTTGTCGGCTTTGTTGTTGTTGGGACGTTTTTGGGCGGTCCCATTGATGCTGCCGTTGTTGGCTTAGTTGTTGTTGCTGGGACACCTTTCGATGCCCCCGCATTATTTTCGTCTTCCATGAGACGATTCTCCCAATTAATAAAATTTTCTACTTCACGGTTGTGAAAAAAAGCTTCTATAAATTTTAAGCCCGGCCGGGGATCGAACCTGCGACCTTCCACACTGCGGTCCGTCGCCACTACCACTGTGCTATTGGCACTATTGAAAAAAGCTTGTCTAAGGTTGAACTAGTCACTCACGATTTTATTTGTAAACACTGTGAAAGCCGAAAACGTGTGCACACTTCCACAGATCGAGATCGACTGAGGAATTAGGCATTCCACAAACGTCATTACACCGTATTTTGCATAAAGACTTGGGTCTTAAGGCTTATAAAGTTCAGTTAACACAAGAACTCAAGCCGGCTGATCATCAACAACGTCGTGTCTTTGCTGATTGGGTCCTCGAAATGCATGAAAATGATCCGGAATCTCATCGAAAAATCATCTTGACTGATGAGGCCCATTTCCACCTCGGAGGCTACGTCAACAAGCAAAACTGTCGCATCTGGGGCTCGGAAAACCCAAGAGTTATTGTTGAAAAGCCTTTCCATCCTCAACGCGTGACTGTTTGGTGCGGTTTATGGTCCGGCGGGGTCATTGGACCTTACTTTTTCGAAAATGAGGCTGGAGCAACAGTTACGGTCAATGGATTGCGCTATCGAGAGATGATTAATGATTTTCTATGGCCGGAATTGGATGGTATTGATCTGGACAACGTTTACTTTCAACAAGACGGCGCTACGTGCCACACAAGCAATGAAACCATCGATCTTTTACGGGAAAAGTTTCCGGACCGTGTTATCTCTCGAAGAGGTGATCACAATTGGCCACCGAGATCTTGTGATTTAACACCTTGCGACTTCTTCCTTTGGGGCCACGTGAAAGATAAGGTCTACGCCAACAGCCCAGCGTCGATTCAAGACCTCAAAGATGGAATTCGTGAGGCTATCGAGGACATAGGGCAGCCACTTTGCGATTTGGTTATGGAAAATTTCATGAAAAGGATATGGTCCTGTAAGCGTGGTCGTGGCGGCCATTTGGCTGATGTTGTGTTCCATTATTAACGGCTTCCTCTTTATAATAAAATAAACATTTGATCATTTATCTCAAAAAATGTCTGAATATCAAAATAACACCTCTTATTGGAAAACCCTTTATTTTTATGATATATATGGATCATCTTATAAAAATCATCATAAAAACGGCTATAGTCATTTTAAACTATTGCTTAGTTAAACCTAAACCTAAACCTTCAATTTTAATCTTTGAAGTCGAATAACTTATTAAACTTCTATTTTTAAATACAGAAATGGAATTGGAGAATTTGTATTAATTGATCTTATTGTATCTTATCTGTAGTTAAGTAAAACATGAGTTTAGCAAACCACTATGAATACGCCCGAATAAAAATTCGTATTAACAGAATTTCCTCTGAAAATTCATAATTTATATTTTTTTTTTGCATTAGCTAACTTGCGCTACTTTAAATTATAATATAAAACCTGACTATAAGATCACTTAAAGAAAAAAAGAAATTCCATGAACATTTTAAATATGAATAACATTCTCCCACTACCGTTGTTAAAATCGAGTCGATAAGAGACGATTTTTGTCATTCAGGAATATTTGAAAAGTAAAGTTTTATTCAACGAATACAGCAGTGGTAAAAGGTTATATATAACACGCATTGTTTTTAAAAAAGTTTTTTTTCTTAAATATTTAGATTATTGAATCAAATGTGGAAGGCTGAAACCGAAGTAACTATGCCAAACTCTTTTTTAGCTTCTTTTTAGCACTGACGTCATCAGAGCCAGAACGTTTTGTTTTCCACTTTGAGGAGGTTAAAAACCTGGCTGATTAGCGGAGGATTAGCTTTTTTGAATATTCACAAAGAAATCGATGTAATCCCTGAAGATGTGGTGAATCAATTAGCTAATCAAAAATATCAACAAGTTTTTAAAAAAATATCTCTATTTGTAAGGAAAAAATATGAAATAACAAATACTTTTTTTTATTTATACGTTTTCTTACTGAAATTTTACTTCTTATTCATATGAGGTATGGTTAATAATAAGAAAGGCTCTCATTTTTGTGCTAGTCCATACTTTACAAAAAAATCTCTACCTTAATTGAGACTGAACCCCCCCCCCCCCCCCCCCCCCCCAAAAAAAAAATACTGCGTCAGTCTTGTTAAAAAATTGTACCTACACCTATAAGCACAATCCTGTGTTTCAACTTTTTTGCCTCGTCGTTGAATCTTCTCTTCCATCACTCTCCTTCTGTGTATCGAAGGACCGAATATCACCAAAAGAATAATTAATTATCTTACGAACTAAAAAGGTTAAACACTGCGATTGTGACGAATAGGAATTCGCGAAGGTAAGGGTACATTATATAGATATAATAGCGGGAGCGGTTCCCATAAGTGTTGCATAGCAAATAAAGTTTTGTTGTTGTTTTGCACGTAGAAATATTGGATATTTATCAAGAAAAATATGCAAAAAGTATCTTTCAGGTTATAGGAGTCCCGCCTTGACGTACCTACTTTAACTCAGTAATAAGCTCTACATCTATCTTGATTGAAGAAGACCGTCATCATCCAGCTTTAGACATCTTTTTAAATCTCAATATGGGTTCTCCTATAACCATTGTTATAATACCAAGCTTAAGTTTAACTATTCAAAATGAAATTATGCCTTATTTTGTAATTTATTTAGTAGTATCGACTGGGATGTATTATTTTTTAATTCTAATATTAACGAGATGTGTAACTTATTCTATAATACTCTTTTCAATTGCTTCTGTGATTCAATCATCATCCAAAAAACCTCGTTATGTTTCTTGTTCTCCACCATGGTTTGATCGTCATCTCAAATTCTTAAAAAACAAAAGAAACAAAGCTTGGGCAAAATATGTCATTAAAAAAAAAAGGCCCAAAAAATGAAATTAAGAACTACCGACCCATTGTCAAATTATCTGTGATACCTAAACTGTTTGAGTCCATTATATGTAACGTCCTTTCCTTTCATTGTAGTTCAATTGTTTGTGCAAATCAGCATGGATGTTAAAAAGAAGTCGACTGTTACTAACTTATTAAATTTTACGTCGTGTCGTTTTGTTTAGATGTTTTTGAAGAACACGTACAAGTTGACTGCGTGTTTACTGATTTTAGTAAAGTTTTTGACAAGTTCTGCCATAAAACGCTAGTTAAGAAACTGGACGACCTAGGCTTTAGCTCTATGTTCCTAAAATGGATTTCGTCGTATTTAAATGACTGACATTATAGTGTTGTTTTCTGTAACGAGTATTCGAATCAATTTGTGGTAAATTCCGGCGTCCCTCAGGGTAGTCATTTAGGACCAATCTTATTTATATTGTTTATTAATGACTTGGCCTCGACCATAAGAAACTCTTCAATTTTAATTTATGCAGATGATGTTAAAATTTTTAAAAGTATTAAATCTACATCAGACTGCTTGCTTTTCCTTTTTCGGGAGTTTTGCAATCTAAACCGTCTTATCTTAAATGTTGACAAGTGTAAAACTATGAGTTTTACACGCAAAAAAAAATCCGATTGTGTTTGGTTATATGTTTGATCTGTGTCCGTTAATTACTGTCCCTGTTTTTTCCGACCTTGGTGTAATTTTGGACCCAAAACTAACTTTTAATGTTCATTTGGACTATATTATTAAAAAAGCCAACAGAATGCTTGGATTCATAAAGAGATTTGGTCGCGACTTTCAGGACCCTTAGGTTCTAAAACTTTTGTTTGTATCGTTTGTGAGACCAATATTAGAATATGGTTGTGAAGTATGGTCACCTCATTATTCTATTCACATAAATAGACTTGAAGCAGTTCAGAGAAGGTTTATGCGCTTCTGCCTTCGATTATTTCCATGGTCACCGGATAATATACTTCCTCCATATTCTCAAAGACTAGCTTTATTAAAACTCCCTTCATTTACGAATCATAAGCAATACCTTCAATTTTGTTTTATAACTTGTTTAATGAATGGTTCTATATTATCTCCGTCAGTTCTAGATAGATTACATTTTAGCTTTTGTCGGACAAGCATAAAACTACAACAGCCCTTATATCAACCATTTAGTAGATCAAACTATGGTACTAATAGTCCTCTAAATCAAATGATTGTTATCTTTAATAAATATTATTTTCTATTAGTTTCAGTAAAATGATAAGTAATACCTTTAAAAATATGTTTTATAATGCTTTAGAATAATTGAATCCAAGGCAGTATTTCACAATTTCTAATTGAGTTTCAATTAAAAACTTCAATTAATAATTAATTTATTTACTTATCTATAACTGAATAGAAAATTGTGAAATATAGCATTGGTATCTAATATTTAAATATTTAGTTCATAAGTTTTTTATATCCCAGTATATTCTAATATTCTAATATTGTTAAAGTTAGTTTCTTAACGAATTTGATAAATAAATAAATAAATAAATAACTCCATTTATTGCTATCACGTTGAAGAATTTCTTCATTATCATGGGATTCTATTCAAAGTCCGCGATAAAGTTTTTAAAATATTTACAACGACATTTTTACTACAGCTACACCATCTTTGTAAGAGCCTATTATGTTTCCTTAAAAGAGCTTATTGTCAGTAAGTAATTAATTTTAAAATGAAACTTTTCCTCTATATTTTTATAGCACTAAAACTCTCCCAAAGCAAGCTACTATACTTCTCTCCTAAGGACATTCGAATTTCGATCTTGTTAAGTGTGTAGGTAAACACTTCTTACACACTCAATTCATTTCCCTAATAGCCCAGTTCTTTTCCCTCTCCAAACGCCGTATATAATATGTCTTCTTTCAAGGCAACAAATTTAACCCATTTTTATTGCAACAGCTCATTCCCTTACCATATAATTTTGCGTCCACCTTGCCCCTTCAAATCGCACGGATAACAATTATTGTATACTCAGTACTCTCAGTACCAGCTGCTGATGGTGAGAACTATATTGAATACCCCTTGAAGCTTCGTACACCTACTTGAGTTGGAGTCCTTCTGTCATCCGAAGAATTCTCCCCATCATCACCTAGTTTTTCGTCGAACTCAATGCAGTAATCTTTCATCTGCAATCTTCTGCTCGCATTCGCTCGCATCCGTTGATTTCCCTTCTGAATCCCCAGCTATAAAATATACTGACATTCCAAAAGTTTTTTTTTTTTTTTTTTTTTGTATCACATCATGGGTAACGTTCTCACCAATGTTCGATGTTGAGGGAATAGGAAATAGACAAGTGAGTGAATCTAACATCCCCCATGCATAGCTTTATTCACATTACACACTTGAATTGCAAATCAGAAAATAGAGCATAAAGCATCACAAAGGAAACACTCCTGGTATATATTTATTTATAGTTATATACATACATTTTCACACACCTCAAACCATATCTATTGGGAGTAATGCTGAGCAGGATTCCAAGCCGACCCCCTGTATTCCTTATCCTTGAATAAACAAAATGAGGAATGGCCTTTTAACGCGATTTGGGGAGTTCTTCACGCAGCTATAAGTGGCTTTAAGTGAATTCACTGCTGCTAACAATATTCATATACTAAATGTATATGCATGTGTGATTATATGGAGGGAGGAAGCAGTTGTATAGCTGTGGAGTGTGTGTGTTCGTAAATATCCTGGAAGTTATCTTAGAGGCCTTTCAAGGCTTCTATAGTGATTAAATGGCAATGCACTTAGAGATAAGCACTGAATAAGAAAATTCAATGAATTAGTCTAATTCGTATCCCAACTGAATGAGCGAGATAATAATTGTACCGTGTGGTCGTCGCAAAAGGAAGAATTCAACAGAACGAAGGAGACTCAAACAAAAAAATCCTATAGGAGTTTTCTTTAGTATTTAATATCTCGAATTTCATAATAATTGTAACCACAGCCTGTGCGGGTGGAAAACCAACTGTAGTTTTTGCCTCCTACATATTTCTATATTTATGTACATAAATAAAAAAAATATACCTTTGGTTAATAGCTTTTGTGGCATCAACCAAATGTGGGTAACATGTGTGTGGCAAATTTTCTTGTGGCGGATTCTGACTTATAAGATCCATGCTCTTTTTTGGCGAAATGACGCTATTTCCCGACTTCAAAGGGCATACTGTTTCAAAAAAATTTCAGATTATGTTACTGGTTATAAAAGGTGTGTTAAACAGAGGGCATTTTTAAGTCCTTTAGATTGAGAATTCAACCACGTCCGTGGGACTTGTATATATTTATTAGGAGCAATGCAAATAGAGCCGAAATTTGCCTCAAATGTTATGACTCGCCATTTGAATCCAGCAAAGCATAATATTTGCGCAACTCCAGGCTCTGTAGATCGGTATATGAGTGAGGTCTGGCGAGCGAATCGATTTAAGCAGTTCACGAAGACACCTTCCATTTAGGATTAATTCTCCGGCGAGCCTACTCGTCGCTAGAACACGCAGCAACTACGCCCTAGTTCATATAGTATGACCCAGTAGAGTATATTTTTATTGTAAGATCCCTCATCTTACTCATGATTTCTTTCCTCACTATCGGCTTTAATTATTTTGCTACATATCCATTCTTTTTGGCAAATGCCTATCTCACTCTAATCAAACGCTTTAGTGTGGTGTCCCATCATTACCAATTTTCCACAGAGCCACAGTGTTAGCCCCTTGGTCAAGAGGTTTTCTATATAACGATAGAAACCAACCGCCTGGTTGGTATGAAACCACAGTCACCACGAAACATCCATCCCAATGGTAACCTTGTTGACTCGTATCGAGAACTTAATCGATTTCATTTACATTGAATCAACAAGGGGCTTGTGCTACCACCCGTGGTACCCAATTAGGGTATTTGTTACAATATAGATAGTCCGCCGTAAGGCATCATATCTCAAAGTATATTGTAAAGATTCTCCTTTGTGGAAGAATAGGGAATCGTGCCCAAGGTGAGACCTCCAGTAGTTATTAGAACGGATCTAACCACCGTATTGACACCATTAAGCTTGTTTGTACTTTGAACAAAACATTTCTTAGAAGTATGGACGCTTCCGCGACCAGTACTTCAACATACGTACAGATTTCTCAGCACAGTTTAATGTTGAGTCTTTAATACACAAACCCATATTGGGAACGATTATCCCTAACAATGCCGCTAATTGATCTACCTAAAAAGATCATTATATTAACGGCATTGTTCCAACCATGCACCACAATGGGTTACACGAAAGTGCAACCTCTACGACAATAGGTAAGGTCAGGACACAAATGGGTTAACCCCGTAGGCCTGCCAACCTATTTAACAGCTTTAGTTATGCTTCGACTATGCTGGTGCTTGAATCCGGGCACATCGCTCATGTCACCCGGTACAGCACCAACATTCATTATTTGCTACAATTTGACATCGTAATCAACTATAACTTCAACTTCCGATTGAGTCTGCCAGTCCAAGATCTCATGATTTCCTGGAATCCGTAACGCTCTTACGGGCGACTCCTGGACTCATGAGTTCCCGATCCGACAACTCAGACAACGTCTCACCAGAGCACGCACGAATGCATACTCTCTCTCGTCGACCATGCTGGTGCTTAAATCCGGGCTCATGATCACTCATGATACCTAGTTCATCATAACCAACTATGCGACCCACACGAATGTGACTCGACTCCTTCGATCAGTTCTCAGAAATGTTCCGTGCCATTTTGAGGCATGTGAAGACTTACCCTGGACATGCGTTCAAAAAACCCTTTCCTGGTCATACTTCCTAAAGGTTCTGTGCCATTTTCAGGCAGGTAAGTCTCAAATCTCAAGTCAAGCATTCAAAACGCATTTATGAGAACCTTTTTTACGACCGAAGTCGTGCGAACGATTAGCTTCGATATTGTGGGTGGGCAGGGCCCTATTGCATCAACAACTAATCATTAATCTCTAAGCAAATATCATGAATCTTCATACAATTTTCATGCGTCAGGATGCCATAATTTCTCCGGAAATAATGTGCATGGATCGTATGTCCGCCTTAAGGCCCATGGACATTATATGCCCAGACATAATGTCATCCCACCGCAAGAAAATCGTAGTGATAAGTTGTTGGTGTAATTGGGCCCTGATGGTCTAATTTTTGCTGATGATTTAGTTTTTCCATCTGAATCTGTCAAAGGAATGCATCTTATTCTGAACCGTCTTGAAAGATACTGTAAACTTTGAAATTTGTCTGTGAATTTATAAATAGAAGTATAAAATGATGATGACGCAACGAGGAATGGAAGTACCAAGGAGAAAATATTGCAGTAGTTTGGGAGTACAAATAAGTACTTAGGGGTATTAGACACGGCGAACCTCAAAATGAGAAGACACTTTCAATGTTTCAATGCAAACTGGCTGAGGAAAAAAGAGCCATTTCTTCCGTGTGGCAACGGTGCTTAGATAATATATATATATGTTGAACAAAGTTTAAAATTGAAAATTTTTCGTACAACTGCTGCTTCAATATTGCTCCACGGTGATCAAGTTTGGGGATATTGCATTTGAAGAAGTGGGAAGATTTTTGAAGAATTTTTTAAAACGGTTTTTTTGGTTGCCAGCCAGCATGCTCCAAGAATAGTATAAACATATTGCTTAGGTTCGTGGTAGTTATATCGGGTGAAATACCAGCTCTTCCCACTTTGCAACAAGATTTCTTCTAGTCGCAAGCGTGTGCTTCAGTACCTGTTAAGGCAGTCTTGCATCATGCATTTCAAATACTTTTATGACATATTCACCGTGCATCTAAATATGGTGTCTAAGAACAATGGTGGTATTGTTGTTTCGAAATGCCATATGCTGCATGATGCAAGACTGCCTTAACAATAATAATTGAACTTAAAATGAATCCGAAATATTTTTGGAAATTCATTAACAGTAAAAGAAAGTCTTGTCCTTATCCGTCTGTTCTCAAGTTAAACGACATTTCTAGTCATGACCCTCATGTAATAGCACAACTTTTTTCTGACTTCTTTCAAAGTGCCTTTAACTGTGATACTAACGACTTTGATACCTTGAACTGTGATATTTCCAACTGTGATGAATTTGACGAAAAAAGCGAAAACCTCAGCTTTTTGAAATCTTTCTCTTGACTGATATAAACTTTAATATTCATACGGACAACATTGCAAAGTTTATATAAAGGGTTTTCCAATAAGAGGTGTTATTTTGATATTCAAAGAAAAATTTCGTTTTTTGAGATAAATGATCGGATGTTTATTTCATTATAAAGAGAAAGGTATGCCGTTAATAATGGAACACAACATCAGCCAAATGGCCGCCTTGACCACGCTTACTTTTCATGAAATTTTCCATAACCAAATCGCAAAGTGGCTGCCCTCTATGTCCTCGATAGCCTCACGAATTCCATCTTTGAGGTCTTGAATCGACGCTGGGCTGTTGGCGTAGACCTTATCTTTCACGTGGCTCCAAAAGAAGAAGTCGCAAGGTGTTAAATCACAAGATCTCGGTGGCCAATTGTGATCACCTCTTCGAGAGATAACACGGTCCGGAAACTTTTCCCGTAAAAGATCGATGGTTTCATTGCTTGTGTGGCACGTAGCGCCGTCTTGTTGAAAGTAAACGTTGTCCAGATCAATACCATCCAATTCCGGCCATAAAAAATCATTAATCATCTCTCGATAGCGCAATCCATTGACCGTAACTGTTGCTCCAGCCTCATTTTCGAAAAAGTAAGGTCCAATGACCCCGCCGGACCATAAACCGCACCAAACAGTCACGCGTTGAGGATGGAGAGGCTTTTCAACAATAACTCTTGGGTTTTCCGAGCCCCAGATGCGACAGTTTTGCTTGTTGACGTAGCCTCCGAGGTGGAAATGGGCCTCATCAGTCAAGATGATTTTTCGATGAAATTCCGGATCATTTTCATGCATTTCAAGGACCCAATCAGCAAAGACACGAGGTTGTTGATGATCAGCCGGCTTGAGTTCTTGTGTTTACTGAACTTTATAAGCCTTAAGACCCAAGTCTTTATGCAAAATACGGTGTAATGACGTTTGTGGAATGCCTAATTCCAAAGAACGACGAGGAATGGACAAACCTGGGTTTTCTTCAACACTTTGGGCTACAACAGCAATATTCTCAGTTGTTCTTGAGCGACGTGCACGGGTTTTATTCTTCACATCACTAACTTGTCCCAACAGCTCGAATTTGTCCACCAATTTCTGTATTGCGGTCCGATAAGGTGCTTCACGACGACCCAAAAATGTTTTAGGTTTACGAACCGTCTCTGCCAAATTTTCACCATTTTTATAGTGAATTTTAATAATTTCAATGCGTTGTTGAAGCGTGTATCGTTCCATTTTAATTAACGGCGTAGTTTCTACTTGTCAAATGTCAAAAAATGACAGCTACCGAAATAGCGGGCTATTCAAAATAACACCTCTTAATGGAAAACCCTTTATAACCTTGACGAAAGCTGTATACCAGGCCCTAATGTTATACCTTCCACTATTTAAAAAAAACTATGTAAATCATTTATTGTTGCCTTTGTCAGTTCTTTTTAACTTTTCAATGTCTTCTTGTTTGTTTTCATCTATATTGAAAAATTCATTTATAATGCCTCTGCATAAAAAAGGCAATAAAAATGAAATTAGCAATTATAGACCTATTGCAAGATTATCCGCAATTCCAAAACTTTTTGAGGCTTTAATTTGTGAAACTCTATCTTTCTATGTTAAATCAATTATTGTTCCAAATCAAAACGGATTTACAAAAGGGTGCTCTACAGTCACATTTCTTATTGGCTAAAAATTGTATTGATTAATTCTTTGGACTTTAGTAAGGCATTCGATAAATTATCACATCGAATATTTCTATTAAAAGTTAGAAAGATTGGATTCAGCGACCACTTCATTAAATGGCTACAATCTTATTTATTTAATAGATCGTACTTCTAAAATGTTTAAAGTCAACTCTGGAATACCTCAGGGTAACCATTTAGGTCCTATACTTTTAATTTTATTCATAAGTGACTTACCATCTGTCTTAAGGTATTCAAATTGTCTCATTTATGCAGATGATTTAACAATATTTAAAACTATTTCAAATTCTCATGATTGGGCAGAGTTGCAATGTGATCTTAATCTGTTTTTTGACAGGTGTGTTTGTAACTGTTAGTTTCTTAACATCAATTAATGTAAAACTATGAGTTTTACGAAAAAGCTTTCAGAAATTTCTCTTAATTATTTGTTTAATGGCATATCCTTATCACGTGTGAGCGAAATGTCTGTCCTTGGTGTGTCATTTAATGGCAAGCTTGAATTCATACAACAAGAAGTCAAGGAAATTTTCTGATCCTGTTGTTACAAAGCAACTTTTCATGACATTTGTTCGACCCGTTCTCGAATACGCTTGTCAAGTTTGGGCACCAAATTACGCTTGTCATATAGCCAGACTTGAACAGGTGCAAAAAAGGTTCCTGAGATTTGCGCTTAAAGGGTTAGGATGGAATAATCCATTTGATCTTATCGATATACCTTGTCTTGAGAGCAGATGTTTTTATTTATGTTTTGTCTTCTTTTTTTAAATTAATAAATGGAGAAATAGATTCTTTGCATCTTTTGTCTCGTATTTATTTTAATATTCCCCAAATAAACTTGAGAAATTCGCCCGAATGCATTCATATTTCAAACTATCGGACTAATTATGAACGATTTGCTCCTTTAAATGAAATGTCTCAATTATTTAACTTATTCAATGATAAATATTTTAATTTGTTTGATCATACATTAAATTTGTCAAGTAAATTTAAATTAACTTTCTTTAACTTAAAAGTTGTCAATCTGGTAGACGGCCTTTGGCCAATCCATATTAAACATAGATTAACCAATTATAAATTGAAAATTATGTTATGTAAACAAATGCAAGAAAGACATGTAATCCCTTTTAAAAAGCTATATTCCACGGTTCGAAGCTATTTTATATAAATAAATACATACACATACATATAAGGCTTCATCATAATGCCCTGTAAAGGTAGCCCTAAACGACGAACATGTTCGCCGAACTTGTTTGTTTGCGTTATTCCCTAGAAGGAGAACACATTTGGCGCACATTTATTTTGTTCTGATTCTTCAAAGAATGAACATCGTGGGTGACTCGCTGACTGTGGACATTTTCTTTAATCCATGATTTGTACTCAACGACGTTCACACCAAAAATGAGGTTTGATCGTGAACGACAATTTTTCGCCAACAGCGAACCGTTCGTGAACCAGCCCCTATACACGACGAAAATATAGCGAGCACGAACAAGTTCGGCGAGCATGTTCGTCGTTTAGGGCTACCTTAGGCCTGTAACCCATCCTTCAATGTCTGCAGCTAGATGATATTTCACCTGCGGCTACGTCTTCCTCTGCGATTCTGCTTCTGCTAAAGCAGTTTATACGAGTTTTTCGTTCTTGGTGTTCCATCAATTTGCCGTGCCCCCAGAGGGTTCCATTCAAAAAACTGCTTAGCGATGTTGTCGCTTGGTTTTCTCAGTGTGTGACCATTCCATCCCCACTTTCGCTTCTTAGTTCGATATGATTTGTGGTCAACGAATCTTAAGGATGTAGCGCAGCAGAAAGGGATTCGCAAATGCTTTCAATTTGCTCAAGATCTCAACCAAGGCTCTCCATATGTAGAAGAGAGTCCCGAATGCAGCTTATACAAAACTCCCGAGGTAAATAATTAAACTTCTCAACCTCATCGATTAGAGTTGGTTAACTTGACCAAACTACTTCCCAAAATCCACAAACATAAAGTAAAGTGGTAACTGAATATTTAGTGGGCAGCTCCAGAATTGTACGCAAGATGTTAAAATGGTCGACATGCACGATCGACCACTGCGAAAACGCGCTTGATGCCTTTTGAGTGAAACCTCGATTCCAACCTTTAGGTATCCGCCAAGAATGATAGTTGTCTTTCGGATGCCACTTCCATAAAAACGTTTTTTTACTTCTCCCCAAATGTCGTCAAATGCAGCAATTCAGTTTATATAATATATTGACGAGGATCTGTCGCTAAGTCCCCTTTCGCACAAGGAAACTGAGTTTCCAGCAACTTTCAGTTTTTTGGAGAGAAGGACACGAAGTGGGGAAGTGGGGTGAACAATTGAGAAGATTTTTTTGAGATTTCTTTTCATACTTAAGGTAGTGTGCGTTCAACCAAAAGGCTTTATATTGCAACTACAGAAAATCTTCCTGTGAAAGGTATACAAGAGATTTTAGAAGAAATTAAAAGAAAACGTCAAAAAATCTCCACCAACTTGTTTCTTCGTGTGAAAGGGGACTTAGGATGGCAATGAAGTTTCAACATATGTCGGAATCATTTAAAGAGTTTATATTAAATTTTGCTTTCGTAGCTGCATTCTGTGACAGACGAATCCGCACCCAAAAGATTGCATTCAATTGATGCTGTTAAATTAATGGGGGAAACAAATGATTGCAATCTTTTTGATTTCAAATGTACGGTGATTGCATAGTTTAAAGTCGAAGTCTCAAAGTAAACTCAATGAATGCATTCTATTAGAGTTATTAATGATGTAATTCTTTTAAAATCCTAATGTTCTTCCTTAAAGAAAACTAGTCCGTTTAAGATCCGTGCACGTAGTCAATAACGTATGGACGACTTCGTATTCCTATACGGCTCCACATATGGATCCTAAAAACTGCGTTTGGAGGCTCAAAAATTTTAGAAATTAGAATGACCACGGACCCCACTTGTGCATGTATTTATGTAAAAAAGCGACCTTACCATATCCAGTTAAAGCTGGAAACAAAACGGATCCAAATCGAATACAAAAAATGATTTCTCTAATCGAGTTCTACACAACAAGCAAACGTGGAATTCTACAACCTGATCTATGATAATGCTTGTGTGCCTTTTTGTTTTACCAAAGCGCTTGTGTTTCCTGTACTTAAAAAGGGTGATGCGAGTCAGGCAGAGAATTACAGAGGAATCTCAATTCTTAATTCTCTTAGGAAGATACTCGCTACAATCCTGTATTCAAGACTCTCCTCGTAGATAGAAAACAATAATCGTCTGAGAATATATCAAGCTGGTTTTCGTTCAGGCTTCTCAGCTATTGATCATATTTTCGCATTAACTAGTATTGCTAGGAAATATTTAGAAATGAACAAGAAGCTATATGTATGCTATGTAGACTTTAAAGCAGCGTTTGATACAGAAAACAGCCAAGATTTAATTTACAAACTGGCAACGCTTGGAGTATCGAGGAAGTTCTTACTATTATATGTTAAATTTCTGTCGACGTCAAGTGCAGCTGTGTGGGATGGATCCATGTTGTCTGAATGGTTCTATACGTCAGCAGGTGTCCCACAGGGTTGCATTTTAAGCCCCATTCTGTTCGCCTTGTACATTGATGCCATATCTGATATGCTTCCTGGTGGTGTTAGCTTCTCGGGAAACCACATACAAGTACTTCTCTACGGGGATGACCTGGACCCATGTTCTGTAACTTTCGCATCGATAGAATCAGTCGAGAAACGATGAAAAATGGAACAAAACTGACTTTATCGCATTATCGGGTTTCCATAACTTTGACAGTAGATAACTTTATCGACCGGAATATGCGTAATAGAAATCCTGGAAAAATGCGATAAAATTCGTTTCTGTATCTTTAAGAATCGTTAATTTTTTCATTTTCAACGTCAAAATGTATCACCTACCCAAAGGCAGGCGATAATAGATGAAACATTTAAATTATTGCAAACGACAAGAGAAAACAAACTTAAAAAAGAAAACAAAATAAATAGTGTTCGTAATGAATGACTAAGAACAAGAAGGTGAATAAAATTGAATGTTCACTTATATTTTTTAATTTTTATTACTCAATTTTAATTTTCATAGTAACAAGAGCCCAAAAAATTCTATAGTAAAATATTTGTACGCAAACAAGGAATTCACAAGTGGCAAACGATGAAGTTTTTTCTGTCCCTGAGGAAAATATGGACGCATTTCCTGTGCAAAAATCTGAGAATACCTCCTGTAATCGTTCCTCGGGCATTTCAAATAGATTCCTTATCATTGTATCAGTATCTCGAAACCTACGGCCGGCCGGCGCTGGCCGCGCTCAGCGTTCAATATACACATTTTATTCTGGCCTTGGTTAGCTTCCTGAAATAAAGCAGCGTACAAACTTTCTCTAAATTTTTTTAATAAAAAATAAACACATGTACATTGTACATAGCTAAATTAAAACATAGTCAAATTCGATATTAATTTTCACTTTTGTTTTTTGTTTTTTTTTTTTTTAATGTCAAACAGACTAATAATGCATGTGCTACGGTGTGCATGCTTTTGGCGTAATCCCTTTTGAGGAATTCGAAGCTGTTCAAAGATTTTTCTTCAAGCGTCTTTTTCGACTACCGACCGTGACACCAACCTACGCTATTCATGTGGAATCGGGCCTACCACCCATTTACTTGCAAAACCTGAAAGCTCATTCAGATTATCTAACAAGAGTGATGAAAAGGAGCGTAAGCAGTCTTCATAGATCAATCTTAATAAGGATATTACAAAGCAATGCTTCACGTTTCAGAGATTGGAACCAGCTGGAGTTATCGCACGATCTCAGTATATCTTTCTCAGAGAGTAACGTTACTGAATGGCCGAATATCCTTGCAATGATCATCGCTAAAGTTGATGACAAAATATTTGATCAACATTTGACTAGATCATCTTCTTCAGCGTCCAGAATATTTTACAGAAACTTAAATCATCAAATGCTCTCCCAAGAAAGCTATTTTAACACCGAATTCTCGTCGGAAATTATAAGCACGGTTTTTAGGGCCAGAGTTGAATTACTAAAATTAAATTTCATTCCACATAGAGTGATCTTCTACAAACTTGTAATCTATGCAACAGGAGAGAGTCTGAAAATATCTACCACTTCATTGCGATTTGCCCTATTCTACAAGAAATCCGACGGCTATATTTCCAAGAAAGCTTTCTGTCCTTAGATAGTTTTTACGAAGTATTAAATGGAGCACGGGGCTGGTTCGCTTTATATAAATATTGTAACCATGCCCTTACTTATCGGAATAGCTTTTGACAGCCTATCTTCATCAAGCGCTCTTCCATGGCTACTTCTTTCTTATTTAAATCTTTATGTTTCAAATCATTTAAAATTGACCCTTTTTCTGTTTTAAATCAACCAAAATTACAAGTTTTTATGTTACAAATCATTAAAATTGCTCATGACCTCTCGCTAGCTCATTCTTTTATTGCATTTATTGCATTTCTAATATAAATATTTGAGTACCTTTTGATAGTTCAATTTCTTATTTTTAATCTTAAGAATTATTGTAAAAAAATAATAATAAAACAAAAAATATCTTCTCTTTATATCTTCTTTATCCATTTTTATCTAACTGAAATGTCATTCCCGGCAGACGGAATAGTAATTGCCAAGTCCGTATTTCTACTAAAACAAATAATGTAATTATCCTATTGAAATAAAGAAGAAGAAAATCTCACAACAAACAAACGAAACCTTTTTTCATTTAAAGAAACTTTTAGTGATCAATTATAAAAACAAAACATTTACAAACGAATTAGAATTTTTGTATTTCAGTTTTCATAAGAAAAAAAAAAAAAACAAAAAAATGTGTCTTTGCTACCCCACTTACAAAAAAGAACTGAAAAAAAGTTGTGAGAAAAAAAAAAAATCCCTGTCACAAAGAATTTTTGTAGGTGTGTATGAGACACTTTTCGTTTTGCAATGATCCAAGAAAGACTTACAAAGTTGGGTCAGTGTATTTGACTGCAGGGCTGTCATTGTTATATTAAAGTTGTTTGAAACTTCGACTTAAAGCAAGTTAACAAACTGAAAAAAAAATTTAAATCACTGCTATCAGTAAGGGAATTTCGTACTGGTGCAATGTCTATCACTCACAGATTAAATAAATAGAAAGTGCATCACCACGAACGACACGTCGTCAAATTTACGAAATTTAGAAAAGACCTCAAGCCTGAACCACACTACTCTCGTTGGTGTCGCTGTCATTCCAATGTATTTCATAGATTTCGACATAACACATCACACGATACAAATATGGCTCTTCTACGCATATGAAATACATTAGAGCGGAAACGACACATGACTCCTCAACACACCACACGCGAGAAGTGTGGTTCGGGCTTTAATCCCACTCAGGAGTCAAGTTGTATGGTTTTAAAGGTCATACGAAAAAATAATTAATAGAAATAAGGAGATAATAATACAATTTTTTCTTGTCTTCAAGAAAAGATTGAAAGTAAGCAAAGGCAAAGTTTTCGTATAGGTACCTACACGTGTTACTTTATTCATTATCATCGGAAGAACTAACAAAACTTTGTAGCTATCTTAGGCCCGATAGTATAGATACCTATGTACATTTGCCTATATCCTTTTATTAGATCCTTAATGTCCTCATGAACGAGTTTCTCGAAATCTACTTACAATACGAATTCTATTGTATAAGGAAACAGCCGCTTTATTACGTCTTTAGGTAATAACATTTCCCTTTGAGAATGATCAAAGTGGCCATTCTATTCAAGTAATTACAGACTTGATAGCACCCTTATTAACACTATCCAACCAGCTGTCCATAATTAGTTGCAGTACTAGCGACAGGTATAAAAATAAACTTTGTTCCATTTCAATCTGTATAGGACTGAGTTTGAATGTGCACACAACAGAAACAAGCCATGGAACATTTTTTGAAGGAAGATCTAGAAGGTGGGCTAATTGCAGGAACTAGAATATAAGATTAAAGTCATAGCGACTGACCTTTTACGTTATGCAGCCGCAAGTGTAATTTAAGATTTACACAAACTCTGTTTGGATCCAAGTTTTCTTCCTTCAAGTTATTATATCTGTTTCTCATGGGTGAAAGCTTTTTAACTGTTTCTAATTGAATTTGGGTGTGAGTTAAGGTAGTGGGTGGTGCGCCCTGCTGTGATACAAGTTTCTTGAACCAAAAAATGGAGGTAGACTTCATAATGCAATTAACTCCAAGGATGTATACGAAACCAACGAAGTTGAAGACGACGACGATGACGGCGATGGCGACCTTGGGGCACATTTTGGAATAGATTGCTTCAACGTTATAATAATAATTCGTTCAGTTGTCCTTTCATCATTCGTGCTCATCAGGCTCACTGGTCCTTGTAAATCTTTTTTTTTTTTTTTTTTTGCTGTATCTTCCTTTTTACGGTTACCTGCAATACCAAATTTAAATAAAGAATACGAAGAAACAAGGCCATCTATATATATCTTTTTCTTGTTCATGTTGTTCTTATTCAAGGAAGAAAAATGGGAAGGTATATCCTCTGAGCCAGGTATTTTTAATTAGACAGACAGATTAAACAAATTTACAAGAAAGAGTTGGTTATCTTCTTATGCCTCTTTGGCCAGGACAAGAATCGAGTTGAGTTGAGTTGAGAGTAAACGGTAGAGTTACTCCAAAGGTCCTTGTTGACGAAAAGTTCATCAAATTAACTCAAATATTTTGTTTAAAAAGGTCAGAGGCCAACCAGGCGAATGAAAGACTATGGATGATTTGAAATACAAACTTTACTTACCCGGATTTGAGAGTTCATCGTCAGGACGTCAGAACGTCATGGAGAGTAGGTATACCCAAAAGGTGCTGATGATGGAAAACTTTTAGGATGGCGCTCATTATTATAGGAATGAGAAGTATCATCTCCAAATTTGAAGGGATTATGTGTAAAATTTAATTTATAATTTCATGGAAAGGACCAAGGTGAGTCGTCGTCGTCTTCGTCGTCGCGTTGGTCGGGACCTGGGGCGGTGCGGCGCGGCCGGCGTTGCGTTGTTGTGGGTGAAATTGGGGATGATTTTGATGAAAATGAGAGTTTTGACTTGTTTCCAAATACTGTTTGTTTAAAAAGGTAATTTTATATTGATTTGGGAACTAATCAGGAGCATCATTATAACTAAAAAGGAACTCAATGTTTGTAACTTTTGCTTAAAATAGGAAAAAAAGTTATTTTATTCTGTTAAACGAATTGGAGGTCCTTGATCCAAAATGTGTACCTATGCGTATAAGATTACCTTTCATAATTTATTGTAAGTACAAATAAGCCGCCAAATTGGTTCTTGGCAATATTAGAACTCCTGTTAAATTTACGTTGTAAACATATTTATGAATCTAAAGGGTTTTCCTATAGAAATGAGTAGATTTTGACAGTTCATATGGCGGCCATGTTGGTTTATCGGTTGTCAGACACTAAAGACAAATCACCATAAGTAAGGTAGAGCGTTCACAAGGTCAGCAACAATGATGATCAGAACGAAAACAAAAACACTTTTTTATGAGATGAATGTAAACAATCATGCCGATTATGGAATTCGCAATAATGGATTCGCGGTGATTCGCAGTGCTGTGTTCTCTTTTCTTTTCATGACGAATGAGTAGAGAGGAACGAGTGCACTGCACTGCGAATCCAGAATTGCGAATTCCATAATCGGCATGAATAAATTTGTTTTCATACCCTTCCTTAGGTACCGTTCACCACAGTCTTTCAATCTGGTCTATCTCATGTAGATTAGACAAATCGACATCGCCCTTATTCAAGAACCCTGCATAGCAGGTGATAGGATTAAGGGCCTTAATTTCAAGGGACTATGCCTGTACAAAGACAACCATTCAGCAATACCTGACAGTATTGCCCCGCGGGTCCAGGGCAGTCCACCGGCCACCGGCCAGTGGGCATACTTCAGGCTCGCAGAGTTTTTTTTTTCAAGTCGGGCGAAGCGCTTGAATGCACGCCCACTTTTAACGGCGAAGAACTGTTATAAATTGGCATGTCTCTAGTCTCGTCCATTTTTAACTGCTTTGAGAGATGATTTTTCAATCATTAATTAAATATTTAGTTAACAAATAAATATGAACAAGCTTTTGTTGTATCTGAAAAAAGTACTTTCCACTGTTTAACAGACTTTTCAAAAATTGAAATGTTTCTTATTTCTTATAAAAAAGACAAAAAATTTATTTGTGTATAACAAATTGTAATTTGATACTAAAGATGCATGTTAACGGTTCAATAAACGTATGCTTCTTTAACGAGAAAAATGTTAAAAAAGTCAAAAGTAATCAAAATTTCCTGTTTAGTTTTTATGTTTTAAAATTTTTTTCAAAGTTTTTAAATGCTTTATTATTTCACTTATTTAGGAGCACGTTATTGCAAAATTAAAATAAAATCAGTTTAGCCATTAAAAAGATATTAGCGAATAACCCAAAAATAGGACCATTTTCTAAAAAACAGACTTGGAATGCCAAGAACTTGAAACGCAGTTTTCTTAGAATAATACTTTGGCCATTACAGGTACGAAGTGTAATGAAAATCCTTAGAGCAGTTTTTGAGAAAATTTGTGGAAAATATCCGAAATTGATGTACATATGGCAGCTACCGGTTCTAAATGAGTTAAAAAATATTTCAAATTTCCCCTCTAAGAAATCACATATATAAATCCTCTATACCAAATTTGAAGAAAATCGACCCACACGTTTAGGCTCAAGCTCAAATTGCAGTAGACGCACGAACGCACAGACCGACCGACCGACGAACGAAATGATGAGACCTATACTTTTGCGGACGTCTCGATCATCGTACATATACTGCTAGTTCCAATAACAACCTCGAAATTCTTTTTATACGAAACCATTTTGTTAAATATCTACTAGCTATGACAGTAGATGGCCTTTTTTTTTCTTTCTGGTAAAAAAATGGTGTAATTTTAAAAACCTCACCTGGCATCACTGATCTTACAACACTATTGGTTTGACAGATATAACTGTTTGAAATTAGTACCTACTGAGTTGAAAAAAGACCTATTTTGACTCCACTCAATATGAAACGTATACTGAATAAAGGCGCGTTGAAAATAGCGCAATTCGGCGAGCCCTGGACTCCTTTAACATTGATCCGATGCTTTCGAACTGGATTGACTCTATGCTTCAAACGTGTCATAGCAATAAGCTAAAGTTAGGACATGCAGATGTACTTCGCAAGGAGGGGTCTTATCCCCCCTGCTTTGGCTTTTAACCCGTTAATGAGATTCTAGTTAAACTCAGTCTAAGCGGTGTCAAGGTCGTTGCTAATAAATGCCGACGACATTGTGATAGTGGCATCAGGTTAATTTATACCTACACTGTGTGAGCTTTTTCTAACATCTCTTGACAAGCTCAGTAATTGGGCCAGTCATTGGTGACTAGAACTAGTTTTGCTTACAAGAAAACATCCTACCATAAATGTGACTCGGATCCAAATCACTGGTATGGCAAAATATCTTGGTTTGGTAATAGACTGTAGGCTAAACTAGATAGAAAACATTAAAGAATAAGACAAGAAAGCTTCAATGGCATTCTACACCTGAGTCGAACTTTAAGAAAAAGATGGAGCAACAGCCCCATTCATTGGAGGTACAGTACACAGCCATAATAAGGCCAATTTTGA
This sequence comes from Leucozona laternaria, assembly GCA_932273885.2. Taxonomy (NCBI): domain Eukaryota; kingdom Metazoa; phylum Arthropoda; class Insecta; order Diptera; family Syrphidae; genus Leucozona; species Leucozona laternaria. The sequence goes on from OW026366.1 coordinate 211,657,560, forward strand.
CATTCGCATTAGGCTGGAGCGAATATTCCAAAAAAAAAAAAAAAAATGTGTTCCTTTGTTATTAATTGGGACATCATTTATGCAAAAAATCAGGAACCTACGATTTAAGCTTCAGGTGGCGCAGAAGACTTGAATTTAATAAAATTAATTTTTAATATTTTAAAATTCTTCCCCTAAATCAGAGTTATTTTAAATCTGGAACCTCTGATTTTACTTTCAGTTGCCGCAAATTATTTGAATAAAAAAGAAAATCAAGGCCTAAAATTTAATTCTTCACTCAATTCAGAGTAATTTTTTTAATTTTATTGAAGAAATGTGTCAGAATCGCTGTCTATAAATTCTAATTGTGCGTGTTAAACTTTTTTATTATTTACACCTTTATCCAAAGGATTCGTTCCACCACTTTTATAATCATTTCTTTGGCATCCATTCTTATTGTAATAAATTCCCTTGCCTATTGACTTATTAAAATGCCTAATACTCGTAAAAATTCGAGATGTCCAGTTTTTGGTGACCCAGAAAAAATGAATGAAATTATGTTGCCAACTTATTTTGATATAATTAAACATTATTTGTGGATTAGAAACGATCTGATTGCCTTGAATAATGGAAAAGACCCCTCAATAAAGGAGGTAAGTGAAATAGTTTCTAATGACGTCGAAAAAATATGGAATAAGGCATCACTTCCTACCATCAGTCATCAACAAGTTGTTGCAAGGTTGATTTCGTATTATAATAAGTATAACAGTACGAAGAAACTACGCAATGAAACAAAAACGCAAGAGTTGTATCAAGATTCTCTGGAAAAGTTGTTTGATATTGCTACATGTAAATGCATTTCAAGAGAATTTTGTGAATGTGAGACCAAAATACCCATTGCAGAAGAACCCTTTTTAAAAGATAAACGAAATTCTTGTAAAATGTATATTGGATCTGTTAATCAAGTGGCAACCAAGTCTTTGCATCGTAAGGATCAAAGGAAACGAAAGTACCAAAGCTATGGAATGTTTGTCGGACAGTGCTTCTACTGAAATATCAGAAACTGAAATCAATAAATTTTGGCCCTTAAAACCCTGTAAAAAAAAGAAAAAAACTCTTCAAATGAGAAACAAACTACAGAATTTGGCTAAAGCCTGTGATAGAACTGGGGTTTCTGATAGATCGGCAGCTTTTATAGTAAACACTGCTAAGTTGGATTTAAACGTCATAAGCAGTGAAAATTCATCGAAAGTAATAGATCGCAGTTAATTACGATGAGAGCGTCAAAAAGTACGTCAAGTTCTACAATGTGAAACTGCAGGTTTTAGAAAGCCTATATCCTCACTTTATTTTGATGGCCGTAAAGATAAAACATTATTCATCACAAAGACTGACAACATATCACATCGAAAGACTGTTACTGAAGAACATATATCACTTATATCGGAGCCAGATTCAGAGTACATCGGACATCTATCAATTTGTTCGGGAAAAGCAGTTACTATCGAAAGAAGTATAGTTGACTGTTTGGGAAAAAAAAATTGAATTTCGTACGTCTTTGGTAGCAATTGGGTGTGATGGCACTGCTGTAAATACAGGACATAGGAACGGAGTTATTGTATTGTTAGAAAAACATTTCGGTCGTCCTTTACAGTGGTTTGTGTGCTTATTACATGCAAATGAGCTACCACATCGTCATCTGTTTGCCAATCTAGATGGAACCACGACTGACCCCAATAGTTTTTCCGGAGGCATTGGGAAAATGCTTGAAAAGTGTTTAAACTTCATAGTGGTGAATTTTGAAGCAGTATATGCTAGGGATGGCGGTTATTGCTAAATAACCGGTTTCCGGTTTCTCCGGATTTTATTTTCATCGGTTTAAACTGTAGGTTTTAACCGGATAAAATACCGATTTCTTAAATAACCGGTTTCCGGTTTAAAAAAAAAAAAATAATGTTGCACTTTTACTGGAAAGTATTTTTTGTCTAAAAACCATTGTGAAACAAAATTTTTGGAGGGTTTTCATCAAAATGATTTTAAAAAAAATAAATATTATAAAACTAATGACATTGAATTCAAATGGTTCTTTTCTTAAATTGTGTTTCACGTTATTTTTTAGAAATGAAACTTAGTATAACTGATTTGAAACAAAAAAAATAATTTTATAAATTTGTATTTCAGAGCTTTTATAACAGAGGTTTTTTGTCACCCGGTTGTTGAGGTTTAGAAGAAAAACCGGTTTTAAGCGAGATAAAAAAATCACAGAAAAAATCCGGCTACCCGAAACGAAAAAACCGGTTTCGGTTTTAACCGGTCGGTTTTTCCCATCCCTAGTATATACAGAACTTCCGGATGTGGATGGTGACTCCTTAAGCACAGGTCAAAAATATTTGTTTCAAATGTGCTCAGCTATTTCTAGAGGTTCAATTTTGCCCGCTTTAGCTAACAACGATCCAGGAAAGCTGGCACATTCCCGATGGCTAACTTGTGCAAACAGAATTCTTCGGTTATATGTCGGCACAGAAAATCCTACGAACAACCTGAAAGAACTTGTCATATTCATTGTGAAAGTCTACTCACCAACCTGGTTTGACATCAAAACAAAGCCATCATGTAAATATGGTCCGATTCGCATTTTCAACATGATTAAAAGGTCATTGTTCTTGCGGGATGACCTTAAGAACATCGTTATAAAAACTACCTAAAGAAATTCATTCTTCGTACACCCAGAAAATTTGTTGCTAGCTATGTTGCAAGTTGACCAATCGCACATAAGAGAGGTAGCTCTCCGAAGATTAATAAAGGCAAGACAACTGAAAAAAGGCAACCAAGTTCGTGAGTTTCAACTTCCTCAACTACAAATAGATGCATCTAATTATTACGACTTAATAGACTGGTCGAAGGAAAAAGTAACCGAACTACGATGACAGTAAAATACAGCGACACAGAATTATCGAAGATGATTTCTTCAAAGGACAATTTAATGTTTTTACAGAAGTTCCCCTGCCACACTGGCACACTCAAGCAGTAGAACGATGCGTTAAGCTTGTTACCGAGGCTTTATTATCTGTTTGTGGGCAAGAAGCAAGAGACGGCTACATTAGAGCAAAGATCAAATCCAGGCTAGAATTACCGTTTTTTGAAACAAAATCGCAATATTTTAACCGTACCGAAGATCCAACATCTTCTGATGGAGACAATTAAACTTGTTTCAGATTCTATTTACTGCTCTTGTTTCTATTTAAACAAAAAATCTAATTATTTTAATGCATTTTATTTCTACCGTTTTGAGATACTTTTTTTTGCACTTATTCTTCAAAGCTCTCGTCTAGTGCGCCACTTGAAGATGTGGACGTAGAAGACTGAAATTCGGAATGCATACATTTAAGACCATGGGTCAAGAAAAAGGAAAAAAAAAATATTGAAAACAAAAATTTCGCTCCACCCTAATACGCATGTCTGGTTTGGTGACCGGCCCTAGAAAAGACAACCATGCTAAAAATTATAACAAAAAATGGGAGACTCGCATGTATTGACACTACTAGTACTACTCCAACCACAGCCTTGGAAACGTTTTTTTCACTAGCCCTACTCTATTTATTTACGAAGGAAGTGGCGGCTAACAGAGCTCTAAGACTCAACTAATGTAAAAACTGGGTAGGAGAACTATAATACCTTTCATGGACAAAGACATTCGAACGGACTATACTGCACCACACATTGGTTTCAAGCCAGTGGCAAAAGGGTCATTAAAATTGATCATGTTTCGGTTTTCACAGATGGCTCAAAGACAGTTGAGGGGTAAAGTCAGGCATCTTCTCAGAAAACCCAACCTTGAATAGATCAATTAAACTTCAAGCAATGTTTTCCAAGCGAAAGTGTTTGCAATTTACGAGGTGGCAAAAAGTCTTGCAAGTTTTGAACTTTTAAATAGAAACATCGACATCTTCATTGATAGTCAGGCGGCTATCCATTGCTTCAATTGTCACAAAGTTTAAACTGGTAGACTGTTGCCCTAACGATTTAAAGTTCCTCAGTGCATCAAATACCCCAGAACATCGTGGCATATTTATATATTTATATTTATGGAAACGAAATTGCTGATAATCTGGCCAAAATAGGATCTTCTCTTGATCTAAGCCAAACTGAATCCTCCGTTTTTATGGCACTAGAAGAAGAAAAAGGTAGAATTCGCAAATGTTTCCTCGAAGCCGCAAACGATAGACGGTCAGTACTTGATTCTTGTTGGGTCTCGAGGAATCTATGGCCGACCATGTCCAACAAAAAAAAACAGACTTCCTTCTCGAACTAAGCAGATGTTAACCATCCCTTTTGGTTGGAATCCTTTAATCACATTTCACATCTCAATGGGAACCCATATGCGCAGAATGAGCATCAGCTCATCTGATTTGTGCAGAGGGAATCAGGGCATGGTTTGTGAATGCACTTAGCTTAGTAAGAAGTAGAATAAATGGCCCTTGGAGATTACTTCATTGGCGAACTGAGCGACATCTCGTTTTTGCCACAAAGGAACATATTGAAATTTATTCAAAGTTCGGGTTGGTTCAGGGAGGCATCTCATACCCATACCTAAACTCCATTAACTGCTTTCCTCCATTGAGATCCGAGTGCGATGATGCAGCTTGCGTTTTATCACCCCTAGTCACCTAATCTAACCTAACCTAAGTCGCATGCCAATAGCAGTGACAAGCTAGGACTATAAAGCTGAAACTCGAGTTCTAAACATTGAATAATATTCAACTCAAAAACAAAATCTTTTTCAGTTGTTGTAAGCCATTTTTCCATTAAAATTACTTGCAGTATAGGAGTCATCGTTAGTTTTTTTGAAAACTTCTCAATACGTTTTACTTAAAGGTAGGTATATAGAAGTCTATATAGATTCATAGCATCACATCAACATAAAACTTTCACCAAAATTTTCTTCGCTAAGTAGATATTTGCGGATATTATTTTCCCAAAGTTTATTGAAAATCCATACAACCCAAGCACAGCTTTCTGTCTCAGCATCACGGAACTTCAAGTTTTCACTTACTTAGGTAGTTCGTACATAAATCTTTACTTTTCACCATAGTTACTTTTTCGATTTTTAAAACATCATCGACCTCCACGCACAAAGCAAAAAGAGTATAAGTACCTAATAGTGGAGCACCTTATAAATTAACACATGAGCAAAATAAATTTCTTAGGTAGTTACCCTTTTAATATCCTCTCTCGAATCTCGAAAAGATATCCATATCCTAGGAAGGGGATGTGTCTTAATGCAACTTTATGTCTATGTCCGATGTTATAAAAATAATCCGCAGCAATCAAGTTGGCTATAAGCTGGCGAAAAGTACTTCATAAATCTGGTCAAAGTGCATTTAGCTTGAAACCACTCAAGAAATTACATCGAGAATATTCACTCGCATCGAATATTCTCTTAAGCTTTTAAGACACTTGGACTAGGTATCATCTCGTTGGAGGTTATGTTTTTTTCTTTTTTTTTTTTTTGTATTCGTTGTCTGGTTCTTGCTCGTCTATTTTTTCTATCTTTTCCTCTGGATAGACTTTGTAATTTGCTTGAAAAAAGTATTAACAGGATATATACTAATGCTAAGCAGTTTGCTCAAGAAGCAAAGGAGCTATTTAATTTTAGTCCTCTTTACCAAAGGATTCACACGAAGAAGTGGGACTAAGTTTGCGTGTCGTTTCGTGGAATGCACTTTTATTTTTAGATATCTATGGGTTAAGGTGGTCATGTAAACTGTGATTAAATGTAATGGAATGGCGGAGGTAGGCAGTATAAGATTTTGCTTCTTTTTGTTACTTGCATTACAGGTGTTTAATATCCTGTAGATAGAATATTAAGTGTCTTCACTTATAAGGCTCTATCTGTTGTAAACTAAGGTTTATATTACCTTTAAGTGAAATAAAACACAATAAAATCAATAGACATATTTAATACACCTCTTCGACATTTTAATAACGGTATCATTGAAATTCTTTATTTGAAAAAAAGGTACAAAAACAGATCAAGACAATTTTTAAAATATACTATGATGCTTTTTCGTCGAGGCTGAAGTAAGCTCGCCGGTGTCCAGGGTTCTGCCCACATAAGCAACTAAACTTGGAGGGTCTTGGAGCGTCTAACACCGAAATAAAAAAAATCTTTATTTATCTCTAATTTCGGTAACAATGCTTTACAAATGTTCATTCACTTAAAATAACTAACATGGTATTTCATATATTTCTCAGTTTTTTAAAAATTCTTTAACTTATTATAAATGACAGGTTATTACGTACAAAACAAAAACAACAAAAATACCAACTTATTTTGTTTTTATCCCTCTTGTTATTACGTACATATAATATTTTATCCACGAGGGGAACCTTGCCTAAAGGAACCTTAAAGAGGCAACTTAAGGAAACTTGCGGAATCCTCTTAGAGAAACCTTTTCTCTAGTCAGCAAACCAAAAATAGTACTGGTCGGAACCCTCAAGGGGAAACTTGTCCAAAAGAACCTTGAAGAGGCAGCCCAAGGAAAGATCTTGCGGAATCCTTTTAGGTAAACCTTGTCCCTAGCAAACTAAGGAAAGTACTGGTCGGAAACCTCAACGGGAACCTTGTCAAAAGGAACTATGAAGAGGTAGCCTCACGGTTAAAAATCTTGGACTACTTTTCAGTCGCACTAAAGTATTACAGCATATTTTCAATGCAAGCAGTATTAGATTTAATAATTCCCAAAATATTACACATTTTTTTAATACATTTTGTATTGTATATTCAAAGAAGTAATATATTTTGAATTAAATGCTTAATATTTCATTGATTTATGACAAAAAAGAATAAAATACAACAAATCGATATTCTTGACAGGATAATTTGAAAATAAATTTCCATTGATTTTAAATTTTATTCCAATCCGTATTCAAAAGAAGAAATATTTTCAAAACAATACAACTACTGGTTTAAATTTAAATACGGGACGGCTTATTTCAAATCAGAAATGAAACCAAGTCTAAATTGTTGTAGTTTGATGAGGTAAATTCATGACAATGACTCATAAAAAAGCATCATTAAAAAATAATTCCCCTAAAAGTAATACAACAAATTTTAATAAAGTCCGTATTTAAAAAGGAAAATATTTTCAATTCAATACAAAACAGTATTAACTGCTGGTTTAAATTTAAATACGGAACGATTTATTCTATGCCAACAAATTAAAATAAATCTAAAATGATATTTAATAATACATATTTTGGGTTATAAATACTACAACACAAATTGGTAAAAATTGTATTACACTCCCAGTTAAAGAAATATATAATATGCACAGGGTTTAACATTTCGGGATATTTTTTGTTCACCTTCTTCGTATTACAGAAGTGTGTAACACATAAAGTATTATTTTTTAATATTCCATAACCATAAAACATTTTGTGTAATAATTTTATATTTACATTCTAATAGTTTTGTATTAAAAATATTATTTGTAACAACGAAAGGATTAGAATTTAATCCATAGGATTAGAATTTATTACTCAAAAGACTAGAATGTAATCCGAGGGATTCAAATGTAATCCTGGAATATTAGAATGCTTTACCTGAAAATTAGAATATAAATTTGCAAACTTTTATTTTAATAATCCGGATTTTTTTCAATTCAGAAAAGTATTAAATTTTAATTTTTTGGATTTGATTAAAATAGGAAGCGTCCTTTTTTAATCCAAGAATTTTAAAATGCAATTCAAATTTTATGAAGAGAGCCAGGAAGCAAAATCAGCCATATTTAAATATGAACAAAATGTTTTCTGTGTATTTTAGGGTTACCATAACTTAAAAAATATGATTTTGACTAAATGACTAACATGTCTTTTCTATTGAGACCACGACTTTACAAATCTGTACGTTTAATATTAAATTCATATTTTGCTTCTTATTTTTGATGAGATGACACTATTTCTTGTTTTAAAAGGAAGTATTTACCATAAAATGTGGTTACCGATCTTTATGTAAATATATACATATATGGGTGATTCTGAAAGAAATGATTTTAACTATTTTTTAAGAATTTTTTTCTTCAGTTGTATGCACCGTTTATCATGTGTTGGTATAAGGCATGCACAATTCAGAATTGTTTAACTATACAAAATTCATTTGGCATTTCAAATGTTACTACCTAAGCATTCCAAACTTGATTGTATTTACTATAACTATTTCTTCTCCAAATAATCTGCTACAATTATCAATTTCGCACGTCGAACTGCAAAACAAAAAGGAGAACGATATTTTTCCTTTATGTGTCATTTTTGTATAAGATTGTTCGCTTTGTATCAAAAGAGAAAATAAATGATCTATAAACATAAAGCATGGTAACCCCATTTCTAATTAAAAATCGAAATTAAAAATTTTAAATATGCATTATTTTGAAGGCGCTTTGCATTTTCTCGAGGTAAAATGTGAAAATCAGTAGATAAAATTTCAATCAAAATTATAATTCAGATAATAACTTAGTGATTGACTTAATACTCTGACAAAAATAATCATTCATTATTATGTTTTTGTAAACTAATATAATTTTGGATTCATTTTAAGTAATCTGGTTTAAATTTATTGCATAAAAATAAATTTGTATTATTATTCTTATAAAATTTTATTTAAATTCAATACAGGGATATTATAAATTAATATATTGTGCATTTTAACTCAGAAATGAAGAATTGCATTTCAATATTCATGTGCTTAGAATTCATTCAACGAAATTACAAGTTATATCCTTTTGTATTATATTCAATACCAAAAAAACAATTCGACTTGAATTTGTCTTAAATTCTATTAAAATTAGATTAAATAATAATATAAACGAAATTAGAACTCAACAAACAAGTATAGAATTTAAGTATAATTTGTATTCAATTGCAAAAATATAATCGATAAATTTTAAACCAAATGTATTATTTTGAGAGAAGTTTTTTGTATTCATAATATTGATTACATTTCAATATTAAAAAAAACGATTAACCAGGTTTTTAAACCGTTGCATGTATTTAATTCTAATAAAATTTTGTTGTGGTCCGAAATACAATACAGATTTTACTGAAAAATAGTCCAATATTTTTAACAGTGCTGAGGAAAGTACTACAAGACTATCTAAATAACCTAACGGCGCCTACTAAAAATATTAAGTTTTTGGTCACAAGTGAAAGTGAACTGAAAAGTGAGGAAGTTTAAATTTATATGAAAATTAAGATTTCAAAAAGCGGGTGAATCTGGAAACAAATTGTAACGCTTCGTTACAATACCACTCATATTACGTACATCCTTCAGGCTAATTCACCCAGGCGCTGTCGTCCTTTCTTGGATCATTGCAAAACGGAGTCTCTCACGTATACCTATTTATTTGTTTTTATTAATTTTTGTGAGTGGCGTAGTGAAGATGAAATATCTCTCTTAGTTCGTTTTCTTATGAAAACTTCAAAAAATGTTCAATAAATAAAACAAAATATATTGTTTTCTGGTACATTTCATCTTCGCTAGTGCAAAAAATGTCTTTATAAATGATTCTATTATAATTATTTATAAATAAAAGTGTCTTGAAAAGAAAAAAATTGTGTGAGTGTCGGGACTCACGCTTAATATGTGTAAACATCGGCGTTTGTTAAAGCGCAGGTTTGAAGATCCATATTTGGATGCGTAAGCCAAAGTTGTCCATACGTTGTTGACTATACGTTCACGAATCCAACACGGATAAGTTTGCTTGAAGGGGATCTTCAGATTTTTGTCACTGAACGTGCTACATCGTACAGAGTGTGACCTTGTGTCAGGAAGTGGACGCACAGTGGAAGATAAGCTTCTTACACTTTTCTGTGGCGATGTAAATAAATAAGAATTTTTTTTAGATTAAGGTTTTTTTTTCAATTTGTTTTATATAAAATTTGAGTTAAAACTAACTTATTCTTAAATTTAATCATGTTGGCTCAATAATAGAGGCCCAACGTTCTTCTTTTGACGTTATATGTAACGGGTGATTTTTAAGCTGGTTTGGTTTTGGCAACACTGGTTTTGACAGCTGACGTGTGTTTAGTACCTTGTGTCACTGTCAAACAGCTTCAGTTTGGTTTGCAATTTAACCATGGATCGTCTTACAAATGAACAACGCTTGCAAATTATTGAATTTTACTATCAAAATTCGTGCTCGGTTCGAAATGTTCATCGCGCGCTGCTTGTGTTCAGCGATGAGGCTCATTTTCGGTTGAATGGGTACGTAAATAAGCAAAATTGCCGCATTTGGAGTGAAGATCAGCCAGAAGCATTGCAACAGCTACCAATGCATCCCGAAAAAGCCACTGTTTGGTGCGGTTTATGGGCCGGCGGCATTATTGGGCCTATTTCTTCAAAGATGATGCGAATCGCAGCGTTACTGTCAATGGTGAACGCTACCGAGCGATGATAACAAACTTTTTTTTGCCCGAAATGGAAGTTCTTGACTTGCATGATATGTGGTTTCAACAAGACGGGGCCACATGCCACACAGCACGCGAAACAATGGCGCAATTGCGAGGCGAGTTTGGTGAACAGTTAATTTCACGTTTCCGGCCGGTCAATTGGCCGCCTAGATCGTGCGATTTGACACCATTAGATTATTTTTTGTGGGGGTATGTCAAGGCTAATGTCTATAGGGACAAGCCCGCTTCGATTGACGCACTGGAAGCCAACATCCATGCATTCATTCGTGAGATACCGGCCGATATGTGTGAAAGAGTATGCCAAAATTGGACTCAGCGGATGGGCTACCTGAGACGCAGCCGCGGTCAACATTTGCATGAAATTATCTTTAAACATTAAATTGCAAGGTTCAAACTATCGATTCAAATAAATATTTCATTCATTTTTTCGAATTTTTTGTGTTTTTTTTTTAAAAAAAGTTCTGAACCTCTTAAAAAATCACCCATTATAATGCTATCTTGTTGCAATATTATATTAATGTTTACTTAATCTAATACATGAATTTTATAATATTACATAATAATTTTTGACATAGAGTATAAATTTTAAAAAGAGAATATTAACAGGCTTTTTATCCCTTGTAATGTTGAAGTTGATTGGTGTTCTTCTCATAAAATGAAGCGTCGTCATTCTGGATTATATCTTCGAATTAGTCGTGAGTGATGGCTCGGGCGTAAGATACCTGTCACTAGACTCTATTTGTTGCTGGACGATTTGTTGAACTTCTGAGTCGGGATGGTCTTCTAGATTGAGAGCTGTAGCAAATATTGATCCAGGTTTATCAGATTTGCTTCCTCGCACAGCTTCTTTGTGAGTATAAATTTCTTTGTGAGTGGGTTGCGGTATTGTCCAGTGCAAATACGCAGCATCTTCCGTTCGAAAAGCTTCATCTTCTTCATTACTGTGGGTGAGATGGTGAACCAAATGGTTAAGCCATAGGCCAGGATTGGTCGAATTATTTGTTTGTACACCAGCAGCTTGGTTTTCTTACTTTGTCTATTTCGCTTTCTGAGCAGCGGGTGGACCAAGTGTAGAGAAAAGTTTGCTCTCTTCAGCATCAAGTCTGCGTGTTTCTTGAATTTCATGTATTTCGTTGAAGATCTAAAAGCTACTTCGGTGTTGCCAGGAAGATTGATTTTGATGTTGTTCCAGCGCGTTGCAAAGGCTCGTCTTCTTCTCATGACTGTCACTGGCGGTAAATAAATAAGAAATGGGTGACGTGAGCGCAACATTACCAAGCTAGACATTTGTTTCTGCCCCCCTAGTTTCACATTTTACGAGACTCCATGGTCAGAAAAACACAAAAGCATCGAATAAAAGCGCTTTCTATTAAAGGAAAATCTTCAAAAAAACACCTGCTTTTCAGTCGCATTGTGTTATTACACAAACAACATTCATTACATGCCTTGTCTCAATAGCAAAATTTTCAGCTTACCTTTGAATCAGTTGTGAATATTATGCAATTAAAAAAGTAAGACCTCCTTCCGTTCACGAAATATAATTACAAAATCATAGATCTCGTAAAAGATCATAGAAGGAATGTGGACTCAGGAGCTGAAGAACTTATGGCTGATTCGAAATTGATTGCAGAAGAAATTGATGTAGGTAGAACTTCAATGGCCAAGAAAAGTGAACCGTCAGAAAAATCTCTCAAATCACTCTTAATCAACTGCAGTTGAATTTTGGAAGAGATCGCTCTTGATTCCATATTTAGTTCCTCGAATATAGCGCTTTAACGTATAGATTCCCAGATGAAAACCTATCTGCAAATTCTCTATTTCCTTTGCATCCAGCGATGCATTACTGCGATTGCAGATACTGCGCTCTACAAAATTTTATTAGAAAAGCTTGGACAGACAAAAAAATGTCTGCTGGAAGATCTCCAAAAACTAAAATTATGGGATGTCTTATAAGAAGCAGATGTTTTTGTTCCCGACAAAAAAACTTACACTTCCTACTATTTCCCTAGCGTTACCTTTGTAAAGGGTGTTTTTTTTTTAGAGGTACATATAACTTTGAAATAGAGTAAAACAAAGATGATTTTTTTAATTGACATGAAATTTACTTAATTCGCAAGATAATCTTCTGGCAATATAATTTAAATATGATTTATGGCATATGTCCGCCACGGCTGGCTCGGACGTAGTCTAATCTGGATGTCCAATTTTCGATGGCTTTTTATAACTTTTGTGGCCGTATATCGGCAATAGCACGGCGAATATTGTCCTCCAAGTGGTCAATCGTTTCGGGCTTATCGGCGTAGACTAAAAACTTCACATATTCTCACAGAAAGTAGTCAAACGTTGATAAATCGAACGATCTTGAAGGCCAATTCACGTGTCCGTTACGTGAAACTATATGCGGTTAACAAACGTTTCCATCAATAAATCAATTGTGGCACGAGCTGTGTGACATATAGCGCCGTCTTGTTGAAACCACAGCTCCTGCACATCATGGCTGTTCCATTTACTAACGAAAAAGTCAGTAATCTATAGCCGTTACCATTGACTGTAACGTTCTGGCCAGTTTTTAAAGAAGTACGGACCAATTATTCCACCAAACCATAAAGCACACCAAACAGTCAGTTTTTGTGGATGTAACGGTGTCTCAACATACAATTTAGGATTATCATCACTCCAAATACGGCAGTTTTGTTTATTGACATATCCATTCAACCAAAAGTGAGCTTCGTCGCTAAACAAAATTCGCTTATGAAAATAGGGATGTTAGGCAATCTTGTTTTGGGCCCATTTCGGCACAATTTGGAAGCGTTGTTCAGGCGTAATGTCATTCTATTTATGTTTATTTAGATAGAACAGTTAATATGTAATATAAGCCCCGTTTTTTCAAGCTCCGAGGAAATTGGTGGAAAAAGGGCCCCGTCTGGGTTAAAAAATTTACATGTTAAATGCAACAATAACTTATCCCATTTTTGGCTTAGCTAACTAACCACAGAGAGTTCTTGGGGCTTAATTTAAGCACTGAGAAAAACTGTGTTACTCACGTGAATTACATCATGCTTGCTATCGATTGTTTGTATGGCAAATCCATTTTATTTCTGTAATAGCGTCGCTAACCCTCGATGTTACCTTTTGCGACCGATTTCCTTTGGGCTTGCAAAAAAAAAAACACGCCTATAGACGTCTTATTATAAAAGGAAATTCATTAATAAATTTAATTTTAAAATTTATACGTTTTAACTTTACTGAAAGTAAATTTTTTTAAATAGCACAATCTTTTTTCAATTAAACTGGTACTAAGCTAAACGAAATTGAAGCCTGAGATTTAAACTTAACTTAAATTAAAATTTTTGCTAATATAAGGTTATTTTTATAGCACAAAGTTAAAAAGAATTAGGTACCTATTTTACAAATCTTAAAATCACATATTATTTATTTTTATTATTATTTGTTCATACTGAAAATTGTTTTTAAGTTTTAAAATTAACAATCAAAATAAATAGGTAAATAAAAAAGTCACCTAAATTTTTTCATAAATGAGTTTACTCCCTTCCCCTGATAAAAATACGGCTTGAGCTTCATCTGAAAAGATGATTTTTTTGGCAAAATCGGCATCTTCTCTAAGTCGATCGCAGGCCCACTTAGCGAAGCGCATACACAACCATATTCGTTCAGCGGAAGGATAAAACTAATTACCTATCTGTCAAATCAGACAAAAGCTTAGTGTTACCATTCACGAAATAAGCACTAGTTGAAAAAAAAACGTTAGATGGCGGACCCTTTATCAATTTATTCTAAACCAAACCAAAAGTAAATAGGAATTTTATTAATCCGTTAGTTGACGCGACAGGATGATGTGATAGGGAATTTATTCAACATTATTTTAGAATTCCAGTAGCTATATGTATAGGTTTATTCTAAATATTCTGGCTTAAGAGGGTTAATTTCAAACAGCTAAAAGGACAAAATAACTCTAGAAATTCGATATCCGATGAAAATTGCCGGAAGTATAATTTCGTAGAGCTTTATTGGATGCGGTGGACAAACTGTAAATTTTAACTTAGCGAAGGTTAGCCGTTAAGTTATTTTTGGCCATAAAGGCCCCGCAGCACAATTAACACCACATACAAAAAAAAAATTAATGGAAATAAATTCTACGTCGTTTCTTGCTATAAGGATGATAATCTCCTGTATAGTAGGAAGAACTTTGTTGTTTTTAACAGGAAAAGGGTTGAATGTGGTGTAAACAATAGGTTTCGAATGTAAAAAAACTGATAATTTTAAGGTTATAACAGTAAATTTGGTAAATAGATCGTTCACGTGCGTTGGAAACAATTTAAGCAAGGACTTTGAGAGTAAAAGCGGACCTAAAGCCATGTTCTGTAACTATCGCAACGATAAAAATAGTCGAGAAACTATGAAAATTTCAACGAAACTCACTTTATCGCATTATCGGGTTTCTTTAACTTTGACAGTCGATAATCATATGGATCGCAACACGCGGAGTAGAAAAAAAACTGCGTTTATGTGTCTTTGAGAATCGTTTACTTTTTCATTTTAAACGTCAAAATTTATCACTATCTCCCTTATTATCGCTTCTACCGACAAAATGAACAAGACTTTTCTGGACTTATAGGCTTGTACACTTGGTTTTCAAAATATTCGCCTTGGCTGGGGACCTGGGGATCACCCCTACTCCTTAAAACAATAACCCAGATTAAATTATTTTTTTTTTGCATTTATTTTATGATATTGGGTCTTCGTTGACTGGACTACTAACTACTATATAGAGAAAACAAACATAAAAAAAAAAAAAACTAAAAAACGTTCGTAATGAATGACTAAGAACAAGAAGGTAAAACAAAATTGAATATTCACTTATATTTTTTAATTTAATTTAATATTCAATTTTAGTTTTCAGAGTGATCAGAAAGAGCCAAAAAGATTCTCCAATGAAATATTTGTCCGAAAACAAGGAATTCGCAAGTGGGAAACAATGAAGTTTTTTTCTGTCCCTGTCCTGAGCCAAATATGAACGCATTTCTTCCGCCGAAAACTGGGCTGCATTTTGGGCTTGGCTTAGTCGCAATACCTCCTGAAATCGTTCTTCGCCCTTCGCTCATATCAAATGTATTCATTTCGTATTATTTTCGAAATCGAAAGCGAATGTGAAATGACATTTCAATTTTTACAGCGTAAATTTAAAATAGGTTTTTGTTTGCGGTGATTATTTGATTTTGTGTGTAATAAATAAAAATTTATGTAAGTTTCATTGTTATGATTTGAATTAAATAATGATTTTTTCTTTTTTTTTTGGACACAATTTTCTCTCCAATATTTCTAATGTTTCGGACATTGAGTTACAGCCTATTGGTTGAGCCATTCGAATGTTTGTATCCTACCCAACAATACCTTTCGGGTATGATCCTTCTGCAACGAATATGAAGGTTGCGACTAATCTTATAATTGGCGGTATATGCGGTTGTTGTCTTACAATCTAAATTCGTCTTTTATTTCGTCCAAGACAAACAGAAATGCTTCTTTTGAAAGTCGAAACAGCTTTGTGAACCTATTGTTTTTTTTTTTATAAAATAAAGCAAATTTAACAAATAATAAAAAACTTGTACAAAAAAACTCACTCAAAGCCAAGAAAATTAAGAGGAGAAGAAGCACTTCTTAATAATTTTATTGAAATTCACAAGTTTGAGACTTATCCTTCCATTTCCACACGTTCAGCATATATGTATATAAAACATTATAGAGTCCATATTCTTAATTGAAATAATATTTAAATTGTATTCAAAAGTTAATAAATACAAATTTTGTTTGCACCTCACACAAAGATTTGGGAGAGTACTTTAACTATAGGGCGCCGCAAAATAATAACGAATTTTTATAGAGGGTAAAATACAAGCCGTTTTTACTATGGGAGGGGGGTCAATCTCCCTCTGTTTAGGTGGGAGGGGCTATTTCTTAAAAAAAATTACTTAAAAGTAAAAAAAATATTTAAAAACAACAGCAACACTTACTATACAAAATTATAGGTTTTCTGAATGCCAGAAGAATAAGATACAACATATAAAGATGAAAATCCTTCGTACGTTTCACCCTCCAAAACCCATTTGTATAAATTTTTGAATTTGTAATTTCATCCCGTGTCGATGAATAGATGTGAATTGCAACAACAATTTAATGGGATGGGTTTGTTCTGTTTTGCTAGATCGACCATTTTGTATGTACAAATAACGCAGCCATTTTTAAAAAAAAATCCAACTCACCAGCTTTTCACCATGAAAATGGGTTGTGTTGAAAGAAACACAAATTTAATGATGCTTAGTCGGCTATTAAACGACGACTTCAGCGTGATGAAACTCCTTTTAACTCTTTTTGAAAATTCATCTTGTGAGTCGTGCGCAGTTACACATTGATTTTTTAATCTTGACTCAAATTTGGAATTTCCCTTTAGTTTGATTGGTTATTAAAAATTTTCAATGCTCTCTATATACATATATGAATGTATATTAACAACCATATAGGTATGCATACATGTGCGCTCTACAAACAACAGAAATAAATGAAGCAACATGTTAAATAAAAAAAGGAATACAATAAGAAATGCCAAAAATCAGTGGCCAAAATTTGGCCTACGACCCACATAACCCACTCTTTATGTTCAAAAGAAGTAAAGACTAAAAATTAAAACTAGTTTTCGTATTGCCGTGAATGACACCATGTTTGGCCTTCATTCTTTTACTCTCAATGACATTTTGGTGAGCTGTGTTTTTCTATCCAAAGAAATTTCTTGAACAGAGTATCACAGAAAAGTCAGTAATAAAATAAATAGCGTGATTAGTTAGGATTATTTATACATTGAAATTTCGTTCTTCGATAGTTTTCTATTGGTTCCGCATATAGCATAATGCTCATAAAAGCCAGTAGTGATTTGCTTGGAGATTAGCATCGCCATCACAGAAAAAATATGGAGTTTCCATAAAAACTATTGATTACAAGTATGTTATTTAAGACAACAACAGAGTTTTTCTCCGTGCTTAAAAGTTAAGACCCGAGAATTCTGCGCTCTTAGCTAAGCCCAGAGGGATTAGTTGTTGCATTTTACATGTAATTTATTAAGGTAGAACTAGAATAGGCGGAAGCTATGGGAAGCTTATGTCAAAACCGACCAAAAAGTAGCTTTCCGAAATTTCAATTTCACAAGTCATCCATAATGCACGTAAGTGGTTGAAAGTGAGAAAATAAATTAAATAATTGTTTGTTCAATGTCAATTTTTACACCACAGAGTAATAGGCTTTTAATTATTTACTTTGCGAAACCACTTAAATTCGATGTGATATATAAATTAATTAAAAGAAAACTTAACATTTCACTTCACTCATTCATCAATAAGAAAAAAAAGTCGGAAACTAAGCACCAAGCGCCAAATTGTTTTTAGTTTGCTTTCACCATTTTGTTTTTTGCAAATAACCATTTACGAATGAGCGGTCGATGAGCGCTCTTCACTTCCGACGCATGGCGAAAACGAAACGAAAACTAGACGAACAGCACCTACCAAAGCGCAATTACGGGCACAACACAAAAATGTTACTGTTTTTTTTATTCAAAGTTTTGCAATTAAGTACTGAATTGGATGTAATTATTTAATGTCCCTCTTAATTCATAATCGAACGGTGAAAGCTAGATGGTTTTGTGTCTTCTAAAGGGTTTTCCAATAAGATATTTTGATATTCAAAGAAAAATGGCATTTTTTGAGATAAATGATCGAATGTTTATTTCATTATAAAGAGGAAGGTATGCCGTTAATAATGGAACACAACATCAGCCAAATGGCCGCCACGACCACGCTTACTTTTCATGAAATTTTCCATAACCAAATCGCAAAGTGGCTGCCCTCTATGTCCTCGATAGCCTCACGAATTCCATCTTTGAGGTCTTGAATCGAAGCTGGGCTGTTGGCGTAGACCTTATCTTTCACGTGGCCCCAAAGGAAGAAGTCGCAAGGTGTTAAATCACAAGATCTCGGTGGCCAATTGTGATCACCTCTTCGAGAGATAACACGGTCCGGAAACTTTTCCCGTAAAAGATCGATGGTTTCAATGCTTGTGTGGCACGTAGAGCCGTCTCGTTGAAAGTAAACGTTGTCCAGATCAATACCATCCAATTCCGGCCATAAAAAATCATTAATCATCTCTCGATAGCGCAATCCATTGACCGTAACTGTTGCTCCAGCCTCATTTTCGAAAAAGTAAGGTCCAATGACCCCGCCGGACCATAAACCGCACCAAACAGTCACGCGTTGAGGATGGAGAGGCTTTTCAACAATAACTCTTGGGTTTTCCGAGCCCCAGATGCGACAGTTTTGCTTGTTGACGTAGCCTCCGAGCTGGAAATGGGCCTCATCAGTCAAGATGATTTTTCGATGAAATTCCGGATCATTTTCATGCATTTCAAGGACCCAATCAGCTTGATGATTGATTGATGTTAATTGAACTTTATAAGCCTTAAGACCCAAGTCTTTATACAAAATACGGTGTAATGACGTTTGTGGAATGCCTAATTCCAAAAAACGACGAGGAATGGACAAACCTGGGTTTTCTTCAACACTTTGGGCTACAACAGCAGTATTCTCAGTTGTTCTTGAGCGACGTGCACGGGTTTTATTCTTCACATCACTAACTTGTCCCAACAGCTCGAATTTGTCCCCCAATTTCTGTATTGCGTTCCGACAAGGTGCTTCACGACGACCCAAAAATGTTTTAGTTTTACGAACCGTCTCTGCCAAATTTTCACCATTTTTATAGTGAATTTTAATAATTTCAATGCGTTGTTGAAGCGTGTATCGTTCCATTTTAATTAATGGCGTAGTTTCTATTTGTCAAATGTCAAAAAATGACAGCTTCAAAAGTGACAACTACCGAAATAGCGGGCTATTCAAAATAACACCTCTTATTGGAAAACCCTTTATAAAAAAGTTCATTCCGGTTTCTTAACCGTCTTTCAGGAACTTAGAAAGAAATAAAGGCAAGCAATTCACCAGAAGTAACAAAAAAGTGAATTGCAAAACAGAAGCTAGCAACAACTCAATATAAATGTATCTTAAAATTGCGATGATCGATTTTCACTTTCGACAAAAGTCGTTTTTCGATACAAACAAACGGCACTCGCAATAAGGGCCCAATGCCCCGAACCAAAAGAGCAAGTAGGTACGTGCGATGCAGTCGTGTATTTTATTATATAAAGGGTCCGCCTAGTAACTTTTTTTTTTTTTGAAAATGGCGCAAAACATCGAGTGTAGCTTCGACTGTGTAGCACGTAGCGCTACTGTTGAAACCAAATGTTGCCAATATCTTCCTCTTCAATTTTTGTGACGAAAAATTCGTTCAACAGGGCCCGATAACGGCCGCCATTGACTGTAACGGCCACTCCTTGCTCATTTTCGAAAATCCGCACCAAACAGTGACTCGTTTTGGGTGTATCGGCTTTTCAATGTATGCGTGCGGGTTTTCTGTGCCCCAAATGCGAAAATTTTGCTTGTTAACTACCCTCCAAGATAAAAATCAGCTTCATCTGAAAAGATGATTTTTTTGGCAAAATCGGCATCTTCTCTAAGTCGATCGCAGGCCCACTTAGCAAAGCGTATTCACAACCATCTTCGTTCAGCGGAAGGATAAAACTAATAATCTGTCAAATCAGACATGAGCTAAGTGTTACCATTTACGAAATAAGCACTAGTTGAAAAAAAAAAACGTTAGATGGCGTACCCTTTACGTATGTTTTATGCAATAAATTGTCATCAACCAACCGTTAACCAAGTAACTGTGTTAGATATAGCTAATTCATTCATCACAAACGGTAGAGAAAGACAAATATACAAAAACCAAAAAGTATTTTTAGGGAAAAAATATTGAAGTTAGTTCAGGCGACAAATTGGAAATTACTTTGTATTTCGTTTTCGGGTCAATGAAAGGCATGGGTTGGGTATATATTGGCTGGGAGTTGGTGCAAAGGGATATTTCGGGAATCTTTTTTGTAAATGGATTTGTACATTGTACTAGTTTTTCAAAGCGAACTCAAAGGACTTCTGTTTTAATTCCATGCAATTTCAATATTCAAATACATACCTACCTATCTAATATATCTTTTTCGTTTTGTGACTAAATAAATGTAAAATAATGGGTTTTTCTCTTTGCTACTGTATAGATATACTACATACATATAAATTTGTACATTCATTCATATATAAAATTAAAAACATTGTTAGTAATTGCTATACTCACCAATATTCCATCAAAGGCCGCTTGTGTGTTTTTATTGTATTAAAATTTTAATTAATATAAATACTTAAATTAATAAAATGTGATAATTTAAAAACCTGAGCAGCAAACCACTTAACAGGACGATTATTGTTTTTAATTTGATTGAGGTTGGTGAACAATTTAATTGAACGATTCGATGGTTTACTTAAAACACAAAGCATTTTGCTAGCGTAGGTGTATAATAAAGTATAGGTATTCGAGCGGTTGATATATGTATAGGATTAAAAATAAATAACAAACAATTTCTCCAATAAAGTTGTATCCGTTAGGTGACTGTATACCGCTAATTATCATGCAATTAAAACTATTTTAATTAACATTTAACATTTTTAATTATTTACACCTTCATTTAAAAATTGCAAATCCAGTATTTTTATTGGTTTCCTATAGATCAATGTGTTTAATTATATGAAGACAAATAAACTTGAATATCTTAGGACTATCAAACACCATGCTCAAAATGTATGTGTGGGCTAACTAGTCACAAATCTACTCAGACATTGTCAAATAGGCCCTAAATCTTAAAAATTATAAAACACTTGAACTATACGATACGATAAGTCCGTTTGACCCTACTGTGGTTCATATTTTTATTCTTTTGAATTGAGCCTTTGGCTTTACGATAGGACCTTCGATTCCCAGGAGGCTGTAAAGAGGATTTTGCAGCATTTGTCCTTACTATGCGTCTCTGTCTCATGTCTGAGATTTCACTGTCAATTTAATGTGAGTATGTGTACTTACATGATATGTGTCAGTGTTGCTCTGCCTGATGTAACATAAGGTCCTTGGAGCTTGGACAGCAATTGAAAGTGAATTAAACTAAGTCGGCAATTCGCAAACAAATGTCTCATGTTAAGGGACATGTACATTGTAGATGTACACGCAGTTGTACATTGATTAATTATGTTTAAATGTGCATAAAGAAATAACTTGGGAATTTTCGGGGTATATTGCTTCATGTTTATGTGGTTGGTTATTAATTTCTAATGTTTTCGTCGTACCCCATATGAGTGGCAATAGCCCAGTGCGGATGTAGTGCTTGACTGCTAACTTAAAGGCGTGCGTTTGAGCTCCACTCTAGGTAGCATTCTTACAACTGGACGCCAGACGCCACCCGTGGATTTTCATGAGATAATCGATTCCTTATTTTGCAGTCGAAGTTCACAATGCCAACAAACTTCTTTCGTATCCTTAAATATCTTTAGTGCTGCAATTAAAAAAAATACCAGTGTCATAAGTCCACTTGGATGAGTAATAAGTCCACAAATCAAGTCAAAACCTACAACATTTCGAGTGTTAAGGCCACAATATTAAGAAGAAGGTGGGCCGTACATCCACAATTATTGTAAGGGGGTTGCATGCTCCCCATACCTACCTTACTGTTTATTATGCCGTAAACTTTTTATTTTTGTTTAAATATAGAATTTATTTGGGCGGATGTTATAGTTTCTTATTTTAAGTTTTTATTTATTTTAGTCGAATTATAAGTTAATTTTTAAATTTTTGTTTAAAGTAACATTGCTCTTTCTACACGAATATGACAACTTTAAATAACTATGGACTTATGACCCTCAAGTGACCCAATTGGTTGGGTTATACGTTCACAATGGATTTGTGGACTTATAACTCATCCAAGTGGGTCAAAAGTCCATTATGGACCGGGTAAATCCGTCATTGATCAATATCTCCGAAGCTATTGGTTTCAGCGGGATAGTTGTTGAGACCAAAGTTTTAGCTTGTAAGTTTAAGTGTTCGAGGTTATATCGTTTTAATTTTTTTTTTTATTTCTTGAATTTTCCTCGTTCCTTGAGAAGCTTACGTGAACTTATTTTACTATAAAAATAACAGATGTTGCAATGGAATAAAACAAGCTGTGTTGGATGGCCAACGTATGTATGGTATATGACATCTTTCAAATGCCCTCCTCGGCTTCCAGGTCCGTAGCCAGGATTTTGTTTCGGAGGGGGCTGTCAAATATATTAAGCAATTTCAAAACTTTGGTATAAGGATCACTCGACGATATTTTGGCTTTTTGTTTTGCTCTCTGGTGTGGTTTTTTATGATATTTTGGAAAGTTTTTTTTACAACCGATGGCGAAGGCATATGGAAAGTTGTTCAGCGCTAGAAACATCCATTGTTTCATCAGCGAGGACGCTGAAAATACTTGAATGTATAAACGGGCTTATTGTATATTTCAGTTGTAACAATATCAAAACATGTCTCCAGGATTTCATGTTGTATATCTGAGCTCAAATAGCCTGTGTTTTTAGAGCTGGTAATGACATGATTCTTTAAATTGTTGTCCCCAGATTAAATTCTGAACTGCAGGGCCGAGTAAGATATATAGCTCCACTATCATCGTCACCTCCTGTTTTGCACAAAATAAAATAGTCTGGTATAATAGGTCTTATTACAGCTCTAAGCTCTATTTTCAGCTACTGCTTTTGCATCTTTTTTTGGTTTCCAGCAGCAACGATTTCCAGTCATGCACCCATATCATTATTTCTATTTATTTGTAGTTTTTATTGTTCTGAGATCATATAATTTTTGTTGTTTTTATTTCGCAATATTTTGGCTTCTTCTTCTAATATAAACGAAGAAATTGAAGTCCTTAACTGATCCCAAATCAAATAAACTATACCTAGATAGTCTTCTTTTGTTTATAGATTTGAATTGATATTAAAAATCTTTAGTTTTTATTAAATTTGTTTAGATACAAATAATTTCAGGAGGGGCTTCAGCCCCTCAAGCCCCTCCCCTGGCTACGTGCCTGTCGGCTTCTTACGGTGTCACGAATCCGAGTGGTCGAATTTTCAATGAGTTTTCCGGATAGATCCGGCTGAATTTGAGCGATTGCCTGGTGTTATGTTCTGCTTAAGGGCATCGGTAGATTTCAAATGAAGCTATAAGGTTGAGGTTATAGTCTGAAGTGAAAAGCTATGGCATGCTTCGACCATAAGATATGATCCACTGTGATATCCTATGAATCTAGGAAACTTCCTACTTACACTAGTTTAAGTTTGCATTAGATGGAAATTTCATTTTTATGATTATATAAAAAGAAAAATTATAAACAATACATATGTTCCAAACTTCAATAAAGTGAACTTTGATGCAATGAACGATTGTTTTTCCTCCTTTAACTGGGATTCTATTTTTTATAACACCGATGTGCAATTGGAAGTTGCTAATGAAAATCTTATGGTGGCTGTAAAAGAGGCAGTACGTCAGTTTGTGCCTAATAAAAAATTGATAACAACTTCTCATCCGATCTGGTTTAATAGGGGATTAGTAAATTTTAAAAAAAGAAAGTATAAAGCTTTTAAAGTATTTAAATAGAATCGTAAGTGTCCTGAACTTTGTGCCAATTATAAAGTAATTCAACGTGAATTCAACATTTTAAATAAATTTTTGTATCGAGCATATATGTTTTCTATTGAATTTAATGTGAAAAAGAATAGTAAATGCTTTTGGAAGTTTATTAACTCTAAACGTAAAACTACTGAGTATCCAAGCTGCATGAAGTACTTGAATACAACAGCGAGTGATGTAAAGCTAATATTCAATCTATTTGCTAGATATTCTAAATCAGTTTACTCTTTGGATTCATTGTCTAATCCAGTATTACCAACAGTTTCTCGAGTTTTTGATAAAGGAACTATAGTTTTGCATGTCTCTGAGGTTGAAGATGCTCTTTTGAATCTTGATCCTAGCAAAAAGGAAGGACCTGATGGTATTCCACCTATCATTTTTCTTAAATGTGCAAAGTCATTAGCCGAACCACTTACTAAAATGTTTAATGTTTAACTTTCCATAGGCAAATTTTTAGACTGTTGGAAACTTTCGTTTATAACCCCTGTCTTCAAATCAGGATCTAAGCAAGATATCACTAACTACCGGCCTATTAGTAAGATTTCTGCCATGCCTTAATTATTTGAAAAAATAGTTTACAATAGGTTAGCTTTTCAATTAAAAGGTCACATATCTGAATATCAGCATGGGTTTGTTTCAGGTAAATCAACAACAACAAATCTCACATTAATGACAAACCATATCATTAATAATT
Source organism: Leucozona laternaria (assembly GCA_932273885.2). Classification (NCBI taxonomy): domain Eukaryota; kingdom Metazoa; phylum Arthropoda; class Insecta; order Diptera; family Syrphidae; genus Leucozona; species Leucozona laternaria. The sequence goes on from OW026366.1 coordinate 211,682,404, forward strand.
TTGAAAGACATATAAAAACTGATATAATATTAACTGATTTTGCAAAAGCTTTTGATCGTGTGAGCCATCGTCCTTAGGATTTCACTCTAATCTTCTTAGTTGGATAGACTCATACCTTATAAATAGAATTGAAACAGTTAAAATTGATAATTTTCATTCGGAAAATATCGATGTTTCATTGGGCGTGCCGCAAGGTAGCCATTTGGGTCCATTGTTGTTCCTCTTATTTATTAATGATATTCCTTGAGTTTTTGTATCTTCGTTATGTCTTTCATTTGCTGATGACCTAAAGTTGTATCATAAGATTGAGTCATTATCGGACTGTTATTCACTTCGTGATGATGTATTTAGACTAACTAAATGGTGTCAAAATAAATTTATTTATTTGTCAAGTTTCAGACACACTAACCCTATTTTGTTTAATTATGAAATAAATCATGAAACTCTTGAGAGAATTGAACGTAAGAAGGATCTAGGGATTATTTAGGATAGAAAGCTTTCATTTTTACCTCATATAGACTATATCGTAAATAAGGCTAATCAAATGCTTGGATTTGTTAAGAGAAATACTAGGGACTTTAGTGATCCTTATTCACTTAAATCAATTTTAAATTCTCTGGTGAGATCTGTGTTGGAATCAAATAGAATCGAAATAGTTCAAAAGAAATTTACTAGATATTTGATCTTAAAATTATATTGGCGTATTGACATGCAAACTTAAAAATCTATGTGCCTAATTTTTGTACTTGCTTCTCTATTATCTTCATCAGAGATATTATATCCTATCATATCAAATTACCTCAGTTACTAAATGTTGTAAACTTACGTGAGAGAGATTTTCGCGAATAAAAGTTATTAAATGAATATTTTCATCGTACAAATTATGGACTAAATGAGCCAATTTCACGTTGCATCAGAGAAAATAATGTTGTTTGTTTCAGAAAAGATATTTTTAGTTATTGCACAAGAGATACTTTCAAAATGTATGTATTAGATGATTAACTTTACACCCTATTCAATATTGATAATAATTTATTGTATTTCTTTTCCTTAAGTTAATTTTTTTTTATATTTAGCCAATGTTAATTTGTAAATAGTATATGTAGTCTAAAAAAGAGAAATTCTCTCTGCTTGATGATGAATAAATAAATAAATAAATAAACTATCTTGGAGTATCTTAAAACCATACAAGATTATTAAGGCCACGAGATAACAGATAAGGCAAGACGAAACTTTTCCAAGTCCCGTCTCGATCTCGTTAAATTCGAAAAATTTCAGTATCGCTCTCGGTCTAGTAAGGCTTCCCAAGCGACACAATTGAGTCTTCAAGATATCTCTAAAAGCTATTTTCGAAGATCTTTCAACTCTTTACACAATCTTGAAGAGGTCGTTAAGACCCAAAAAGGCCTAAAGGGGAGGAGCCTATTGTATGGAGCGAAGAGTTCTAAATAAAGTATTTGTAAGATTTTATAGAGATCATTTTTTTGACGCATCTTTAAAGATGCTCTCAAGAGGTTTTGAAGATTTTTTTTTGTAGTCAAAAGTGTAAACTTGGAGGGAGAAAATAATATAAAGAATAATTTCTTTCTCTTTTACACAAATACAATTTTATAACAATTTAAATGAAATAGAATGATTTTAAAGTAAAAAGTAAAGCCATGACAAATTCTTTATGTTCATGTAGGGTTAGATTTACAATTAATTTTATAAAGTCTTTTACGATGTGTATTTTGTAATGCAAGAAAAGATTTACTTAAAAATCGCATACTCTACCCCACATAGAATAAACGCGCCTTGAAAAAAAAAAGTATTTACAAGTTAAAATCAAGAAAATGATACAAAATTCACTGACAACAAAAGAAAAAACATATTTTTATGAATTATTATCTCCCACAGTGTTACTAAACAAATAAAAGTGTAGGCATAATACATGTAATTGTACTTTATTGAGTATAAGGTATTTAATAAATATTTTTTTCGCAATTGAACGAAGTAAATATGGCGAATGTATTTTGTTGGGCATGTATCAAAATATTCCTTCCTACAGGGTGCCTCATGAAATGAAGGCACTAAATGTCTTGTTTTTCTTTTAATGGGTTTTGGATAAATTATTCTCATATTAATAAAATGAGCGTTTGGTTAACATTGAAGCCTTAAAAAGTTGCATGATTAAAATTTCACATTAAAAATGAAAATGTAGCAGTTATTTTTTTTTAAGAAAAAATATCGCCTTATATTTTCGCTTTGCCATATTTTCATCGTCAGTTTTATGACAGTAACAGATGGTTGAAAAATTAGCTTAGTTCCCTATTACCCTGGTTTGGACAGACAGACGGGGGTTATTCAATGGTATAAACAATATTTTTTCGATCCAAATCTGTCCAAACACCGCAGTTTTTAAGAAAATTTCACTACCTACATAATATATCTACCTATGTAAAATTGCACATTAGAAATTTTTATTGAAATAAATAATAAATTTGATTAAAATAATAAAACATACAAAAACTGTATTAAAAATATACGTTTAACTATGTCACCCTTTACAAAAAATATGTGTAACTTTGTATAAACTAACTACCGTTTAAAGAGTTTCTTAAGATGTCGTCAAAACATCTGTGTTATAATCAAATTTCTCTAGAGTCAGAAACCTCTTAACGACTTCATGATAAGATATCAAACGAATCAAATTGAAAGAAGAGAGAGACAATGAAAGTGTCAACTGAGTGTCAACAAAGAGTTAAAGAAAAAAAAACTATAAGCAATTATCTATTACTATTTTCATTCGCGTACTAAAATAATTGATGAGCAATTTTTGGTCTTAAGTCTCTTGCAGCTCCCTAAACTCTTTTTAAATTTTCAAATTAATAGCATACATATGTACAGTAAATAAGAAAATAAGAAAATAAGAAAAGCGCAATTCACAAATGTCAGATGACACAAAAACTTTTTTTTTTCAAACAAAAGAGATTATTAATTCTACTTAAAGACACAATTTTAAGCCTTCATAAAGACATTTTAGGAATAACATCCGCAAAATATCTTCGAAATGTATTTGAAAGAGTAATAAGAAATATACTCTTGCGCTATTTAAACAAACTCCTTTTAAAAAGGTTGTAAAGAGGATCTACAGAGAGTCAATAAAAACACATTTGCCATGAAGATATTCAAGATGTTTAAAAGACGTTTTTGTAATAGTTAAAACAAACAACACTTTTCTAGAGCAAAGTAACAGATCATAAAGTGTAGTGGTATTAAGAAGATTGAACTAACAGTTTGTTAAGAGCTGATCAATTTGTTTGGAGAACACTTCAAGAGTTTATGTGTTGCTTGGGTTAGTTTTGTCTCGGTATATGGGTTATGTTTTGTGGCAGAAATATTGAATTTAATTTTGCAAACTTAAGATTCAATTTTTCTATATTTAATCTTTTCTGCCGAGACCACCTAGACCGCCGCGCAGAGACTCTTGGCAAAATATTAGTCCAAATAATACGATCTTGAATTATTGTTCTCGTCTGATGGTTTGGCAACATTTTCCCGCGTCACGTTTTCCCGCGTTCGTTTTCCCGTAAAACGTTTTCCCGCAGAACGATATCCCGAATCACAGTTTCCCGTGTAACGTTTGCCCGCCGATTCCTACTTTTTTCAATGCAAAGCGAAAGCGCTTAAACAAAATTCATTCCCATAGTATTTAGTTCTGTGTCCCCACGTTGTAGGTTGTCGGTAGGTAAGGGGTTAGTTGTTGGGTTGGTTGGTCGTGGCCGTGGGAATTTTTAGGTAAGGGGTTCATAAGTGGTTGTAGGTAAGATAGGTAGGATGACGTTGGCCTGTGTGGCCATTTGAACTGCCTTTTTCGGGGACACACCCGCTCACGTAACTCACAAATATTTTGGCAAGGTTCTATTTCTGATGGGGCAAAGGTTCTAGAGTTGGATCTAGAACCGGGACAAAAGTTCTGGAAATGGCTCTGGAACTTGGACAAAGTTTTTTTTTAACAACCTTTTTTCTAATTTAAAAAAAAGTTCTTGAGCTGGGTCTGGAACTTGAGCAAGGAACAATTTTTTTCTGGAAATAACTTCTTTATAAATTTTTTTAAGAAATTAAAAAAAAATCTTATTTTTAAGTGGAAATAAAGCCGTACAAGTCATGTGATGTTATTTCAATTATTGCTATGAAATAAGGCCCGCCCACGGGCATTATTTCGTTTTTGAATAATTCCGAAGATCTTACCAAAAGTTTACGGCATATAAACAGTAAGGTAGGCATGGGTGTATGGGGGCGTGCTGTCCCCCTTCAACCCCCTTGCAACCGCCCTTCTTAGATTCACTATAGGATTTGGGGCAGGTGCTAGGTTGTTTATATGCAGTTTTTCTGGATTCAAAGAAACAACACAGTTTCAAGCAAATAATTATTTTGAGGTAATAGATTTTTTTTTTAATTTGCTTGAAACAGTGAGGTTTCTTTAAATCCAAAAAAAAAAATCTGTGTATAACCAACCTCGCAACTACTCCAAATCCTATAGTGAAGCCAAGCAGGGGGTTGCCGTAAACATTATATTTTTGTCTAAAAATATAGAACAAACGTAACTACTGTTTATGCGGCCTCGTATAGGACCAGGGTACCCAGAGTTTTTTTTTTCAAGTCACACGAAGCACGCCCACTTTTATTGGCGATAAACTGTTATAAATTGGCATTTCTCTCGTCGCGTCTTTTAATTTAACCACCAGAACTCCAAAAAGTTGTAATGAAATAATTAACCATTCCTTAATACAAAATTTAAATTATTATTTCAAAACATGATATTTTTTTTATATTTTTTTATATATTTTATATGTGTAGTTTGTATTAATAAATACCTATGAATGTACTCATCTATTGAAAAAAAAATACTGCATGCGCATACATGATACCGTCACCAGCTTTAATAATTACCTGTGTGACAAACGTACCTGCGAACATAAAGCAAGCTACAGAAATGTATATTCCCTCTCAAATCGACCTAATTTTAATATTTGATAAGTGCACACATTAATTGCCGCACTTAAGTAGAACTTAATGTCTTAAATCAATACCAGCAACGTCAGTGCATACATTTCTACATAAACCAAGCATATACTTACATAAATATGTACCTACTATATGGTATTTTATAAGGTATCTGAATAAATGTCAGTTTTGACTGATTTAAAATGCCACTTGAAACTAGCGTTTACATTAACACACATCAAACCCCAGCGCCAGCATTCAACTGAAGTTTTCCATAAATTTTTTATCATTCACAATTCACATGACATAGTACGTTACGTAGCTATACGATACGATACGACATAGAAAATAGATCCGTTTCCCTTGCGATAGAGAAGGTTCATCATCATGGTAGGTTGGTAGGTACCATCAAAGCTCTTCCACAGTGCGGTTAAAAAAGAAGCACACACACTTTGTCTCATTAAGTATGCATGTGAGATAATCATTCGCTTGCGAAATCCTTAGAGTCAAGCATAATGAATCGTTTGTCACTATAAGCGACCGACGCGACGCGACGTAAGAATTCCTAATATAAATGTGGTATTAAATCTTTCAGCTCTCAGATTCATTCATATGTATGCAAGCTAGATCCACCTTCCTCGAAAGTGAATCGAAAGGAAGTGGATTTAACACAAATCTTCTCAAAGAGTGGTTACAACATATACATACTACTACTACCTAATCCTTTGAATTTAGATGGAGAAGTTCGGAAATCAAGGATATGCACTAAAATTTGTGTCGAACAAGCAAATGACTAAACCTAATGTCGTGTGGTACGTATTTGGACAACCCATGTTGCCTTGCGGTGCAAATTCAGCACCCAGTCATTATAGCCTGCCCCATTAGTAATTGGAGCATACGCGGTTGTACGGACAGATCATACATTAAATAAACACTGCTGTGCAAATAAATTTAACAAATTATTAATTTTTTATTGGATTTACTGCAAAATCTAATAAAAAAAACCAAAATCCTTGACTTGATCGCACGAACTTGCCCTTATGGTAAACAACTGTGTGTAACCACTCATTGAAGATACATGATGTATATATTTAATGAGAAAATATTAAAGGAGTCAAAAGTAAGTAAAAGAAGCTATCTATATAATAATCCTAAGCGGGCTTTAGGTCTTTCTTGATTTATTTTTTTTGATTGTTATCAAATAGACGACGTTTCGTACGTGCTTACGTACTTCTTCAGGTCTCTAGAGAAACGTCGTCTATTTGATAACAATCAAAAAAAAAAAAAATAAATAAATCGAGAAAGACCTAAAGCCCGCTTAGGATTATTATATAAATAAAAAAAGGTCACGAAATAGGAATAATTATTATGAAGCTATCTTACAAAATTTTTAAGTGCAATATTGGTAACATTATTGATAAGCACCAGATTACAAAATTACATCAAAATCGGTCAAATCATCAACAAGATATACTTGAATAGCCCAAAAATAAGACCAAATTCTCAAAAAAAACTTTGAATACCTAATTCCGTTATGTGAATTTTTTGACAAAAACCTGAAACGTAATTTTCTGCAATTGACTTCGTTATTACAGATACGAAGTTTAATCAAAATCATTAGAGCCGTTTTCAAGAAAATTTGAAGAAACCAAAATATGTGTATGGCAGCTACCTGTTCCAGACGAGTTAAAAAAAAAAATCGAATTTGCCCTCTACGGAGTCACATACAAATAATCTGTATCAAATTTTAAGCGAATTGGTTCACCCGTTTAGACTCTAGCTCAAATTACAGTAGACGCACAGACCTACGGATGGCACAACGAAACCCACTTTTCCGGACTTCTCGATCATCGTAGTGGTAGTTTTGATTACAACTTCGATTTTTTTGTCACACGAAACCAATACTTGCCTTATGGAACAAGTATTGAGTATTTTGAGTAGTTAAATTCGTAGTTATACTAAATTTAAAAAAAAAATGTGGTTGAATTTTAGGACCTATGCCAGTTGCGTGACCTAAGAAAACTGATCATTTTCGAATGGGTTATCTAAAACTTCGGCGTGATAAAATGGAGTTTCAAATCTATTTCTGGTAAGGTTTTCCTTTCAAAAATTGGGTTTATTACAAAGAAATTGGGTTTCTAACACAAAATGTGATTTGAGAAAAAACTTTTAGCATACAACCTGTTACGATTAAACAAAAGCGAAATTAAGATTTGATTTAATTTTGGGTATACTATTGTGTGTATGGTCTACATCTTTATTCTTAACAATTTTTAATAACAGCAACTTTTCTTGCAATACAGTCGTGCATTTTATATTTAAAATTGTTTCGGATGTGACAAGGTAATGTTACGGATCTACGAATGTTTCCATAAGAAGTGTAATGATTTCTCACACGAAATAGAAAATACGTCTGCTGGGAAAGTGAATTTTGTTTTCAATTAAAAGCGAAATAATTTTGTATTCCACCTATTAAAAGTGGAATCAATTCACATGAAGAACAGACCTTCGTGGCATTAAACGCATACACCTTAAATTCAATTAAAAGAAACACAAAAACACACACAAAGATTAAATTTCAACTTCAATGAAATTTACCAAAACTTTATTTCATAATATTCTTCTTATTTCTTCAATTAGTTAAAATTATATTCATTTATGTAGGTACACATTTTTGTTACATGTGTGACACTTTCAATTTTATGAATCAGCTGCGCATAAACTTAGTTGTTGATACTGCAAAAAGTAGTGTGTCAAAAATTTCGGATTTTATTTAAATTGTAATCAATCCATATAGTTTTAAGATTTGAATTTAAACAAAATTTAAAAATTAATATTTGTAACGGGTCTTTTATTACCAAAATAATGGTTCGGTTTGCGGTACGCATCGCAATTTTCACAACACAATTTTGTACAGCGATGAAGCTCATTTTTGGTGGAATGGGTTCGTTAATAAGCAAAATTGTCGTATTTGGAGTGATCATAATCCACAAGCCATTGTTGAGACGCCCGCCGTTACACCCTCAAAAAGTAACTGTTTGGTTTGCTTTATAGGCAGAGGGAATCATTGGTACATATTGCTTCAAAAATGAAGCCGGCCATAATGTTACAGTCAATGGGGAACGCTATAGAGCGATGATTAATGACTTTTTCATGCCTGAATTGGAGGATGTTGATGTGGACGACCTTTGGTCCCAACAAGACGGCGCTACATGCCATACAGCCAACGAAACAATCAATTTATTGGAGGAAACTTTTGGTGAGCGCATTATGTCGCGTCGTGCACCTGGTGGCGTGGCCTCCAAGATCATGCGATTTAACACCGCTGGACTATTTTTAATGGGGTTATGTGAAGTCGCTTGTCTACGCATGATAAGCCCCAGACGATTGACACCTTGGAAGAGAATATTCGGCGCGTTATTGTGCTGCAAAAAGTGGTCGAAAATTGGGCCTCTCGGCTGGAATTTATTCGAGCCAACCGCGGTAGCCACTTACCCGAAATTATTTTTAAAACACAATGACAAACCCTTATCTTTATAATAAAGTTAAATTCTTGGACATAACATTAAATTATATACGTTTTATTTCTTCTTAAAAATCACACGTCTAAAAAAAAAACATCTTTTATATAAGTAGCATCGTTCAAATGTCCGCCGCGGCTCTTCTGGGTGGGGTGCATCCAAAATGTCCAATTTTCCATGACTCTGGCGCCTAAATCAGGCCGATGGCATGGGTGATGTTGGCTTTGATAGCCGCTGTGGTTTGTGGCTTACTCGCATGGACCTGCAACTTCAAAAAAACCCCACAACACAACAAGTCTAATGGGGTCAAATCGCAAGATTCTCAAGTTCACATGACCTTCACTTGAGATGAAAATGACCATACCATGGAATCGCTCGTGCAGAATTTGCAATGTGGCGTGAGCTGTGTGGCTCGTAGGGCCGTCCTGTTCAAACCACTTGTCGTTAGTGTCCATATCATCCAACTAAGGCCAAAAAGAGTTGGTAATCGTCTACGTATAGCGCTCGCCGTTGATTGCGATGGCCTGGCCAACGTCGTTCTCAAAGAAGTATAGACCGATGACACCACCAGTCCGAAATCCATACCCAACAGTGACTTTTTCGGGATGCATTTTGGACGCTCTTGGATCTCTTTTTCCGTTTGGTATCGTCCCAATTTCAACAACTTTGTTTACTGACGTACCCATTCATCCAGAAATGGGCCTCAACGCTAAAGATGACTGTAAATGGGTGAAGCGTGCTGACAGTTGCCCGAACAGAACACCCATTATGAAAAACATAATTCTACTATTTCAACGTCTTGTTGAACGCTATTTCCGTCCATGGTGATTTGGCGAAACGGACTGAATAAATGACAGCCAATTTGACAGATGTAGATACAACAATATGACCGCTATCAACTGTCAAAGTTCTAGAAGACCGTATTTCGGAGGACCCTTTACGTATCAATGACAATTTCTAAGTTTAGATGATTTAAAATCATTAAGGTTGAGAGACAATTTTACGATCTTACTGTGCCGGGATTCTTTCGGGCAGCCATTTTCAACCTTAATTAAGTTTTAATTTAAGACTGTTGAAGACTGCAGCTAGTTTAGGTGCTGTCAATTGAATAAAACTTAGTGTCAACCAGCAGTTAATTTTTCTTTGTCTTAATTTGCATTTCGCTATAAAGCAATCAGTTGACCCAGATGTTAATTTACTGTAGTTTCCTTTGAGTCTGTTTCCAGTCTTTTAGTCGACACTTGACTGTTGTCTTTAAATTGTAAGTCAATCAATTTAATAAATAAAATAAAATCAATAAACAGATGTGGGAAATTTTGTTTTTTCGAGTCTTAGTTTCAAATTGATATTGATAATACATAAAATATCTAAGTCTTTTTAGTCAACTCTCTGCTGTTATTATGTATCTATAGCTAACTTTTTGTAATGTCTTACTTCTTTAGGTGTCATATTCATATAAGAGCAGCAAAAGTTCATATCTGGTTTAAAATATGTTTTCGAATTCTTTTAAGAGGTCTTTTAGACGTTCGGAGTGTTATTTTTTGCACTTTTACTACTCCAAAACCCTTCGATTGTCTGTTTCGATAGTATTTTTCTGTTTCCGATTTCATGAACTGATACTTTGTATAGTTTATCGTCTGATCAAATATGATTATTGCATGAAGAAATGGCGATATTGAGATCCAATTGAAAATTACTTGAGTTTCAATTGAACTTACGAGAACGCGTTTTCCATAGGAAAATGTTGGATTCTATTTTTTTCAACAGCACTGTGTGTGTGTGAAGTGTGTAGTGTCCAGGAAAGAACATCCTTCCACAAGATAATAGTTTTCTTTTGCACTTTTGTTGGCATTCAAGTAATTATTTAAAAAGACTGAAGAGTGGTTGCATAGAGAAGCTGTGCCACATTAGAGTTGCATCATCATCAAAGGGCCCCTGCGGTTGGCGGTGTGGCGGTGGTATTATGTCTGTACGCGAACGTTTTATATATTTTAACTCGACAATAGCGAGTGTTCCTTTAGTGTAGATGAAGACTATAGAATAGAAGTTGATAAAATATCCTGTCACACATGCTCAGCTCATTCATTTTATGTGCAATGTAAGATAACTGCAGATATTATAACTGCTGATGGAACAATAGTCCCCCATGCTTGCACAAGGATATATATGACTCCCAGTCGCAGCAATTCACATTTTTGTCATCCTTATTCTTTTGTGTCAGTCACTCATTCATTCAGCATTGGAATTCCGTGTCCTTTGTACGATATCGCCATGTTATTTGTGAAATTTAAAAATTAATTAAATGTGCCAGAAACAACAAGGACACTGATACACTGATACACGATATACCCCCACCCCTCTTACATTTTTATGAACACACCCGCACATACAAAAATATCCATTATTGCCAGCATTATAGAAGTTCTGTGGATGAAGAAGCTATTAGGGAATGTATGTCAGTGGCAGCGGAGTGAAGTTATGGGTCTTTCTTCCTCTTTTTTTTTTTTTTTTTTTCTTTGTATTCGGTTTTCAATTGAAAGTTATTTATTCGTAAATGTCAAAATTTAACTATAACAATTTACGTATATGTAGGTACTATACATATGTGTGTATGTATGGGTATGTTTGTTACATCACAGGCTGTCAAATTTTGAAAACCCATGTTGAAGTGCAGACTCAGAGCAATATGGTAAATTAAAGAATGGTAAAGTTCATAACGCCTCGAAGAGAGTAAAATTCACACACCTATACAGCTCAGAAACATAATTGTCCAATGATAAGTTGGAATTTATCCCTGAATGTATGCTGCTAGCATCAACAGAGACAATGGATATTAAACATACATATCTGCGGATATTAAAGTGTCACAGTCAACATGTCAAACAGGAAATTATCTGAAGTTTTGAGAAATGGAAAATTATATAATACTCAAATATTTATTTATGTACATACATTATTATGCACACATGAAAGAATGATTGACTGAATGCGAAGCAAAGGAAGATGATACAACATGTTTTTAGAGACAAAAGGCATGCAAAAATTTAATAAAAAAATTGACTTTTATTTTGTTAAGTAGGGGAGAGTGGGTATAAAAGTAACATTTTTGATATTTAGTGCCATAATTTGATAGCCATTAAACATATCACAATGAAACATCGTAAAATACTAATGTGCTTTAAATGTATGACTTGAAAAAGGAGGCAAGTTCAAATGTTAGAATCGTCCTTCCCGGTGTGCCGATTGTAACACGGCGAAAGGATGTTACATCATACAAATGTATGAAGAACAGATCAAAAACGGTTCCTAGACTTAGAATTTAATTCTAAGCCAATACCATAAATAACTTATGTATGTAAAGGGTTTTTCAACAGGGACGCTACAAAAGAAGAGCAACAGGGACAGCAAACGACGCCATATTTCTTGCCGCTCTTTTGACATTTCTCTTCAGTAAAGTTTGCCATTTCATGATGGAAAGATATACGAGCCAACAACGAGTCGAAATTATTAAAATTTACTACCGAAATTCGGAGTCAGTAGCCACAACGATAAGAGCGCTACGTCCAATTTATGGTCGTCATAATCATCCAAGTACAAAATGTTCCCGTGCCAGTGAGACAAAGAAGTGGCCGTAATGTCGAGAATATTGCTGCCGCTGTGGCTTAAGGTTGCAGAAAGCCCAAATGTGTCTCTCACACGTCGTTCTCAAACGTTGGGCATCTCTGTGACGTCGTTGTGGCGAATTTTGCGAAAAGATCTTGGCCTACATCCTTAAAAGATTAAATTGACGCAAGAACTGAAGCCGCTTGACCACCAGAAGCGTCGTATGTTCGTGAATTGCGCTGAGCAACAACTTGAAAATGATTCGGATTTTCATCGAAAAATCATCTTCAGCGATGAGGCTCATTTCTGGTTGAATGCCTTCGTCAATAAACAAAATATGCGGTATGCCCCAATTGGATGATATGGATTTGGAGGACATGTGGTTTCAACAGGACGGCGCCACAAGCCACACAGCGAATGTCACAATCGATATATTGGAAACCGAGGTTGGAGAACGTGTTATCTCACGATATGGTCCAGTCGCTTGGCCGCCTCGGTCATGCGATTTGACGCCGCACACAGGTAAATTTTTCCAAAAAGCTGGCCAAAATTATTTTTTGTGTTTTTTTGTTTTATTATTGCATGGAAATATAAAAAAAAGTATGTTTTCAAAAGAAACAACTATTTCCAACCTAATATACAACCAAATTCGAAAAAAGAACGTGCAAAAAGGAAGTTTTTAAATTTGGTGTTTTCTCAGATAAAAAGACAAAGCATTTCTATTGCGTTGCACATTTATTGCTTTTCAAAAATAAATAAATAAATAAAAATAAACAAATAAATAAATAGATATATGTATTATAAATAAATAAATAAATAAATAAATAAATAAATAAGTAAAGAAATAAATAAAATTAAATAAATAAGTAAATATATTAATAAATAAATAAATATATGAAAAAATAAATAAATAAAAATAAGTAAATAAATAAATGAGTAAATATTTATGAAAATAAATAAACAAAAATTAACAAAAATATGCAATAAATAAATGAATGAATGAATGTAAATATGAACAAAATATATAAACATTATATTTATTTAGGTACTCGAAGCCAATTCTAATTGCTCAAACTCAGGTTCTATTAAAAACTGAAGCACTTCAGATGGTAAGGTTGTTTTTATTTTTGGAAATAGTTTCCTCAAAATACTGATGAGAGGGTCCGAAGATACCAAAAGATTATGAAAAACATCTTCCATATTTTGCTGCCTCGAAAACTTTCTTGCGAAACTCTCTCGAAACCGCTTTATATCCTTATTACGGGACTCTTGTGCTTCTTCGCCGAGCTGCCCAATTGGAAGAATAGCTTCAGAAATAATTTCAGGGCTGTGTATTAAGATTTTGTGCACAGTAGTTTGCATATTATACCATGGATATAGTTGCACAAACAAATTAGCAGTATCAATACAAAATTCCTTAAATCGACTAATTTGAATGGGAAACCCACTAGATATTGTTAATAAAATAACACGAAATCTGCATATGATATTTTCATCTATATTGGTTATTTGCGAAGAAGTTACAGAATCTTGGAAAAATCGACGGGCAGTGTTGCCATCGTTGGTACTTCCATAGCCTGGTTTTGGTTTGTCAACCAATAGTCCCATTCGATTTCTAAAATCTTCTTGGATTCTCTTTTTGGTTTCTTCAACTTTTATTTTGTTTTCTTCACCGCAAGCTTGCCATTGTTTAAGGGGCAGCTTATATGAGACATGCAGTAAACATTCAAAAAATCTTATCCAAGCATGTAAAGAGGATAAACCAAACCTCAACTTTGATCTGTCATGGACTTGCCTATTTAACACTAAGTCCATTTTGTTGAAATCTTTGGAAGTTAAATTACATAGGTAACACCTTTGATTTGAAGAGGTTTCTGTGATAGCATTGCAGACCTTTCCGTCAATCATTGTTAGCAGCATTTTATGTTTAACTGAAATGCTCCCCTTTATATGGTTTACCACGGTTTCAGTCAAATTACTTATTTGATTTTCAATATATTCAAATTCTCGGACTGTTACATCAGTTGTTTCGTGAACAAACTGAATTCTTATTTGTCTACAGAACCTTGTTGATGATGGACGCGGATTTTGCCACAATATGATCTTGTTAGGGGATTCTGGGTCACCCGATACTAACTGTATTGGAACGAAAGATGTTAAAAATATGTTGGCATCAGAAATATTTGGGTCGGAAAATCGTTGTTTGTATTCGCTCATACCCGAACTTCCATCACAACCCCATTTGGATATGAGATTAATATTGCATTTTTCGCTAGAGTGCAACGTTTCTATAACATCTTCAATTCCTTCAAATAAGCGACAAATCGTATGATCAAGAAAGTTTTGAAGAGGTGCTTCTGCTACGGATTCTGTTATCACCAAGTTTTCAGGATAACATTTTTTCTTTGCTTCCAATACAGCTGCATAATTTGGATACATATGGTTATTATGCTTTATTGCGGAATCTCTTATAAGATTGTATTGGAACTTTGTTAACTTTGCTTCAACAACTATTGAAAGAGCTTCCTCTGCTGTATATGGAACAATTTCTTGCTCCAATTTCTTTAAGCCTTTTTGGTATTTTTCACCGCGTGAAGGAGTTGAAAAAATTAAGTCTTTCAGAACTTTTGAGGATTCAACTTTTCCTTTTTCTCGAAGTTGCATCTGCGCAGCATAGCTTAACTCTTCAGTTGTATGGTTCATACGCAAATCTTCTGTTTTTCGTCTTTTTGATCTTTCGCTAAGGTCCGAAAAATCCATTTTTGGCCGTCCAACACAACCTTGAGCTCGGCATGCAAACATAATTTCACTTTGTAGCCAGTTTTCATTTTGCCTTAAAAAGGTGTTTATATTTCTTGTGGCAACTAACCACCTTCTTTTATGCTCATAGACAAACTCAGACAAAATTTTGTTCGTTTGCTCTGAAATCGCAATATTCTTCTCATTTTCCAAAGTTTCTACCAAAAAATTGATTTTCACAGTAATGTCACGAGATGTGCAACTTCTCAAATACTCAGAAAGCTGATTTTTAGAAAGAGAAATGAAACTTGATCGCGATCCTGCGTAAAAAGTAAAAAAGCTCAAATTAAAAAAAAAACAAAAAAATGCCCTTCCGCATCATCTTTAGAGGCCAATATTTTAGAAGACCGCAAAATGACGCAAAATATTTTGACTGTTTCTGATTAAGAAAATGCAAACGCAAATTTTAAGACTATTTTCATTACAGAAATATGCAGAAAAACTTAACTTTTGCATTATTAAAGTTCAAAAATGATAAAGATAACGTACCGATCAAATACTCTGCCTTAAATGGCCCTAAAATCAATTATCAACTTAACATATAGTAAAAAAAAAATATAATCTCATTTAAACATACCACTAGCAACAGAATCCATGTTTAATAAATTTTAAAGCACCCAAAAAAAGAAAAACAAAGATAAACCAAAACAACTTCTTATCACAGACCAAACCAGCTACTATACACTTGTCTCTTTAAAGTTTGCACTTTGAAAGCATCTGCTGATTAAACCGTTATAATCTGCATCGTATGATCTATGAGGTTTAATGCTTACACTATTTGTAAACAACTTTGCATTAAAAAAAAACAACAAATCGCAAATTTTTTTTTTATAGTTATGGCCAGCTTTTTGGGAAAATTTACCTGTGTGCGCCGTTAGACTATTTCCTGTGGGGCTACGTCAAGTCTATGGTCTATGCCAACAAGCCAGCGACGATTGATGAACTTCGTACGAATATCGAATGTGAAATTGCAGCAGTATCGGCCCATTTATGCTTGAAAACCGTCGAAAATTGGGTTCAGCGTCAGGACTTCTGCAAGCGTGCCCGTGGTGACCATGCAAAAGAAATCGAGTTCCATACATAATAACATCGAACGAACTTTCACAGGAATAAAGAATTTCATTGATATCCAAAACCGTTTTTGTTTTATTTAAAAAAAACTTGTGTAGCGCTCTTATTGAAAAACCCGATGTTATTGTAAAATAAATGAATTCCAATAAAAAGGCATTCTAATCTAATTATTTATAGGTGCCAAGCCACCTATAAATAAATAAATGGCTTTATTTAGTACATTTAACATATTATTTTGAATTTATTTGAAAAAAAAACTATTCTGATCTCTATCTCCAGATGTCGAATAAACAAAGTCACCAATAACTGTTCCTGGACGCTTATAACACAAATAATAACTATTAATGTTACAAACGTCCTCACAAAAATTGATACAACCGTCCACCTCATGCTTTTTTATAGTAAAAATCATATTAAGACAAAACTGGCAAGCCTATCGAAAAAGTATTTACTCGTATCTATTCAATAAATTGTTTATTTTTTCAAGAAAAATACTGATAAAACTCAAGACCAAAATATAAATTACTTTTTCACTAAAATTTCATTGTTTTTACTTTTGTTGGTAATACATTCGACTCGTAATTTTATACTTCTTTATTCTAATTTTCTGTCTTCAACAAGTGCAGCGGTTTGGGATGGTGTTAATTTGTCAGAGTGGTTTGCAACGTCTGCAGGAGGTCCTCAGGGTTGCATTCTCAGCCCAATTTTATTTGTTTTGTTTATTGATGCGGCTTGCGATTTTTTACCAGGAGGTGTAATTTTTGCTGAAAACCTTATTGTCAAGGTTTTGCTTTATGCTGACGATCTAGTATTGTTTGCGGATAGTCCATTCACATTGCAACTTCAAATCAATAGACTTCAGGAATATTGTGAATTGTGGGGCCTGGAAATTAATACCCGAAAGACAAAAATTATGGTGTTTGAACCAGGGCAACGAAGGAGACTGCCCGAAGAATGTTGGTATCTAAACCGCGAGAGGATTGAAGTTGTAACCCAATTTAAATATCTTGGAGTATTGTTAACCGCGAACTTGAATTATTGCATGCATGCTAAGGAGAAAAGCAATGAGGCCAAGCTTGCCCTAAACATGATGTGGGCTTCTTTCTTCAATAACCAGCACGTTGATGTCGCATCAAAATACAGAGTATTCAATACCACAGTTAATACGTGCATGTGTTATGGTGCACAGGGTTTTGGCTATGCTTAACTCGAAGAATTTGAAACGATTAAAAGGTATTTTTTCAAAAGACTATTTCGGTTACCTAAAGCAATATGCTATTCACGTTGAATCCGGTATTCCTCCTGTTTTCATTAAACAGAGCTGCTTCGTCAGAGAGTAGAAATATTTATAAAAACTTAAATCACACACTAGCAACCGAAAACAACTATTTTTGCAATGGACTTTCCGTAGAAGCTATAAGTACTATCTTTAGAGCAAGGGTGGAGTTACTCAATTTAAATTATGTTCCTCATACGATGGATCTCTCTCAAAATTGTAATCTTTGTAATAGAAGAGAACTTGAAGATAGTTACCATTTCATAGCAGTTTGTCCAATCCTACAACAAATCCGCCGACTTTACTTCCAAGTGAGCTATATGTCGAGAAGTCAGCTTATAAGTATTTTGAACGTTTCCTTAGGTTGGTCAATCCTGTTCAATTTGTACCTCTACGGAACTCTATTGGCATTCCACCAGTTAAATTTATGCACTTTTTGTATTTCAAATCATTTTACAATTGATAGTTTTATGTTTCAAATCATTTTAAAATTGCAAAACCACTTTATAAATAATTTCAACCTACTAAATAACACAATTTGCTAAAGTTTGTTTCAATATCTACACGAACAACACTGGAAATATTGTAGTCATAGTTACACCAAGAAAGCAATCCGTGACTCTGGCACGGCAACAAAAGGGACCATCGTCATCAGGTCCAGCCAGATACTGGCTTACGCAGACGACATCGACATCATCGGAAGAACTGAGCAAGCTGTACATGATTCCATCATCCAGATCGAGGAGGCGGCACAAAATCTGGGGCTGCACATTAGTGAAGGTAAAACAAAGTACATGGTGGCGTCGAATGCGAGAGGAACAGTTGGTCAAACAATCAAGGTAGCGGAGCACGAATTTGAAGTGGTGCAATCCTTTAAATACCTTGGGTCAATAGTAGCAGCCGATAACAATATAGAAGAAGAAATACGCGGGCGGCTTCTCAAATCCAACAGAGCCTACTATAGTCTGTCAAAGCTCTTCAAATCCAGAAATCTCACCATAACTTCAAAACTGCTGCTGTACAGGACCATGGTCCTGCCAGTACTCGCATATGGATCCGAGACTTGGGTGCTTAGCAAAAGGCACTCCGACTTCTTAGCCGCGTTCGAGAGAAAAGTCTTAAGGAGAATTGTTGGCCCCATATGTGAGGAAGGACGATTCCGGAGACGGTACAATCATGAATTGTACGCAATCTACCTTGAAGCAGATATCGTGACAAAAATTAAGCTCGGTAGACTCCGGTGGGCAGGGCACCTAGCTCGCATGAGCGAAGAGGAACCTGCTCGGAAAGTTCTTTGTGGTACATTCTATGGTAGACGACAGCGTGGTAGACCATGCTTGCGCTGGAGAAATGGCGTAGACCAGGACGCCCGGAGCCTTGGGGTGCGCAACTGGATGGCGGCGGCTCGAGACCGGGAGGTGGAGAGACTTGTTGAAGGAGGCCAGGACCGGACGCCGGTTGTCGAGCCGACGATGATGAGTTACACCATGAATTAACAAAATTTATTTTTTGCAAAGATGAAGAAATTTATTATTCTGTTTCGAAATTGTAATCCAATCATTATTTAATTTATTTAAATTTATAATAATTATAAAATTTATTTATGTACTTCTATTTCTATATTTCATAGTTTAAGAATTGTCAGTCAGGCAGACGGCAGCAAAGCCATGTCCTTAATCTAAAGGTTTAAAAAATTGTACATATCTATTCAAATAAAGAATTGTATCTATCTATCTATCTACATTCGAGTTGAAGAGTAAGTTGCTAAAGTTTGAGTGTATCGCAACTCTCGCTATTGAGTACTTGCTCGTGTGGCCCCAGGATAAGAGCTGGAAAATGTCATGGGATTGTAATCAAAACTAACTAACTATATTCAAAATTTTGTAAAATCGCTAAGAAATCCTACTTTCGTACAGTTATGTTTGTGCATTTTAAGAATCTTTGTAAATTGAACGAATATTTTTCATAGCCAAATTCTGTGTAACGAAAACTTTATAAAATCTGCAATACCTGTTTGGTAAATGTTCTTCCCAAATACATACTGGTAAATGTCCGGCTTGAATTATGAATACAAAAAATTTATCGGACTATTACCAATGTTGCTGAAAACTTCAAAGATTAATCGGTAAATTCTAGAATTTCGAATTTTCCGAGCTTTTCAGTAACCTATCCATTTCAACAAACATACCCCTACGAGTATTATATCATCATCATCAACAACAGCCGAGAGGCTTGAATTGCCGTTGGAAAAGTTTTATCGCACAGAAGTGCAGAATATATAAATTTTTGGATTATTTAACCGCGAATAATTAAAAATATTAAAATAAAATTTAATAATAACAGCGAGAAAGAGTGAGAGAATATTTGTTCAATAAATAAATTCATGGTGTTGATATTGTTCAGTTTTCCAGGTTCCAGCGCTGGCTGAGTGGAAAATCATTGGAAGGAACATCAAATATCATAATATGGAGTTCAGCAAATAATTTAAAGAGCACTAACGCAATGACGGTTAAGGTCGTACACACGCGGCGGCCGGCGCGGCGATTCATTGAGGTTTGGTTTGTATGGGAGGGTGGAAAAATGTCTGTTAAATTATGAACTATTTATCTGATTTTATTGAAATATGGCACACATGTTTAGATTAGTCTTATACAAAATTTTGTTAAAAAAAAACTGATTAGAAAAAAAGTCTAAAACTCAAAAAGTTTTCATCAAAACCATTTATTTTTTAGGCTAATTACCTATGTAAGGATTTTTTTATGAATTATATTTTTTTTTTCAATTTTAATTAGTCAAGAATATACCAATAAAAAGATGTATAAAGTTACAGAATATATTTTAAGAAACTTCGAAAAAAGCCATCTTAAATTTTGTTGAAAATATGGTTCGCGACTTGAATAAATTTGTTTTAACTTTGAGGGCTTGTACATAAATACATAAAATATAATACGCTCGGGTTATTTCAGAGTACTCAGGCATAAAACTAAAAAGGCTACGTATGCCTTCCTCCAAAGACCTTTTTTCTGTGCTCAGACCACTGTGCGACCGACGTTCCTCTTCAGCATCCACCACCGTCTTCATTGCTTTTGAACTTTAAGTCATTTCCTCACTTTAAATCTGACATTTTCGTTATCATCGTTTGTTTAATTTTTGTGATATTTTCTTTTTGGGATTGCAAAAAATGGGCATCAGAAGTGATTCTTTTGAATAAAGCTTAACTTTTGTAAATCAGCTCACTATGCTCATTATCTTATAAAGGGTGTCCCAAAATTCAAGCAACATTTGAATTTCGCGCTATTTGTGCAGTTAAGTGTTGCCACTTATACAAATTGAATACACATTGGAGTACTATACGAAAAAACAGTGCGTTTTCATAGTTAAGCTACATTTTATAACTACTATTGAAGGCTTTTGGCAGTGATTTTCCGGACCAAAGTACTTTTTTAGCGATGAGGCTCTTGATGAATTTGTTAATCGTCAAAACTGTCGCATTTGGGGTTCAGAAAATTTACGAGTGATTATTGAGAAATTATTCCATCAAGAACGTGTCACTGTTTGGTATGTATTATGAACTGTGTAGGCGGATCATTTTTCTTCGAAAATTTGGCTGGTCAACCAAGCATGATTTTGCTCACTATTGCGATATGATAATCCATCTGCGATATGCTAAAACCTTAATTTTGTGTGAAATGTTGGTGCCCAAGTTCTATTTGTAATTTTGTACTTGGGTTTTCATAGTTAAAACAGCGCATTTCCGATACATTAAAATAGGACGGAAGTTTAAGGAAAAAAATTAGCTTTTTATCTAAATTTTAATTAACTACACCAAACCGAAATTTGTTTTTCCACGAATTGTAAGTTTTCATAAAATAAATTAAAGGCTTAATACCTCGATTTTGCAGCTCGCATATTTTTTTTTTGTGAATTAAGTTTCTCATAAAATATGACGTTTTACGTTATGTTTTATGTTAAAACAAACAAACTTGAATATGCAAGAATACGTTTGAATAGTTCAATTATTCTGAACCTACCTAGTTAAATTTATTTTATTTATTTTTTATGAGATGATATAGAACAAGAAAAAAGTTCGTCTCGCCTGCAGCCTAAACAAAATAATACAGTCAACTAGCTGGTCCGCCCAGCTTCGCACGGATAGAAAAACCTAAGCTTCGTATAAAAATTACAACAAAAAATTTAAATAAATAATTAAGATAACTGTTTGTAATCGAATACTTCTTTATGAGTTTTAACCTACTTCACGTTATGAATGGCTAAATATTTAAGAACATGATCATCTAAGTCCAACCTTTTTAACTTTCCTAACACAGAAAGAATTTTTGTAAGCAACAACCAATTTTTTGTTTTTGCCTATCCCATTTCACTCTATAAATATCAATTTTTAAAATGAGATGCCACTTTTCGTTTCTACCCAATTTACCCTATAAATGGCAATTTTCTGAAAAGAAGTTCTTAAATCAGATATTTTTTTTATTTCTAAGCCATTTCACCCTACATACATACTGAAATGTGGAAAAGAATAGATATCCCTAAAGCAATTTAATAAGAAAAACCCTTAAAAAAAAGAATTGCTTAAATGATGTTGTTTTTTGTGAATAGTTTTTGAAAAATAAATTTTTGAACTCAAAATTTTGAAAAAGAAATTTAGAAAAAGTTGTTCAAACAAATTTTGTTTTATGCAAACTATACTATCAAAAACAGGTAACATTTTAAAACTTTACAAACGCATGTAGAGTTTACTATCACTGTGGCTCTGACGAATTTGCATGAATAACAGAAACAAATACGAATGGGAAGAAATCATCATCACTTTCGATGGATTTAGATACCAACGACAGTGATGCAGGGGGAATCGTACAAAAATAAACAAAACATGCAAATAAATTTCATCCAAAAATTCACTTTGATTCTAACTATTAATTCAATCGATTTTTAAGTTAATTTCAAACTGAGGCTAATTTCAACTTGTCTCTTGGAAATTTGTTACATTCAATGACGTTATAAGAAGTTTGGCTTACAAAAAATCACAAATTGTCTAGAAAATATGGTCTTTCATGTTGGTATGCGATCCAAAATGCAAGCATCAGCTTTTCGTCATTGCTACCACAACAAAAAAAAAAGAACAGAGGTTTATCATAACATTAGGATTCTACTCAGGATGTTTAAAATAACATCACAAAAATTAAGAATGTGCACTCAAGTCGACTTTTTTGCTTGCATTTTTTACTTGTATTTTTTTGTGGTCCCTCCCAAGCCAAAGTTGAAACACAAACACACCGACACCCGCCGCACATCACCATAGCAATCACCTGCTTGGAGCTTCCGAAGGGATGATGTAAAGATGGATAGATAGCAGATGCTAGAGGTTATCTGGACGGACATTATGTGCAGTACTTGGGGCTCTTAACTAAAGTGGACGACGAGGTAACATTAACCATGCCTGGACCTTATTCTCTTATTGCTTTTCATTACCTTTACATATAATGGTGTTTGGAGTTGGAGTCCTCTCCAAGAGGCGGAGGAATAGACGTTTCGTTCTTCCTATATTAAGCCGGAGGACAAGGAGTAGGAGGAGGAGTATGAGAAGCCATTGGCCATAGGGCGGAATTTTTATGACAGGAATTTGTTATGTGCTACGGAGGACGCGTAGAGGATTTGAATAATTTATAAGGACAACTACCAGTTAAGGCAACGGTGACAACGGCAGCGGTTGGTTGGAAGTTGTTCGCTTGTGGACCATGTTTACATGGTAATTGAAAACATTCTCACATGTGGACAGGACATTCTTTAATGTTGATCGGATGTATATGTAGGTCGTTCGTTGATGTTCTTTAGTGACAAGGTAAAATGTTGGATTTAAGTTGAATGAATGAGTAAGAGCGTAACGGTATACCTACGGAAGGTATAAGAAGTATCAAGGAAGCATCAACCAAGATAAATGTACAATAGATCATGAAAACAAGGCTGTTAGGCAATGAGATGTTTGTGCAAGCATCCATGCAAGAAAATATTTGTCTAGGTGGAGGAGGATACCCATCAGTTTGACTTGAAGATCTAAGATAAAGAACTTACATATTCACACATACATAAAGTTAAATTGTTAAATAGAAGGTGAATTATTTATGAGTACATAGTGTCATTTTTCCATCGAAACTTATGTACATACATTTATTCTTCTATATTAGGATGGGGCCTTAGAGATAGGTAGGTAGAAATGGCGGCCAAGGAGCCAACTAGCTCGCTGACCCAAATAGCGCAAAAAGTACCGTTTTGATACCAAAACTCGTTTGAACCTATTGTTGAGGAATGGGTTTTGTGGAACAACAATCGAAAGCCCGGAGTTAGACAACAAAAAGCCGAGTTTCATCCCAGAAGGCATTTAGTCGTGTTTAAGAAAGAGATCAAGTCTTTGATCTTCAGTTCGGAAAGTTCCTCAAGGTCGTCAAAGAAAGTGATTGTATCCTAAAACGAAGTAAAGCAGGGCATTTACAGAGGAAGTGAACTAAAGTTTTCTTTTCCTGCTGGTTCTCACCGCTACGACAGTGGGTGTTGTAAGAAATACCCAGTTTCGCCGCATGCTCTCCTATTGGCCAGTGCCCGGTGCATGTTGCAACGACCCTTGGCAATGTCTTGTCTTGGAATACACATTAGATCTTTTGATTGGGCTTTATTGCAAGCGGGCAACATCTGTCTAGATATAACGCAGTTGCTTAGAATGCTCTACCTACGATTGGATTTGGTGAGAAAAATTGAAAGTAAATTGCCCTTCATAACTCCCACAGGAATGTAAACACTTTCCGCAAGTGAGCTATATAAAGGGCTGATCCTTCCCTAGCTAGTTCGTCTGCTCGCTCATTTCCCTCAATGCCACAGTGATCCGGTACCCCGATACGAGTGACACTAAGATTGGCGCTCAAACATGCAAGCTCATCTCGTCATTGTTGGACCAATTCTAAGAATGATTTAGCCACAGCAATTGCCTTAACAGCTGCGTGACTATTTGTCAGAATTGCAGAATTTCGATTTTCGTTTCAGTAATGTTTGGGTATTTTGCATGCTTCCCTTATAGCCAGTAATTCTGCCTGAGAAACGCTAACATAGTCAGGAAGTCTAAAAGATTTGGAGATATTTAAGGACTCAGAGAAGATTCATGAACCAACACCAGGCTCCATCCTTGAGCCGTCAGTGTAGACAGTTGTGTCGAAGTCCTCGTCACGATGTCATCCTTCCAAACCTCTCTAGATGGAATTTTAACTTTAAAATCGTCGAAAATATATCATAGGTAATCAAACTTGCTATATTGAGATGACCATAGGGCTTAGCGAACCAGCAATTCAATTCTTTCAGTCTTATTGCGCTGCAAGATACCTTATATTTAATGTGTAAATCGAGTGGCAAAAGATGCAGAAAAACGCTTGAGGCATCCGTTGGGCAAGATCTTAAGGCCCATTTGGTTCCAACACTAGCTGTGTTCATTGAATCTTTTTAAGCTTATTGATGTTATATGCCTTGGTTAGAGCGGGCCAACATATTATCGATCCATTCGTTTAGATCGGTCTTACTTCTGCTGTGTATGTCCATAGTATCATATTTGACTGCAGGCCTCACTTTTACCAAAGGTTTTTCTACAGGCATAGAAGGCTATGCTATGCAGGCCTTCTTAACCCGTTGTTCAATAAATGTTTAATTTCCAGTTTAATTTAGGATCGAGAACTACGCTCAGATATATACCACTGTTGAGTCTAGGTAGAGTGAAAGGGGGTATTTTTTTTTTGGTAGTAAAAAGCATCCATTCCGTTTTGTGTTGGTTAACACCTAGGCCACAACCGTGAATTCACTTATCACTTTCCTGAACTTTCCTGACACTATAGTATGTATTACCAAATCATCGGCATACGCAACAGCCTTCACTCCACAACCCTCAGCTTCAAGAGAATTTTATTCATGACTATCAACCATAAAAGTTAATAGGACACCTCCCTGCGGTGTCCCTTTACTGACATATTTAGTGAAATTTGTATTACCTAACATAGCATGCATCCTTCTATCACTGATCATGGATATAATCCATTTCCTAATGAAGTCCTGTACACCTATATCAACGAGTGATTCTAAAATGGATTCAGTTAAGACATTGTTAAAGGCCCTTCTACATCTAAAAAGTTAGCCAGAGTATATATTCTTTGAAATGGATTGTTTTCTCAACTGTGCGCACTAACTCATGCAGGGCCGTTTCAGTGGACTTAATCTTTAGATATGCGTGTTGAGAGTTTTCAATAGAACAACCAACTAGGATATCTCTAATATGGGTATCGAGAACACGTTCGAGAGTTTTAAGCACGAAAAAGGTGAGGCTCATTGTTTGGAAATCCTTCACAGATTCATGCCCCCGCCTACTGATTTTCGGAATAAAAACTACTTTAACGTGTCTCCAGGACTCGGGTACATGGTTGACGATGGGGCCTTAAAAAAAAAAATGTTATAATTCGATTACTGAATGGGACTTGCTAATAATCAAATTTATTGTTGAGGTTAATAGAAAATCTTCAGATTTTAGAAAATCCGCATAACAATAACGACTTTAATCTCCAGTTTAGTCGTTAGCAATATGTCAAAATTTAATACACGAAATTCCATGTTTAAAGTCGAACACTAAATGAAAAGTGCTGCCCTAGTGCTGTTTTATGGTACCGAAATTTGTATTTAATACTTAATTCTACTCCCATGTTATCAGGTCGATTCCAATAGGTATAGGTATATTCATGGGTTGGTTTCAATCTTCAGATTTTTCTTAAAGCGAAAAAGAAGTGTTTCATTAAGAAGTACTTTATTTATAGTTTGTATGTTTAGGTAGTTATGTGCAACATTAATTGACTATTTTATTTGTTCATACAGTGTGCACTTGTGGAAATCAGAATTTTGATAATAATCTAAATTTAAAAAATACAAAGGCATAAAAGTCATAGTAAACGTTAGTAAGCAGTAGTTTGTAAATCTTTCAATTTTTCCATACAAATTTTGATAGACTTACGCATTTGGCGACTTTTACGAATTTTATCATCGACTTATTGACATTGCGTGAATGCCCTTATTAGAGCCAGTTTGTTCACAATAGGTCAAGTTTTTGATACAATTTTCAGAAATCCTGGTTAAATACTGTAAATCAACCAAAATCAGCTGATTGGCTTAATCCATGATTGACAACCCAAGCTATGGATTTTTTGATACAAGTGGAAATAATCATGGATTACAGATAAAACACTGTGAAAAAACTGCTCCTTACTGTTTAACAATAGAAAACCTAAAAAACAAACAATTAAATACGCAGACAAAATATGCCAGTTTACTTATTTTTATTTGAAAATATTTTAAGTTTAAGATTTTCTTCGAATGAAAAATATTTAAATAAAGTACCTATAAGAAATATATTTCCTTGTTAAAAAATATGGTGTTACAAATTTAAAAAAAAAAATTGATCCAAGTCTTAAATCAATTGACGTACTATTAGTACTTTGATACTTTCTGTAAAAAAATAATACGGGAATACTTAACTTTGAAGGAATAGAGCAAATTATGACAGTTGCTGCTTTGTTGTTTTTTTTTTATTTATGTTGTGTCTGTGTTGCAGAAAATAAAGTTATCCAAAAAAAACTTCAATCAACAATTTCATCATCATCAGCTTGCTACAAATGCAATCGTACCAGCCATTATGCCCGTGACTGTTATTCCGGGCTCCGGGATTCACGCAAGTGAGGAGATGGCGGTGGCGGAGGAAGTGGAGACAACCCGAGGAAATGCTACAAATGCAACCAAAGCGGAGCGATGTACTTACGATGTTTTTTCTGTAGCTGGCAAGTTCGTTCCCAAGAAGTAAAACTTCGCCTTTTTTATAAAATATTGTACCTACCTACTTGTTTTAACTACCCCCCAAAACAAAAAATAAGAAAATCTGACTACAATATTAAATAATCGCTGTGATTGTTTTTTAATTTTAATTTAAAATTACTGGACCTGCTCATAGAAATAATATAAAACCAACTTGGGTTTTAATTGTTCCTTCAGCAAACGACTGAATTAGTTGGTTGCCTCCGGTTGGAACTTTGACAGACTTTCGTGGAAATTCTGACAGTTCATTCAATTTATTTTCTCATTTGTAGTAGATTTTGTAATAGATTCAAGGAAAGTCTGGAGACTAGTTAGTGAAAGGGTTAAATTGTTTATTGCTAGCATTTTGTTAAAGCTTAGCACTTTGTTTTAACCTTCCGCTTAACTAATAGTCGACATTAGCGTTTGATTATTAGTAAGGCCTAATATGACAAAGATAAACAAAATCGAATATTCTACCTGATATGGAACAGGGAACTTATATCTTAAAAAAAGAAATTTTCGTTTTTAAAATGTCAAATTGCCCAAAATTTGATATGGTTTCCATCTCACTCACTTTTAATTACATATTTTCATTTTCCTCAAACGCGAACAGTTTTCAATTTCACTTCTGGTATGTATTGTATATGTATATTGTATATGTATACCAAATACTACATACCTTTAAAAAAAATACTCTGTTTTTTTTTTAAATTGACTCATTATTTAAAATCGGCTTATCATCTCCTGGTGGCTGAGCAATTTTTCAAATTTAATTTGACATCTAATCCCCATTCATCGTGTTTTTTTTACGACACTTTGTTTCTTTATTTTTGTTTTTGAAATTTAAGAAGACCAAAAAAAAAATTAAAGTAAAAACATCAACCATAAAGTAATGAATAAATTAAAATTTCACTCGGTTTACACTAATTTATTATTCCCCACACAAATCCTGCCGCCTTTCCTCAAACTGTCGGAAACCTATTTACCGAAGAGAGTGGATGAGGTATAGTTATGGGTCTGAGATAATAAACACCCTTAGGACACAATATAAACAACACAAAAGAAATACCTACGAATAAACTGCGGATTTTCACGCATCTAAATCTACCTTTTGTCTCACACCTGGCCACATGGGTATACTCAATCAAAGTTGATATCTAACAGGATGTCTTCTAAATACATACACATCTACCAACAAACAAGAAAAAAAAAAAACATTTTTATTTCCGCTCTGTGGAATATAAAATGCCGCCAGATTAAATCAGCCCCCAGCAATCCTTGGAGCTGTGGGTGTTTCGAATCGGGATAACCTACTGCTGGCATAGGTACTTTATATAGAGGATGATTTAAAAAAACAATTTGTTCGAATGAATGATGTGTATGTTTAGAATTGAGTCAGAAAAATCTCTATTATTGTATTTCATAGATTATTTTTTAAAGATTAAGTTTTAAGGAAGGTCGAGCCAGACACACGCAGCAAACAATGGACAGTTTTAAGGATGCGGTTTGTCGTGTCGGGTCACCAAATGTCTTTGTTTTGGCAGTTTGGACTGTCCGGAGAGATCGTCCAATTTAACAACTTGAGATTTCTTTCTTTGAAGATTTTTGAAGTCACGCGAGTCTATGAAAACAAACCGCAAACTATGGAATCTCTCAAAGAGAATATACGAAATAGGTTTTTATGGTGTGCCTCAAAAAGAAGACCCATTTCTCAGTTGACAAACTTACTAAGCGATTTTAATGATCTTTGATTTGTTGGATTCGTCTCCGCCCTGAATAACAGGGAAAAATTTACTTTGTAGGGTGAAATGGGGTAAAATGAAAAAGACGTATCGGATTAAGAATAACTCTTCCTCTGTTTGAATTGAAAGGTTATTCCAAGGAAGTGGCTTCAGGGATATTTTTTTAAGAAATTGCAATTTCTATAGGGGAAATGAGGTAAAAAATAAAAATTGTCCGATTTGCGAAATTCTTGTTGCGTCTGAAAGGTTATTTTGAGTGGATGGCCTAGTGAATATTTTTTTCAAAAATGTAATATTTTGTATAAAGTGAAAGGGGGTTAAACCAAAAGTAGTATCCGATCTCAAAAATTATGTTTGTGTTAAGAAGGTTATTTTAAAAAAAAATTGATATTTATAGAGTGAAATGGGATGGACACAAAAGAGAGGTTTTCGATTACAAAAATTCTTTTTGCGTTGGGAAAGTAATAAAGGTTGGACTTCTATGATCATGTTTTAACGTTTTTCTCCATTCCAGACGTGAAGTGGATCAAAACTTAGTAAGTAGTAGGTATTCAATTATCGGGTTTTGGATATCAATGAAATTCTTCATTCCTGTGAAAGTACGTTCGATGCCATTATGTATGGAACTCGATTTCTTTTGCATGGCCACCACGGGCACGCTTGGAGAAGTCCAGACGCTGAACCCAATTTTCGACGGTTTTCAAGCATAAATCAGCCGATACTGCTGCAATTTCACGTTCGATATTCGTACGAAGTTCATCAATCGTCGCTGGCTTGTTGGCATAGACCAAATAGACTTGACGTAGCCCCACAGGAAATAGTCTAACGGCGTCAAATCGCACGACCGAGGCGGCCAAGCGACTGGACCATTTCGTGAGATAACACCTTCTCCAAACTTGGTTTCCAATAAATTGATTGTCACATTCGCTGTGTGGTTTGTGGCGGCGTCCTGTTGGAACCACATGTCCTCTAAGTCCATATCATCCAATTGGGGCCAAAAATATTCGGTTATCATTGAACGGTAGCGATCCCCATTCACAGTAACGTGCCGGTCTTGGTCATCACGGAAGAAGTACGGCCCAATGACGCCGCCGGCCGGCCCATAAACCACACCAAACCGTAATTTTTTCGGGATGCAATGATGACTCATGGAGTACGTGTGGATTGCTGCCTGACCAATACCGCATATTTTGTTGATTGACAAAGCCATTCAGCCAGAAATGAGCCTCATTGCTGAAGATGATTTTTCGATGAAAATCCGAATCATTTTCAAGTTGTGGCTCAGCCCAATTCACGAACATACGACGCTTCTGGTGGGCAAGCGGCTTCAGTTCTTGCGTCAATTTAATTTTGTAAGGATGTAGGCCAAGATCTTTTCGCAAAATTCGCCACAACGACGTCACAGATATGCCCAACGCTTGAGAACGACGTGTGAGAGACACATTTGGGCTTTCTGCAGCAATATTCTCGACACTACGGGCACTTCTTTGTCTCACTGGCACGGGAACATTTTGTACTGCGCCTGTGGATTCAAATTTTTCCACTAGACGCTCAATTGTTGATCTGCTATGACGATTATGACGACCATAAATTGGACGTAGCGCTCTTAACGTTGAGGCCACTGACTCCGAATTTCGGTAGTAAATTTTGATAATTTCGACTCGTTGTTGGCTCGTATATCATTCCATCATGGAATGGCAAACCTTACTGAAGAGAAATGTCAAAAGTGCAGCAAGAAATATGGCGTCGTTTGCTGTCCCTGTTGCTCTACTTTTGTAGCGTCTCTATTGAAAAACCCTTTACAAATAGTAGCTTAAATATTTATTTATATTTTCTTTTGTTATTTTAATGCGAAGCTTAGGTTTGTCTACCCGTGCGAAGCCGGGAGAGTCAGCTAGTATTTGTATTTATAAAATTGGTTTCTTGAAATCGGCTCCAAACAATTTGGATGAAATTTTCAGAATTTGTTCTTATGAGGAAGGAAAAAAAAAATTAAAAACGTCATAATCTAGATTCGGCCACTCTGCCACCCCCACTTTGCTTATTACTTAGTTTTTCGGAAACGACTCAACGATTTTAATGAAAAGTTCAGTTTCTTTTTATGATTTAGAACAAAATTAAAATGTAAGACTTAGTGAAATTCGCCCACTGGCACGCCTACTTTTATGATTTTTAAAACGGCTTTTAAGATCTGGATAACATTTCCAGTTTTATTCCGTGAGCGAGATAAAATTAAAAAATTGGTTTTAGTAAAATCCACCCACTGCCACTCGACTTTTATAATTTCTTGCGGTGGTATATCAGAAACTGCTTTAACGGTAATGAACTACTTCAACTATTGAAAGATAAAAAAAATATTTCTTTTTCGTGACCTGAAGAAGAACGTAAACACGTTTGAAACGTCACCTATTCGAAAAAAAATATTAATCAACAAGACCTAAAGCCCACTTAGGAGAAGTCCAAAAAAAAAGAAGGATAAAAAGAATAAAAAAAAACTAGATTTAGTAACAACCGTCCACTGCAACGCCCAATTGTATTATTTCTTGGTTTCTCGTTAACGGCTCTATTCCTCGGACACAAATCAAATGATTCCTGAATCTTGCTCCTGCAATGATCACTTTAATTTGTTTTCTTGTTTTTATTTTTGGGAAATGGCTTAACCTTACGATTTCGATGAGAGAGATAAAAATTTTGAAATTAGTTTTAGTAACATCTAAAATTTTTCGTTAAGAGTAGGTAAAACTTAAAAATGTTTTTTTTTTCTGATAATAAACTTTGTTTGTCATCAACCATGTGCTATCAGATTTTCGAAAAATTACATAGCTGGGTCTTATAAACATTAACGCTCATACTGTTGCGTACGCAGGGGGGCTTAAGGGGCAAGAGTTATTTAAAATTAACAAATTTTTATCAACAAATTAAAAAAAAAACTCTATTCATGGAAAGAAAAAATATGAATCATTTTTTTTTTTGAAGTAGGGATTGTTGTGTTGACTTTTTATCGTTTTATTATTGAAAGTTTACTTCTTATTAATATATGTTGGTTAATAGTAGAAAGACTTTGATTTCTGCGCTAGTCTTACGGTCACCTTAAATTTTCTTTCACCAAATCTGAGACTATGAGCCCTCCCAAAAACAAAAAATCATGCGTACGCTACTGCGTTCATACACATATTTTTGGTATTCATCCCTTCTGTTGCCGTTTAAAACTCGGTTTAAAAGTCCTTAAACCGACTACATTCAACCGAAGTAAACAGATTGAATTTAAACTACAAAATCTCGTTTAAATTGGTAATATTCACCCCGTTTAAGCAAAAAATGACATTCGGTTTACGTCGGTTTAAATTTGTGATTTAAACTGAACGGCGGATAGCATCGCAAGTATGAGTATGGCTTGCGAGCACATGTTTGCTGATTTATTTATTAATCTTTTCAAATTTATTGAAGTCTTTGTTGTGTTTTAGTGTTGAATCAAAATAAACAAAAAATCTAAAATTTTGCAAGGACCGAAAGAGTGCCACCAAAAGAATTAAAAGAGAATTCAACTCGGGTCAAACGTTTTACTCAATTTAAAACTAATTTGTTGCGTGACCTTATGTTGGCCAACCACGTCAATACTATAACACCGTTAAACCAATCATTTGGTTTAAAATTTTGGTTAACGTCGGTTTAAGTGAGTGAATATTACCGATTAGTCAGTTTAAACATTTTAAACGGACTACTGAATTTAAACCGATGTTAAACGGCGTGAATATTACTGCCGTAAGGGTACAACTTGGCATAGAGCGTGGATTTGTTTTTTGATATAGTCCTACATTAAAAAAACTTAAAAATTGATACTTCAAAAAATCAGGATTTCCCCTTTACCCAATGATTTATATATAAAGGGTTTTCCAATAAGAGGTGTTATTTTGGTATTCAAAGAAAAATGGCATTTTTTGAGATAAATGATCGGATGTTTATTTAATTATAAAGAGGAAGCTATGCCGTTAATAATGGAACACAACATCAGCCAAATGGCCGCCACGACCACGCTTACAGGACCATATCCTTTTCATGAAATTTTCCATGACCAAATCGCAAAGTGGCTGCCCTATGTCCTCGATAGCCTCACGAATTCCATCTTTGAGGTCTTGAATCGACGCTGGGCTGTTGGCGTAGACCTTATCTTTCACGTGGCCCCAAAGGAAGAAGTCGCAAGGTGTTAAATCACAAGATCTCGGTGGCCAATTGTGATCACCTCTTCGAGAGATAACACGGTCCGGAAACTTTTCCCGTTAAAGATCGATGGTTTCATTGCTTGTGTGGCACGTAGCGCCGTCTTGTTGAAAGTAAACGTTATCCAGATCAATACCATCCAATTCTGGCCATAAAAATTCATTAATCATCTCTCGATAGCGCAATCCATTGACCGTAACTGTTGCTCCAGCCTCGTTTTCGAAAAAGTAAGGTCCAATGACCCCGCCGGACCATAAACCGCACCAAACAGTCACGCGTTGAGGATGGAGAGGCTTTTCAACAATAACTCTTGGGTTTTCCGAGCCCCAGATGCGACAGTTTTGCTTGTTGACGTAGCCTCCGAGGTGCAAATGGGCCTCATCAGTCAAGATGATTTTTCGATGAAATTCCGGATCATTTTCATGCATTTCAAGGACCCAATCAGCAAAGACACGAGTTCTTGTGTTAACTGAACTTTATAAGCCTTAAGACCCAAGTCTTTATGCAAAATACGGTGTAATGACGTTTGTGGAATGCCTAATTCCAAAGTTGTTCTTGAGCGACGTGCACGGGTTTTATTCTTCACATCACTAACTTGTCCCAACAGCTCGAATTTGTCCACCAATTTCTGTATTGCGGTCCGACAAGGTGCTTCACGACGACCCAAAAATGTTTTAGTTTTACGAACCGTCTCTGCCAAATTTTCACCATTTTTATAGTGAATTTTAATAATTTCAATGCGTTGTTGAAGCGTGTATCGTTCCATTTTTATTAATGGCGTAGTTTCTACTTGTCAAATATCAAAAAATGACAGCTTCAAAAGTGACAGCTACCGAAATAGCGGTAATATATTGTAATTTGATATATAGACTGACACTTGAACTTTGTTTAAAGATTTTAACCTTCAGCATAGGTATTAGAAAAGAAGTTTTATATAAAGGGTGTTTTTTTTATAGACGTGTGGTTTTCAAATTGCAACAATTTTTGCAATTGGAGCTGTCCAAAATCGGGCCTATCGGCTGGAATTTATTAGAGCCAGCCGCGGTGGCCACTGGCCCTTAAACATTTTTAAACAATAATAGCAAACTCTTATTTTTTATAATAAAGCTGAATTCTTGGCCATAACATTAAATTATACGGGGCATATTCATAGTCAGTTTTAAACTCCAGTTTATCTTAGACCTGGGCTTATCCTATCTAATTAACATTGAATAGGCCCCAGTCTAAGATAAACTAGAGTTTAAAAGTGACTATGAATATGCCCCTATGCGTTTTATTTCTTCTTG
This sequence comes from Leucozona laternaria, assembly GCA_932273885.2. Taxonomy (NCBI): domain Eukaryota; kingdom Metazoa; phylum Arthropoda; class Insecta; order Diptera; family Syrphidae; genus Leucozona; species Leucozona laternaria. The sequence goes on from OW026366.1 coordinate 211,716,791, forward strand.
AAAACCACTCGTCTAAGAAAAACACCCTTCGAAATACGAAATTCTACTTAATCATGATTGACAATCGATAAAAAAGGTAATTTTGATAATTTTAAACCATCATAACCCAAAATTTCAATCCGTCCCTATAGTAAGATAAAAATCAGAAACACATTTTTTCCAACGGTAAGTTATAAGATTCCCATGTAAAATTCCTAACATCCGGATCAAAGCTCGGCCTCCCAGGTACTCGTTAAGGGTGGATCTGAGTCAACTGGCTGAATTCGTTTTTCAATACGCAAGACAAGAGTCTCACAATTTCATTTTCTCAAAAACGGCGATAGCGATTTTGATTAAACTTCGTAGCCAATATATGACCAAGGTAATTGTAAGAAAACTGCGTTTCAGGTTTTTGGCAAAAAATGTACGTAACGGAAATAGGCATTGCAACTTCTTTGAGAAAATATGGTCTTATTTTTGGGCTATTCGCGTTTATCTTTTCTTCGGTAAAACCGATTTTGTTATAATTTTGCAATTGGTGCTTCCCAATAGTTCAAAAAATATTGCATTTAAAAATTTTGAAACAAAAAAATCAATTTTTGTGTAACTTTTTTTCGGGTTAAGTACAGGTATCATACTATTAGGTTTGTTTTTTGTACTCACTTGTTAACTTTAAGCAAAAGTGCACAAAAACACACCATGTTTAACAGTCATAATGCTTATTGTTCTGTTCTTATACCTTTGCTCCTAGTTCATAAGCGGAGAGGTTTATCGCCATTAAGTATGCGGAATTGTTGTTGTACTTTACATGGATTTTATTTTTTTTAAGCGAGTATACATCACTGACTCAAAAACATGCATATATTGTTATTTATCTTTACGGTGTGTCTGCATTACCGTAGTTAACTGCAAGAGCAAGATCGATACAACCGTGCATATTCTTTCTGTTATAAATGACAAAATTGACTAAGAAAAAATTATAATTGTTAAGAAGGTAACGATTAATCATGACATCGAATCCCGCAAAGAGGTTAAAGACTAAAAGCTTCTTAATGAAGATGAATGCTGTCAACACCCATCTGTTAACCCTCCTGATACATTTTTTATAAATTATAGGTTCATATCTCTCTTAGTTTTGTGTTGTACATGAGCCTTACCCTATATACAGTCGACTCCGCTTATTTGCAACACAAAAAAATGCAGAAAATTTTATAGATTTTTTATATAAACGAATTTTGGATATATGCAACTTTGTTGCACTTGACCAAACTTCATATAACTGCTACTTTATTTCCCCTTTAAACGATGTGATGTGAAATATTTTCAAATATAAGAAAATAAAAAATAAATAACCTCGAACAACAAACAAAACAACTTTAAATAATTATTGTGACTGTTTATAGCGTTCGCGTCGTAGGCACTTCGAGATTATTTGTGTAGTTGAATTTCCAGGCTGTAAATAGGTTAAAAAATATAAATTTCCGAGTGAAATGAAAAGCGCGTGTTCTTCTCTGTAACTTTGTAACCTTCTTTTTTTTATTAACAAAAAATAACTGTAAGGACAGGAAATAGAAAAAGTAGAAAAAGACGATACTATAAATATGAATTACAATTTGACAGGGTTTTTCATTTGTTCAGCGCAAAAGTGAACACTTAAGGTGAACACACAAGATTTAGCCCGATGAACCGGCAAACAGTGACAGTTGAAAGAATTGGAACGATGAGAATGGAATGAAACTTAAAATGACATTTTTTAGGTGTGTTCAAACTGTTTTTCACTTAAGCTTAGTTGTTTCAGAATGAAGTAATTGTTTGGGGAAAAGAAAATTGTTTCAATAAAAGGGAGATTTGAAATAAGTGGTTTTCAGTACTAAATTTTGTGAAAAACCTTAAAAAAAAAAAACGTGATAATTTTCTTTTTGCATATAACCGAAAGTTTCATTTAAGCGGAGTGCAAATAGGTGGAGTCGACTGTAAAATATTTTTTTCACTTGTATCTTCATATAATATCTTGAATGCATTGCATCTACCACCATCACATGGTTCTATAATTATATTTCAACAATTTCCTGAAATACAATATTCTATTCCGAAACCTCATTCATTTGTATATAACATAAAATTTGTACCAATTCTTATAAACATAAACACATACATATCTATACCACATCCAGTCGTTTATGGCGTATACCTAACATCAAAACTTTGTCCTATCTGCAGACGTGTGTGAGCCTCCTTGTAAAAGACAAGGATACACTTTACATCTTACACACATGTGAGAGACTGCTGGCAAGGACAAAACGGCAACGATAGAACACAAGGCCATTAGAAACGAATATGACTATGCGCTGCTGCTGTTCTGGGAATTGGAATATTTGGAAGATTTTTAAACCAAAGATAAATTGAATAGTGTTTAAGTGTTGGCAATTCTTGGAAATAAATCTTTGTCCTTTAGATAAATGAAACTTGAAATTGTCAGAGTTCGAGTCAAGTTGAGTCTACGACACAGAAACCCTTCCCATTTTTGGATAAAGTTGATTATGCTCTTGGGGGTGCGTGGAATGTGGAAAAGGGAAACTATGGGTTTTTGCGGTAACATTTTGCTAGATTTATCAGAGATTAGAAATGATTTTGAAGTTGGTATGATTGTAGTCAGATTTTGGTTTGAAATTGAGAAGATTGTTCTGTTTTAATAAATTTTAAGTGTGGTATATGGTTAATTTACATTTTAACTTTTTGGAACTTCGCCTATTACCTACAAGAGTGACATCAGGGAGAAAGATAAAAATAACTAATTTCCCTTTGTGGCATTATTATTTAAACATAAGGGATATGATTCACCAAGGTGCACCAGATGGACATAAGTATACCTAAGTTGGATGAGCGAGATTTAAGTACAGGTACACTCAGGCCTATGCGTACTTTTCTATTGTATTGAATTTTTAAAACTTTTCTTAAATGTTTATGTTTTCATCTTTAGTTTTTTAAGTCAATAATTTTATCATAATTTGCCCTATGGAACACGTATTGGTTTGGCAAGTAAGAACTGTGAAGGTTATAATCAAAATTACAAAAATGCATTTCAATGGGTCTTGTGAATAAAGTAGTAGCTAAAGCTAAAACTTGGATTTTTAAGTAAAAGCCAGGTTTTTGGTGAATAAAAATATGCTTAAAATAGCTAGTTAAAGATGTTTTTTAGTAATAGCTATTTTAAAATAGCTAACGCTTAATTAATTCTGTTTTAACTTGTTTTTGCAGCCTTCGCGTCAATTTGTGTGAATAAAAATTGCTTATACTAGAATATTATAGTTAAGGCTACATAAAAATCAAGTTTTTTTACCTGTCTAGAAAGCTTTGCCTAGTTCTTATTCTTAGTATTGTGTTTATGTATAATGCGAATATGGCCGAGTTTATACGCGTAAGAAAACCAAAATTGTATAAGAAACGGTTAAAAATTGGTGATGAGGATTTTCATAGTTTATTTCGGTTTTCAAAAACAAATGTTCAGTGGCTTTCTGATTACTTTTAAGGAGATTCAACAGAGCGTATAGGAGGTGCACTGACCTCTGAGCAGAGAATGCAGACATTTTTGAGATACCCGAGTAAATATCTTGGAGCTGTACGGCGCTCTTCTGTATGCAAGACTGTTAAGCACGTATGGGCCAACAAGATTATGGAAAAGGCCCAAATTCATATTAAATTGCCGTTGATTCGCAGAGATATCGAAACAGAAAAGGAAAAATGGGCGGAAAAACATACGTTTCCCAGAGCCACGTATTTTGTGTAACTGTCGTTGACAGTTATTGCATGAATGAAATGTACAATTCAATCGCACGAACTTGCTGTTGCTAAAAGATAACTAGGCTATGAATATAAGAATATGTACGATTACAAAGTTAATGGAAAAGTATGAAGTCGGTACTAAGAACTTGTGCGAGGTGTTAATTAAATATTAGAGAGTAACTCAAAAATAATACAACTTTTTAAATATTAGAACTATTTTATTGCAGCTAGCCAGTGTAGATGAATTATAAAATCAAATTTTTCTTCTAGGGCATTACGTACGAAACAAATTGGTCCACAGTGAACGCATAGACTCTGAGACTGACGGACAGTAAGATAATTGCTTTTCACTTCGGTCTATATAAAAACAGTTTTAGCTATTTAGCGTTATCATTTTTTTATTCACATAAAACAGAGTTTAAGCTAGAACTGTCTAGCTTTAGCCGCTAAGTAAAAGCTATGACTAGTTGGTTTTAGCTTCCTTCAAAAAAAGGTTTTTACTTTTTTTTTTATTCACAGGACCCTGTTATACAGGGTCTTGCATTCCTATTTTAAATTTAAATAAAACAACTGTGTGTGAGTTATCATCGAACTTTTTTATTCGTTTGAAAGGCCTATATGGTATGGATGCTATTATGTATGGAATATAACATCGTTCCAATGTCCACTGCGGCTTCTCTGGGTGGCGCGCATCCAAAATGTCCAATTTTCCAAGACTCTGGCACATAAATAAGGCTGAATTTGACTGATGGTATGGGTGGTGTTGGTTTTGAAGTCCTTTGTGGTTTGTGGCTTACTATAGCATGGACCTGCGACTTCAGAAAACCCCACAACACAAAAAGTCTAACGGCAACGGAGTAAAATCGCAAGATCTCGGTGCGCAATTCACATCACCTCCACGTGAAATGACCATGACCATGCCCTCGAAGCGCTCGTGCAGAGTTTCCAGTGTTTCGGGTACTGTGTGGCACGTTATGACGTCCTGTTGAAACCACATATGTCGTTGGTGTCCATATCATCCAATTCCAGCCAGTTGGTAATCATCTACCTACATATATAGTGCTCGCCGTTGACGATGATAGCCTGGCCAACCTCTTTCTCAAAGTAATATGCACCCATGACGCCGCCAGTCCATAAAATCCACACCAAACAGTGACTTTTTCGGGATGCATTGGATGCGTTTGGATCTTATGTGGACTGTCCCAAATTCGACAATTTAATTTTTGGGCCTCATCGCTGAAGATAATTGTTCGATGAAAATTAGGGTCAGTTTTCAACTGCTCCAGAGCCTATTCAGCGAACACACGTCATTGTCTATGGTAGTTTATTTTCAGCTCCTGGGTCAGTAGAATTTTGTACGGTCACGACGCAAAAGAAGCCAAATTGTAGTATGCTAAAGGCGGAGTTCATGTGAGCGACGTGAAATCCAGTGCTTCAGATTCTCCTGCACATTCTCAAGGACAGCGGCAATGTTTTCGGCAGATCTTGCGTTTCGTCGACGTACGGGTGTTGGTTGATCGTTTACTGAACCAGTAGACCAAATTTTTCACCACACTGCTGATAGTGCTCTCGGTAGGACGATTATGGTGACCGTAAAATGGGCCAAGCGCGCGCAACGTTTCCCGAACAGAACACCCATTTTAATAAAACCTGTTGTAGACCGCTTTATCCGTCTATGGTGATTTGGTAAAACAGACTGAATAAATATTAGACAAAATTTGATATATTTTCCTTCAACACTATGGCCGCTATCAACTTTAAAAGTGAGGAAGTCTATTGGAAGACAGAGTTGCAGTAGATTCAACGCCTTTGCCGTAGATTTATATTTTCAAGAAACTCTGTCATTAAAAAATGCTTTGTTTTAAAAATCTAACCGAGAAAGTCGGCCTGCCTATTATAATGTTAAAAGTACTATAATGTTAAACTTACAAACTTCTGCTGGGACCAGCAACTTGATCAACACATTGATTTTTCTATAATTACATATATTTCTGTAAGACCTTAGTTCTTTTTAAATGCAACCTGAACTGCACGGCACTAGTTACAAGGAATAGAAAGATAGGAAATAATTTATGCATGGAATCAAATGAGTGGCGTCCATTTGTAACTGGGGGAATACAGAAAAAAATGCTGCCTTCAGTGGGGCTCGAACCCACACCTCTGAGTTGGTATTCTAGCCCTACATCCACTGCGCCATTGCCACCCGCACCGGTTTTTATGTGAATCACTATAATAAAAATTACAAATAAACTTATATTTATAACGGGTGTTTTTTTTAGAGGTATAGAACTTTAAGTTGACAACACTATTTTAACTGGCAGCCATTTTGTCAGCTGTAAAGTGATTTATTTTAAGTTTGGTTTCGCATTACATCATGAATCGACGACGACCACCGGGCACAGCTTGCGCGGCGACGTACATTCGGTGAATGGGATAGCTGTTGATTCCGATTTTCACAAGAAAATTTTGTTCTGCGATGAAGCTCATTTTTGGTCGAATAGCTACGTCAATTAATCATCAATTGTATGTTGAGACACCGTTACATCCACAAAAACTGACTGTTTGGTGTGCTTTATGGTTTGGTTGAATAATTGGTCCGTACTTCTTTAAAAACGATGCTGGCAAGAACGTTACAGTCAATGGAGACCACTAAAGAGCCATGATTACTGACTTTTTCGTTCATCAATTGAACAACTATGATGTGCAGGAGCTGTGGTTTCAACAAGATGGCGCAACATTTAACACAGCTCGCGCCACAATTGATTTATTGAAGGAAACGTTTGGTTACCGCATAGTTTCACGTTACGGACCCTTGAATTGGCCTCCAAGATCGTGCGATTTAACGCCGCTTGACTATTTTCTGTGGAAATATGTGAAGTCGATAGTCTACGCCGATAAGCCTGAAACGATTGATCACTTGGAGGACAACACTCGCGGAGTAATTACCGATATACGGTCACAAATGTTTTAAAAAGTCATCGGAAGTTGGACCTCCAGATTAGACTACGTCCGAGCCAGCCGTGGTATAGTCATATGCCAAAAATCATATTTAAATTATAATGCCAGAAGATTATATTTTGAATAAAGTAAATTTCATGTCAATCTAAAAAATTATCTATATTTTATTCTATTTCAAAATTTTATAGCTCTAAAAAAACACCCTTTATATTTTCAACCACTTAAAACAATTTTACTTTTTTCATCCATCCTTTCCCCTTTTCTCACAATGAATAACAAAAATCAAACTGAAATAAATAAAAATGTTGCGTTGACAGATTTCTTGTGACAGCTGTCAATTTTTATCAAAAGAAAGCCGATAGCCGAAAGCTGTATGCATAAATTGAAGGGTTGGTTTCATGAAGAATGATGAGGAGACTGCATTCAATGACAGAATTGAACAATTATTTTATGGATTATTTATTGAAGGATATTTTTCGTAAAACCAAAAGTGCATTAGATTTATTTTTCGAAAAAAGTGCAGTAGATCTACAGCAAAGTGTTAACCCTGTTGGAAGAGAGAAGACCCTTTACAAAACTTGTAAATTATTTAAAAAAATAAATGAAATTGTATTTAATGCCTAACCACTTTATATAGCCTTAAGCTGCAAGAGTAATGCTATGATTAGACCGTCAATGTAAATGGTCAACGCTTTGACCTTCTGACGTCACCAAAAAAGTCATCAACACACTGCCAATGGACCGTCAACGTTGACCATTTTCACACATAACACACGAATGACGCTAGTCCATCAATGTCACACGGAAGTCAACGCAGACTACGTTGACGTGACAGAAAAGTATGCCATGTAAACGTTGGGATTATGGTAAACGCTTTGCATCAATGTGTCCTAATATTTGCTCAGGGTGATTACGCACGTTCAACGAAAAAAGTCAATGCGTTTAAGGTAAAAACAATGTCAACGTAGTTGTCAACGCAGCCATCAACGCATGGACAGTATTTTGCGTTGACGATCACACGACAAGACTAATTTGGGACGAAATTTGACGTCATTTTGACGTTAGAGAGTCATCGAGTTGAACATTTTCGTTGACTTTATAATCGTAGCTTAAGTTTGTGCGATTCAATCATGCATTTTGTATTCAATTTCTCAAATTATCCTTGACGAATAAGGGGACACCCTATATAAAAATTATTCTATATACAAAAGAAAGCTTCAAAAACACTTTGTATGCGTTGAGTCGTTCTCGAGATTTTGGTTAAAACGCGTTTCTTTTCAAAATGGCAGCTGAAGCACAACAGTTACAGCATTGCCATTTTGTGTTGATAGGTTTATATATTCAGGGACAACGTACCTTCCAATTATTAAATTTGTGAGGTAGGTACTTATGTATAATGTATATATTTCTGCATAATGGTATAAAAAAATCTTTTTTGTCTCTACCGCGACTGACCAATTGGGTTCATCTGCGTTTTTCCTTTCATCGCACTGATTCAGATTAGGGTTGCTTAAACATCGATAGTCTATCGATACTATCGATAGTAAAAAACTATCGAATGTATTGATAGTTTTAAAATTACTATCGATAGTTTTTCACCGCACAACTTTATTAGTGTTGACACCCATAATAAGCAACATAAACTAAAAAAAACACACTAACACTTACGGCCATATTATTCACTCGATTCATCGAGATTAAAAATTTAAATTCAGATGTAAAGCATACAAATTCAATGTAAATACATCTGGATTTAAGCTTTAATCTGGATGTATCTAGTGAATAATATGGCGGTTATACATTCATACGAGATAAAAGATACAGAAACTGCAATGTCAGCTATTACACTCAAGAGTCAAGACTATTTTCGAAATTTAATGAGTGGGAGTGATAAAAGAGATCGGATCTAACCTTCCAACTCGTTTAATTTCAAAAAGAGTCATGAGTCAACGTGTAACTCTTCGATAAAATTGGTCGAGAAACGTTGAAAAATGGAACAAAACTCATATGATTTGTTTCAATTTTCATCGTTTCTCGACAAAATTTATCGATGCGAGAGTTACAGAACGTAGGCACTGTAGAAAGTGATATCACCTGTTGTTTTTGTTCTACGTGGTAAGTTAAATCAGATTCAGTGCCTACGTTCTGTAACTCTCGCATCGATAAAATCGGTCGAGAAACTTTGAAAAACCGAACAATATTCATATGATTTGTTTCAATTTTCATCGTTTCTCGACTGATTTTGTCGGTGCTAGAGTTACAGAACGTAGGCACAGGTTCGAATTCGTATGGATAAATTACAAACCAACGGCTAGGGCTTTAAAAATAATAAATACTATCGATACTATCGATAGTATCGATAGTTTTATATTAAAATTATCGATACTATCGAAAGCGCCGACTATCGATGTTTAAGCAACCCTAATTCAGATATTGAATAGAAAATAATATTTGGTAAATATCAAAAGTCAGCACCTTCTGACAAGGGTAGAACATAGAAGTAGAAAGAAATCATTATTTTGTTACTACTTGTTTGTCCCTTTGATTTTTTTTTTATCATTTTGTATTTCTTCCAAACCGAGCGAGGGTTGGTCATGGTCATCAGTTGAAATGTTTCTATATCAAAGTATATTTCATGCCCAGATGCTATAAATATTAATTTTCCAAACCGTACAAAAAATCGATTCAAAAACTGTTTCGTATCATAATTTATCTAAGACATTATAAATAGATTTGGAACTTTATGGTGGGCTGTGTGTGTTTAAATTAAATGGTGTTGAAATCAGATTTTACCCAAAAGTTGAAAGTCTATTGAATTGGATATATAAAACATATAAATGTATGCAAGAGCGTGTAAAACATTTCAAAGTTAGGCAGGGTGTAGTTTTTTTTGTTAGAATTTGTTTTGATTAAGTATTCCAACCTTTTTATATCCTCTTGATTTTTTTTTGCTGTATAGGTTTGTATGTATGTTATTTGCATAAAAACGATTATGCTAATAGTTTTGGGTTTTATTTCGATTTTATTTAGTGGTTAGGTCGATTAAATTGAAATTTAGTAAGATTTAAAGACTCTACTTATTTACGTATGTAAATAAATGTTAAAACAATTGAAAAACTTTTTTTTTCAGAGTTTGATTTTGAATTTTCAATGAGAGTTTTCCAGCTTTTCTTTTATTTTCAGTTCTTTAAATTATCTGTTTACTTTTTCTGTGATATTTTTAATACTTTTATTTTTTTTCACTCAACATCATTTCATAAATACGGAATTCTTAAAAACAAAATAAAATAAAATCAATTAAAATGAGAAACTGTGTTTTTGTACTAATTTTGCTATACGAGCGCGTACGCTTAAACTCAGCGATATGTCCTCTGCTGAATTCTGGAAAGCTGCTAAAACAATTAATGGAAGGTCAAATAGTAGGATTGGATCTTCACTGCAAGCATCTGAACTTCAGGAGTACTTTAGAAGGTTGCTCAACACTGTGCAGTTTGCATCCCTTCCACAATATGCAGCACCACTTTTCTTAGACGATCTCCTCGATTCACCGTTTACAGTTTAGAAAGAACGTGCTGTTTTAGAAAATACAAAAGCTGGAAAAGCGCCGGGTGATGACAGGATTCCTTCAGAATTATATATAAACTGTACGTAAGAGTTCCTGAAAAAGGTGCATACGAAAATCCTGAGAATAATCGGGGTATTTCTTTTTCTTGAATTCTTCAGTGAAGTTATTCAGAACACTAATTGTTAAAAGGCTTACAGAGTGGGTTAACAATAAAAACATACTCAACATGTTTCAAGCTGTTTCTAGGAAAAACCACTGGACTGTAGATCAGATATTCACCTTATTCCACATTGCCGATTACTTTAAAAGCAAAAGAAGAAACTGTATATTTATATATTTATTTATTTGTATATTTCCGAGCTGATGGACTCCATTTCCCGTGAATCATTTCATATATTTTGGGAATCTCAAGCAAAGTTGTGAATCTGCTGAAAGCAATGTATGAAAACAATGTGTCCTATGATTGGGATGGTAAATTTACGTCGGATGACTTTGAAACGCACATGGGACTCAGGCAAGGATGTGTGTTGAGTACTTTGCTCTTCATTTTGTTTATAAATGATATATTGTGGAGGAAGTTGGAGGTGGCATTGAGTTCGGAGATTTGCGAATACCATGCATCATTTCTGCCGATGATATTGTTTTTCTGGCGGAATCAGTTGAAGGAATGCAGCGGATGATCAATCGTCTGGAACGTTATACTGTGATCTTTGGAATCTGTCTGGAAAATCAAAAATGATGATCTTCAGGGATGCGGATGCTGTAGATACTCGAGAAAGGAAAGGTGGTGTTACAAAGGTCAGAATTTGGAAATTGTTTGAGAGTATGAGTACCTTGGTGTTTTGATCTGTCGTAACCTTAACTTCAAAAAGCATTTTGAGACAAATGCGGACAAAATTTGCTGAGGCGAAGAGAGCTATTTCTTCAGTCTGGGGACGTTGCATGGAGAGTAGGTTTGTGGACCATAGCGCAAAGGTATAGATATTTCATTCCACCGCTTCGTCCATTATGCTGTATGGTGCTCAAGTGTGGAGGTACTAGCAGTTCGATGTTGTGGAAATGTTTCTCTGATACTTCCTTAAGCAAATTTTTCTGTACTGGTTCATCTGGAAACTACTATGTAGTCACCGTTATTCTTGGATACACTAAAACTACATTTCGAATATATATTGAAGCTGCTGGAGATGGATGAAGGAAGGCTGCCAAATTTGGTTCTCAAGTCGATAATAACTATGAGAGGGAACCTCGTCAAAATATGTGAAGAAATAAGGGTTGATTATGGAGAACGAGTTCAGATTCAACCAGACATCAGTCCCGCCATTCGAAGGAAATTGTTTGCAAGTTTATTGGATGGTGTCAGTCGTGCAGCTTACAGCAGTTATGTCTTGGAAGCTTAATCTTTTCAGAATAGGATCATTTATAGCCAGCTCAACTACAACTTGCAAGAAAACTCTTATACTTCTTAAATCGATTGCCACTTTCAATGATAAGTATGATATTTAAAGTACGTGGGGAAATGATCAACTTCATTTACATCCCACATCGCCCTGACCAACCTATTTTGTGTGATATTTGCAACCTCAAGGAAAGAGAAGATGTTTACCATTTTATTGCCAGATGTCCTATATCCTAAGGAAGTTTCGTGTGAGATTCTTCGGTAAAACAATGATGAATACTAGTATCGCCCGTGGTCGAAATTCGACCATCTGTATTTATAGATTTAATCAGTAATATCGCCTCTTGTCGAGAAATGAAATCGTTTCGTTGGATTCACATTTCTCTGTCCATGTGTTTCATTTGTATTCAATTTGGAGTACCGCTATGTCTCACCTACACGAGAGATACATAAACGACATTAAGAAGTGTTAAGGTAATTAAGAAGAGACAGAAGAAAGAGAGAACTATTTTAAGGATTATTATATGGGAAATTCATATTTATATATTTTATGCAGGTAGGTGCATGCGGTAGTGCTGGCTTAATTTGATGTGTACGCGTACCCTTTCTTTCAGAAGGGATCGCACCAAAGGGGTAGCATCAATATTGTTTACCTGTTTTCACTGATTGCATTTTTTGTAGCAGCCCTTGGTTTTGCATGTGTGCGTAGTTTCCCTACTCATTCTAAGTAGATGTACTCCGTTCGGAACGAAACAACAAATATTGCGTCTGAGCTACATTAAACGTTGGAAGTGAACTTCGTTTTAAGTGAACTTTTGGTACACTACGCTCAGGTGTTGACAAACAGCCATACACACGGCTGTGTAGATATTTGTTATTTTAAACATGGGTAATGGGGAATCCATGATTTCACATACGTCTATGCTTACATGCAATGCAAGTAGTAGACGCTCGACGGATTCACATAATCTCTTTAATGTTAGCTTTCAATTTTTTTTTATTGTCGGGCGTTCGGTTTTAGTATATTAAAAAGGAATTACAAAAAAATTTGTTAACGTATTAAGCCTAGTACGCTGCTGATGCGAAACGAAAAATCCCATAAAAAAATGACACAAAGAAATCATAAACGAAAAATTTCGTCTTCCTTTTCGTTTTGCAGTACGCTGTTCGATGAGTGAAATTGATCGTTATAGCAGATTATTTGGAAAGGTCTCCGCTCTTTTTTCGCACTCAAGTAATAGAGGTCTTCCAAGATTTGTCTTTGTCTTTTCTCTTTCTAATTTGACATCTAAAAACAACAACAAAAAAAAGTCCCTGGTTGAAAATTCTTACTTAAAAATCCGGTCATTTGATTATGAAATATTGACTGAAAACTTAAATTTGCGATCGAATTACCTATTAATTATTGTTTAAACATTTTAGTGAACATTTTTTCAAGTGTTTGATACAAAAAAACTAATTTTGTTACATATAGTAATCACTATTATTAAACACCTGAATGTTTTGGCTCGCCTTCGTGCCTTCGGCATTTGGTTTTGTTTTCCAACCAGGGAGTGCTGTCAGATTATTTTTTGTTTGTTTTTAATTTCACACTGACACTTCTGACATTTGGTGGCAAAGATCCATTGCCCGGACCATTAATTGTGTGCGGAAAAGTGACATTTGAGGTTTGTTCGTGTTTGTATTTGTTGTTTCTTTCAATGCAACATTGCTTTCTGTGATTTTTTGCGCTTGTATTTGTTTTTTTTTTTTTTTTGTAGATGGTGACGCTTTCAATTGTCATTTTTTCGCTGTAGTTTTCGTAAGCATTTCGCCGTCGTGTTAGAGACCATCGAAAAATTTCGTTTCTCATCAGCAGCGTACTAGGCTTTAATATAAAGAAGTTCGAGAAAGAAAATAAATCAAATCTACTCCACCACTTCTTCTACTCCTTTTTTCCCACAAATTAAAAAAATCACAAATTCTTTAGCCAAACTATATGAAACGGCTGTGTTGTTCAGTTTTCTAACCAACTCTGGCTCTGAACGTTTAAATTTAAAATTCTATTCAGTTCAGAATTAAAAATACAATATTTGAAGGTTATTTCTTTTGTTTTCAAATCTACTCAACAAATATTGCGTCTACACTCAGAAATTTTCATTTTGAATTTAGGGTGTTATAACAAACAATTTAAACACGACACCAAAATTGCAGTTATCGTGTCCAAATAAGAGTTATCGTACGCAAATTACGATCACCGCAACCGAACCAGAGCTGTCATCACTCTTTACATACTTGCAACAATTCATTCATTCGGCTATTGCTTAAAAGAAATTTTTTGATGGTATAGTAACAAATCGCAAGAGCTATCGTATTCTACTCATTTAGCAGTGCCAACACCCACTTGAATACGAAAGCTAATCGTTTTTCGTGTAAATTTCTTTTTAGTCCATAAGCCCATCATAAAATGTTGAAATCATGATGAGCCACTATACTATCACTAGTTACAATGGATAAAACCATTACAAGTTGTAAAAAATAATATATCATGATTTTTCGGAAATATCCGATTTCAGAAGAATTACCAAAATAACCACCTACAATTTTCAACAGAATTCAAAAAAGGAAAGGGTAAAAAATATTGACAAAAAACGAACAGAGGACTTATCACGACGCTAAACGAAAGCGACCCAACGATATCTGTCCCCATTTTATTCTACAGATATGATAAACACAGCTATTGTCAATACGATATCGTTCGATTGTTTTCGTTTTGAAAAGGCACCAGGTAATTATTTAATAATTTGTGAAGTGCTGATTCTTTCGGGTTTTTCAATAAGAGCACTACAAAAGTTTTTTTTAAATAAAAGAAAAACAGTTTTGGATATCAATGAAATTCTTTATTCCAGTGAAAGTACGTTTGATGCCATTATGTATGCAACTAGATTTCTTTTGCATGGTCACCACGGGCACGCTTGCAGAAGTCCAGACGCTGAACCCAATTTTCGACGGTTTTCAAGAATAAATCGGCCGATATAGCTGCAATTTCACGTTCGATATTCGTCCGAAGTTCATCAATCGTCGCTGGCTTGTTGGCATAGACCATAGACTTGACGTAGCCCCACAGGAAATAGTTTAACGGCGTCAAATCGCACGACCGAGGCGGCCAAGCGACTAGACCGTTTGGTGAGATAACACGTTCTCCAAACTTGGTTTCCATTAAATTGATTGTGGAATTCGCTGTGTGGCTTGCGGCGCCGTCCTGTTGGAACCACATGTCCTCCAAGTCCATATCATCCAATTGGGGCCAAAAATATTCGGTTATCATTGAACGGTAGCGATCCCCATTCACAGTAACGTGCCGGTCTTGATCGGAAGAAGTACGGCCCAATGACGCCGCCGGCCCATAAACCACACCAAACCGTAATTTTTTCGAGATGCAATGACGACTCATGGAGTACGTGTGGATTGCTGCCTGACCAATACCGCATATTTTGTTTATTGACGAAGCCATTCAGCCAGAAATGAGCCTCATCGCTGAAGATGATTTTTCGATGAAAATCCGAATCATTTTCAAGTTGTTGCTCAGCCCAATTCACGAACATACGCTTCTGATTGTCAAGTGGCTTCAGTTCTTGCATCAATTTATTCTTTTAAGGAGGTAGGCCAAGATCGTTTTGCAAAATTCGCCACAACGACGTCACCCAGATGCCCAAGGCTTGAGAACGACGTGTGAGAGACACATTTGGGCTTTCTGCAACTGAAGTCTCAGCGGCAACAATATTCTCGACACTACGGGCACTTCTTTGTCTCACTGGCACGGGAACATTTTCTACTGTGCCTGTGGATTCAAATTTTTCCACTAGACGCTCAATTGTTGATCTGCTAGGACGATTATGACGACCATAAATTGGACGTAGCGCTCTTAACGTTAAGGCCACTGACTCCGAATTTCCATAGTACATTTTAATAATTTTGACTCGTTGTTGGCTCGTATATCTTTCCATCATGAAATGGCAAATAATACTGAAAAGAAATGTCAATAGAGCGGCAAGAAATAGGCCGTCGTTTGCTGTTTCTGTTGCTCTACTTTTATAGCGTCCCTGTTGAAAAACCCTTTATTTATATCTTTCCAGTTTTTTGTTGTTATTACTGGAAGCACGGCAACACTTTATCGAAATGTAGCAACTAACAACAATCTGATCTGTAAAAAAATTTGTTTAGCAGGTGGAACGCAGCGGAATAACGCTGTTTGCCTGTCTATATACAAACTTTTATAGGCGATGACAGAGAGCATGGCGGCCCTGACTGTTAAGCAGTTACATTATATTACCTTGTTTTTAAAATTACCTCTGAAAAATGGATTCAAGAGCCATATAAGGGAAACCCAATATGTTCATACTCTCTCTCACGCCTGACGCATCATGTGATGCATACAATTCTGGAAAAAAAAACTCGTACTATATGAGAGTAAAACAAAAGACATTGTCGTTCATCATCATTTTGTAATTTACAGTAATTTTTTGGTTGGATCAAAGCAATCTTCCACACAATGTGTTGAGGTCCTGTATGGCGCTAAAGTCCGTAAGAGATATGGGTATGTCTGTATTAAATCCTTTCTCCAATATTGCTGTAAATGCGGAGAAGCCCGAGGTACCTACGTCTACGTGGCTTGAAACTGTGAAGTAAGCCACAACATTGGATATTGTCGAGATATACCTATACATTTATCTCCTTTCTCACAGTCATCGCTATATTGTAGCCCTGGTTACTCCGCACACTGGATGCAGATATCTTATTTTTACATGAATGCTGCTGCCGCTGGCATTGTATATAAATTAGTTTTTGATTTAAACCCACCCTCTCCATCAGCATTAAATGGCTTTGAAATGTGTGCTGGGAGCTTAATTTTTTTTTTAATAATGTGGCTACGGTTTTTGGTGCAAAAATAAATGTTGAAGTTAAGGTAGGTACCTACCATAAAATTTTCTGGAATTTGGTTATAATGTAGTAAAATTTACGGCTGACACTGGTACACGCACGAAGTTCCAATATGACCTCACCTGTATTCTGTATTTTTTTTAGAATACAGAGTAAGCGATGGAAAGAGATTTTTTATAAAGTCAGTTTGAGGTAGGGATGAGTGATATTGAAAAAAAAACATCGATGTTAACATCGATGTCAACATCGATGTCAATTATTATCGAGACAGAAACATCGATGTTTTTTAAAATCGGTATTTTCTTAAATTATTTTCCTTATCAATCTTTATTTGTCAAATAAGTTCAAATTAATCATAACATTATGTTTGTTTTTGACGTATTTTTGACATCAAAATAATAGCCAGTGCATAAGGTACATGAGCACATCATAATGGTAATGTTTACGTCCAATTTAAATAATCATTCTCGTTTTGAAAATTTTAAATATGATTGTTTTTCAAAATCGATATTTTTTTGAAATACGTTTAAATTTAGGTATAATAAACTGCTACCGAGAAATTTTTTAATTTCAAAATGCTTTTATAATTTGGAAATTTTAAATACCGATGTTTTCCAACCGCAAAACTTTTCGAAAATCAAACATATCATTTTTAAATTCAACTAACTACCTTTAGTCGTTCGAAAATTCAAAATATTGATGTTTTTAAAATCGATAGTTTCAAATAGCGATGTTTTTAAAAATATTTTTTTGTTCGTTTTTTCACCAAATACGTTTAAATCATTCAAAATTCCTTTATTGAAATTTGTTTTTCAGAATCGATATTTAAAAAAAAAGATACATCTTAAATTTAAACTACATTTACAGTCTTATGCCCGATTTCATAAAGGACTTTTAAATATTTAAAAGCCCATTTAAAGTTAAAATGGGATTTTTTGGTTTCACCAAGTGCTTTTAAATTTAAAATGCTTTTAAATGCCCTTATAAACTAAAAGCCCATTTTCGTCTCAATAAATTTTAAAAGTGTGATTTGTGAAGTCTAATATGTCAGGTGTCAGCCGAGGAGTAAGAAAATTATAGATGATATTTTGCAGTCACTTGCAAATATAAATTGTGAATAGGTCGAAACAAAAATATAGTTTGTGTGTAGATAATAATCTTTTAAGGCTCTCCCAAGCCAACGCGAATACTTCCGAACGACGACAAGACTTTCGCCTTTCTTAATTTATTTACATGGAGATAAATGAGAGCACCCACATTGGCGCGATGTGAATCTTCAAACATTGTTCAGTCATCGCATATTCGTTCCGAATGTTTCGCGTTGGTTTCGGAATGCCTTCATAATTTGTTTGTTTTTAGAATAATTGATTGTTCATCTGAGGATGAGGAGCAACATAAAGTAAGACGTCCAAGAATATTCTGAGTTCATATTGGAATCCGTTCTTCAAATATAATTTTTTTCGTAGCATTTTTTTCTACATATAATGATTTTTCACGTGCATTTCGAATGTGAGAGTGAAAAAACCTATTTCCATATCCCAATTTTAACTCAAATTTCCCTAAAATTTAATTTTTTTAGATGGTGAAACTGGAAGTATTTAAAGGTCTGATAAAATTTAAGAGGACTTTATAGATAAAATGGATTTTAGTGTATTTTTATGAAAACGGGCATTAAAAAAACATCGATATTTATCGACAGCTATGTTTTTGTAAAAAAGTTCTTTTATGTTCAAATACTTTTAAATACGTTTTCGAAATGAGAATTCGTTTTTTTTTTTAAATTTAATCGTTTTGAAAATTTTAAAATTCGATATTTTTCAACATCGAATTTTAATTTTTTGAACAAAATCATTTTTGAAATTTGTATATCAAATTATTGATCATCGATTGGGGACATGATAATTTTAATGCTTGAACATCGATGTTTAAATATTTCGCTTAAATGAACATCTAACAAATTTAGTAGCAGCAATGTATTAAATAAATTGTACTTGGTTTTATTTTTGTTGATTTGTATTAACATAGCAAAAGATTTCACGTGAAAATATAAACCTTATAAAGAAATATAAAAAATTGCATTTATGTAAGCGGTGCTTTACTATACGGCATAATTTGATCCCTCTAAATTTTATTTCGATATTTTGGATTTGACATCGATGCTTCGATGTTACACATGGTTGAACATCGATGTTGAAACATCGATGTTTCTTCTCTTAACATCGATGAACATCGATCATCCCTAGTTTGAGGTAAAATTTGTACGCTAAAGAACATTATGAGTACCTATAGTTAAATAAAACCAGTAGTAAAAGGTCTTCGAATAGGAACTTCCCAACTTTGAAAGTTGATAGCGGCCATATTGTTGAACCTACATCTGCCGACAACATCGCCGCTGTCCTTTAGAGTGTGCAGGAGAATCCGAGGCAGTCGATTTCGTGTCGCTCACAAGAACTTGGCCTTTCGCAGACGACAAATTGGCGAATTATGCGTCGTGACTTCGGCCTGAACCGGTACAAAATTCAATTGACCCGGGAGCTAAAGGTAAACGAGGTCTCTGGAGCAGTTTGAAACTAACTCTAATTTTCATCGAAAAATCATCTTCAGCTTTTATGCCCATTTCTGAATGAAACGATACGTCAACAAACAAAATTGTTGCCACACAGCTGACGGCACATTGGAAACTTTGCGCACGAGCGATTCGAGGTCGATGGTCATCTCACGTGGAGATGATGTGAACTGGCCACCGAGATCGTGCAATTTGACTCCGTTAGACTTTTCCTTGTGGGGTTTTCTGAAGTCCCAGGTCCATTCAAATAAGCCACAAACCACAGCGGACCTCAAAGCCACTTCGGATGCGCGCCACCCAGAGGGAGGAAGGATTAGGTTGAGAAAAAAAGACGACATCGGCGTTTGAAAAATTTATTCCACCACCAGGGACCTATTTCACCAAACACTTTTCTTTTTGAAACTTTTCACTTTTACTTTGCCAATTTCGTTTCACCAAACGCAAATTTGAAAAGTGAAAAGTTCTATTCTGCAAAGTGAAAAGTTTTCTTAGTTTGCAAAGTATTTGTTCTTTTCGTTTCATCAAACAAACCAACTTTGGAAATTTGATTCAGAATTTTGAAAAGCTTTTCAGTAATATGCAAAGACAAATTTTTATTTGCAAATAAGCGTTTGTTTTAAAAAGTTGATGTAAAAAAAAACATTTTTTGCAAAAAAAAAAATAAATAAAATTCACTTTAGAAAAAATTTCTTTGAGAAAATGTTTTCAATATCTTTTAAAAAATATATAAAAGATATGAATGTGAGGTAAAATGGAATAAATATTTTGTACTTTGATACATTTTGTATGTTCAGTAAAAGTTTAAGTTGAGTCAACTTTTGCTACAAGCTATAACCACTTTCTTTGCTATATCGTCAGCTTTAGAGTTTAGCGCTGTATACTACTTCTGGAACGACTTCTAAGACATGGTTTATAAAAGAACTGTTTGTGGAGCCCCGCAGGGTCAAGGCCCTTCGCCGGTGTGCATACTTCAGGCGCACAGAGTTTTTTTTTTCAAGTCGCGCAGAATGCGTTGACGAACGCCCACTTTTAATGGCGAAAAACGGTTATAACTGTTATAAATTGACACGTTTCTATCCTCGTTCAAAAATTATATTCCGCCCGAGAAAATTGTATGAAATTTATTCCCACTATAAATCCCTCCCAATAATGTTTTGCAACCATTTAGGTAGAAAAAAAAAACAATTTGGTAACACCGAGGTAACTGAATAACCTGAAAAAAAATGAGCAAATTTGGTATTACCGTTGTGCTGCCGTTATTGTTCGGAGACAAAAATAAGTAAATTCATCGAATTTGAGCCAAATGAAATTGGTTATCATGGGTCGATAGCGCCATCCGTTGATGGCAATGTTATATTCATTATCCAAGAATTAAATTTTTCACTAATTAAGACTTGAAACAATGTGGTGATAGCCTACACCCTTATCGTACTCCGCTATAAATTAAAAAAAAATGGAATTTTTCAACATTCTTATATCCTTTCTACCTACTGTATTGCTTAAGAATAATTACACATACAATCAATTTTATAAAAAAAAAACGCCACAAGAAGCAAAAGCCTACTTGTCAATAAATAAGGTCATTAATTTTGTTTTTCAATCTTTATTTTATAAATTAGCTC
This sequence comes from Leucozona laternaria, assembly GCA_932273885.2. Taxonomy (NCBI): domain Eukaryota; kingdom Metazoa; phylum Arthropoda; class Insecta; order Diptera; family Syrphidae; genus Leucozona; species Leucozona laternaria. The sequence goes on from OW026366.1 coordinate 211,737,580, forward strand.
AACCTTGGCGGAACTAACTAAGAAATCCTCTAAAGCAACAATATTTTTGGTTAACTTACGAAACACAAGGAGAACTAGAGCGGATTTTTCAACATCCTGTGGTCGGTGATTGTGGTCGATTGATGCGGCTTTATGTTTCCAGTATTAAGTTATTTTAACAAAAGGCGATATGAAAGTACATAAATCTACCTAATCAAATTTGTAAGAAAACCCATTCCTCAAGGGGTTGCTCGATACTTTTTGGATTTGGCTTTTAGTCAATGGACTTATTTTTCTTTAAACGTTTCGTACTTTGTGTATTGTATGTGCACTTAAAGTAAGGGTAATTTTGTGTCTTATTTTTTTTTCTTTCTTCTTTGGGGAAGGTAATTAAGATAATGAAATTATTTTTGTTGAGTTAAAATAATCTCCAAAGCGAGCATCGACGACGACGACCGAATTAAAAGCAAAGGATTCTTCATTATTTCGCTTGGATGAAAATATGCCGAATTGCCGATGCCATTGCTGTATGTAAAAAGGGAAAGAAACTAAAAAGGAATTCAAATTGAAATAATAATAAGAGGTAGGTATACTTTCATGTAATGGGTGATTTTTTAAGAGGTTTAGAACTTTAAAAAAAAAAAAACACAAAAAATTCAAAAAAATGAATGAAATATTTATTTGAATCGATAGTTTGAACCTTGCAATTTAATGTTTAAAGATAATTTCATGCAAATGTTGACCGCGGCTGCGTCTCAGGTAGCCCATCCGCTGAGTCCAATTTTGGCATACTCTTTCACACATATCGGCCGGTATCTCACGAATGAATGCATGGATGTTGGCTTCTAGTGCGTCAATCGAAGCGGGCTTGTCCCTATAGACATTAGCCTTGACATACCCCCACAAAAAATAATCTAATGGTGTCAAATCGCACGATCTAGGCGGCCAATTGACCGGACCGAAACGTGAAATTAACTGTTCACCAAACTCGTCTCGCAATTGCGCCATTGTTTCGCGTGCTGTGTGGCATGTGGCACCGTCTTGTTGAAACCACATATCATGCAAGTCAAGAACTTCCATTTCGGGCAAAAAAAAGTTTGTTATCATCGCTCGGTAGCGTTCACCATTGACAGTAACGCTGCGATTCGCATCATCTTTGAAGAAATATGGCCCAATAATGCCGCCGGCCCATAAACCGCACCAAACAGTGGCTTTTTCGGGATGCATTGGTAGCTGTTGCAATGCTTCTGGCTGATCTTCACTCCAAATGCGGCAATTTTGCTTATTTACGTACCCATTCAACCAAAAATGAGCCTCATCGCTGACAACAATTTTTCGATAAAAAAGCGGATCCTCGGCCAGCTTTCCAAGAGCACATTCACCAAAAATTCGGCGTTGTGGTAGGTCGGCTGGCTTTAGTTCTTGCACCAGCTGTATCTTAAAAGGCTTTACGCCCAAATCCTTCCGCAAAATTTTCCACGTAGTGCTGTAACAAAGGCCTAACTGCTGGGAACGGCGCCGAATCGACATTTCGCGGTCTTCTGTCACACTAGCTGATACGGCCGCAATATTTTCTTCACTACGCACAGTACGTAAACGTGTTGGTGGTTTAATGTCCAACAAAGTAAATTTGGTGCGAAATTTGGTCACAATCTTCCGAATAGACTGCTCAGAAGGTCGAGAATGCCGATCATAAAATGGAAGCAGCGTGCGATGAACATTTCGAACCGAGCACGAATTTTGATAGTAAAATTCAATAATTTGCAAGCGTTGTTCATTTGTAAGACGATCCATGGTTAAATTGCAAACCAAACTGAAGCTGTTTGACAGTGACACAAGGTACTAAACACACGTCAGCTGTCAAAACCAGTGTTGCCAAAACCAAACCAGCTAAAAAATCACCTTTTAGATATACTTACTACACTACTTTCGAAATATCCTTTCTCAGTAGACAAGATATTTCAACATTAAGCAGGGAAAAGGTTAATTTAGGAAGTAAAACATCTCGCTATATTTGTTAGTCTTCTTTTTTTAATATTTCTATGGATATATACGTGTAATTAAATTATGTTTTAATGTGCTATCAAAATATTATATCTTAATTTTGTACAGTTAGGTCAGGCACGTAACCAGGGAAGGGGCTTGAGGGGCTGAAATGATTTTTATCTAAACAAATTTATTAAAAACTAAAGATTTTTAATATCAATTCAAATCTTTAAAAATAAGAAGACTATCTGGGTATAGTTTATTTGATTTGGGATCAGTTAAGGACTTCAATTATTATTATGTTCGCTTATATTAAGAAGATGAAGCCAGAATTTTGCAAAATAAAAATAACAAAAATTATATGATCTCAGAACAATAAAAACCACAAATGAATAGAAATAATGGTATGGCTGACTGGAAAACGCTGCTGGAAAACAAAAAGATGCTGCTACCCAATGCAAAAGCAATAGCTGAAAATAGAGCTGTAATAACACCTATTATTCAGACTATTTTATTTTGTGCAGAACAAGTGACGATGATAGTAAAGCTATATGTCTTACTCGGCCCACAAAAAAAAATGGAAAACTAAGGGCTCTCCTGCAATTCAGAATTGAATTTGAGGACAACAATTTAAAGAATCAAGTCATTACCAGCTCTAAAACATAGAGTATTTGAGCTCAGATATACAAAATGAAATCCTAGAGGCATGTTCTGATATTGGAACAACCGAAATATGCAATAAGCCCATTTATAAATTCAAGTAGTTTCAACGTCCTCGCTGACAAACAATAGATGTTTCTGGCGCTGAACAATTTTCCATATGCCTAAACTTACAAAAAAAACTTTCCAAAATATCATAAAAAACAAACCAGAGAGCAAAACAAAAAGCAAAAATATTGTCGAGTGATCCTTCTACTGAAGTTTTGAAATTGCTTAATATATGTGACAAAACTTACTAAAGAGGTATTAACTTCTTGCTCACGGTTTTGGACACACTTCCAGTGACAAAAGCGTGTTGAAAGAATCATTTCAACGATTAAAACAGTTTCCCGAAGCGATATGAGCAATGCAAGACTTGCTTTAATATCTGTTCATTCGGATATTGATGTTGATCCAGATGAGGTGATTGGTCTCATATAAACAAAATCAAGACTTTTTCTGCTGTAAAAAAGATATGTTAGTATATATACAAAAATAATTTTAATATAACCGTTATGGACTTAACATACATTTATTAAAAAGCTAATAAAAATCTACGAATTGGAATATATAGTTTTTATTTTTTGTTCAAAAAATTGTTCGTAAGACTTGGAGTCAGCCCCCTTCGAAACAAAATCCTGGCTACGGCCCTGAGTTAGGTTGAGTACAAAATGCAAAAAAAAATAACCGTCGCCATCAACGCGCTGAACAAGTCTTGGCCCCTAATACCGGTACCTGCGAGCGGACCGAAATCTACAAACGGAAATTAAGGTCAACATCAACCAGCTCCATTATTATTAATATTTATTGGCTATACTGCCTCAATACAGGGTCCGCCAAATAACTTCTTTTTTTTTTTGAAAATGGCGCAAAGCATCGAGTGTAGCTTCGGCTGTGTGGCACGTAGCGCCCGCCGTCCTGTTGAAACCAAATGTTGCCAATATCCTCCTCTTCAATTTTTGTGAACAAAAATTCGTGCAACATGGCCCGATAATGATCGCCATTGACTGTAACGGCCACTCCTTTCTCATTTTCGAAAAATGGCCCAATAATGCCTCTGGACCAAAATCCGCACCATACAGTGACTCGTTTTGGGTGTATCGGCTTTTCAATGTATGCGTGCGGGTTTTCTGTGCCCCAAATGCGACAATTTTGCTTCTTTACTACCCGCCAAGATCAATATGAGCTTCATCTGAAAAGATGATTTTTTTGTCAAAATCGGCATCTTCTCTAAGTCGATCACAGACCCACTTAGCGAAGCCTATACACAACCATATTCGTTCAGCGGAAGGATAAAACTAATTATCTGTCGAATCAGACATGAGCTAAGTGTTACCATTCACGAAGTAAGCACTAGTTGAAAAAAAACTTTAGATGGCGGACCCTTTACTACTACTTTTCATTTTGGTTAAAAATAAATAAAAAAAAAGAAATATATGCCATGCTCGGGCAAAAGCCTCCCCCATTATTCTCCACTCGTTTCTGCTATATTTTTTTTGGAACCACAGCCTGTCAAGCGCATGTATAGCTTATCTCTCCGTTTTTGGGGTTGAGGCCCTACAAGCCTAATACCATTAAAAGGTGTCCACTCCGTACATTCTTTTGTCCGTTTCATCTGCCATCTAAATTTCGCATAATATGGCCTGCCCAATCCCATTCCACCTTTTTTTTCTTCCAAACAACATCTTCAAAACCTTTTTCCTTCTGCGTATGTCGACGTTTCTTACTCGTTGCGATCTTCTTACTCTTAAGGTTGCTCTTTCCATGGACCTTTGAGCCTTCTTTTCAACGATTCGTTGTGACTCCATGTCTGGGACCAATATGTAAGCACTGGCAAAACCGTGGAGTCGAAGATGTACTTTTTGGTAGCTTTTGAAATATTTGAATCCAGCGTTGGTTTAACGTCCCAAAATTGTCTCCAACCGTTTGTTATTCTTTGAGAGACCACCTTATTTTCACTTCCATTAAAAGAAACTAACTGTCCCAGGTATATGAAGTCGTCCACATATTCCAACATCTCTCCATTTAGGTACATAGATGTTCTAATCACGTTTGTCATAACTTTCGTTTTGTTTTCATTCAACAGAAAGTTCTTTGATCATCTTCTGAAGATCTTCAGGATTATCACTCATCAGGATAATATCATTAGCAAACCTCAAGTTTGAAAGATATTTTCCATTAATTTTTATGCCTTTCCCAATTTAATTTATAATTCTTCTAATATGGTTGCGCGGATAGGTGGTGATATTGGGTCTCCCTGTTTCGCTCCACGTTGTAGTTTAAAGGGGTTTCCGAATATCTCTGTTTTTATTTGTGCCGTAGAAGAATCGTAAATATTTATTTTTGAAAAATTCTTACCCAGCGACCTTGTTGAAATTTTGATTCACAGTATCAAATGCCTTTTTAAAATCAATAAATATAAAATGAACTGGAAATAGGTATTCTCTACTTTTTTTCGATAATTTGATTGACTGTCTGGAGGTTGTCCATAGTCGAGAAACCTGATCGGCGAATTCTTGTTGCTCCACTGGTTGATGTTGACCAAGCTCCACTTGAAGCTCTTTCAAGTTGCATTTTGCAAAAATTTTGTAAATTTTTGAAATGAGACTGATTGGTCTATAGTTGCTGATGTCATCCTTTTTCCCCTTTTTATGCAACAGCGTAATATATGACTTTTTCCATTGGCTTGGAATTTCTCCAGTTGATATTACTTCGTTGAAAATATCTCTTTCAACCAGACTGAAGATGTTTCGATTCCAAACTTTAGGATTTCCGCTTCGATCCCATGACTACCTTTGCTTTTTTCATTCCCAAGATTTAAATATAGCATTTTGTATTTTATCTTTCAGAAAAGGTAAAATTTCTTCGGATTCTTCTTCTAACCTCTGTCCTACATTACTGTTTATTGGATTTTCCCGATCGTTTGAGTATAGAGCCTTATAGGATTCGGTTGCAACTTTTTGTTTATTTGTTTTCTGTTTAGAATTTGTTCGTTGTTTTTTGAAACACCCAACACCCACTCTTTATCTAATTTCATGCTTTGCTTCACTTTCTTTTTTGATTTTGTGCTTTCTTGCATTTCTTTAATATTTTTCTCATTATATTCTCTTATTTCTAGTTTGCTTCTATTCTTTATCTCCTTTCTTAAGATTCGAAGTTCCATTCTTTCGTTTTGCGATATATTTCCAATTTTTCTTAAAACTCTCATTTTTACTCTCTCTACTTTTGAATACATATTTCGAAGATATTGGCGCAAATTTTTAAACAGTCCTCGTTTAAGGAATAAAAAACGACTCTAGTAAACGCAGTCGTTTAGTTGCGAGCCCTTGTCTAACCTTTTCTTAATTTTAAACACTTTAAACAACTCTTCTAACTAATGAAGGTTTTTGGCGCATTTGTAAGGTAAGGTAGGGTTTTTTTATGATTTGTGGTAGAGCATTCGACTGCAGATCGATCCCCGGTTCAAATCCATATGTGCCCTTTGAAAATTAAATTTGTTTGTAATTTTTTTTTTTTTCTTTTTTTAACTCCCCTGTAGCTATTTCACCTTTCCAGCTAAGATGACGGGCGATTTTGTGAGCAGAAAATGATTTGCCGCGATATGGTAGTCCAACACTATGTACCACATTTTTTTTTCTTTTTGTTGGGGCGGTCGAGTGAATACAAGTTTGTATTGTATATTGTTTGGTGTCGTAGTCTATTGAATGGGGGGGCGGAGATGATGTTGTTTTCTCGTAATAATGGTTACTGGGTGCATGCTTCACAAATTAAAGCTAAGACAGTTTTCGTGATTGTTGATTTACATGTTTAAAATCTTCATCAAACATTTTTCTTTAAATTTTTGTTATGAAATTACAAACGTTGAATGGATAAAGTATACTTTAAAAAAGATAGAGAAGCATTTTGCTGCTTTTAAGGTTAGACGAATGCTTTAGCGTTAACGTATACTTTATATCGTTTAAAATTATCAAAGAGTCGACTCTCATTCTAAAACTCATTTTTAGAGTCGGCTTCGAATTTAAAAATGATTTAGAGAAGGTTTTAAATGTTTAAAATTTTGCGCCATTATTTTTAAAGTTTTTTTTTCGAATTGATCATATATTTCTTGTAATGTTCTATTAACACTCGTTTTAATTCCTTATTGTAATTAACAATTTGAACTTGGCTATAGCTTCTTTTTGTAATACCTTGTGGATTTTTTGATCGAACTTTCTTGTCTTATGACTGATATTTAACTTGGCTCTCACCATCCTGTGATCTGAGTCGTGGTCAAACTGGTTCAACACGTTGACATCTTTAAACATAGATCAGCTGTTAGTAAGTATAAAATCGATTTGGTTCTTATGCTGTCGGTCTGGTGTGATCCAAGTCCAAGTGAATTTGTGACTGTAAGCTTATGTTGCCATAACCATTGCAACATCCTTTCTCCTCGATCATTCCTACTTCCATATCCATATGGTCCAATTAAAAGTTCTTCTCCAGATCCATTAGCTGCCAAAGTACCAACGTACTAACATCATCACCAATGTGTTTCCCCCTCGAGATAATATCGAACCGAGAAATACAAAACAACTCAATCATTTTATCAGTTCGAAGAATGTAACAACAAACACATTTGCCGCGTTCGGGGATCAATCCAAAGCTGTCCGGATCGGATAGGTTTGTGTTGATGTAATACCTTGTAAAAGAACAGCTGACGCAACAATAACTGAAGGTATGTGAAATTGTTTGAATGGTTTGACACCCTCTCGGATAAATTCTCGAACGCAAGGATTACCGGACGTTAGACCCCGAAGAAGTATATCAGTCATGTTTATCAGTTAGATGCTGTCGTATCCTTCTTAAAAGCAATATTTTAGTCGATGATGTTCTTATCAAAAAAGCAAATTATATGTAGTTACTCGTACATAGAATAAGACATGACCACCTAAAAGCCATGATGTTCAAATCATCTACATATAGTTATTTAACTGAATTCAAGAATAATCGAAGAGTTATAGAAATTGAGGATTATGTGTTAGATTTTATTTAAAAATCAAAAATTAATATATTTGACGAATAGTTACATATAACTTGCGTTCAACATTAAAATATCAAACTGATGCTACTGCTGCCATTGACAAAATTCAATGAATACCTTCCTTTTTTTTGTAAAGCGAAAGAGCGTACAATATCCGGGAAAATGTATTCCGAAATGTCGTCAACAAACCCCTAACCGGTACCTGTCCTGTATCTATATACCTACATATTTGCATCCGCTGCATCATCCGTATTGAACAAAGTCAAAGCCATGTCTATGAAATCCACTATGATGATGGATGATGTAGCAAAGACGAGTTTCAGCCATCATCCTCGTCATCGTCAAGGGAATATAACACATTTTAGCATAGATTGGTTATTCGAAGAGTTGCCGCCGTCAGGTTGCATCGAAGCATCCTTTAGAATGGGACTTAAAGGAGTCACACAGAGTTATCAGAGAAATGACTAGATATTGAAAGAAGAGGAAGATAAAATCATTCTTTATATTCAGATGCAATCCCTGAAGGGAATAAAAACTTTTATGACAATTAAACAGAAAGGCACACACCACTACTGAATGACTTCAATATAAAAAGTGTGTTCCTTTCATTTCTATTGCTAACTCTGTGATGCTGTTGTACAACACGATTAATTTCCCAGCCAGACTAGCTATATGCTTTATCTTCTGACTCCTCGAAGCTGAAAAGCTAACTTTTCGTGAGCCGTTTGTATATTATATTCTCAGCTGTAAGTAAAAGTTTCTCGTTTCGTTTAAAATTTTGTTTTGAGTTTATCCTTTTGCCTTAAAACAAATTATGCATAGCAATTGAAAAGTTTTTAATTTCGAACAGAGCTGTAGTCTTCAAATTTCAAGTACATTTTTGAGATTTTCAGTAACATTATCGGAATTAAAATAATTTATTGTTGTATTGAAAAAAATCATATAAATTTAAAAAAATTACAGACAACTTTTATATTTTAAGATAAATATAGAAGTTGAAGGCATACCAGCTTCTATTTTAAATGTCTCTATGTCCATACTGAGTCTAACAAAAAGTTTAAGGAAATCTGTAAAGAGGAAAAGCTAGGTTAGTTAAAAATTAAGCACTGAAGCTTGCATGTTGCCGCGACGCAAAAAGTTTTTGGACAGCGATTAAAATTTTCAACGGTAAAAGGCTGCAAATTAGTACAAAGTTATCAGTAACGTCATTGAAAGGGCAATTTCATAAAATTCTGAGTCCAGTTAGCAGGTCACTGCCTTTTATGTATGTGAAACCCTTTTATTGTAATACTGTTCTTGGTTCACCTTCCATTTACGTTGAAATACAATTGACAGTGAGCAAACTGAAAGACGGAAAAGCATCTGGAGCAGATAGAATCACTACAGAGTTCTTAAAGTACGGAACGGTATATTTTCTTAAGAAACTAACTGATGTCTATAAAAGAATTTTAGAAACTGGAAATATACCAGTTAAGTTCAAAGAATCGATAACATTCCCTATTCACAAAAAAGGAGAATTATCTGATCCCAACAACTATCGAGGCATATCGTTTTTCAATTCATCATACAAGGTTTTTGTCTCAGCCCATAACAATCGGCTACAAGATTGGATATACCACAACAAAAAACTTAAGGAATTCCAGGCAGAATTTCGGAGCGGCTATTCGATAAACGATAACGTCTTTGTTCTACGAACAACTTCAACGGTCGCGAGTCCCGCAATTTCGGAAGAATAAAAGGACAACGGAACGAAAGCCTACGCGGGTAAAATTGAGCCACTTTTCTGGCCACAAAAACCAAACGAATAAGCTCACAAATTTCACTAATTTTGGACAAAACCAAACAACCAAAATACTTAGCTTTGATGTGGAATCCTGTCTCCTCAGGTTTTCCAAAATTTGGAACTAGCTCCACGACTCGCCTCTGTCACAAAAAGTTTTCTTCTTTTTACACAAAAAAATAGCTCCTCTATTTTTTGTTTATTCTTATTCCCCGAACTGGGATTTTTGTACCACAATATTTTCTGCTAGAAAAACAAATCGCTCAAATCGAAAATAATTTTTCGCTTAATCTTTTTTTTCCAACAACTCGCTTCTGTCGCCTTTTTCAAAAGTCCCTCCAAAAAATGGCGGACTTAGCTCGTCCATGCCGTCAATTCCATAATTATTGCCATCTCTTTCAGACCGCCTGTCCGTGTGTTATTCGGTCACCGTCTAACTGCAACACCCCGCCAATTTGCTAGGGTGTGCGCCGTAGTCGAATCGAGCCACGCATGCGGTCTCTTTCCAAAAGTGGCTCAATGGACAAGTTCAGTCCTCACCCGTCAATTCCCATAGATAAAAGATAAACGAAAAATTATTTAATATCGCGAACAATGCCCCCAACCCAAACCAGCCCAGACTACGAATTAGGAGGAAAGCTCTTTGTCAGATGGGATCTCTGCCATTTTTCGAATCATATGAGAAGCCAGGATTCCCTGATTCACGCGAAAGTTAAAATTACTAAAACCCGTAGACCTTCGCGCAGAATTTTAAGGGGACAGGGAAACACATCGCAAAGTGATTTTACTTTTGTGTTCAAGACACTATAGGGTGGGCATTAAGCCATACTAAATTTAGGTTGGTGTGAGCAAGTTGTCACACATGTCGTTGAACATGGGTTTAATCCATCATGTTATTAATCTTTATGTGGACCATCTGTCGCACACTCAATGATTTCGTGGACTATCTGTCACACGATTATATTGCCGGTCAGTGTGAACCGCCCGTCACACAACTACGACGAAGACCTATTTGTGTTGCTTTTCCAAGATACCTTAAGAGCAGGACTCGGGCTGATGGAAACCAGGTTTCAACTGCACTCTACCGGTATGTTGGAGCCACAACGAAAAAGGAAGGCTTAAATTGGATTAAGGAAAAGAATAGGCTGATGAAACTTGTTGTCTTAAATTTTACCGCAACAATTGCAGGAATATTTCTTGAGCAAAAGAAGAAGTTGTATGTATTTTTCGTCGACTTCAAGGCAGCTTTCGACACAATAGACAGAAGAGCTTTATTCTACAAGTTGTACAACGCCGGAATATCGTCAACATTAGAAAACGTCCATGACAGGAATCCATGCCAGCTGTGTGGAATGAAGACGAGTTGTCTGAATCGTTTGAAAGTCAAACAAGGAAGTCCTATGAGTCCATTTCTATTTGCTCTATTTTTGGACGATCTAACTGACTATCTTCCAGGTGGAATTGAGTTTGCCGGAATCTTGATAAAAGCACTCTTATTCGCTGATGACGTTGTTTTGTATTTTGTTTGCATATTCACCGCAAACCCTGCAATTCATGATGAACCGTCTCGATGTATACTGCCGGCGCGCGGTTGTGGAATTTGATGGTGAATCTGAATAAATCAAAAGTAGATAATTGTCTTTAAAAAAGGGGCCGCCTGTAGAATGTCTAAGAACGAAAAATTGTATTTAAATAATGAACCGATAGAAAGTTTGAAAGCCTATAAATATCTTGGCGTGTTGATAACCAGAAATCTTAATATGGAAGCCCATTTAAAAGAAAAAGCTAGTAAAAGCCAAAAGTTCAATAAGAGCCGTGTGGATGAATTGTGTTTCCAGTCACCTAATTGCCCACAATATTAAATACAAATCTTCGTAGCAGTAGCCGAATCAGTAATAATGTATGCAGCTCAGACTTGGGGTTATGAAAATCGAAACGGTACAAAAACTGCTCTGGTACTATGTTAGAAGATGTTTCCTTCTATACCAAAGCATACGCCAAACTATTTGATAATCATTGAAACTGGTCTGTCACCACTATTCGTCAAAACCCTTAAACTAAACATAGGTTATTTGTTGAAAATATTTAGTATGCCAGATGAAAGATTGCCAAAAGTTGTAGCTTTATACGCTATTCAAAAGAGGAGTCTATGGTTTTGAACATTAAAAGAGCTTGCATACTACGTTGGCCTATACTTCGATCTCAACATACCAGTAATTAATGGAAGAGCTTTCATAAAAGTAGATGAAATTTATAGATGAGATTGTATTAACGAAGCTAATTCTATGCATAGAGCACAACATAAAGCGTTTTGGAACACAATCTATGTGAGAGAAACTATTTTAGACCTGAATATAGTCACAAAATGATTTCGGCTATTTTCCAAATGCGAGGGGAGCTCATAAGGCTGAACTTTACGTTTAAGCCGCACCGAGATGATCTACCAATTATTTGCAGTCTATGTAACCTATCAATTAGAGAAGATATTATCCATTTTATCGGAATATGTCCAATCCTGAAGGAAGTAAGAAGAACTTTTCTGGGAAGCGATCTTATACGCAAAACTGAGGTTAAAGCGATTCTGAACTGTGTAAAGCGATCATGAACTGTGAAAGCGATACTGTATAACTTTTATAAGAAAGTAACCCTATACAGAACCCAAATCTTAAATGAAGCCTTTAAATAAAGAAAATGAAACGTACTTAACTTTCATAATGAAAAATAAGTTTTATATGAGTTTGAACTCACTTTTTTTCTCTTTTTTTTTTAATTTTTAATACTTTTAACTTTGAAATCAATAATGTCAATCGGGCAGACGCCAAGGCCATGCCTTAACGATTTAATGTAAATAAAAAAAAAACTTTAAATTGTATTTTTGATGAACAATTGAATTAATCTATCATCATCATCTAGAAGTTGAATTCTTTATAAAGAAATACAAAACTTTATTTTTTTTGGTTAATTTATCTGTCAAATAAAATCTTTGAATTATCAAAAATAAATTGAAGCTTAGCACTGATCCAAGCCCAAATTGTTCACAGTGCCAGTACCCTCATGTTAATTTGTGGAGAATCAGGAGACTAGTTACTTACAATACTCAAACCATTCAACTGTTACTGTTGTTAGTCGGTAGGAATGTAGGGAACTTACAATTTTCCTAAAATCCCAATGGCTTAGATGAGAGGCTTCTTTCATGACAAGAGCTATTCTTGGAGGAATTGGAACTTCCTTTGCCTGCATGCAGTGACCCTGACAAATAACATTTCTGGTTTTTACTTATCTTCAGGCGCACGTGACAGTTCAATTTGCTGTGCTGGTACAAACTATTACACCGTTAGGGGTTTTTCATTTTTCGTTCAGACCAGAGCCTAGGCGAACCTTGTATCTGAACACTGAATTGTCAAATTACATGAAAATTGTATTAAGTTAGCACTCAAGCTTTTAACTCCGTTTTCTCGGCCATTTTGTTCTGAGCTCATGGAGGACGTTCCAAGCTACACAAATCAAGACTATAAACGATCTGAACTTATAAAGAAACACATTTTTTTGACAACTCAGGCTCTGCTCTTTTGCTTAAAAAATACGTCTATTTTCATTTGTTTTTCCATAAAGTTGTTATCAGAAGTTTCTTAAGTAGTTTACAAAAGAAAAAACAACGTTTTCTGTGTCTTCTGAAGCGTGGGAAAAATGTTTGTCTTGAAGATATTACCTATAAATTTTGAAGATTTGCCTTATTTAAAAGCAGATAACCTACACGCATAGTAGACCCAGGACCACATTGTACATATAATATATACTTTTACTGCTTAACCCTAGTGCGCTGCTTCTTACATCTTAATGAAAAATCCCATACAAAAATGACACAACGAAATCATAAACGAAAAATGTTGTCCTCCCTTTCGTTTTGCAGTAGGTACGCTGGTCGATGAGCTAAATTAATAATTGTAGCAGAATATTTGGAGAAGTCTCCGTATTTTGTACCCACTGTATTTATTTCCCAGATCATTAATTGTGTTCGAAAAAGTGACATTTAAGGTTTGTTCGTGTTTGCATTTGTTGTTTCTCTCATTTGGTCTGTTTGGTAACTTAAAATTGTCCACCAATTTTCGCAATTTTTCACAAATTTTCACTATTTTCTGTCAAAACCCATAGGAAAAAAACCCAGTTTCAGTCACCAAACAGGCATATTACAGAATGACGCTTCCAATAATCGTTTTTTCGCTGTGGTTTCCGTGAGAATTTCGCTGTCGTGTTGGAGACCGCCGAAAAATTTCTTTTCGAATCAGCAGCGTACTAGGCTTAATTAGTAGAAGCAAGTCTAAGAGTACTAAACTATCGTCAATATTCTGTCAACGTAGACTGTGTGACAACGCATGAAATGTTGACGATCACACGAATGATGCAAGTAGGTCAATGCTTTCTCAAAATGCGTTGATGTTGTAGCTGTGTTAACGCGGTTTTAAATTGTTAAAACGCTAAATTGATTACATCTGAACACTCAAAGTGTTGACGTGAAGCGGAGGCGACAAGATCAATAATCAATAATTTTTCGCGTTGAGGATCACACCATCAAGTTAACGTGTTCAGGCAATGTGAACTTTTTCGCGGCTAATATGGAATGTCAAACTACATTTATAGTATGTCAAATGTCAGTGAAGAATGGGTACAATGTGGATTAACTAAAAATCCTCTGAGACACCTGAATTTTTGTTTCATGCGGAAATAAATTATGTTAAGGCTTTTGCATGGAATTTTAATCGAAATGTTTGATATAAGCACGTCAAAATGTAGTTTCTAATCTATCTGTCAAGATATAAACTGTCAAATTCCAATCGAAACTGAGTTATACATATGTCTCGACTGAAAAGGTAAAGTATCTTAAGTCGACTTAAGATGATTTGCTTTTTTTTAATGAACCCTATTACCAACACAGAGGCGCACAGTTCTGTCGTATCCGAATGCTTCTATCTCACTCCCTTTCCTTTTTATAAAGGAAAAAAAATCATCTTATGTTGGAAAATAGCATGGTGACATAAAGTTAAATATCTTCAGTCCACATAAGATGTTGTGTTGTAGCGAATTAAAAAAAATTTAAGTATACTTAAGATTATTTCATCTTAAAAGTTTGTGATAATTCTGAAAAGGTGAAACATCTTAAGTGGACTTAAGATACCTTTCCGCGTGCAAATCCAAAAAAAAATCACCCTTAAGTCGACTTAAGATACAATAGCCAAATTTTTTTTTGAAAACTGAGAAAAGGCAAACTATCCTAAGTCATAATTTGCCCTATAACTGAATAAATATTAACAATATCTTTCTACAATAAATTTAAAAAAAAAGTTCACAACATTTGACTTCTAAAAAGTTTATTCTAAGAAGTCTATGTTTAAAAGGTTTTTTGGGAAGCTTCTTTTCACAGTTTTTTTGCTGTCCTGAAAAATGTTAAAAATTGACTCAAGATACTTTACCTTTTCAGTCGAGATGTATGTACGAAATCTTGCAATTTCGACAGCACTGGTTCCTGGTTTTCACGCAGTATTACGAAGTAATTTATTTTTTATGTTGGTCTCATGTGACATAATACTCTTGTCATTTAGACGTGCTGCAAGTTTAAATTATTTTTAAATGCCACACACATAGGTACAAGAATAACAAACAAAATTGTGTAAGGTATTTTTTGTATCCCATAGGATCGCATAGACAGTATTATATTGAGGTACGGTTGATATACGAGTAGCGTACCTATAGAGACAAAATATTTAAATCTTTTAATAAAAGTTAGTAGGTATAAGAAGATTTTTGTTTATTCTCTTTTAAATGAAGTCCCCCCTATGACTAGGGTTACCAAGAACAAAAATTAAAAAAAAAAACATTTTTTTTTTCAAATAGTATCTATCCATTTTATTTGAAATAAATTAATTATCACAAAAAAAATCAACTATTAGTCCAACCATTAAGCTGTTTGGCTATTGTTTGTAATAAATCTATATTGGTTGGTAAATTCTGACGTTTGATGGCAGCCTTACCTATAGCTTGTTTCACACTTATTCGGTACGGCCGGTATTCGATTCGTATTTGGTTGCATCCACACAAAGTAAGAGGTCTCGCATCCACGGTTACGGTTCTGTACGGTTCAATTTCTATTTTCATTTTGATTTGTGAAGCGCGAACTAAAGTTTTTTTTTTTTTTTAAGTATAGGTATAGTTGGCGACTGTTTTCAGATCCCTGAATGTAAGTCTAATAAAGGGTCATTCATTTTTCGGTTTTGAAAGTAAAACTAAATGAAACACACACAGCGATACATTTTTGATGAAAATTTGATTTCATTATGAAGATTGTACTTTGTCATTAAGTGTGAAAAACAATGTCATTCAAAGGCTGTCTTGGGAAGATTCGAGGCATGCGATTCAAATTTCAAAAAACTGATCTGCAGCTCTAATATCTATACCACGTTTGTACTTACAAAAATAATTATTTATGAAGGTTTTTATAATACAAATTCTATATACTACTGAACTTCATCAGCAAAGTATAGAAGACTTACAACTATTTAATTGGAATTGTTGAATTATTGATTCAAAATAGCTTTAAACGGCATTTAATTGACTTGCGATTTTTGTCAAAATATTCATGTGAGTTGAACTTAACTTAATATAAAATTTCGTATTAACAAGGCCCTCACTAGTCAACCGATGAGTCCAAATGGGATCTTCGGGACGAAACGCCAATTTGTATGGACTAAAGACCGTTGAAAGCTATTTTGATTCATTAATTAAATTTAAGAGTTCAATGGTAATTAACTATAGTTTTTAGCTGAGGGAAAATATAAATTTCAAAAATAAAAATTAAGAATTTTTTATTCATTCAATGTGTTTGTTTAATTTTGAAGAAGATTGTGCAATAACGACAAATTTCATAATTCAGTCACTTTAGTAACGTTTAGTTCTGATTTTCGAGCAAACATTTTCAACTGAAAAAGAATATGGTGGGAGAAATCTCAAACCAGGTACACAATTGTATAATTTAGAGCTATGTGAATCGTTCATTTCAAATGATCGAATCATCGATTACCAAAATGATTCGATCATTTTATCTAATCGATCATTCGATCATTTTCATTCCACACAATTCATTATTTCATACTGTTCCGATTCGATTATTGATGTGCAAACATCTATGCCGGCGGTTGAGTGAAATAAAAACGTGGAGATTTCCTCTGTGCGACGTTACGATGTACCACGTTACGTAGCGCGTATTCTCGGAAATTATTAGGCATTTTGACACCTTTCAAATTAAAAGTGTTCTAATGGACCTAGAGAGCTGGGTCTGACGTTAGGTAATTTCCACCTCCTAAATCGATCGGCGTACTCTGTTCCTCGATCTGCCGTACAAAAAATGATGGCATATTTTAACACCAGCTGTCAAACTAAGATAATTTTTTTTATTTAGGTTTCGATGAAATTCAATCTCCGAATTTAACGAATACTTTACTGAGTTTGATCGAGTCCAATCTGACCCATATTTCTTTACTCCGATAAAATATATTAATAACTAGCTGCCCCGCCCGGCTTAGCACGGGTAGACAAACTTAAGCTTAGCATAAAATTACAAATTTTGTAATTGAATACTACTTACTGAGTTTTGCACTAATTCACGTTATGAATAGCGAAATTCGTTAAAATATGATCATCTATATCCAACCTTTATTTCTTTCCCAAAGCAGAAAGAATTTTTATTATCAAAAACCTTTTTTTTTTGTGTTTATTCCTTTCCACTCTATAAACTTAAAATTTTTAAAGATAACCTTTCTAACACATCCAGAATTTTCGAAATCAGATGCCACCTTTCATTTTTACCCAATTTCACCCTATAAATTCTAAAAAAAATCCCTGAGGCCATCCACTATAAAACAACCTTTCAATTACAAAAAGAATTCCTTAAACCCGTTTTTTTTTTATTTTTACTCCCTAAACAAAATTGAAAAAAGAATATCCCTAAAGATATTTCCTTAAAAAAGAAAAATTCCTAAATCGGACATTTTTTATATGTACCCCTATTTTACCCTACAATTGTCAATTATTAACATTTTGAAAAAGAATATCCGGAAAGCCTTTTCCTAAGAAAAAACTTTCAAACAAAAAAGAATTTATTTTTTTTATTATATTTTAGTGAAATTTTTGAAAAAGTTGAATGTCATCGACTTTGTTGGTTTGGTTGTTATGATGATAAAATGAAAGATTAATTCATTCTATTTTCCCCAAGGTTTCGACGGTGGTTGCCGTCTTCTTCAGGGTATTTTTATTATAAAAAAAGAATCAATTACATAAATTAAAAAATGTATGTAGGGCGGACATGATATACACTTACATACATAAACTTGAAAAATAGTCCAATAAGTAGTACATTCAAGTTTTGGATCTACTGTTGGAAACTAAGGAGCGGTACACCGCTGATATGTTTTGTATGTCTTGTTTACGCTTCATGTTGTTCTTGGTATTGATTATGTGTAGTGTTTCTAACCTGTAGCATTTGCAAGTGTGTTTCTCCATTGCCAAGATCGCTCCACACCATCAAAGATAATTTTTCGAACGAATATCCATCCGACTTGTGACCCGACCAAGAAAGCCAATGAGAATCATCTTAAGTTATTCTCAGATATTCATCAACAAATTTTAAACTATTTTGACCCCATTTCACCCTACAAATAAGAAAAGCATCCGGACTCACCACGATTCATTTTTATATAAATATATAGATTCAATAGATTGATATCGAAAAGAGATTTATTGAAATAATTGAGATTTTGATGGAAAATCGAGAATCTTCGAAATGGTTAAAATTGCGATCGATTGAAATGAAAATGGGTGATTTCAATCATCAATACTTTTCGATGATCGGATCAAAAATCGAATCGTTCCTGATTGAAGCAGCCCTTGTATAATTGTGTCACACACTGTTGGTGTTTGTTGTGTGTATATATTGGACGCGGCAGATCTATTTGTATTTTCAGCAAGTCGAAAATCCGCGAGCCAAAATAAAGGGTTTTTCACGCTACAAAAGTAGAGCAACAGGGACAGCAAACGACGCCATATTTCTTGCCGCTCTTTTGACATTTCTCTTTAGTAAAGTTTGCCATTTCATGATGAAAAGATATACGAGCCAACAACGAGTCGAAATTATTAAAATTTACTACTGAAATTCGGAGTCAGTGGCCTCAACGTTAAGAGCGCTACGTCCAATTTATGGTCGTCATAATCGTCATAGCAGATCAACAATTGAGCGTCTAGTGGAAAAATTTGAAACCACAGGCGCAGTACAAAATGTTCCCGTGCCAGTGAGACAAAGAAGTGCCCGTAGTGTCGAGAATATTGCTGCCGCTGAGGCTTCAGTTGCAGAAAGCCCAAATGTGTCTCTCACACGTCGTTCTCAAGCGTTGGGCATCTCTGTGACGTCGTTGTGGCGAATTTTGCAAAAAGATCTTGGCCTACATCCTTGCAAGATTAAATTGACGCAAGAACTGAAGCTGCTTGACCTCCAGAAGCGTCGTATGTTCGTGAATTGGGCTGAGCAACAACTTGAAAATGATTCGGATTTTCATTTCTGGCTGCATGGCTTCGTCAATAAACAAAATATGCGGTATTGGTCAGGAAGCAATCCACACGTATTCCATGAGTCATAATTACATCCTGAAAAAAATACGGTTTGGTGTGGTTTATGGGCCGGCGGCGTCATTGGGCCGTACTTCTTCCGTGATGATCAAGACCGGCACGTTACTGTGAATGGGGATCGCTACCGTTCAATGATAACCGAATATTTTTGGCCCCAATTGGATGATATGGACTTGGAGGACATGTGGTTCCAACAGGACGGCGCCGCAAGCCACACAGCGAATTCCACAATCAATTTAATGGAAACCAAGTTTGGAGAACGTGTTATCTCACCAAACGGTCTAGTCGCTTGGCCGCCTCGGTCGTGCGATTTGACGCCGTTAAACTATTTCCTGTGGGGCTACGTCAAGTCTATGGTCTGTGCCAACAAGCGACGATTGATGAACTTCGTACTAATATCGAACGTGAAATTGCAGCACTATCGGCCGATTTATGCTTGAAAACCGTCGAAAATTGGGTTCAGGGTCTGGACTTCTGCAAGCGTGTCCAGCGTGGTGGGCATGCCAAAGAAATTGAGTTCAATACATAATGGCATCGAGCGCACTTTCACAGCAATAAAGAATTTGATTGATATCCAAAACCGTTTTTGCTTTATTTAAAAAAAACTTTTGTAGCGCTCTTATTGAAAAACCCGATATAGATAGTCTAGTAGCCAAGTACGCAGATCTTGCTCAATATTAGTTTTCATACAAAATTCGCACCAAAATTTAGCCAAACATTTTTGCCGAGTGGTACGCGCAGCTCCAGCTAAGAAAATAAAATGTTTGTTTCTTACTCTACATTGCTATAGCTATCTGTCAAAATTTAGAGGTCGGAATAATTGTTCGGCACATCAATTCATGACCTAAATCTGTGAAGATTCTATAATTCTTGAATTTTGTGTGAACTTTCCTTTGTGAAATTAAAAATCGAAATGGGGGAATATTTAGAAACAAACGATTTATCTCAGTTCAAGAAAATGATACATTTTATTTGATTGAATTCACTTGAAATAACGAAAAAAATTCAGTAAAATGGTTGAATAGTATTTCTTTCTCAGAGAACAGCTGTTTTTTTGTGACATAATCTCGACAACGCTCTAATGTCAAAATTTATCCAGGGTTATATTTTAGGTGATTTAGAGCGATCTGCGCGTACTACGCCTAAGAATAAGATAGTGCTAAATCTTAGCTGCCATACATTCATACTGTCCCAATAAGATTTTGAGAAGATTTCTGACAAAGTATAGGAAATCTAGTTGATTTTGATGAGATTTAATGCTTTTCGATCGAAATCTAGATTTTGATGCCGTTTGAAAAGGCTATAAGAGTTAAATATACCATGATACTAGGCTTATGGAAGATCAATCTTTTTTCAGTTTATTTATTTTACCTTCGACCAAATAGAGTACCAAATATGTAGATAGTCATAAACGTGTAAGGGAGGGATATGACGGTTTCAAGTCAATTTCACTGAACGAGTGCATTCAAGTTGAACAAAGTTGAACAAAGCCCACGCAGGTATGTATAATAATGGGTGATTTTTTAAGAGGCTTAGAACTTTTTTTAAAAAAAAAACACAAAAAATTCGAAAAAATGAATGAAATATTTATTTGAATCGATAGTTTGGACCTTGCAATTTAATGTTTAAAGATAATTTCATGCAAATGTTGACCGTGGCTGCGTCTCAGGTAGCCCATCCGCTGAGTCCAATTTTGGCATACTCTTTCACACATATCGGCCGGTATCTCACGAATGAATGCATGGATGTTGGCTTCCAGTGCGTCAATCGAAGCGGGCTTGTCCCTATAGACATTAGCCTTGACATACCCCCACAAAAAATAATCTAATGGTGTCAAATCGCACGATCTAGGCGGCCAATTGACCGGCCCGAAACGTGAAATTAACTGTTCACCAAACTCGCCTCGCAATTGCGCCATTGTTTCGCGTGCTGTGTGGCATGTGGCACCGTCTTGATGAAACCACATATCATGCAAGTCAAGAACTTCCATTTCGGGCAAAAAAAAGTTTGTTTTCATCGATCGGTAGCGTTCACCATTGACAGTAACGCTGCGATTCGCATCATCTTTGAAGAAATATGGCCCAATAGTGCCGCCGGCCCATAAACCGCACCAAACAGTGGCTTTTTCGGGATGCATTGGTAGCTGTTGCAATGCTTCTGGCTGATCTTCACTCCAAATGCGGCAATTTTGCTTATTTACGTACCCATTCAACCAAAAATGAGCCTCATCGCTGAACACAAGCAGCGCGCGATGAACATTTCGAACCGAGCACGAATTTTGATAGTAAAATTCAATAATTTGCAAGCGTTGTTCATTTGTAAGACGATCCATGGTTAAATTGCAAACCAAACTGAAGCTGTTTGACAGTGACACAAGGTACTAAACACACGTCAGCTGTCAAAACCAGTGTTGCCAAAACCAAACCAGCTAAAAAATCACCCGTTGTAAAGATATCAAGGAAGGAAGGAAGTTAGATCTAGCTTCAACGCTGCTCTTAAATGCAGAAAAAATTAATCAGCAGATCCACTTATCCTTTTTGGATTTTGTTAAATGTACATTTTGACTGACAGGCTGACAGACGGTATGCCCACAATCACTTTTTAATGAAATTCAAGTATTGAATACCCTTCTGTATGTAGTTGTATTTTATCTAGCTATATCTCAATGTTTTTCCTTTTTCATTAATTGGATTTTCGTTTTTTTGTGGCCTTAAAACTGAATTGCAAATGCAATTAAACACGGAAAATGTTTTCTTTATATTTTCACTACCTACACATATTTGATGCCTATATATTTAGATGTGTAAATATGTGTACCTACATTTATATAGGTATATTTTTGTTTATGAGGTTTGGTTTTTCATCAAAACGAAGCTGGACGTCCTTCACAAAGTATATATGTAGAATTTGTTTAGTAGAACACAAATTCAAGTTTCTGATTTTCATTATTTATGTGTGTCCAAATTTAGAACTCTGATGCTGTTAGTGGAATGGAAATTGGAAAGCAGACCAAAAGTGCTGTTCAAATCAAATAGATGCATTGAAAAAACCTAGGACACTTATATATTGGAGGATGATCTCTGGTGCATTTAAAGTTGTCGATATGTCGATAACCAAACATTAACCGTAGCTGTTATTGAATTTTACACGCCAATTGCATGTAATTCATATAACGCGGGATCACAATGAACCACTAGGCCCCCATGAACGCAACAGCCTCCGGGCTGTGCATGCCCCTCCTAACCACTAACGCGTACAAAAAATACGGATACCCCCAACTAACAATTTAACTTGTAAAGGGTTCTTAACAAGCTATTTTCAGACTGTTATAGAAACAGTAATAAGCCTTCTGCAAGTAATTTTGGCGCACATTACACAAGCTATTTACTGCTATAAGACTTTTGTTGACAGGTGTTATAACAGCAAATAGCTTTTCATTAAATGCAATTAGCTTGGCTCAGCCGGATATTTTGTGACAGCTAATGCTTGTAGCTTGCTTTAGGTGTTATAAAAAGGCCCTACAAAAGCCATTTGATAACAGCTATTGCAAAAAGCTTGCTTTGAAATTATAAAAAGGCCTTAGCCAAGCCTTTTAATGATAGCTATTTGCAATTTGCTAATAGCTTATCGTAAATTTTTGTATAAAGGCGCAAATGAAACAGATTTAGAAATTAAAAAAAAATATATTATGTATTTTTGTATTGTATATTTATTCCATTATTTGAATTTGTATTGTATTTTTAGATATATTCCTCCTCGCAGTCAGCTTCTGAAATGTTTTTCTGAAATTATAAAGGGTCCGCCATCTAACGTTTTTTTTTCAACTAGTGCTTATTTCGTGAATGATAACACTAAGCTCATGTCTGATTTGAAAGATAATTAGTTTTATCCTTCCGCTGAACGAATATGGTTGTGTATACGCTTCGCTAAGTGGGTCTGTGATCGACTTAGAGAAGATACCGATTTTGCCAAAAAAAATCATCTTTTCAGATGAAGCTCATTTTGATCTTGGCGGGTAGTAAACAAGCAAAAAACAAAAAAACCCGCACGCATACATTGAAAAGCCGATACACCCGAAACGAGTCACTGTTTGGAGCGGATTTTGGTCCAGAGGCATAATTGGGCCATTTTTCGAAAATGAGCAAGGAGTGGCCGTTACAGTCAATGGCGATCGTTATCGGGCCATGTGGAACGAATTTTTTTTCACAAAAATTGAAGAGGAGGATATTGGCAACATTTGGTTTCAACAGGACGGCGCGGCGCTACCTGCCACACAGCCGAAGCTACACTCAATGTTTTGCGCCATTTTCAAAAAAAAAAGTTATTTGGCGGACCCTCTATTTTAATTATAAAAATCTGTATTTACCTGGACCTTCCGCGTACCACTCCAGCACTCTATCACTACACCACTTCATTGTTGAGAAAAATGTCATCAAATGGGAACTTCTTGATAGCATATTGTTAATTTAGTTGGAATAAGGCCTTTATTGGCAAGCCTTAAAGACAAGTTGTTTGCATTGACTTGTCATGGAGAGATTTATAGCAGTTATCATTTCTTTAATTTTCAGTAAACAACTTCGGAAGGCCTTATACAGTCAATTTTTAACCTTCATCTACAAGCCTTGTATAGAAATTGGCAAACTTACTTTGAAAGGCCTTATAGCAGCTATTTTTCAATTGTCAAAGTGTGAAATGTGTGGCTTGCGAAAGTATGCCTTATGCAAGCTCTATAAAAGCTATTACTGGCCAAATTCGAAAAATTGGACACTATACAAGGTAAATATAATTGTTAGTTGGGCCTGACTTTAACAATTTGGTTCTTCTTGGGAAAACATTCCTTGAGTCTTGTTTTACGATACTTTCAAATCTCTTCTTCCTCTCTATTCCGAAAAGCAGAGTTTTCACATTGCTCAGAAAATATTTCACTCTCTGAAACTCCAAATTTTGCGATACATCTCAAAATTAGTGATGTTTTCGATTTATCTGTGTGATTAAGAAGCTCTTTTGTGTATTCATAAGTGTTTATTATGTCACAGTTAAAAAATAATATTCCATGTTGTTTTATTTTCGGAACTGACGACCAACATTCTAATACCAGAGCAATGTGTGCACAAAAGCTGTTGTTTTTTTTTTCTTACATAATAATATCTTCTCTGATTCATTTAATTTGGGAATACTTTTGACTTCATTACTTAAAAATCTCTCTGCATATTATGGGCTAAAGTATACTGAGTGCAATTAGAATATTTGAGTTGTAAAGTAACACTACTTTCATCCTCCTAAAACAAACACATCCTCCAGTGTATGAGCTTTGCGTACTTAAAATGTGCTTAGAAATAATGAACATGTTGTCATTAACGAAAATAATAATTACAAACGTGTGCCTCTGGTTTACGAACGAACGATGGAATATCCTTCCTGGTTAATGAAGTTTTGGTTAGGGTTGTAACTTGGAACTGGGAAGAAAAAGCACGAACGAGTTTTTTGTTGATTCAATTAACAAACAAACAAAAATTGTGTTGATTTTTGAATTTTAGGATCAAATAAACGGAATGGGGCTCCATGTTGTTGATTTAATATGTAAAGGGTGTTTTTTTAGAGGTATAGAACTTTGAAATGGAATAAAACAAAGATGATTTTTTTAAATTGACATGAAATATACTTCATTCAAAAGATAATCTTCTGGCATTATAATTTAAATACGATTTTTGGCATATTACGTCATCACGGCTGGCTCGAACGTAGTCTTATCTGGAGGTCCCATTTTCGATGACTTTTTCCAACATTTGTGGCCGTATAGCGGCAATAACGCGGCGAATGTTGTCCTTCAAGTGGTCAATCGTTTTGGGCTTATCGGCGTAGGCTATTGACTCCATATATCCCCACAGAAAAAAGTCAAGCGGTGGTAAATCGCACGATCTTGGAGGCCAATTCAAGGGTCCGTAACGTGAAACTATGCGGTTACCAAACGTTTCCTTCAATAAATCAATTGTGGCACGAGCTGTGTGACATGTTGCGCCGGCCGTCTTGTTGAAACAACAGCCCCTGCACATCATAGTTGTTCAATTGATGAACGAAAAAGTCAGTAATCATGGCTCTATAGCGGTCTCCGTTGACTGTAACGTTCTTGCCGGCATCGTTTTTAAAGAAGTACGGACCAATTATTCCACCAAACCATAAAGCACACCAAACAGTCATTTTTTGTGGATGTAACGGTGTCTCAACATACACTTGAGGATTATCATCTCTCCAAATACGGCAGTTTTGTTTATTGACCTATATATTTAACCAAAAGTGAGCTTCATCGCTAAACAAAATTCGCTTATGAAAATTGGGATCAACGGCAATCTTGTTTTGGGCCCATTCACCGAATCTACGCCTTGTTGTTCAGGCGTCAGTCTATCCATGTTGAAATGCCAAACCAGTCTTAAAATAAATCACTTGACAGCTGATAAAATGGCAGCCAGTGTTGCCAACTTAAAGTTTTATACCTCTAAAAAAAACACCCTTTACCTGCATAACTCAATGTTTTAATGTAGAGGGGTTGGATATTTTTGATGCTCTTATCATTTGGAACGCTAAAAACTATTCTGGTTTTTGAAAAAAAACTAAAAATTGGACAAAAATAATAAAAACAGAATAGTTTTTCTGAGAAAGAAATGATTTAAGCAATTTGTATCAACAAGACCACGTTTGAAATTTTATTTCTATAGCTTCTTTAATGAAGCGTTCCATGCTTCACTACCTTTTTCTAACAACCATTATTACTCGAGAATAATCGTACACACCAAAAGCTATCACCCAGCGAGTATTGTATTATACGTGACCAAACATTTCACATTCACCACATACGCGTGGCGTCACCAAAAAACTCTATTATTATTTTCGCGTATCATAATATAATTAACATTCACTCCTTGCTGAAAATGTCACAAGAGGACTTACTCGGATGGACGAGAATCACCTCTCCGATCATACTTAGAGTTCTTTTAAAGAAATCTAATTCATGCGAGTATAGTTTCGGTTTGGGCATTTAGAATTTGTATTTGCTTTCTTGAATATTACCCTCACCGTAAGGGCAGTGAAAGTTATCAGGGTAGGCGATATTATCCAGGTATTTCTTACGAAGGTTTCCCTACCACTAGTAGTAACTCGTAAGCAATCTTAGTTCGAAGCTTAACGTCCTAATTACCACCAAGGGCTTCAGTACCTACTGATCTACCAGAGTGATTTCCTGCTGTGTTGAGCGCCACCATGGGGCCTAGTACCTGCTGAATAGTTTCACCAGGGGCGTATAGTACCTGGAGTCCCTTTTTCAGATTTCAAAGTGAAAGGAAACCAGGTTACCCGATACCAGTGAACCAGAACCGAAATCCAGAAACAAGACCGAGATCTAGGAACTTGAATCACTAGATACCCAGGTTAGGTTAGGTTAAGGTGGGTGTCGAGCAAAGGCTAGACACACTTAGACCATAGTTGGTCCATTGTGATACCACAGGAATCTTGGAACTTTCCTTCCTATTCGTTGAACCACTTAGAGCTCCTTACGAAGCGTGCGAGATCAATTATGTCAACATTTACCAGATCATTAGGATCGTTGTAGTAGTATTCTCCGAGATGGAGTTTAGGTCGTTGGGATAGAGCAGGACAAGTGCAGAGGAGATGAGGAATCGATTCTTCCTCTTCTTCATCCATACAGCTTCTGCAGAAATCATTTGAGAATACTCCAAGCCTCTTTGCGTGCTTGCCTATCAAGCAGTGACCAGTGATGACACCTATGACGGAGCTGATATGCAGTCTGCTTGGAGATATTAAACTCTTCGAGCGCTTCAGGTCCAGCCTTGGCCACATCTGTTTTATCGCTATACAGATGGAGATGTTGTTCCACCTTAGGTTTGTTTTCTCTATTGCATCCTGCTTCAGCATAAGTTTACATGTAGCAATGTGTATACCTATATCTGACCTATTTGGTAAAATAGGTAGTATTGTTCCACTTCTGGCGAGTTCGTCAGCCCTGCAATTTCCTGGAATGTCCCTATGGCCCGGCACCCAGCAGAGGTGAATATTAAACTGCTGTGCCATCTCAACGAGAGATGATCGACAGTTAAGGGCTGTTATTGAGTTGGTAGAGACAGATTCCAGGGATTTTATGGCGGCTTGGCTATCCGAGAAGATGCGGATATCTGTGTTAGATATCACGTTTTCTTTAAGCCAAGATAGTACTTCTTTTATCGCCAAAAGTTCCGCCTGGAACACGCTACAGTGATTGGGAAGGCGAAAGGAGAGATTTAAATTCATCCTGTCTGAGTACACACCTCCACCAACTAAATACCCAATACCAGGTAAAGCGTGAACCTGAATGAGTGCACCACTCAACTGGCTGACCTGAATTAAAGATACCAGCCTAGAGATCATCCGTAAGATAAATTATAATTTATTTTGCAGAAAACACATCACACTTCTTATATTGACTTCCGGATAAGCAAGGGAGGCAAAATGATACTAAAATTGATGATAAAATTATTAAAAATTTTCAGCCTATTTTGTTTAGGTTTCATTAATACTCGGTACAACTTCGGAATATTTAAAACGAGTCGAAGCACTTACTCCATCTTTACGCCACGTCAAACAAATCCTTATTTATGAAATATTTTGTTGGCCGTTTTAGCTACACCCTCTTTATGTCAAATATATTATCAAAAAAATGATTAATCTAAAACTCTGGTTATTATTAACGTAAACAAACCCCAGCTGATTTTCACAATTATTCATTTTAAGTAATTATTATTTTTATGTGGTATTTTGTCCTAAATGCTGTATAGCTGACATCACTTGCAAATCAATTGGGATATGCCCTCCTCTTAAATCATCGCTTAGGGCAGGCCAAGCTATGGCTATTAATTTTTTTCATATTTTCTTTCGAAAATCGGTACTTCGAGCAGAAATCTTCATCCCTCAGTGTCAAGGGATTGAAACGAGTCTTGTACTACTTTGGCCTTCTCCTTCTTGCAGTTAAATCATTTAAGGAATTTAAATCATCAATCCATATGAAACAAATTAAATTTTGCATACTAAGCCCAGACGCAAGATTTTGATCGAAGTTAAGGATCGAGACTTATAATGTCAAACAAAATATATACCAATGTCAGTTGGACCTCATAAACCAACAAATTGGTTTCCAAACTTACTTATTTTACATTAGGTAGCCACACCCTACATAACACATCAAAAAATTTACATTTTCAATTCCATAGAAGAAAAAAAAAAAAAAACAAAAAAAAAGTTCATTCTGTAAAGGCAATACAAAATGAAATATCCTGTCGCAGCATCAATTTCAAAGAGAGAGATGTTCTTACATCTGCACTAATTAGATCGCTAAAACAACTAAATGAACGTATACAAGAATTTAAAGGTTTAATGTTGGAGCACAGGCCTCAGCCTCATGCTCATAGAAGATAATACTATCTACCACCATATAGCAGCACTAAATACAACAACCTGTGGGAAGGATTATGTCAACTTACCTTTTGACTGACGCTAGGTGAATAATGATGTTCTCCAAGGACTTCAGCGATGACGACAACGAAGACAGCGGTGGTGGCGAATAAACTGAAGTCTATGTAAAACTTTTTTTACGCTAAACTGAACCGCCAACATCACCACTATACCCGCACTCCCTGCACTGACGCCAGAGTCTAATTGTAATCCTTGCAGTGAAAAAGCAATTAGGGGTCGACCCATGACAATAGAACGTGACTTTTGAGGAAATCCTGGTACAAAATTTCTTAACGGATCTTTTTCTTCTTCCTTTTAACGGATCCCATTTTTTGTTGCCGTAGTTTTTGTTATTTTTCTTACTCTTTTACTCTAAAATCATCGTCATCATCATAGTTTTAATTTTGTTTTATTCTGTGTTGGAAATTAAAATTCAGAAAACGTTAGTTGAGTTCTTTGGTTTTCTGATGATGGGTGAGTGCGGGTGTGTGGGCGCGGTGCACTTCGTAAGTGTGCAAAACTGTCTGAAAAGTAAGGAGGTTTTCTTAAAGGAATTATTATTTTGCCAAAAGAATGAGAAACTTCCGATGCGGTTGGTAGTTGGTAGGTATTTATATGACTGTTGGAATTATTTTCTTGTATCAAGGACTTTTAGTTTTTAATTATTCCTTCAATGTAGAGGGACACTCTTATTTTGTATTTTATTTTTTTTTTTGCATACAATTTTGACTAGTGTTCTTACGTACCTTGAGGAAATCCTTATAAAAATGTTGGCACTTTTTTTTTTACACTATCAGAACTTTGCCGAAGAGACCTTAGTGCGAGCGAAATAAATGTATTTCAATCAACTTTTGCTTTCGGCTTAAGTGTGCGTTGAATCTCTAAGATTACGGTCTCTGACTTAGTTTAGTTTTATTTTAAAAACAATAAAACGACAAAGTAAAAAAAAATGTGCGGTTCTGGGATCTTAGTACCACTTATAATATGTGGGATGCAAAAAGTAGGTAGGACAAAAAAGGTCAACTAGTTTCAGAAATTGGCCAGCCATAGATAGTCATAGTCTTTAACCCTGTCAATCGTCAAGCTTTGATATACAAATAGCACGCGACGGCGACCCACGGCAGGAGTTCTTCAGGGATGTATCTTGAGTCCATTACTTTTTCTTTTTTTTTTGACATGTTTGTGATAGGATGCATAGGGGCGTCAGTATTTTTATTGTCAGTATGTTGTTTGTCAAAGTTCTTTTCTACGCGGATGATCTTGTCATGTTGGTTGATAATCCTTTCAGATTAAAAACCTGCAGAGGTAGTGTCCTTTTTTTTATTCAAAAAGCCATCTACCCGTCAGCGTTAAAACTAATTTAGCAAGGAAATACTAAGACTGTGTGTTCAAAAATGGATTTACAAATCCAAACGCAAAGTTGGATCTTGAGTTGTTCTTGTAATACATATTTTTTCGTGTGCAAATAAAATGGGAAACAAGAAAAGATTTGCGGGACAGAAGGGGAATTTTCCGACTGTCTGAAGGGAATTGTCTTCAAATGCCCCACAGCACTGGTACGGGCAGCATCAGCTATACACTAAGAAGAGGTAAAGAATAGATAAGGCAGGTAAGGGATTTTGATTTGTTCCCCGCCTTCAGCGGCAAGCTGAAGGAAAGTCAAATCTATACCCAGCTTGAAGTCAGCATCCACATCCACCGTGTTCCTAGAAAAAGTACAAGATAGAAAAGTCAGTGCGATTCGTCCCCGCCAAGGTTCGGACTTCATATTCAAAAATTGGAAAGAAAGCAAAGTTCATCCAAAATTTACGAAGTAGATTTAGAAATTAAAAAAAAAAAAACAGTTTTTACATTAAAACCATTTGTCTTAAATTTTTATTTTAATTCGAACTAATTCAAAGGTTTTTTTCTTAAAACTGCATTTTTTTTGCCTAATTTGATTCCAACTTATTCTATCCACGTTGAGTAGGCTATTTCCTAAATTAAAAGAAAAAACTTAATAGCTAATAGTGAACCTTTGCATACACAACCGCCATTCAAAGACAGGAGTGCCTTGATTGAGCCACAACATAAAGTTAGTGCAATCCAATAAAATACTAATTTTATACAAACTTCATAAAAATCATGATTCGGTGAAGGCTTTTCAAATAATAAGGCAGCCCCAACAAGGAATTTCTCTTTTTAAATACACATAATATATACTGTAACAATTTAATAATTACCCAACTACTTTTGAAATAAAATAAAATCCTCTAACTGTTTGCAGCGCCATCTTGTGATTCAGCTAAACATATGAATTCCAGTCCGCCATCTGTCAACAACTGGAATAGAAGATACAAGAATGTTCTAGTGGAGACTATAGAATTATTCCCTTTCTTATAAAAGGGAAGTTTTTCGATCGAATGGACACAGTTTAATTTTGAAAGTGGTATAGCGTTAAGTACGAGGTAAAAAAGTATACGGGAGTAATTTTTAATTGCATACTATTGAGATTGGTGATTAATAAAAACGATTTGAAGTGAATATAGTGTGGTTATTTTGTAAAGTAAATAAGTGGAAATTATTAATTAAAGGAAATAAGTTTTATTGTCGAACCCTAGTAGAAAATTACAATACATTATTTGTTTTATTAAAAAAAAAAATGCGTGACTTGAAAGCACGCTATGGCTCTTCGTTTGGAAGCCCATACACCGGTAATGATGTGATTTTGGTTTATTATTTTATATTTTAACAGATATTTTTTTAGAACTTTTGAAAAACAAAAACCGTTGTTATAATCAAAAATATGTATTCGTGTTTATCCATTAAAGAAAAACATTTGATCTTTACCCAATTTGTATTTTGGTCGATGAACAGATGTACGGATAGTCGCACATATTGTTGTGGACGCCCGAACGCTCGCCATGACAATCCACTTTGGTAAAACTGAGAGTTAATAAGCAAGAGTTAAATAACCAAGATGATTCTGTTTACATGATGAAATTCATAAAATTCACCCTAGTGTAAGGTTGTCTTTATATTTATTTTGTAGCGCCCCCCCTAGTGGTAGAGTTAGGAAGTAATAGTTAGAGGAGTGTTGCTAAAATGTCAAATAGGGAATGGAGGAGCATTAATGACATTTTCAACACATTGATATTTGTAAAAAAAAAACAACAAAATATATTAAAAATCAAAGAATAAAATCTAGTGGATATATTCGATATAAATCCTAATTTTTCCACGGATTTCTAGGTCGGGTGGCATTACTGCAATATCACCAGCAGTGTACCATCCGCTGTAACTATATTTGATTATTTCCTCTGCCCTGATGTATGTTTTGCTGCTGGTGATCCCCTCCCCCCATTCCTTCGAGCTAACTGTAGAGCTTTGCAAGCAGGCCGCGTCCCACGGAACTTAAGCCTGTTTCACAATGCGACTAGGAAACGAGACGTGAGCGTGACGAGAAACGCTGTCGTCTTTTTCTAGTTACAAAATCGTCTCCCAATTCACAAATGCAGCGAGCGTTTTTACGACAAAACTCATTTTTGTAAAAAAAAAATCAATTCTTCGAAAAATCTGTAAATTACTAAGCAAAAATGAAGATCGTCGTCACGTCGCGTCTTTTTTTCAATTTTTCGAATTCTTGGCGTGATGTGACGCCGCATGGTGTATATCCAGGTATGCCTTCATTGTTTGAAATTGGTTTGACAACTACAACGAGTTCTCGTCACGCTCACGTCTCGTTTCCTCGCCGCATTGTGAATCAGGCTTTAGCAGTCGATGCCATCGTTTCCCAAACACTTCCTATTCTATTTTCATGCCTATTCCTTTTCATAACCAACTTCATTACCGATATTCCTCCGCTTTTAGTGCCTCGCAACAATATACGCCATTTTCTTCATCGCAATGAGATTTTAAAAAAATTACAAAAGTAAATTGGAAGTTCCATGCACCTTCGTGCTACATTATTTGGATAAAACTGTTTTCTTTTTTATTTTTAATTATATGTCATTATTTTTCATTTAGTTGAAATTAAATACACAATGTCATATACATGTCATATAAATATATATTTTTTATGAAATTTATGTCTTTTTATTTTTCATTAATTACAAAATTTCATAAAGTTACATACATCTGTTTTCTGTGTTCGTCATCCGTTATAAATTTTATAATTGAATTCCGATAATTCCTTAATTCTCACAAACAAAATGTAACTCGCAATGAAAAATTAAGCCATATTGAAGCCTGAAAAATACCCAATAACTCACATCACATTTCACCTAGCTGATAGTGGTTACAATTAAAAAATATTTCAATACAAGTAGGAAGGTACATACTAATTTTTTGTTTTACAAGTTAGCATATGCTGCAAGGGAAAAGATACAAATTTTCATGTATATCTACCTACGGGAAGGTAGGATATAAAGTAACGGGTGATTTTTAAGCTGGTTTGGTTTTGGCAACACTGGTTTTGACAGCTGACGTGTGTTTAGTACCTTGTGTCACTGTCAAACAGCTTCAGTTTGGTTTGCAATTTAACCATGGATCGTCTTACAAATGAACAACGCTTGCAAATTATTGAATTTTACTATCAAAATTCGTGCTCGGTTCGAAATGTTCATCGCGCGCTGCTTCCATTTTATGATCGGCATTCTCGACCTTCTGAGCAGTCTATTCGGAAGATTGTGACCAAATTTCGCACCAAATTTACTTTGTTGGACATTAAACCACCAACACGTTTACGTACTGTGCGTAGTGAAGAAAATATTGCGGCCGTATCAGCTAGTGTGACAGAAGACCGCGAAATGTCGATTCGGCGCCGTTCCCAGCAGTTAGGCCTTTGTTACAGCACTACGTGGAAAATTTTGCGGAAGGATTTGGGCGTAAAGCCTTTTAAGATACAGCTGGTGCAAGAACTAAAGCCAGCCGACCTACCACAACGCCGAATTTTTGGTGAATGGGCTCTTGGAAAGCTGGCCGAGGATCCGCTTTTTTATCGAAAAATTGTGTTCAGCGATGAGGCTCATTTTTGGTTGAATGGGTACGTAAATAAGCAAAGTTGCCGCATTTGGAGTGAAGATCAGCCAGAAGCATTGCAACAGCTACCAATGCATCCCGAAAAAGCCACTTTTTGGTGCGGTTTATGGGCCGGCGGCATTATTGGGCCATATTTCTTCAAAGATGATGCGAATCGCAGCGTTACTGTCAATGGTGAACGCTACCGAGCGATGATAACAAACTTTTTTTTGCCCGAAATGGAAGTTCTTGACTTGCATGATATGTGGTTTCAACAAGACGGTGCCACATGCCACACAGCACGCGAAACAATGGCGCAATTGCGAGACGAGTTTGGTGAACAGTTAATTTCACGTTTCGGTCCGGTCAATTGGCCGCCTAGATCGTGCGATTTGACACCATTAGATTATTTTTTGTGGGGGTATGTCAAGGCTAATGTCTATAGGGACAAGCCCGCTTCGATTGACGCACTGGAAGCCAACATCCATGCATTCATTCGTGAGATACTGGCCGATATGTGTGAAAGAGTATGCCAAAGTTGGACTCAGCGGATGGGCTACCTGAGACGCAGCCGCGGTCAACATTTGCATGAAATTATCTTTAAACATTAAATTGCAAGGTTCAAACTATCGATTCAAATAAATATTTCATTCATTTTTTCGAATTTTTTGTGTTTTTTTTTTAAAAAAGTTCTAAACCTCTTAAAAAACCACCCTTTATATGTTGATACTACCTTACCTACACTATGCACAAAAAGGTCGAATTGAAAATCTCTCCCTCACCCGCTCAATCATCAGTGGAACATATTTTATACATTTTGGTTGAATTCACCCACAAAACGAGAGCAGAGATGAAAAATTCGAGATCTGCACGCTAACGTTAACCAAAATGAAATGAAAATAAAAAAAAATTAAATAAAAATTTATCTAAAAGATACATCCTAAGGCTGTTTGATATTATATATGGATGTGCCTCTGATGTTGGAATTCTTTCGGAACAAATCTTCTAATACCTTTAGTTAAATACCATCAGTCTTAAAATAGTTTGTATATAAAATTCCGTATAAGATGCAAGAATGCGTCACACGAATTTGCTCTTGTGGATAAATATTTTGAAGATATTGTAATGTTCTACCTAGGTTCGATAATAAAACTTATTTCCTTTAATAATTACGTCCACTTATCAATTCCGGATACACTTTACTTCTTACTTTAC
This sequence comes from Leucozona laternaria, assembly GCA_932273885.2. Taxonomy (NCBI): domain Eukaryota; kingdom Metazoa; phylum Arthropoda; class Insecta; order Diptera; family Syrphidae; genus Leucozona; species Leucozona laternaria. The sequence continues at coordinate 211,772,421 of OW026366.1, forward strand.
GTTATCACATTCAAAATTAAACTGTGTCCACTCGCTCGAAAACATCTGCTTATATAGGGAATTAAAAATAGTTCTAGTCTTCACTAGTATACACTGGAATATTCGAGTATATCTCCTTCTAGTAGTTTCCATTCCAGTCGCTGACAGATGGAACACTGGAACTGATACTCAGATGAATCAAAAGATGGCGCTGTAAACGGTTGAAGGTTTGGTGTTAAGCTTTTCAGAGAGATGGCACTGCAAACGTTTAGAGGATTTTCTTTTGTTCCAAATTCAAAGTAGTTGGGTAATTATTAAATCGTTACAATATGTACAATGTACATGTATGAAAACGGTTCGATAACTCGCATATTTTTAATGAAAAAATGTGAATAATTCTCAAGTGACGCGATTTTCCTGAAGCAAATTCAGTATAATCAATTTTGCTCCCTTTGTACTTGCTCTATAGGGCAGGTATTGGTTTCGTGTGAAAAAAAAAAATTGAAATTGTATTCAAAACTAACACTACGATAATCGGGAAGTTCAAGAAAGCGGGTTTCGTCATGCCGTCCATCGGTCTGTGCGTCTGTGGATCGGTGCGTCCACTGTAATTTGAGCTACAGCCTAAACGGGTGGACAAATTCGCTTCAAATTCGGTACAGAGCATTATTATGGGATTCCCTAGAGGTCAAATTCGAATTTTTGTTTTATGTTTTATATGCTTGCATTGCAAAGAATATCGTTACAAGCTCCACCATTCCTGCGTTAACTTTCCACTGGATGTTACCGGAGCTCAAAACTGAAGTTTTCGGATTAGGTGCTCCATTTGGTATGAATAAAATACTAGAGAAGGTGCTCAACGATAAATACATGCCTACTCCATTATTAGTTGTGAATAAACCAAAGCACAGGGTCTATTTATATGGAAGAGCACCTGCCTTTCATTTGTGAGTATGTGCACTTGTGCAGTTGATTGCTGAAAATTGAAGTAAATAGCATTTTATACTTTGCGATTTGTATGGTCTTAAATGACGGAGTTCATGCCAATTATTGTTGATTGAATGGTTGAATTATATAATAGAAGAAAATAGGGGTTTTTAAGTGAATTTTGTGTAAATAAAATGTGGATTTCTTAGAGAATCATTTTCTTGAGAATAATTCAAAACAAGGGCTTGTCAGATCCACGATCTAAGCACCTTTAAGAGTTCTGGAATAAAAAACAATTCAAGTATATCTATTGAAAGGCAACAAAATGGTGATAAAAGTTCAACTATTTTCACGAATTTTTACAAAATTTTCAAAGTTCACAAGAGACCAGACATGTTGAGGATTTTATTAGCACCGTAATATTGACTACGAAAGTCTTGCATTTTTTTCCTACGCCTTTGAAGTGGTAAAGCCATTTTTTTTTTTTTTCAAATCTATAGGGTTTTTCAATTGGCGCGGCCATGTTGCTTTGGTGACAGTTTTCAAATCAGTTTTTTACTGACGCCAAAAGTGTAGTGGCAAGTCAAACGATTGAACAGCACGTCCAAATGATAAGACTTGAATATCAAAATCTTTTGGGGCTACGATACGTGCGTTGCGCCCATTTTACGGTTTACATGGTTGTCCTTCCAAGTCAATTATCAAAGGTTTGGTGGCCAAATTTGTGTCTACCTATTCAGTGAACGCCCTTGCGTCAATGAAACGCAAGATCGACCGAAAACATCGTCGCTGTCGGTATCCGTAGTTCTTCGAAAACTGACGATATCATTGCAATCAGCATCAACAGATAGCGCTCCGCTACCGATCAATGATAACCAATTTTTTGTGGCTCTTATTGGATAATTTGGATGTAACGACATGTGGTTCCAACACAAAGTTGCTACGTGCTACACTGAGAACGCCACAATGTTCCATTTCAACATCTACCCGCCCTTATTGAGAAACCCTTCATTTCAGGGGCATTATTACTTTCATTAAATTTTTTTTTAATAGAAAACGATACTCTTAACCCGTTTTCATGAGGTATTGAGCAGAGCTTGAAGCACGCTTCGACACTTTGTAAATTTGCATTGAGTTGAAATGAGCTTGAAATGACTCCACTTTATGTATAAACTATACAGGGATGGAATGTCTTTTAAGTTTGGCAGTGTAATTGAGGGCATTTATAGTCAAACTTTAAAAGCTGTCTGGAATAGCAAAAATCTTTCTGATTTTCTACAGTAGAACTAAAACAATAATGCAATCTAAGCCAACCAGCTTTTGCTTTATATTTAAATAGAAGATCTGCACAAAACCATGCCTTGTTGAATCACTATAGATGGACTCCAGATCAAGATTCTGATGTATGCTGACGACTTGGTTCTTTTGGCAGAATCTCCTGAGTCATTACGTTTGATGATCAACAGATTTCGTGGCTACTGCTGTGAATGGAACTTGACTGTCAACCTTAATAAATCGAAAACAATGGTTTTCCGCAGAGGGACAGGTGGCTTAGCTGGAAATGAAAGAAGGTACTATGGAGCAGATCAAATTGAGACTGTAAAGGAGTACCCGTATTCAGGCTTTACAGTAACAAGCAACCTCAACCTTGAAAAGGAACTGAGCAAGAAATCACAGTACGCACAGTTTGGCAAAACGTGTATGGGAAAAAGAATCTTTCTTTTAGCACAAAATATAAAGTTTTTGAAGCCACATCCGAAGCAATCATGCTTTACGCAGCTCAGTCTTGGGGATGGCGTCAGTATAAGACTACCGAAAAACTACTGCGATTCTACTTAAAACGCCAATTCCGATGTCCTGACAGCACCCCAAACTAAATAGATGCTACTAATCGAAACAGGCCTATCACCTCTCTATTTCAGGTCCTTAAAACTCCACTTCAACTATATTGTTAAACTCATGTATAGCTCAACTGAAAAAAATTGCTCGAAGAGTGGCTGTTCAGTCATTAAATCAAAAATTGCTTGGTTCGAGGAATGGGAAAACATAGCTGTAGAGTGCGCGCTGCCCTTCAATCTAACGTTAGAAAACTAACCAACGTGGGAAGCATACCTGGATGAGTTGCTACAAAAGTTACACTCGAAAATAAGACACGACACTATTGAACAGGCGAAGAGCTCAATTTATAGGGAAACGTATTCCAATCTCAAATACAATCTTGGCGTAGCTAATTATTTCAATGACCACTTCAATGGAGAACAAATATCAATGATTTTTCGAGCCATAGGAGAATTGCTACCCCTAAACTTCATATAGTTCATACCGCACCGAAGTGATCTTTTACTTAACTGCTCCATGTGCAACACTCTTAAAAAAGAAAATGTGATGCATTTTATTGGAAAATGTCCTATGCTGGTGGAAATACGGCGACAGATATGGCACACAAACTATCTAGACCAAACAGAATGTATGGCAGTATTAAATGGCAACGACTGGCAAAAACTGTCAAAATTTATAAACATATAAATAGAAACAGGATAATGGGAGAAGATATTTAATTCCAAAGTAAATAAACTCGTTTAACATAAAATTATTTGAAATTGTTACAAACAAGCTGTCATCTGGCTGACGGAACTTTTGGCCATGCTTTTAAAGATTTAAGTATATTAAAAATTGAACATGTAAACAATTTCAGACATAATAAATCAACACTATCTATCTAAAGGGTCCGCCCCAAATGCGACAATTTTGCTTGTTTACTACCCGCCAAGATCAAAATGAGCTTCATCTGAAAAGATGATTTTTTTGGCAAAATCGGCATCTTCTCTAAGTAGATCGCAGGCCCCCTTAGCGAAGCGTATACTTAACTTAATAAAACTAATTATCTGTCAAATCAGACATGCGCTAAGTGTTACCATTCACGAAATAAAAAGAAACGTTAGATGGCGTACCCTTTATCTATCTATCTACTCCGTGTGAAGAAGTAGGTGTACTCACTTACTTAGTGTAAAATTGTATTCATATAGGAAACGGAAGCAGGTGCTTTTTTATTGAGCACCTCCTCTGATTCTTATGGAGTAACTGCTTTGATAACGTGCTCCGTTTTATTGATGTGTAAACATCTATGCTGGCGGTAGAGTGAAAAAAAAACGTCAACGTTCGTGTGCTACGTTACGTCGTGCACTTTACTTTGTAGCACGTTACGTTACGAAATCTGATTTGCCCCGACCAAAACAAATTGATTTTAACGCGACCGACAATTAGATTACACTTTATCGCGACCACTCATTTATATTGTTTTTGCCAACGACGAAAGCAAATTGTTTTTAGCGCGACCGACGATTTTATGATTTTAACACTTTTATTTTTATATTTTTTTCTTTAATTTTTAATTATTCCCCGAACAAAATGGACGCGACACTTGTAATTAAAAAGAAAACAAAATCAAAACAAAAATAATAATAGTCAGCTGTAGGGATTGACAATTGACTGTAGGTATGGAAGATCAATGGCTGTAGGTATGGTAGGATATCGGGTGCGTTCAGTGATACAAATCTGAACTTAAATTCTACGTTTACATTATACTGCTTTTAAACGATGCAATTTCTGCTTGCAATTTGTAGGAACGTAGGCGAGGGACGTAGGTGGCTGGGATATACAAAATAGCTGAGGTTGAACAAATTGCAGAGTTAACGGCTACTTTTGTACTTACACGAAGTTAACATTCATTAAAAATCACAGCGTCCAATTCCATAGGCGATTGATGGTGTCAATCGATTGAAACTTCGATTTTAGTGATTTCCAATGACAACAACTGCAACTAAATATTCTAAAAACTAAAGATATATAATTCGCCGGCTATCTCATAGTGACATTCATTTGAGGTTCGTTCGGTATAAAATTAAGACTGAACTTTTTGTAAGTTTTACTCGATGGAAAGATGTAGTTTCATAAGGGTTGTAAGTTCGTTGACAGTTCTAACTGGATATTTTAATTCGGCCCCTGTCAGTCAAACCATTAAGTTCTTTTGGAATTTGGGTACTGCGTCATTTAATTGAAACCACGATTTTAGTGCTCTCCGCTGACAGTTTTTGTTTGTTGGTTCTCAGAGAGTGATTACCATAAACAATAACCATGTGTAATGTGAAGTCATCTTAAAGTTGAGAGTGAACTACGAAGCAGGACCTTTCAGTACCGAACCTTCACCGTTCGTTGGACACTTCACCACCAGCCTTTTAGTGCTTGGAAATTTCGTTACAGCGGTTCCCCCACTGGGTATTTCGCTGCCGTCCTTTCAACACTCAGCTTTTAAAGCACTGCCTACAGATAGGTAATGTAGTGTTAATTATTCAAAATGTTTCTTTTGATGACGTTCAGTAACAAAAATTAGGCACTTGGACAAACGTTGATGTTTACACATATTTATTTTCATATCACCCACTATATGGCGAGCATAATCTACAACTAGTTATAATTTATTTCTTTTCAATCAGATTTAAATCCACCGTGTGATCGAACATAAGATTTCGGGCGATCCAGGCGTGCACTCTTATAATTATTATTGTACTTTAGAAGCAAGATACTTTGATTTGATTTCCCCTTCATGATTTTTTGTCCAAAGTTTTCTCCGGCTAAGATAAGATAGAAATACATAGATTCAACCAATAGATTAAACCGTGGCGTGTTCAATTCAACCTTAGAAATCTATGTATGAGAGCTCTTAATGCTCTTTTTCACTGATGAGCTTTGAAAGAGCAACTAAACTGTCTCCATACATACAAATTTAATTTAGGTACATACACACAAATTTAATTTAGGTTACTAAATATCGGTACTAAAAACTGGTACCAAAAATGTGATCTATCCTAATTGAAGTGACACGGAGTGTTTTTCGTTCATAACAACAACTGGAAACACATATACAAATACAAATACTTCAATGGAAAACAAAGTATCTGAAAATTCCAATCAAATAATTAAAACCAGGAAAATGGATGTAGCATAACATCAGCCTCCCATTCTCTGCTCCACTCGGATTTGGAACCCATGTATACATCGAAGTATTCTGTCCTTTCCAAGGACAATGCAATCGACTACACAGAGAGATACATTTTGGAGCTTCCTTCTGTTGCAATAAGCTATACGATATAGCCGAGCATTAGCCAGCTAGATAGTGTTTGTTTGGCGCACGAAATTCTTTGTTGGCTAGTAATTAATTTCGTTCCGTGGATATGCATGGATATGCAAACATAGAGCACAGAGATACGAAATCGTTACCGAAATTCTGATTCGGTACTTTCCTGGCACAATGTACGATAAATGGAACGCGCAGATATACGTTTTACCGCATCAATTGCAATTGGCTTATCATTGAAATGTTATCTACCTTGTTCGCTGATTTCGGCCGTGCCCAGTTATTTGATGTTGTTGATGGTTTACTCTTTTTGTATGCGGGTAATGGGAATGATTTCAGCAGGTAGTTTCTTCAGAATTTACGGGATCGGATTCTTGTTTTCAGTAAGAACAATGCACGAGTTTCGGATTGAGTTATTCTCTTGAAAGATTTACTAGTCGTTGACGAATTGTCGCCAGTTGACTTATATTTCTATTGGACAACTAATGTAGTTTAAAATGAGGAACTATCGAAAGTGTATATAAGTAGAGTCTTCTTTGGAGGGGACTAAGCCATTAACAAGGCTATATTTGCTATAGTAACTGTGTAATGTGCTTGTATGAATAAATTGGTTGCTTTGATATGCGGTGTAGAGAAATAAATCTCTTAGTTCGCAGAGTACTAAAAGGCTATATAGGACTTAATTCATAAAGGAATGAAGACTTTACTTTGCAAACATATATCGATTTAGTTCCAACATTATGGTGACTGATTTCCAGAGTTGTAAAGACTGCAGTCTTTTCAGTACCTACTGCAGTTAATTGAATTAAAAGACTATTGGCGTTTTTTTTTTGGGCAGGGCAGAGATCAGAGCAGATTATGATAAGAGTCCTCAGATTTAATTATAAAACACACTTGAGCTCTTGAGCACTGAATTTTCATTTCATAGGGAGTCCATTTTTAATTTTTAATTATATTTGAAGTTAGCTTCGCTCAGCTTTTCGCTCGATTTGCTCCTTCTTTTTATCCTGAGCTAATTGACCAAACTCTGAGCTAACTCCGATGGAAAAAAGAAACACACTTTTTATGTTCTGATATGTCTGAGCTAAAAAAAAAAAACATAGAATTTGTTTTTAACAATTCCATGATCTGGTCTGAGTTAGAAAAAGAACTTTACATGAAAGTCAACTTAGCGAAACAACATTTACGGATCGAAAAGTGGTTGGGTGGATAATTTGCCATTAATTAGTCGTTAATAATATAGTCGGTGATAATTTCGAATTTGTCGTTTCTTTATTTCTATGTTTTTAAGCACCCTCTCAAAAACGGGTGAAAACTATTCTTGTATTTAATGGTTTACTGCAGTATAATTTGACGTACATGTTATTAGCTTAGTTGTGGAAATATAAAATTTTTCGGTGCAATGTTTTCTATGTTTTTTTGATTGATATCAAATTAGTGAAGCACCCTCTCGAAAATGGGTAAAAACTTCTTAAATTGAATTATTTTCTACTTAATAATTTGCCGTCCGGTAGTTTTGAATTATTTTTGACACTCTAAGTTTTGTCGTGCTTTGTTTTCTATGTTTTTTTTTGCTACTTTGCGAACTTTGTGTCAACTAAGCGAATCACCCTTTCAACAACGGGTAAAAACTTCTTGTTGTAAATGGTTAACAGCTCAATAATTTGCCGTTAATTAGTTGTGACAATTTCAATTTTGTCGTGTAATATTTTCTATGATTCTTTGAAGTTAGTTAAGGCCATCCTCAAGAATGGGGCATATTCATAGTCACTTTTGAACTCCCGTTTATCTTAGACCTGGGTTTATCCTACCGAAATAACATTGAATAAACCCCAGTCTAAGAAAAACTGGAGTTTAAAAGTGACTATGAATATGCGCCAATGAGTTTAAACTCCTTAAATTAAATTATTTATTGGATTATATTGCACGATAAAGTCGCCAAACTATAGTAGAAACCAATAAGATAACAATAATAATACAAATAAACCAAAAAATATCGCACACAAAATTAAAATTGTTACAACTAATTTACAAGACAACTGATGAACGTCAAATTATTGAGTAAAGGGTCATTCATTTTTCGGTTTCGAAATTAAAGCTAATTAAAACACACACAGCTCTACATTTTCGATCAAAATTGTATTTCAATATAAAGCCATTAAGTGTGAAAAACAATATCATTCAAATGACCTCTTCGGGAAGTTTCGCAGCATGCGATTCTTTTGAGGTAATTTTTAACTACTTTTTCGCACATTTCGGGTGGTATCTCGGCCATAACTTGAGTAATGTTGATTTTTAATGCTTCCGGAATTCGGAGATAATTCGCGTTAATACATTTATTTAGCGTAACCCCGCCCAGAAAAAAATCTTACGGTGTAGAATCGCATGATCTTGGTGGCCAATTGACGTCACCAAAACGTGAAATTACGCGACCAGGAAATTTGTCACGCAATAAATAAATAATTGGTCACGTTGTGTGGCTTGTTGCACCGTCTTGTTGCAACCACATATCGTCCAAGTCATAAACTTCAATCGTCCGCCAAAAAAGTCGGTTGTCATTCGACCAATTGATGCAAACGCCGGGAAATCGATCAGCAACACTTGCACTTGCAGCAGCAATATTTGTGACTGAGCGTGGATTGCTATAATGCACAGGCCTTACGACATCAGAATAACGCTTCCACTCCCTTCAAATTTAACCCATTGCTTGCGTAGTCGATCGATTACGATGACCATAATCATCGCGTAATGCTCGAAAAGTGGCTACGTTTGAATCACCACTTTTGTAGTAAGTTTTATTAATTTTAACATTATGAAAATTCAAATGACAGCTGAGTTTGACAGGTGTCAAATGCCAGCGCTACAAAATTGAAACCATGAAATGAATGACCCTTTAGTAAACCATTCAATATAATAAGTTTTTTTCCCTTTTTTGAGGATGTGTTTCACTAAAATCAATAAAAAAAAACATAGAAAACGCTTTGCACGAAAAAATTAAAATTTTCACAACTACATAGTTGATAACGTGACCGTAAATTATTGGGCAGTTTACCATTCAATACAAGAAGTGTTTACCCGCTTTGGAGAGGGTGCTTAAAAAACATAGAATTCATAGAAGGACAAATTCGAAAATATCACAACTAATTACCGGCAAATACTCCACCTAACCACTTTTCGATCGGTGAATATTGTTTCGCTTAGTTGAGCCTCATCTTGCTTTGTCTTTTTGTAAAGCCAGAAATCTCTTCTTTTTATATGAAGTTATTTTAGTAAAAAGTTTTTAAAATACTAATTCTCAAACTCAAAATGAGCTTCGACCCTCACCCTCGACGTGGCAGTTCACACATTAATATTATAGACGTCACGGGCTACTATTAATTATTAAAATCTTGACAAATTTGTTGATAAATGAAACTATCTTAGGCTCCAAAGCTTCACAAAGAATCAAAACCTAACAATCAATCAGGTAAATTTGTATTGCTTTCAACTTTAAAGCATAAAATTGGAAACTGGTCGATTTGGTTGCTTAATTTTAGCTTTAAGTCGGAAAATATTGCTTTGAAATAGAAGGGGTTTTTAGAAAGGTAATCGCTTACAAAATATTAAAATCATTAAATCGATATTCTCTTCTTCAATTTTAAAATAATACTTTTCCTCAATTTTTAATTACTAGTTTTTCTCGAAAGTTTCTAATTAATTCAACTTCTCGCTTTGGTAGCTCCCTTAAAAGTGAGCTTTCCAAGCTAAAACCAATTCCTCCCTCGACCATTCCAAACACTCACATATGCATACATTCAGCTATTCATTTTCGTGATCATCAGTCACGGGATCCCGGCTTCCTGGAAAGCTACGTGCTCTCAAGCTCAACAAGTTGTTGGATGTCTTTCCAAAACTTGCCGAATCTTAATGCCGAGGTTAAGAACCATCCCAAACTAAATATTTCGAGAAAAATTGAAAAGAATTAAAACCGAGAAAAGGCCTTCGCTAGGCATTCTTCTAGTTAATACAATTTACTCACGAGTGATGCGAAGCACGAAACAAAAACATTCAGAAACTATTCTTTCGAGATGAGAGAGAGGACGGCATATTTCAAAATCATGAACTCTACTTTTCTCGTTAGTAATTCTGATAGACTTTTTGTATTTAAAATTAATAAACATAAGAAATTTTACAAACTCAAAAACGTTAACTGCCCATTTCAATTCAATAATAAAGTAACGTTAATTTAAGGATGTTGTGTGTGTGTGTTGATGATTTTAGAGTAGGTGAGAGTCCGCCTGATGATTCGTTACCTCTTCAGCTCATCCGCTGACGTTATTTTCTCTACACGAGACCGCCCGTCTACATGATTGCTATTCGTAGATTTTGGAACCGCTTGTTCCTCTCGATTTTTCAAATCGCTCGAAAACCTGTTTTTGTCGCTTTTACAAAATGCCAATGGTTGATGGTACCACTATTGCAATCAACACCACCAGTATCATTGTTGCGGTAAATTTTACTGCAACAACTTTTGCTAGTATCTTTACAATTTCAACGACTTAAAATCTTGAACATATACAAAAACGACTTTTATAGAAAAAAAAAAATTATTTCTTTTTTCCTACCGATTTTCCAAGTTTGTTTTTCATATTCCAGTTACAACCGATCAATATTGTCATTTTAGTAGGTATAAGAAATTTTGGTATGCGTGGTCTTCAAGCTGAAGAATGAATCTCTCTTTAAAACATTCTTGAACAACAACTAAAAAAAAAAAATTGCTTATTCTTGTAAGAGAATTTTTCAATTTTCAAAAAAATCGCATATCTATTAATATCGAAAATTTACTCAAAATAAAAATAGCAGACATAACCAATTATCCCATCACATCATCCACATGAGTTACCATACCTCATAACTAAAACTAACCATGATGAAAATTCACGAAAAATAATATTAATCCTTCAGCATTTTGCTTCAAATAAATATTAATATGGAATTCATCCCTTTAAATTAAAAAAAAAAAAAAAACAAAGAAAAAATTCAACTCAAAATAAGAGAACCAACGGATTCTGTCAAGTTCCTTTCACCTGAATTTAAACTTTATCCGATTAGCATAGTAATTGGAGCATAAATTGTTCATACCTATTACCTTCTGGTTGAGTACCTTTCCCCCGACCTCTTCACTACCGTATATAGACCATGCCGTAAATAGTGATTCCGGCTCTCTACATATGCATATTATTCACCCCATATGCCTTTCTACTAAGGGTGATGGACCATGTTTTGTGGAGCTGGTTTTGTTTCGGTGTGCACAGCAGGATGTAGGGCGGGGCAGAGGGCAGTCATCAGTTTGAGTCAAAATCACCCCAGGGTTGCGTTTACAAAATCGGCTTTTCATATAGGTTAAATACTTATAAATTGCCATACTTTCAATGGTTTTGGTTAACCATAGCAACATTCTTTGGTTAAACCAATTTGATAGACTGTGCTGCTATGGGCAACGAGTGTTGGATATTTTTGATTATAGAATATGTCTGCATGGGGTAACAGAAGGGGAGTTATGTATATGGAATGGAGTTAGTTTGGTAGGTAATTCATGTTTATGTTAGCTATTATAATTTCTGGATTTCTTTTAAAGTCGAGCCACTTGAGACATATATTTATTATAGAATCATCAGGTAATGGGAAGCTATAGTGGGTCTTACAGTTTCCATTAAAAATAGCTAGATACTTGGAACCTATAGTTATGTGAGCTGTGGACCGTTTTTTTTTCCCTTTTGAAGGCTCATTGAATAAGGTTAAAATTTCAAAACTCCCTGAGTCCATTTTTATCAAAAATGAGATAAGTACGCCAAGTGTATGCAAATGACAAAATCTATGTTCTATCAAAACATTCTAAGCTCAACGTTCCTCTACTATCGAACCATAAACAATTAAAACTCCCGAAATCCAAAAACAATATCAAAATTTTGTCTATGAAAAGTCCCTAACTGGGCTTAGGGAGATTTGGCTGACAAGTTTTTTGCCGTTTTTGTTTTGGAATTCACTTGTTGTTGCATAAAATAAAATAAATTGTTCAGCGTCATTACAAACAGTATTTTGGTTGACTTTATTTATATGCCGTTATTTTTCTTATCGAATTTTAATTTTAATTTGTTGGTAAAAATTGGTTAGCTTAGCTTTAAAAAATAGCAGGCTTACAGGTATAAGTCTCTTAAAATACTATAAGTACAGGGTGTCCGCCGAGAAGGTATACTACTTTGTTTTGTCACCATTTTGGTTAAAATTAGTCTTGACATTTCATATTTGGCAGTCGTGAAGTTGACACGTGGCAAATTTGGAAAAGTGGAAAAATATTCGTTAAACCAACGTATTTTAATCGTTAAAACATTTTATCAAAGTCAATCATCGATTACTGTGACGATGAGAAAGTTAAGTGAAATTTTTAAGAGAAACAACCTGAATGATTTCGAAGAAAGAGGGTCTGTAGGTGATATCATAGATCACATCCATTTTCTGAGTGAAAAACAACATTAAGATTCAAGTCATGAATACTTTTCAAGAGCGCCATCTTCATCTTCAAAGTTCTAACTATGTATATCCACTTTTATATCCACTCTTTTACTGGCTAATTTATCGACACTCTTTGTTTTTGTTTGCCAAGGGAAATTTTACTAAGCTGGCTATAAAATTACCAATAAAACACGGCTAATATAAAGCTGTGCACTCACCGACACGATGCCGGTGGCGATCATGATAACAACATAAATGCCACATATGTGATTCAATGGAACGGCACACATCTACGCGATATGTGGATTGCGGTCACGTCCCGCTGCTGCGTTCAGTTACGCGACTTTTATTGAAAGCATCAATAGAACCATATTTCGATTGAAGTTGAAAATTCTGAAATAGGTAACGGAAATATGATATACAAAGTTCTTTTCTTATTTATTTTGTTTCTGATGCAATGCTAAAACTTAAGCCTTTTATGTTTTGTATATAAGATTCGGTTTCTTGTGTCTAAACTTCAATGTTTAAGATTTGTTTATTGCCATATCGCGTATATCGCAGATTTTTGATCGCATCTTTATCGCGCGATAAATGTTATCGTGATCGCCACCGCCCTCGCTTGGGTTTGCGCATAGCTTGAAACTCTTCGACTTCGACCTTGATGTGAAATAAAAATTGAGATTTAGATGACATTTTAGATTCTATAGTTCTGCAAGTAAGTATACATACATACATTATTCTTTCCTTATGCGCATATAAACATTGGGGCATATTCATAGCCACTTTTAAACTACAGTTTATCATAGACCTGGGCTTATCCTATCTAAATAACATTGAATAAACCCCAGTCTAAGATAAACTGGAGTTTAAAAAAGACTATGAATATGCCCCATTGTCTCAGAAAAAAAAATTGAACTTTATTCGGACAGTTACATCTACGTTTTCGCTTCCCCTAGGTGATTTTACGTACCTATAGAATATTTGAACTGAATTCTGAAATTTTTGAAAATTCTGAAAATTTCAAACAAAAGTTTTATATTTTATTTCCTCAATTTTTTGACAATAATACTGGGAAAATTATCTGATAAATAAAGTTCCTTTATTGCTTATATCGGGTTTTTCAATAAGAGCGCTGCAAAAGTTTTTTTAAATAAAACAAAAACGGTCTTGGATAGCAATGAAATTCTTTATTCCTGTGAAAGTACGTTTGATGCCATTATGTATGGAACACGGGCACGCTTTCAGAGGTCCAGACGCTGAACCCAATTTTCAACGGTTTGCAAGCCTAAATCGGCCGATACTGCTGCAATTTCACGTTCGATATTCGTACGAAGTTCATCAATCGTCGCTGGCTTGTTGGCGCAGACCATAGACTTGACGTAGCCCCACAGGAAATAGTCTAACGGCGTCAAATCCTACGACCGAGGGGGCCAAGCGACTGGACCATTTCGTGAGATAACACGTTCTCCAAACTTGGTTTCCAATAAATTGATTGTGATATTCGCTGTGTGGCTTGTGGCGCCGTCCTGTTGGAACCACATGTCCTCCAAGTCCGTATCATCCAATTGGGGCCAAAAATATTCGGTTATCATTGAACGGTAGCGATCCCCATTCACAGTAACGTGAATCACGGAAGATCTTGATCATCACGGAAGAAGTACGGCCCAATGACGCCGCCGGCCCATAAACCACACCAAACCGTAATTTTTTCGGGATGCAAAGATGACTCATGAAGTACGTGTGAATTACTGCCTGACCAATACCGCATATTTTGTTTATTGACGAAGCCAATTAGCCAGAAATGAGCCTCATCGCTGAAGATGATTTTTCGATGAAAATCCGAATCATTTTCAAGTTGTTGCTCAGCCCAAATCACGAACATACGACGCTTCTGGTGGTCAAGCGGCTTCAGTTCTTGCGTCAATTTAATCTTGTAAGGATGTAGGCCCAGATCTTTTCGCAAAATTCGCCATAACGACGTCACAGAGATGCCCAACGCTTGAGAACGACGTGTGAGAGACACCCATTGGACTTTCTCCAACTGAAGCCTCAGCGGCAGCAATATTCTCGACACTACGGGCACTTCTTTGTCTCACTGGCACGGAAACATTTTGTACTGTGCCTATGGATTCAAATTTTTCCAATAGACGCTCAATTGTTGATCTGCAAGGACGATTATGACGACCATAAATTGGACGTAGCGCTCTTAACGTTGTGGCCACTGACTCCGAATTTCGGTAGTAAATTTTAATAATTTCGACTCGTAATTGGCTCGTATTTCTTCCCATCATGAAATGGCAAACCTAATTGAAGAGAAATGTCAAAAGAGCGGCAAGAAATATGGCGCGTTTGCTGTCCCTGTTGTTCTACTTTCGTAGCGTCCCTGTTGAAAAACCCTTTAAAAACACGCGCGCATTCGAATGCAATGGTGCAATGCAAATATCTCAAAACACAAAAAATGGACTTATTGAGTTTTAATACAACGGTGACGCTCATTCCGTGGCAAAGTTAGTTCAAAATAAAAATCAAAACAAAGCTCCAAAACTGAATGTTCTGATTCAATTAACCCTCATACATTATGTCTAACCCTTTTCTATTTTTTTCCAAGTTAAAAGCGTTTTGTTAAATAATTTATTAACCCAGATTCTGTATGTATGTAAATAAAATAAATAAAGCGTATGAGGTCATTTGACGTCACCATATCGTCATTGGCCACATTTGTGAGAGAGTCCAATATACAAAGAATTGCCTGTCGTCCGCCTCTCGTTACAGAAGCTAACTGAATACCAATTATAAAACTCTTATTATAGGAATTGGGTTGTAGGTATATAGTTTGTCGGCAGGCAAACCGCAATTGTTTATTAGAAAACCGTAATTGTATTGAAATAACGCGTACTGAATAAATTAGAAATAATCGCGTTCCGCCTTTGTTCGATGCTGTGTTGTGTGTACTGACCTAAATTAGATCAGAACGAATAAATCTTTTTTAAAGGAACGCGCATTGTTGCGTGTCTATGTCGGTCGGTTGGGTTTGGATAGTCGGTACGGTATACTCAACCTATCAGGACCCAAAGCGAACTAGCAAATATTTCCAACCTGATAATTTAATGCATTGTTGTGTGTGAGAGTGTAGCTGCTCTACCTTCTATTACTCTACATTTTATTGGGATCATTTAGAATGAAAATCGATTCAAGGACGATACCAGAATACATAAGTACCTAGAACTTATTTCTATCAGGAACACAGACACAATTTATTCGATAAATTAACCAGAGAGGGAATTTAATTTGAAGTGGAATGTGAGTGTTCCTGAAAGATATAGAAGTGAAGGGTGTACACTCTACAGTCAACAGTACACTGAACAGTACACATCGAAATTGGTGGAAAAACAGAATAGAATAATTAATACAATAAATATTGCTAATGGCAAAGATTGATGACTGGTATTAAATTAACTTTAATCAATCATTTCCAAAGCTGTAGGGTTGACCACGAGGAGAGAAAAGTGTCGGTCTCAGGAAACAGACGATACTACCTCCAAGGTAGGTATCCGAAGCAGGACCGTATCTTCGGTACTGAAATTTAACGCGAGTATTTTCTTTCTAGGTGGTTTCGTTAGGTTGAAAAGATTCAAAATAAAAAAAAATAGCCTTTTTAAATTGAAAAATCTCGCTTGGATGGATTGGTATAGTTATTAAAGATCTTAACCCTTTTGTCTTAAGTATTGTACAAAATGTTTGAAACTGAAAGTATTGATGAGTAGGTTAGGTTTGAAGGGGTGATACGACAAGCCCCATCATCGCACTCGGATCTCAATGGATCCATTGTGATCCCCGGGATAGGTGAGGTGAAAGAGGATCGGTGAAGAAAGGATTTAGTATTTAGCTTAGGTATGGGTATAAGGTGCCTCCCTGAACCACCCTGAACTGCTGATGAATTTCAGGATGTACCTTTGTGGCAGAGACGAGATGTCATTCAGTTCTTCTAAGAAAGAAAGTATTCTCCGAAGGCTATTTTTCTGGTTCTTACTTAGCTATGGCACAAAGGAAGTGATAAGAGTTCTCCTCCTCTTCTTCATCTTGACACCTCATCTTGACACCCTCTGCATAAGTCAGATGAGCTGATGCCCATTCTTCGCATGCCGGTTCCCATTGAGTTGTGACCCGTTAGGATTCCAATCAAAAGGTATAGTTGAGGTCTGCTTAGTTCGAGAACGAAGTCTATATCTTTTTCTTAGAAAGGTTCGGCCATAGATTCCTCGAGACCCGACAAGTATCAATTGCTGACAGTCAATCGTTTGCGGCTTCGAGGAAACATTTGCGAATTCAGCTTTTTTCTTGTGCAAGTGACATAGAAACAGAGGATTCAGTTTGGATTGGATCAAGAGAAGATCCAATTTTGGCCAGTTTATCCGCCATTTTGTTTCCATATATGTCACGATTATGGACCCGTCGAAGGGTAACTGTATTTGATTCACTGAGTAATTTAATTTTAACTCGTTACGCCAACGGCCTACCAGTTTAAACTTTTTGACAATGGATTTAATTGCCACCTGACTATCAATAAAGATATCGATGTTTATTTTAGCTAATTTAAAAGTGACAAGACTTCTTGCCGCCTCGTAAATTGCAAGCACTTCCGCTTGGAAAACACTGTAAAAATCTGTCAGTTTTATTGATCTATTTAGGGTTGGGTTGTCTGAGAAGACGCCTGATCCTATACCAACCGTCTTGCAACCATCCGTAAAAACCGAAACATGATCAGAGTTTATGACCCGGTTAGACACCCAGATGTCCCTTGAGGGGAAATCATCTGTTAGAGCCACTGGGTTAAAATCAATGTGCGGTGCAGTATATAGTCTATTTGAATGTCTTGGTCCATGAAAGTCGTTATAATTTTGTGCCCAAAGTTGTCCCCTTCCCAATTATAATATTGGTTAAGTCTTAGAGCACTGTTGATCGCCACCTCCTTTGTAAATAAATCAAGTGGGGCGAGTGAAAGAAAGGTTTCCAGGGCTGCGGTTGAAGTAGTTTTCATGGCACTAGTAGTGCCAATACTTGCCAGTCTTTTTAGATTGGTTGCCTTTTCTAGGGATGGCCACCAAACTACATATGCGTTGCGTATGTCAAAATTGGCCTTGTTATGGCTATGTACCTATTGTACATCCAATGAATGGTTTTGGGGTTGGAACCCCCTCTTGTTCCGAAAATTCAACTACAGGTCTAGAATGATATTGAAGCTTTCCCCTCTCGTTCTTTAATGTTTTCTTTCCAGTTAAGCTTACGGTCGATTACCAAACCAAGATATTTTGCCGTAATAGTGATCTGGAGCGGAGTCCCATTTATGGTGGGAGGATTTACATATTTTCGGAACATTACGCTGTCTTGTAAACAAAACTAGTTACGTCTTAAATGGATTGACATTTAGTCCGCAACTACCGGCTCAGTTACTGAGCTTGTCAAGAGATGTTTGTAAAAGCTCACACAGTGTAGGTATGAATTTAAGTGATGCCATTATCACGATGTCGTCAGCATAAGCAAGGACTTTGACACCGCATAGACTGAGTTTAACTATAGAGTCTCATCAACGATTAAAAGCCACTGCAAGGGCTTGTCCTAACTTTTAGCTTTCTTTGACTTATTTCTGCATTTACAAGTCTATTTTGAAGCATAGAGTCAATCCAATTCGAAAGAATCGGATCAATGTTAAAAGAGTGCAGTGCTCGTCGAATTTCGCAACTTTCAACGTTATGAAAAGTCCCTTCTATATCCAGGAATGCTCCCAAAGTAATTTCTTTGAATCGGATTGATTTCCATGAGAGGACACTCACATTAAGTTCTAGGAAAAAAAGCGTTTCTATTAGTCTTGATGAGTAACTCCAGATGTTTTTGCTGTTGCGGCGCGAATCCAGGATTTCGTTCAAAGGGGTCAATTTTCGTATTATTTTGCCTGCATTTATATTTTTGCTTTCTGGTTATAATACCCTAGGAAAATTAGGGATCGGGTCGAAATTCTGGCAGGGTCAAAATTCTTTTAGCAAAATTCTGGTTTCAAAATTCTGCTTTAAAAAGTCTGCTTGTCAAGATATGCATTTCACAATTCTGATTTTCAAAAGTCTGTTTTACAAATATCTGCCAATAATAAAAAAGTGTTTGGGAAATGTAAAAAATGTACAGTTGTACAGGTTTTCGGCAAGGAGGAGTGTTATCATGTGATTTCTTCAATCTAGGACAGGCGTTAACACGGAAGGATCAACAGATCCGTCCAACTACTTGGGTATGTGGACAATATCTATATCAATACCATCGGCTGCTCCCGACTCGCAGTCATAGTCCTTCATTGCCGATATATGCAGTCAAGAATAAATTCAATCAACTTAATGATGAATATATATCCCCGTCCGCGGCCCATATGATCTCCCCGCCATATTTCTATAAAATGCTCTTCCATTCATTCTCATCCCCATTCAAAAATGATCAGTTTGTCCCTTTGTCAAGGCGAATTTTCGCAGATATGGAAAACCTCTTTCATAACCCCAATCACAAAAAGGGTCATAAGTGCGATGTTTAAATCTATCGTCTCATAACCGTTCAACCTCGGCTTTGAACCTTTTTTCTTGAAATGGAATTCATCTTACCTGAATAACCATTATTACAATGTTTGCTTCATATTAGTCCGCTGCAGTCCCTTCTTAGCTACCTCCAGGGTCCCCCAAGGTAGCCACTTAGGTGTTAAAGAAACCATCAAACTACTTGTTTAAAAACACTTCGTTCTCTTACATTAACGAAGCTTTTGTTCAAACGTTTATAATTTAAGTATTTTCTAAATTATAATATTCATTCAATAAAAATCATTCTATAAGTTCGGAACTAGTTTCTTATATTTCCTATTTTTCACTGCAAGAGGTTATGGGCCCAGGGCAGAATGGATTTTCTAAAGACATCTTTTACTAAGCTTAATTCTGAAAATTATCATTTATGGAAATATAAGCTTGAACTTATATTGAAGAAGCAAGGAGCATGGAAATGTGTTTCTGAAGCACCACCGGCAGACCCAGACGCTGATTGGAAGAAACTTGATGATGAAGCGACTGTGATCATTGGATTGTCCGTGGAAGATAATCAACTTATGCTGATCAAGAAATCCAAATCAGCACACGAGTCTTGGGAATCATTACGCAGTCATCATGAGAAGGATACGTTGGGAAGCAGCGTGCGTCTTATGAGGAGGATTTGTGGAATGAAATTTTCTATGAATTGCAATTTATCAGATCACATTATGGAAATGAAATTGTTGTTCGAGAAATTGGAAGCTGTAGGTGAGCAATTTTCTGAGCGTTGGCTCGTGGCTATGTTACTAAGCAGTCTTCCTTCTTCTTTCGATACGTTGGTGACGGCCCTAGAAGCTCGTAAGGTTGAAGAATTGACACTTAAGGTTGTCGAAACTAGCCTAATTGATGAGTACCAGCGCCAATCACACCAATTTTCAGCAAATAATTCAGCTTTAAAGTCATCTATTAACCTAGAAGACCGCAGCAAAAAGGTTTGTCATCATTGCAAGGCGAAGGGACATATCAAGAAGGATTGCTGGAAATTAAAAAAGTTGAGGCAACACAACTTGGCTAACGAGGCGCAAGAAAACAATGGGAAACCAATTGTTAATTATTGCTTTTCAATGACTAACAACAAGAATATTTGGATTATTGATTCCGGAGCCACCTGTCACATCAGCGCACGTGAGTCAGATTTTGTCAGAATGGATAGGTCTGTTTGTGAAAAAGTGACCGTGGCAAATGGTCAATCTATTGTTTCCAGCGGCAAAGGGCTATGTCGTATAGCTCTTTTGAACAGTAAAGACGAAAAAGTGATCGTCAGCATGAAAGATGTTTTATTTATCCCTTCTTTCCATGGAAATCTGCTTTCCGTTACTAAAATGTTAAAGATGGGATTTAAACTTCTGTTCTCTGATTCAAGTTGCAGCATCCAAACAATGACTGGAAAAGAAATTGGAGTTGCTGATTCATCCAGAGGGCTGTTCCAACTACGCCAACCTTCCAACGATAAGGCCCTGTTAGTGAATTGTAAGTCACAAAACTGTCAGCACTATTGGCACAAAATTTTCGGAAACCGTGACATTGACGCAGTAAAGATGATGCAACATGGAAAGACGGTAAGCGATTTTCATATTACTGATTGTGGTGTTAGAAAGAATTGCGAGATTTGTATTCAATGCAAAATGACTAGAACACCGTTTAACAAACATTCTGAAACAAAATCCAAGCGTGTATTAGATTTAGTACACACGGACGTTTGTGGCCCCATGCAAACTATGACGCCAGGTAGAAAACGCTATTTTCTTACATTTATAGATGACTATAGCCGCTTCACTGTAGTGTATCTTCTTCACGATAAATCCGAAGTCTTAGAAAAACTCCAAATCTTTCTCGAACTAGTTAAAAACAAGTTTTTTAGATATCCTTCCACTATCCGCTCAGATAACGGTGGTGAATACACCTCGAACATTCTTAAACGTTATCTTGAAAACAAAGGGATTCATTATCAATTTACAGTACCCTATTCTCCACAGCAAAATGGTGTCGCGGAGAGAAAAAAATAGGTCTCTTGTGGAAATGGCACGTTGTTTATTGGCTGAGGCAAAATTGTCAAATGTATTTTGGGGAGAAGCGCTTATGACAGCGAATTATTTGCAAAATTTGTTGGTATCTAGTTCAATTCCTTCTACTCCATTTGAACTTTGGGAGAGTAGAAAACCAAACATAGGCCACCTACAGATTTTTGGTTCAAAAGCCTATTGTTTGATTCCTAAAGAGAATCGTAAAAAGTTAGATTCAAAAGCACAAGTTTTAACTTTTGTTGGATATGATGAAAATTCAAAGGGATACCGTTTAGTTGACATACAAACGAAGAAAATCACAATCAGCAGAGACGTTAAATTTGTCAACAAAATAGAAATGACTAACAATATTGAGCCAGATATTAATCAGCATTCAGAGGTATTTTTGAATTTCTTCATCGCAAGAAATGTTCAAGTGGCTATGATAATGATATCGACACACAAGACCAAGAAATATGTTTAGAAGACGATACTTCATTTCATAGTTTAGATGAAGATGCTAACATAGAATCTGACAGTCCCAAGAACGTCAGTGAAACAATACCAAATTTAGAAGCTGTGGGTCGTGTTCGAAGGTCAGAAAGATCAAACAAAGGCAAACCCCCAGATCGACTAGGTTTTAAAGTTTCAACACCAAATTCTTCCTTAGTAGAACCTAAATCTTACAATGAAGCGATTAAATGTGAACAACGAAGTGAGTGGACAATTGCTATGAAAGAGGAAATAAGTGCTTTAAAGAAGAATTGCACTTGGGATCTAGTTTTACCTCCAGAAGGTGTCAATATCGTTGGTTGTAAGTGGACTTACAAAATCAAGCGTGATGTAAAAGGCGTAGTCCAAAAATATAAAGCTCGTTTAGTTGCACGTGGGTTTAGTCAAAAATACGGATATGACTATGATGAGGTATTCGCTCCTGTTGTTCGACAAACCACTCTAAGAACATTGTTGTCCATAGCCGGTTCTCAGGGTTTGAAAGTGGTTCATATGGATATAAAGTCAGCCTTCCTTAACTCCGATTTGAATGAAAACATTTATATGAAGCAACCGCCTGGTTTTGAGGAAGGGAATATTGATTACGTTTGCAAGCTTAAAAAAAGCTTGTATGGTTTGAAGCAGGCTGCCCATGTTTGGAATAAGACGTTACATAACGTTCTCGTAAATGGAGGTTTTATTCAAACTACAGCGGATCCATGCCTTTACGTAAAATGTTCAATCGAGGAAGGGAAAACATATGTATTGATTTACGTTGATGACATTTTAGTAGCAAGTTCTAATAAAAACAAAATTGACGAAATTGAAAGTTTACTCAAAAGAAAGTTTGAAGTAAGCAACCTTGGAAATGTTCATTGTTATCTTGGAATGGAAGTTTTTCAAGATCAAAATTTAAATTTTAATATTCGGCAAAGTCAGTACATTAAAAATTTATTAAAAGATTTTGGACTTGAAAATTCAAAGGAATCTAAATTCCCTCTGGACCCTGGATATGGAAAAACTCATTCAGAAAACCTTTTAAATAATAAAAATTACCAGAAGTTGATAGGTTCTCTCTTATATTTGAGTGTGAATTCAAGACCCGCCATCGCTGCTTCCATTTCTATTTTGGCAAGAAAAGTTAGCAGTCCTAACCAAGAAGATTGGACCGAAATTAAGCGTGTTTTGAAATATTTAAAAGGCACAATAGATTTTTGTCTGAAATTAAGTAACATGGCAGCAAAAGACAAAAACCTAATAGGTTACGCCGATGCAAACTGGGCAGAAGATAGGCTGGATAGAAAATCGAATTCTGGTTATATCTTTCAGATAAATGGTGGAACAATAAGTTGGAGTTGTAAAAAGCAATCTTGTGTCTCGCTTTCATCCACAGAAGCAGAATTTATTGCATTATCCGATGCATGCAAAGAAGCCATCTGGATTCGTCAGCTGCTGAAGGATATGAAAATTCAACAAACTTTACCAACCGTCATATTTGAAGATAATCAGAGCTGTCTACGTTTAATTAAAGAACAGAAATTAAGCAACAGGACTAAACACATCGATACTAAAGTTCATTTCGTCAAGGACCATGTTGATCAAAATCATATTATATGCATTTACTGTCCAAGTGAAGAAATGATAGCTGATATGCTTACTAAGCCACTATGTTCTTCAAAAATCCAGAAATTTAGAACAAAAGCTGGAATTCAATTCGTTTGAGGAAGGGTGTTAAAGAAACCATCAAACTACTTGTTTAAAAACACTTCGTTCTCTTACATTAACGAAGCTTTTGTTCAAACGTTTATAATTTTAGTATTTTCTAAATTATAATATTCATTCAATAAAAATCATTCTATAAGTTCGGAACTAATTAGTTTCTTATATTTCCTATTTTTCACTGCAAGATTAGGTTCTTTTCTTTTTATTCTTTTACATTGACAAATTGAAATGGTTATTAAACATACCTACATTTCACTCTAAGCTGACGATTTATAAGTTTTTCAAGACTATTTCTTCGACACATGATTCTACACTTTTTCAACAAGACCGCGACAGTTTCTCAGTATGTGTGCCTTAAAAATATCTTGGAGCTAAATTTTGCCAAATGCCAATCAATTTAAGGAAACATTTTTCTAATTTTACATCATCAATATTGACGTTGAAATTCGAAACGTCAACAGTGAAGATCATGTCTTAGACGATATGTGGTTCCAACAAAACGGGACAACAAGCCACACAACACTACCAATTATGGCTTTATGGCGTGAGAAGTTTCCTGGTTTCGCGTATTTTCACGGTTTGGCGACGTCAATTGGCCACCAAGATTATGTGATTTGATTATTTTCTGTTGGACTACACAAAATCCCGTGCTTACGCGTATAATCCCTGAACTCTAGACGCATTAAAAACCAACATTACTCTAGTTATGGCCGAGATACTGCCCGAAAAGTGCCAAAAAGTGGTTAAAAATTACCACAAAATAATCGCATTCTGCGAATCTTCTTAAGGCGGCCATTTGAATGATATTGTTTTTAACACTTGATAGCAAAGTCCAAACTTTATAGTGAAATAAAATTTTCATCAAAAATGTATAGCTGGTGTGTGTTTTATTTAGCTTTACTTTCGAAAGCAAAAAATTAATGAACCAGTAGTTTAAAAAAAAAAAAAACAAACAAAAAAAGAGTGGGGCCCGTAATTTTTCCAGCTCGGTTTCGGGACTCCTCTCGATGGCCCTAGCTCCAGCTCAACTTTAATAACACATAATCGATGATAATGGGTGATTTTTTAAGAGGTTGAGAACTTTTTAAAAAAAAAAACACAAAAAATTCGAAAAAATGAATGAAATATTTATTTGAATCGATAGTTTGAACTTTGCAATTTAATGTTTAAAGATAATTTGATGCAAATATTGACCGCGGCTGCGTCTCAGGTAGCCCATCCGCTGAGTCCAATTTTGGCATACTCTTTCACACATATCGGCCGGTATCTCACGAATGAATGCATGGATGTTGGCTTCCAGTGCGTCAATCGAAGCGGGCTTGTCCCTATAGACATTAGCCTTGACATACCCCCACAAAAAATAATCTAATGGTGTCAAATCGCACGATCTAGGCGGCCAATTGACCGGCCCGAAACGTGAAATTAACTGTTCACCAAACTCGCCTCGCAATTGCGCCATTGTTTCACGTGCTGTGTGGCATGTGGCACCGTCTTGTTGAAACCACATATCATGCAAGTCAAGAACTTCCATTTCGGGCAAAAAAAAGTTTGTTATCATCGCTCGGTAGCGTTCACCATTGACAGTAACGCTGCGATTCGCATCATCTTTGAAGAAATAGGCCCAATAATGCCGCCGGCCCATAAACCGCACCAAACAGTGGCTTTTTCGGGATGCATTGGTAGCTGTTGCAATGCTTCTGGCTGATCTTCACTCCAAATGCAGCAATTTTGCTTATTTACGTACCCATTCAACCAAAAATGAGCCTCATCGCTGAACACAAGCAGCGCGCGATGAACATTTCGAACCGAGCACGAATTTTGATAGTAAAATTCAATAATTTGCAAGCGTTGTTCATTTGTAAGACGATACATGGTTAAATTGCAAACCAAACTGAAGCTGTTTGACAGTGACACAAGGTACTAAACACACGTCAGCTGTCAAAACCACGTCTGTGAAGTTGGCATAACAATTTTCACCTAGGCTAACGGGACCATAACAGGAATTTGCAGTTTTTTTGCATTTTTTTTGCATTTCCATTCCGGATTTTGCAGTTCACCAAATAGTGGGTGTAATCCCATGTACTGCTAACTTCACTGTGAAGTTGGCAGTACATGGGGTTTTTTCAACAACTACGCATGCTAGAACCTTGCAGTTAGGCTCCAAATTTGCAGTTTAATTTGCAGTTCCAGAAAAAAATTACCCAAAATTTTGAAGTCCTCATTTGAAAAAAATTTCATACTGTACTGCCAACTTCACTGTGAAGTTAGCAGTACATGGGGTTTTTTAATCAACCAGACAAGCTATCACTTTCAAATAGGGCTCAAAATTTGCAGTTTAATTTGCAGTTCCAGAAAAAAATTACCCAAAATTTTCAAGTCCTCATATAAAAAAATTAATCAAAAAAGTCAAATTATACCGCCGACTTCACTGTGAAGTTGGCAGTACATGCTGTTTTTTCAACTACCACGTAAGCTACGAACTTGAAGTAAGTGTCCAAATTTGCAGTTTTTCTTGCAGTTCAAGAAAAAAATTACCCAAAATTTTGAAGTCGTCAAATAAAAAAAAATTTCATACTAAACATCTAACTTCACTGTGAAGTTAGCAGTACATGGGGTTTTTAAAGCAACCACACAAGCTTTCGCTTTGAAATATGTACCCAGATTTGCAGTTTTTCTTGCAATTCCAGAAAAAAATTACTCAAAATTTTGAAGTCCTCATTTAAAAAAAAAAATCAAGAAATTCATATTGCACGTCCGACTTCAATGTAAAGTTATCATATGAAAGTCCTTTTCTCAGCAACCACACAAGCTATAAACTTGAAATAAGTGTCCAAATTTGCAGTTTTTCTTGCAGTTCAAGAAAAAAATTACCCAAAATTTTGAAGTCGTCAAATAAAAAAAAATGTCATACTAAGCACCTAACTTCACTGTGAAGTTAGCATTGGATATTTTAATCAACCAGACAAAGCAGACAAGTTATATTATAATATTTATAGTGTAACGATTTTATTACCTAACTACTTTTGAAGCAAAAGATAATCCCTAACGTATGCTTTTACTAATTAATCAATAATCAATGCAAATACGCCTAAAAGTAGAGTTTAATTTTGCAAGTTGAAGCATAAAGATGAGGTAAACGTTTATCCAGAAGTGAATTTTAAATTGCATACTATTGAGCTTGAGGAACAATAAAAACGATTTGAAGTGAAATAAAGTGTGTTTATTTTGTAAAGTAAATAAGTGGAAGTTATTATTTAAAGGAAACAAGTTTTATCATCGAACTCAAACACGTACCACGAAACTTCGCTTTGTACGTAATACACCCCGACTCCACAGGGCATTCAGATGCCCAAAATCACAACCACAACCCAATCAACAATTAGCGAATTTTTTTCCGCTGGGCAAATTATGTCATGTTTTTTTCTCATACGTACAGAGCATACATACATACAGAAACATACAGAAATCCCTTTCACCGCGGTGTTGTTTCTGCAGGCTTTTCAATGTATGCGTGCGGGTTTCCACTTAGCGAAGCGTATACACAACCATATTCGTTCAGCGGAAGGATAAAACTAATTATCTGTCAAATCAGACATGAGCTAAGTGTTACCATTCACGAAATAAGCACTAGTTAAAAAAAAAGTTAGATGGCGGACCCTTTACTAGGCCTTAGGTGTGAGAAGGAATGTCAAAAAAATCTCATCAATTGTTGACCGGAAAGATTTTATTCACCCCACTTACTTCGTGCCCTTCTCTCCCACAAACTGAAAGTTACTGAAAACACAGTTTCTTCGTGTGAAAGGGAACTTAGAGTTGGAATTTTAATTTTTGAATTTTCTTTTTCAATTTAATTGATATTTGTTGTTGACTTTTATTTTTGGAAAGGGTTTTTGTTATTTTATGATTAATATTCTTGTTTGATATTTTCTTTTATTTATATTTTATTAAAAAAATTTTCATATTTCGCTGCAGCATTAGTTTTTCTTGCAAAAATAAAGTTTATATATGTACATATATAATTTACAAACTGTAAACATTTTTTAAGTATTTTTTCCAATGAATTTGATGCAATCAAATGATTTATTTTATTTCTTCATTCAAAATGTATTTTCATTTTGTTCAACCCATTTCGTTTGACAGATCAACAATATTTTTAACATTTATTCGTTCCTAATTGAAGTGTAATTGAGTGTAACATTTTTAACAATAGCTCATCAACATCTTTTCTTGACACTGACAATAGCTTACAACCAGTGGTCGAGTTCAGGTGCAAAAATATACGTCGTGCGTAGAAGCAAGTTGCTAGGATTTTTTGGCAAATGCCTGCAGAAACAACACCGCGGTGAAAGGGATTTCTGTATGTTTCTGTATGTATGTATGCTCTGTACGTATGAGAAAAAAACATGACATAATTTGCCCAGCGGAAAATAATTCGCTAATTGTTGATTGGGTTGTGGTTGTGATTTTGGGCATCTGAATGCCCTGTGGAGTCGGGGTGTATTACGTACAAAGCGAAGTTTCGTGGTACGTATTTGAGTTCGATGATAAAACTTGTTTCCTTTAAATAATAACTTCCACTTATTTACTTTACAAAATAAACACACTTTATTTCACTTCAAATCGTTTTTATTGTTCCTCAAGCTCAATAGTATGCAATTTAAAATTCACTTCTGGATAAACGTTTACCTCATCTTTATGCTTCAACTTGCAAAATTAAACTCTACTTTTAGGCGTATTTGCATTGATTATTGATTAATTAGTAAAAGCATACGTTAGGGATTATCTTTTGCTTCAAAAGTAGTTAGGTAATAAAATCGTTACACTATAAATATTATAATATAGCTTGTCTGGTTTGTCTGGTTGATTAAAATATCCAATGCTAACTTCACAGTGAAGTTAGGTGTTTAGTATGATTTTTTTTTTTAATTGACGACTTCAAAATTTTGGGTAATTTTTTTCTTGAACTGCAAGAAAAACTGCAAATTTGGACACTTATTTCAAGTTTATAGCTTGTGTGGTTGCTGAGAAAAGGACTTTCATATGATAACTTTACATTGAAGTCGGACGTGCAATATGAATTTCTTGATTTTTTTTTTTAAATGAGGACTTCAAAATTTTGAGTAATTTTTTTCTGGAATTGCAAGAAAAACTGCAAATTTGGGTACATATTTCAAAGCGATAGCTTGTGTGGTTGCTTTAAAAACCCCATGTACTGCTAACTTCACAGTGAAGTTGGCAGTACAGTATGAAATTTTTTGTCAAATGAGGACTTCAAAATTTTGGGTAATTTTTTTCTGGAACTGCAAATTAAACTGCAAATTCGGAGCCTAACTGCAAGGTTCTAGCATGCGTAGTTGTTGAAAAAAACCCATGTACTGCCAACTTCACAATGAAGTTAGCAGTACATGGGATTACACCCACTATTTGGTGAACTGCAAAATCCGGAATGGAAATGCAAAAAAAATGCAAAAAAACTGCAAATTCCTGTTATGGTCCCGTTAGCCTAGGTGAAAATTGTTATGCCAACTTTACAGACGTGTCAAAACCAGTGTTGCCAAAACCAAACCAGCTAAAAAATCACCCGTTATAACGGGTGTTTTTTTTAATCTGGCAATACTTTTATCGGAGCAGGTATTTTTGACAGTTGTCACTAGATTTATGCTCAGTTTGGTTTGCCATTTCATAATGAATAGACTTACTCCTGAAAACCGCTTCCAAATTGTGCCCAAATGGGCCCAAAACAAGATTGCCATTGATCCCAATTTTTATAAGTGAATTTTGTTTAGCGATGAAGCTCAATTTTGGTTGAATGGATACGTCAATAAACATAGCTGCCGTATTTGTATTGATGATATTCCCGAAGTGTATGTTGAGCCACCGTTAAATCTTCAAAATGTCACTATTTGGTGTGCTCTATGGGCAGAGGGAATCATTGGTCCATATTTCTTCAAAAATTAAGTCGGCCATACTGTTACAGTCAATGGGGAACGCTATAGAGCCATTATTAATGACTTTTTCGTGTCTGAATTGGAGGATGTTTATATGGACGATATTTGGTTCCAACAAGACGGCGCTACATGCCATACAGCCAACGAAACAATCAATTTATTGAAAAAAAAAACTTTTGGTGAGCGCATTATCTCGCGTCGTGGGCCTGTGGCATGGCCTCCAAGATCGCGCGATTTAACACCGCTGGACTATTTTTTGTGGGGTTATGTGAAGTCACTTATCTACGCAGATAAGCCCGATACGATTGACGCCTCGGAAGAGAATATTCGGAGCGTTATTGGTCACATACGGCCCCAATTGCTGCGAAAAGTGGTAAAAAATTGGGCCTCTCGGCTGGAATTTATTCGAGCCATCCGCGGTGGCCACTTGCCTGAAATCATTTTTAAAACATAATGGCAAACACTTATCTTTATAATAAAGCTAAATTCTTAGCCATAACATTAAATAATATGCGTTTTATTTCTTCTTGAAAACCACACGTCTAAAAAAAACACCCTTTACTTATTATTTTCTTCAGGCATTGAAAACATACTTCAACATGGAACAATTTATGGACTGTTTAACATTATTTGTTTTTCAACAATTTCATTCGCAAGGTGGTATCAAGTTTTGGTTGTCTGTTATTTCAAATCATTCGGTTTGCTTTCTTGGAGTTGTGGTTAATCCATGATCTGAACTTAGAGTTACCAGACGTCCTTTTTTCATAGCAAAATAGATTTTTTTTTTTTAGATTTAGATTTAGGTTTATTTATTAAAACATTACTCAGTAAGATACAATATCTTATTAATTAGAGTAAAGATCAGTATACAATACTATGAGTATCCTAATTATGCTAGTTGCTTAAGTGACGTTTGATAGCTAGTTCATTTTTTAACGTTATATAGGTACATTTGAGTATTAGAGATATAAAATAAAAAATATGCACGACTGGGTCGCACGAACTTGCTCTTATGCGCGACCACATTGTGGTTCTATAGTCTGAAATAAATTAGCTATAGGAGCATATATTTTATCCATTTGCCAAATCTTAGTTTAGTTTCAGGTGGTATTATGTGAGTATACAAAAATTAACAATATAGCCTAGTGTTGCACATATGCAATATGCATATAAGGAAATTATACTATTTAAACTGGTAAATTGCTTAAATCAACAAAATTAGAAAGAAATTGATTAAAATACTTTGAATCCGTTTTAACCCAACGCGATGTACACCATCTGAATTCTTATATAAATCTTTATTTATGAGAAAAAAATTTTGAAAATCGTAGGAGCGGTTTTAAAAATAATTAATTTTTTATACACAAAATTTTGTTAACATTTTTGAGAAAAATAATTGGTACGCCAATTTAAAGCATTTATTAATGTTGCGTTAAAAATTGAACTTCACAAAAAAATCTGCTACCAGTTTTCCAAATATCGAATTTTCAAAAAATAATGTTGATTTTTTTTTAAAAAATCCAAAAATCATTTTTTAGAAAATTTTGATACGCACTTTTATTTATATTTGTTACAAGCTTCTGTATAAAAAATCTAATTTTATTCGGTTGATCAAATGTTGAGATAGTCGAAAATCAAAGAAACCGTTCTATGAGAGGTACTGTTAATAAACCTAAAATATAAACTTTAAAAATTTTAAATGATAGATCGTACTAATTTTAACACACAAAAAAACTTTTATGAAAATCGTAGGAGTCGTTTTTGAGAAACAAAATATTTTTCTTAACGGTTTTTTAACATTTGTATGGGAGGCACCGTTATTTTTGGGTATTAGAATAATTTTTGTCAAAAATCTTCTAGATAAAGTTAAAAAACTGCTTTTTACCAAGTTTAATAAAAATCGACCAGGTCGTTTTTGAAATATTGAGTTTTCAAAAAAAAATATTAAAACTTTTTTTAAAAATCTAAAAACTATTTTTTTGAAAATTTTGGTACACGATATTATTTAGAATGTGTCAATACTTCTTCATAAAAAAATTGATCAGAATCAGTTTAACCGTTTTCGAGAAAAGCGAAAATCAAAAAAATGGTTCTTTGGGAGGTACCATTAATAACCATTTTTCGGAACCATTTTTTTTATTAAACGGCAACTTATAACTATTTAAATTTATTGAGTTCTTAAAAACAAATTCGGTAGCGCTGGATTTGAGAAAAATAAGTTTTTCCTTTTTGGCCAAGAAATTTTGTATGACTGCTACTGTTAATTTTGGTCCTAAAAAAAAAGAGAAAAAAACGGGTGGGGGGAATGTCCAAAAAACGCTAGGTACCAAGTTTAAAGAAAATCGACCCATCCGTTTAGGCTGTAGTCGAACCGACAGACAGACAGACAGACAGACAGACAGACGGACGTTTTTGCGAGACCCACTTTTTTTGACTTCTCCATCATCGTAATGTAAAGTTTGATCAAAATCTCGAGTTCGATTTTTTGTACGAATCCATAACTTCCCATATAGTACCTATATCGCAAGTAAAAAGAGAAGCTAATAATTAAAAAATAATGTAAAGGAAAAAAAAAATACAAAATATCATCATCATCAACATCATCAACATTATCAAAGGGGTTCAAAAAATTTTCTAAGTGTCTTTCCAAACTGGGTCGTGCAGCTTATCATTCTTATAGAACGAGGGAGTGAGTTCCATAATCGAAGGGCATGTACATAAAACTGGCGTTCAGATACCAGAAATGAGCAGCGGATTGGTATGAGGTCACAAGATCTATTAGGTCTTGGAAATATAATTTTATTGTATAAGTATTCCGGTTTGCGGAATTGTAAAACATTATGAAGCAGGGTAAGTGTTCTCAACTTAAAAAGGTTATCTAGAGTGATCCCATACATTGTTTTTGAGTAAATAGAAATATGATTATATCTTCTAATTCCATAGACATAACGTGCAATACTATTAAACGCAACGTATAATCTTCGCTTGTGTTCGTAGTCACAGTTACTAAAAACCTCGCTACCGAAAAGCATAACAGGTACAATCGCCATCTTGGCTAATATTAATCGTGTTTTTAGCGGTGTTAAATGATGAGAAGCCCAAAGTCCTCCGTAAACCTTGCCTAAAGTATGTCTTATATGGGTGTTCCAATTATATGGGTGTTCCAATTGATTAAACGTTAGCCCGAGATTTTTTGCAGAATCAACGAACTCTATGACTACATTATAAAGACAGATTTTTGGAAAATAGGAGGTATCAATAGTTGTTCTCGAGATAACTAAGCATTTTGTTTTCTTTGGATTTAAACACAGATCATTTTTTCTGGACCAGATAACAATGTTATTCAAATCCTCATGGACTTCATGCACACCATTCTCAACCATACCAAGTGGAAAGTTATTTTATATTTGAATGTCATCTGCAAACATGTGCATCGAAGAGTTCAGTGAACAAGAAGGAAGATCATTTATATACATTGAGAACAGCAAAGGGCCCAAAATAGACTCCTGAGGAACACCTCTATGCAAAGGCAGAAAAGAAGATATTGAATTGTTAGCAAAAACAGCTTGAGACCTATTAGTTAGATAAGAGGAAATTAAATGTGCTGAAGACGAAGAGAAGTTAAATTGATCTCTGAGTTTTTTAGAAAGAATATTACAGTTAACAGTATCGAATGCCTTTGAAAAATCTAATAGTGTAATAATAGTGACTTTATCATCATCTACAGCTTTTCTAATATTTTCCTCAACTTCGATTAAGGCTGTCGTACAGCTGTGCTTGGATCGAAAGCCTGATTGACATGAAGAAATCATTTTATTGTCGTTTACAAAAACACGTATTTGACTATTCATTAGCCTTTCCAAAACTTTTGAGAGAAACGGTAGTATAGCTATTGGTCGAAAGTCACAACAATCACGATTTTTAGGAAGCGGTATAATCTTAGCTTGTTTCCATACGGAAGGAAAGGTACTAGTCATAAGAATAGTGTTAAATATATAGGTTATTTATATTTCAGTACATAAGATAGGATTACTTTTAAGAAGACGGGATGAATGCCATCGATTACAACTGAGTTGGACTTAATTGCTAAGAGGCTTTCTAAAACATCAGCATCTTCAACGGCAGAGAAGTAAAAAGTGGACGGGCGGGCCACTTAACTGGTCTTCAGGTAATTGTAAATCAATAATTTGGTTTTCAGTACCA
Organism: Leucozona laternaria; assembly: GCA_932273885.2. NCBI lineage: Eukaryota > Metazoa > Arthropoda > Insecta > Diptera > Syrphidae > Leucozona > Leucozona laternaria. The sequence goes on from OW026366.1 coordinate 211,805,932, forward strand.
CCACCAGCGCAATTCAATGAAGTGAATTTTTTGTTAAGTTCATCACAATCAATTGTTGTGATCTTGCTATTTATTTGCTTGCCTACTCCAATATCTCTAAGATTTTTCCAAAGTTTCTCTTTGGCAAGCCAAGGATCTAATTTAGGTGCATAAAATCGTCTTTTGGATTCACGCATTATACACAGATGACTTTATTCCTTAATACTTTATACACTTTGTGCAATGTAGGTACATGTAAAGGGTTTTCCAATAAGAGGTGTTATTTTGAATAGCCCGCTATTTCGGTAGCTGTCACTTTTGAAGCTGTCATTTTTTGACATTTGACAAGTAGAAACTACGTCATTAATATTAAATTAATAAATGGAACGATACACGCTTCAACAACGCATTGAAATTATTAAAATTCACTATAAAAATGGTGAAAATTTGGCAGAGACGGTTCGTAAAACTAAAACATTTTTGGGTCGTCGTGAAGCACCTTGTCGGACCTGATGTGAAGAATAAAACCCGTGCACGTCGCTCAAGAACAACTGAGAATATTGCTGTTGTAGCTCAAAGTGTTGAAGAAAACCCAGGTTTGTCCATTCCTCGTCGTTCTTTGGAATTAGGCATTCCACAAACGTCATTACACCGTATTTTGCATAAAGACTTAGGTCTTAAGGCTTATAAAGTTCAGTTAACACAAGAACTCAAGCCGGCTGATCATCAACAACGTCGTGTCTTTGCTGATTGGGTCCTTGAAATGCATGAAAATGATCCGGAATTTCATCGAAAAATCATTTTGACTGATGAGGCCCATTTCCACCTCGGAGGCTACGTCAACAAGCAAAACTGTCGCATCTGGGGCTCGGAAAACCCAAGAGTTATTGTTGAAAAGCCTCTCCATCCTCAACGCTTGACTGTTTGGTGCGGTTTATGGTCCGGCGGGGTCATTGGACCTTACTTTTTCGAAAATGAGGCTGGAGCAACAGTTACGGTCAATGGATTGCGCTATCGAGAGATGATTAATGATTTTGTATGGGCGGAATTGGATGGTATTGATCTGGACAACGTTTACTTTCAACAAGACGGCGCTACGTGCCACACAAGCAATGAAACCATCGATCTTTAACGGGAAAAGTTTCCGGACCGTGTTATCTCTCGAAGAGGTGATCACAATTGGCCACCGAGATCTTGTGATTTAACACCTTGCGACTTCTTCCTTTGGGGCCACGTGAAAGATAAGGTCTACGCCAACAGCCCAGCGTCGATTCAAACCTCAAAGATGGAATTCGTGAGGCTATCGAGGACATAGGGCAGCCACTTTGCGCTTTGGTTATGGAAAATTTCATGAAAAGGATATGGTCCTGTAAGCGTGGTCGTGGCGGCCATTTGGCTGATGTTGTTGTTAACGGCATACCTTCTTCTTTATAATGAAATAAACATCCGATCATTTATCTCAAAAAATGCCATTTTTCTTTGAATATCAAAATAACACCTCTTATTGGAAAACCCTTTATATAAATATATGTAGCTCAAAGGTCTATGACTTGGTGCGTATTGTGGTAATATTATTATAATAGTGCTGAGGCAGAAGACGGGGTAAATTTAAATTCTTGTTGCTCTTTGAAACTAAGAGAAAAATGTTCTGTTCCGTTTCGCAGAAACTTACACGTATAATATGTTAATGTAGTTGAGAAGTAAATAGATAACTGATTAAAGAGGTGTACTGGTGTGCATGTGCAGTAGAGTAATCCAATTTGGTAATGTGATTTTAATAGTCAAATTCCGCGAGTAAAATACTTCGAACTTTAATATTAATAACTTGAATAGAATTTTGCTTGTTGTTATTGTGAATTTGCAAAGCTACTAGTTATGGCACTCTTTTAGCAAAGAAAAACCTTGGTACGTTTAAAATTAACGTATGAAACGTCGAATTACATTACCACTAGATTAAACACGTCCACTCAACAACACATGCTTCTTTTAGGCATACTGTCTGTAACCCCTATACAAACCTCCGTCCCCCTTATTAAGTAAAAATACTTTGTTCCCTAAATATTTTTATAAAAGGATTCTCTGTGAACGCATCCATTTGCAGTTCAAAATCATTTTAAAGTGAACGCATCCACTTAATGAACTACATCTCACTTCACTCTTTTTTTACTCTGGTGTTATATTTTTTCAAAAACATGTTTTGTCATCCTTTTTGAACACTTGTCCCATCTAGAAACCTCACGATATCCCCCTTTTCGTTTTTTTTTTTTTTCAATCTGTTAACCTGAGCTCCATATGCTTCATCCCTTCCAAAACTTACCCTTCTGTATGCAAAATTTCAACAATCCTTTTAAATGCAAAAAAAAAAAATCATTCGTATTCTTTGTCAATTCATTATATGCAATTTTATTCGTTATTTGTTTTCAATGTCTTTTCTTTTTTTTATAATATATATTTCAACAGTAATACACATTTAAACTTGTGTATTAAACTACATAAATTAATTCTTTTTTTTTTTTTTTAAAATCATTTTCATTTTTTTTTTCTTATTAACATTTCGTTAATATAATAATATATTAATTTTATTAATATGCGTCTAATCTCTTAAGTTATGAATTTTGAAATAATAAATCTCATTATTCAAAACTTTTTATTTTTTTTTTTAATTTTATGTATATATATATATATATCATTTGTATATATATAGATATTTATATATCATAGGTCTATATACATCTTAGACGTATATAAATTTGTATTATTTTTTTATGAATGTTTATGTAAATGTGTATAGTATATATATATATATATATATAATAATATTATTACATTTCTTTTATTTATTTATTTTTATCGCTGGACATTACACCAGAAAAGTGTAATATAAAATAATAACTCAGCAGTTTTCCGTAAGTGTGTGTGTTGTTATTTTCAACTTCTAAACTCTATTCAATAACTGAACGCAATGTAATATCTAGACTAGACAGCGATAGTATGATTTGAAAAATATGGAAATTATAATATTATTCAGAAACAACAATATGAAATGCTTGTTTTTTTTTTTTAGTTATTATTAATTATTTATTTTTATTTTTTTCATATAAGAAGTCTGGAATTTAACTTTTGTTTAATGTTATTTTTTTTTTTTAACTTTTACAAGTTCAATAAATTTAAATGGTAATAATATATATTATATACTGTTATATAAATTGATTACATCAATAAACAACTCACAAAAATTAAAAATTTTTTTTAACAATAATTTCAGTCGGTCACTATTTAAGCTTTTTATATAGACCATTTAGGTATTTCCAGTTTAAAAATGTATATATATATATTCAATACTTTTTTTATTTATATTTATGTATATATTTTTGTATTCTAAAATAAGTTCTTTCTACCATATTTTTTTTTTTAATTTTAGTTTTTTTTTGTTTAAATTTTTATTAATACAACCAAAACTTTAAAATTTTTTTTTTTTTTTTTTAAATTAAACTGAAACTTAAAAATTGAAATTCAGAGGAAATGTATTTTGTTTTTAATAAAAATTTTATTTTTCAATTATCCTATCTGCTAATTATAATATGAAAGGTATATAAATGTACTAGAGTCGTTGTATCATGAATTATCCGTTTTATTTAATCGTTTTGCCTTTACTATTAGGTATTTATGGAAATTTGAAATTTTAATTTATAATATTATTACGATTAGATTTTTTTTGGTTGTAAAGAGTTATTCAATGGAAATTAATATTTTAAGGATATCAAAGTTCTGACTTTTGTTGATTAAGTTAAAGAGAAAAAATTTTAAGTGGGAAATTAATTAAAAATTTCATTGAAACATAAATTGTGTATTTTTCATAAACCTAGTGTTTTTAATATTTAAATAATTAATTTTAATTCAATGAATATTTTTAAAATGAAAAAAAAATGTATTTTATAGTTGCAAAATTAAACCTTTCACTTTTAATTCGAATTAGTTAAGTATTTTGTATAATTGTAAATAAAAAATCATTAAAATATTAATTTCTTTGAAATAAATAATACTTTTTTTTTTTGTTGTATTTTTAGAACGAACACAGTATGAAAAATTTAAAACTTTATACACTGAACGTTAATAACCCCTTCTTACAAAAATAAAGAAGGAAATGATTTCCTGATTTCACAATAAACACTTAACTTTATTTATGATTTTTGTTTTTGGTTTAAATATAACATTACTAACCACATACACATATAAATTATTATTAACTCTTTTTTTTTTTAACTAATTGTATTAATATATATATAATATGCAGTTTATCTTAAGTTTTTTTTCAAAGGCATTTTATTTTATTTTATTTATATTTAATTTTTTTTTTTATTTTTAAGTAAAACAACATTATAAATATTTATTTATGAATTTTTAAGACCTATATATTTAAATTATTTAAATTAAAATTATATATTTCACTTAAAGAACTGCATATTTCCTTGATTGCTTATTTATTGCGTTTTGTTTAAATAATTAAAATTAAATTATTATAAGTTTTTTTTTTTTTTTGTTTATTAAGATATGGGAGTAATGATTTTATTTAATGATGTTTTGTTGTGTATATTGTTGGGAATTTTGCAGATTAATTTATTTTATTATATTGTTGTTAATTTGAATTGGAACTGTCATAGAACTGCGGTGAAACCGGATTCCGATATTGAATTTTTTGGATAAAGTAGTGTTAAAAGTTAAAACATTTTAAGCTGAAATATAATTTTAATTATTTTTAATAAAAAATATTTTTTTTTCAATAAAGTAATAAAGTATCTATGTTAATAAAGTAGAAAATAAAATGTTTAAAAAATAATTATGTTAAAAATCTTTATTCAAATACAAAAATGTGTTGGTTTTGTTTATGTTTCGAGTTGTGTGATTTTTTTTTAGATAAGTAAAATCGATATTTAAATGATAAAGTAAAAACCAAAAAAGTTCTACTTACCTTTTAACAACGTAGTTCCGTTGATTTGCTTAACCTCTCGTAAAAAATAAATTTCAAGTGTCGTTTTCGTTTGGATGTTCGGAGTACTCTTTTTGCACTCCTTTTTCACTCCTGCTACTCCAAAAGTCTTCGATTGGCTTTTCCGAGTAATGTCTTGGGAGTACTCTTCTGTTCCCAATTTCATAAGGGAGTAGACAAGGAACACACACATAGGTACATACATACTTCGTTGAATTACATGTCAAAAGTGATAATTAAATACTTGAAGAAGCCATTTTGTGAAATGGCGACCTTATATAGCTAGTGTGTGTGTAAATTGGAATCAAAAAGGAGTAGAATAGACTGAAAATCCAACCGAAAACGACATAAGCAGTATTGTAATGTAAGCATTTTTGTTTGATTCATTTAGATGTCCAATACTATCTTACATAGATGAGAGCTTATTTACAGGAGCCTTATATAGTATTATAAAGGGTCCGCCAAATAATTTTTTTTTTTTTTGAAAATGGCACAAAACATCGAGTGTAGCTTCGGCTGGGTGGCACGTAGCGCCGTCCTGTTGAAACCAAATGTTGCCAATATCCTCCTCTTCAATTTTTGTGAACAAAAATTCGTTCAACATGGCCTGATAACGATCGCCATTGACTGTAACGGCCACTCCTTGCTCATTTTCGAAAAATGGCCCAATTATGCCTCTGGACCAAAATCCGCACCAAACAGTGACTCCTTTTGGGTGTATCGGCTTTTCAATGTATGCGTGCGGGTTTTATGTGCCCCAAATGCGACAATTTTGCTTGTTTACTACCTGCCAAGATCAAAATGAGCTTCATCTGAAAAGATGTTTTTTTTGGCAAAATCGGCATCTTCTCTAAGTCGATCGCAGGCCCACTTAGCGAAACGTACACACAACCATATTCGTTCAGCGGAAGGATAAAACTAATTATCTGTCAAATCAGACATGAGCTAAGTGTTACCATTCACGAAATAAGAACAAGTTGAAAAAAAAAACGTTAGATGCCGGACCCTTTAGTATGTTTTAGTCATTAATACCTATTATATTTTTTAAGACTTTAGTTTGTGTCCATATTTTGTCAATTTTGTGAGTGCAATGTGGTACCTCTATATACATGGCAAATTTTATTAAACTTGTTTTCACTTTTCGGTCAACGTAGCTTTTTACTCTGTACAAGAAAAATTGGCAGTGTAGGCAAGATAGGACGTTTGCCTCTCATTCTCCCTACAATGGATTGCATAAATCTGTTATTCATTAAAGCTCTCACAGGGTTGTCGTAGTGTACACAATGGCAATCATCATTAAAAGCTTTTTCTTAAAGCTCTAAAATCAAAAGCACGTTAACAGAAACTCAAGGAAAAAAAGCTGAACGAATTACCAAATGCACACGGGTAACTCTGAATGTACATCAAGCAGCAGCCATTGACCACACCAATTCATTGCACACTGCACACGCAGATGTGCTGCACTCTACTAATAAAGCTTTCCCATAAGACGTGTACTGCCTATTTTTTTTTGGACAGAAATAGTTATAAATATTTCGTGTTTCAGGAGAATTAAGTCGCTTTTTTAATGGCTTAGAATTTTAAAAATTTAGAAGCCTGTCTGAGATAGCTGTTGACGTCTTTTTTTTTTGTCATCGATTTCTGAGCAACATATACAAGAATAAGTTAGTTCATCTAGAATTAATTTTAAAATTTCAAAATTTGTATTTAACGATTCAAGCCTGGCCCTTGATTTAATAGGAATGTTAAACTTTAATTTTTAAATTTTGAGGAAAAAAAAATATTATTGAAAAACATTGAAAGAAAAATAAAATTATTTTACTAAAATTCATTCTATGGATGAACTATTGCTTTATTTAGTATCATGATAGTTGTTTTCTTCAATATCGGTCGGTCGTGCAGTGTGACGGTCCGTGTTTTAACACGGTTGCCCACATAGTGAAGAAGAACAGAGACCAATTTGCTTAGTGCGGTTAGATAATATATTACATTTACAAGCTGGTCAGGAGGAGCACCACGCTGTCAAGAGGGGCGAGGGGGTAAAGGAGGGAATCCCAAGGGCCCGGGATTTTCTAGCGGTCCGGAAATTTAAAGCAATAGCATGAATGTTTATTTTTTGTTTTAATTTTTTTGCACGTTACCTATCTGTGAAGAAAAATTCACACTTGTGGATTTGGGCCCCCGACTTAATTTTTTTTTTTTACTATCGAAGGAAACATCGACCTACTCCGGCGATTTAAGGAAAATGAACGCTTCTCTTTTGTTTTGTGAGCACAAGCATTTGTCTAATTTAAAGTACAATTTGAAATTTCGTATCATTCTCATATATGTACGCCACAATACATAAGGGGTCTGGAAATTGAATCCTTTCAGAAACTTGACGACACAAGATAGTGAGCTAGAATTGAGGCAGTGAAACCATTTACAAATCATATCAAAAAACTAAGAAAATCATTAGAAGACACTAAAGTGATAACACTTTAACTGCTGAAGCTCGAAGAGATTTAAATGGCGTCTATAAATATATGAACAAATTTGAATATTTCCTGACTCCTGATGTCTTCGATTTATGTCGTTTTCGAGTGGACGTTCGGAGCTACTCCTTTTTCACTCTTTTTACTCCAAATTTCCCATTTTCGATAGGAATGGAACAGTTCCGAAATCCAAACGAAGACGACATTAGTGAAAGGTTATGTGCGCAATAAATGAAAGAAGCGTCATTCTTCAAGCCAGAGACATCAATATTGATGTTGAAATTCGAAACGTCAACAGTTTGATCTCCAATTTGCAGCTGATTCGTATCTAATGGGATCGCATTTCATTCGAATGTGAAGCGAAAGCAGTTGTGGTAGGATTGGGAGATATTTCAGAATCTTTCTCATCGACCCAAAAAAGAGAATTGAAGAGATATTTCAGAAAAAAATCAAGAAGAACAACAAAAGACGAAGAAAAAAATTTCAAAAGGAACAAAGGAAAAAGACAACATAGTTGATTCGATTATATATTTGGAATTTCTCCTGAGTTCGATGCCATGAAAAAATTGAAACCGACCTTTTCATTTTTAAAGCAGTTTTCAATAATGGACGAAATTGAGCTTCGAAATTCCGCTACAAGCTTTATCCAATAGTTCAAATCGCATGTATCTCAAAAGTTGGAGGAAGAAATAATTTATCTGAAACTCATTTATGAAGCCAATTTCGAAGCAGAATTTCCACCATTGAGTTTGCTGAATGCGATTTTTTTGCCAAAACTTGGAGACGATTTTCCCAAACAATTGTATTGGTCTGCATGTATTTTGCACCATACATGTCACCGTAGCCAATTCCGAACGTTCCTTTAGCGTAAGAATTTCTATCGCTCGTGCTCATCACAAGAAAATGCTTCAGGACTTGCTTCACTACCTTAGCTGCATCGAAGCACCTTTGGCAAACTAATTTATTTCGATGCATTTATAAGTAGTTTTGATGCTCATAAAACTAGGAAAGCTCATAATATGCAATAAGAAAGCAATTCGCAGTATTGTGATAATATTTTGAATGTTAAAAAAAAATTAAGAACAATTTCAAATATTTCCAATTGAATAATCTGTTTAGTTTTCAAAGTAAAATAAATAATTATGCGACCGTATTTCCCCTTCACTTACAAACAAGCGGTTGGCAATATCGCACTGAATGAAGAGCTTGATTGTAGGTTCGAACTCCGATCTGCTCGTATGCGGAATTAAAAAAATTTTTTATTCTTTCTATGAATTCTAACAAGAGGCATTTCGCCGTAGCAGTATAGGCATGTACTTTACAAAAAAGAGTGTATATGGGGGCCCGTGATTTTCCCGTTCCGGGTCCAGGATTCGTCTTGACGGCCCTGGTCAGGTGTTTCGTCGGTGGAATAGTATTCTAACATAGCATAACATTCTAGCATAAAACTTTATTGGACCTAGAGGAAATCCTTCTATGAAATAATGATGTTGAGATTGCGTCAATTCTCATTCTGTGATGTTGTGAACTAATAATTTTGTTCACAACGTCATGCCTAGTTCGGTTGAGTAAGCTTTAAAAATTGAACTAGAATGTCAAAACTGCTTCAAATGATATATTTTCTATCACAGCCAAATCTGCAATATCGCTGCACCTTTTTTTCAAAAGGCCGCGTCTTCAGAATTCAAACTATTTAAATACCAAATTATTTTTATCATTATTCACAAAACAATTAAATCAAAAATAATAGATTAATGACAGAATTTATCGTTTAGTACTTTTTTAGTAGAAACTTTCATAGATGTGAAGTGAAAAATAAAAATTACTGTAAAAATTCGAATGATATTTCTTATAACACTTCACAGCCTCACAGGTCGAGAATTAACCTCCAGTTTTTTTTTTAAGTCAGGTTGAGAAACTTGATTTAACATTAAAAAGATTATTATTATGCAGTAAAATTTTAGAGTTATTGAAGACTTTCATACTAGAATGTAAACCCCCTAGCGCTGTGAAAAAACTTCAAGAATTTCCTTCACAATCTTCAATATAACAGATCCACCAATAGTATATGCTGATCTATACGATTGTAACTGTTATTAAAACTATCCAAACTCTTGGACGAATATATTATTTCTGTTTTCGTTTCTTTGTTAAAAAAATTAAACTTCTTGAACAGTTGAAGTTCTTGCAAAATATAGAAGAAACAAATCTACCAACAATAGCTGTTTTTTTTGGCGCTTAAATTAAATGCGCCCAGAAAAATTAAACTGTGTCACCGCACGCCGGCCGGCCGCCATGAATCGCATACTTGTAACCGATAGTTTTTATGGAATCAAAATTTGTTCTGTGGCCTTTTTTGAGAGAAGGATGATTAGAAGCAAGTTTCTCCATTCTGATAAGAACCAGAACGCCAAAATGAGGGATAATTTATCCAGAAAATGAGTAGGATTGACGTAATTTTATTTTGTATTTTCATTCAGAAACAACAAGCAGCACAGTAGGTAGCTCTATAATTCATTGAAAAAGACCACGAAAAAAGAAAGATATTTGATACGTTTTCTCAAGGTTTTCCCAAATATGAAAAAAGTTTGAGCATATATGTATTTTATTGTGTAAAATTGTATGAGCTACAATTTTTGAAAAAAAAAAAATAACAGTTTTCAATACTATTCTTGATTTCAAAATCTACAAATAACTTCGACCCTCAACATATTTGAATTTTATTTTATTTTATTTTATTTTATTTTATTTTATTTTATTTTATTTTATTTTAATTTATTTTATTTTATTTTATTTTATTTTAAAAGAAATAAATTAAATATTTATTTTTTTTACTTTTTCATTTGTTTTATTTATGAAGTAAATTATGAAATGCATAAATGGAAGCCACCAGAGCAAGAACAGGGGCCGAACTACCGCATCAGTTATCGAGTTATACGTGAACGTGACTGAATTATGAATATGAATTTGGCATTTTCTCATCGGTTATCGAACGGAATTTCATTCGATAGATGGACAGCCGACTGACAGTGTGTATAATGGATGCAAATTGAATAAACTATTATTTTATTATTTTATTATTTTTTCATTCAATTTTTACTCATTCATTCAATCACTGATGGCACTCACTCACTCAGGCACTGAAGCGGTAATTTTGCCCCAGGATAACTCAACTTGGCAGTGGATTAATCGATAAATGTAAATTCATACTAAGCTGGCGGATGGCAATGGTAACTATAGTTGTTTGTTCGAAAGGAACTGTGGATTCCAACCATTCTCATCAAGCTGCTTTCTTTTCTATGTACCTCTAACTTCAACGGGTAAAAGCAAGTTAAATTATAATCCATCTATTAATTTAGTTGATCCCAATAAAAGTTGAGTTACCATACTGAATTTTTCAAATTTTTTAAAAGCAAATATAAAAAAATGAAGAGTTATGCAATATTATGTTGATTAAAGCAAAATGACGTAACAATTTCAAAAAGTACAAATTTTTGTCATAGTACATTTTAGTTTATGTTTTTTTGTAAAAAAAAAAAACAAGAAAAAACAGTTTGCTTCTGCCTGAATTTAAGGAAAAAATAGTTTGCTTCTGCCTGAATTTATAGAGGTATAGTAATTAAAAAAAATTAAAATTGTCAAAAAATACCAAAGCTTATGTATTTAAGAAGTCTGAAGAAATATTGAAAAAAAAACCGGAGCGAAAACATACTTTTTTTATTTTTGACATTAGGCATTTTATAGTTCGTAGAATCATTAAAACCCGGTCTTATCCTTCAGTGAACTTAGACTAAACCAACCATCAAGCATACTTACTTTTCTTGTCTTACTTCACAGAGCACACACAATTTTACCAAATCAATTCACATGTAAAAGCAAAAAGACAATCGAGCAAAATAACGTCAATGCATTTGTATATGCACAAAAATATTCACGATATTTATGTTAATGTCATTTCATAAAAGTGTAATTTAATTTTTTTTTTATTTTAAAAAATGTTGAAAGATAAATGCAGTGTTTCTGTTTATTGTCGTGTTTCAAAGTCAAGAAAAAATTCTAAAATCCAGAGAGATGAGATAGAGAAATATAGAGAAAAAGACAAATAAATTTCAAGAATCTGATTTTTTACAAATAAAAGAAAACACCAAAAGCAGCAGATAATTGTTTAGAGATTGTTTATCATTTTTCTCTTTAAAAAAAAAATATAATGACGTGTGTCTTTTTTTTTTTAAGGGTATTTTATGCCGAGTTTAAGAGCATAAAATAAATAACAACACATTCAAAATAAATAAGAAAAAAACAGAGATTTTTTGTTTTATAGTTTTTTTTTTTTTAAGTTTATTTGTTTTATTTTCAAGGTTGTTTTTTTTATTTATATTTGGTTTTAAAATTATTTCTGGTTTGTCATTTTTTTGTTTGTTTTGTATTGGTTTTTCTCAAAGTAACAATAATTCATTTATTTAACATTTATCATTTTTGTTTTCATCACTTTCATTGTGTATATAATATTTATAACTTTCATTTTTATTTAAATATTCAATAGTAGTCTGTATGATGTAGTGTATATTCATTTTTTTTTTTTTTTTTATTTTTCATGTTTACAATGTTTTGTTTGTTTTAAATTAGAATTTTTAGTATTCATGTCCCTATTTTGTTTCGATACATACACATTTCAATGTTTATATAATATATACGTATATATATGTATGTATGTGAATTTATAAGTTTCTACAAAAACTAAACATACGCATTTAGTTAAATAATTCAAAATTATAAATAAATAAATAAATAAAAAAATCATATAAGCCCGAAGCTTTTTTTTAATAATTTGTTATTTTGCTGGCATGAATTGATGTTGATGTACTGAAGAAACCTTTGAATTTTGTCCGAGAAATCCTGTAAGTTTAACACATTCAATATAATATAGATCGCCTCCAGTTACGCCTGCACATATCATGGTACGAATGTGTTTATTTGTTCCTAGCTTTATGAAATACATAAATGTTAAACAACAAAAAAAAAAAAAAAAACAAAATAAAAATAAGAAGAAATGCAAAGTAAAGAGAAAATTTATTTTTTTTTCTAATAACGTGAGTTTTAATATATAATTTTTTTTTTTTTTATTTATTACAAATATTTAACAAGCAATATAAATTTATACAATAATTAATAGATTTCTTATTAATAAAAATTGCTTTAACATTTAGGTCTTGGGTTTACTTTTAATACAAGCAATACAATTTGGGGGCTGCTAGCTAAGAGAAGGAAATGCCCAAAAACATTTTAATTAAAACAGATTACAAAATCTGGTTCTCATGATTCATGAACTATAATAAGATTTAATCACATCAAGAATTATAGAAGAGACTCTTTAAAACTAGCTTGAATACTTTTCTGGGTTTAAAATTTCATCATCAGGGCTTACCTAAAATAACAGAATACCAAAATTGGCAACTCAAATGATTATTAAAATTACGAAAAACTCAGGGTAAAATCGCTTAAGCCTGTTTCACCATGCGAATAGAAAACGAGACCTTACCTTGGTCAATTCACTTTGTAGTTATCCTCTCTTAAAAATCAGTTTCAAATATTGAAAATATATACACAAGGTATTCTCTTCGTCTCTTAACTTCAAGGCTGTTTCACAATGCGACTAGAAAACGAAACTTTAGTGTGAGGAGATCTCTTTGCGGTTGTTCTCTCTTAAAAACGAATTTAAAATAATGTAATAATAATAATTAATACGTCTCATTTCCTCGTAGCGATGTGAAACAGCCTTTAAATATTCGAAAAACTTACGCGAAGTAACAACGCTATTATTATTATCTCATATTATTTGAAATTAGTTTTTATGAGAGGACAACTACGAAGAGAACTCATCATGTTGACGTCTGGTTTTCTCTTCCCATTGTGAAATAGCCTTCAATTATTAAAAAAAAAAAAATAAAAAGTGACGCGAAGGGATGACGAGAAAGGCTATATTGTATACCTAACCTATTATTTCATCGTTTAAAATTCGTTTTTAAGAGTGGACAACTACGAAGAGAACTCGTCACGCTCACGTCTCTTTTTCTCGTCACATTCTGAACCGAGATTTTTCTTAAATGTTTCTCAACAAGTGTGATGGTCTTATTTCGGAGCTCAGAAGCCAAATTATTGATACCATATCTAAAGTTGAAAATTGGAGTGTGGGAACTTGTATGATGAGTACTTAAGTATTGGTTTCTTTTTGAATGCGAATTCTAAATATCAGTTTTAGTATTTGACAATCTAAACATTTGAAACCTTTAAGGCCCAGATTTTCATTGAGAGACCATCCCAGTTTTCAGGTTAAATTCGAGTTGATTCCGGACAAATTTTCTTCAACTGTCAATGTCAGCATGAAGCTAACTAGGAGTTAATCGAAATAATTTGGTTAACTAACTCTTGTTTAACTGTATCTACCTTTTTTATATTTTTGACATAAATGCTGAAATAGCAACTAATAAATAATTTGTATTCAGAGTTAACCAATTGAAAATTAATTCACCGCCATGTTTTTCACTCGATTAATCGAGATTTAAACTTTAATCCAGATGTAAATAAATTTAAATCCAATTTCATAGATATTATTCACTCATTGAATCCAAAGTTAAATCCAATTTTTTAAATGCAGTTTCAATTAATCCAATTGAATTTTAACTGCTGTCTGGAGGTCAGTTTTAGTACATAAATCCAGATTAAAACTAGATTTCATATTATTTTTCCCTTTCAAAAGACATGATTTAGAAAAAAATAAAGTAACTCGGAGGCAACACGAGCCAGTACCTACTTGCTAGCCAGTTGCAACACACTAAAACCGATTGCCCGGAAAATACATTTTTCCGGAGCAGAAAATAAAATCGAAAAAATTTCGAATTTGTAGAGGTTTTCTAATCCATTGACATCGTAGACATCCTTCAATGGAATTTGAAAGTTTATGGCTTGACAGATAGGGGACAAATTACATTTGATCGTATCGAGAATATTTCGTTCAAAATGTCAACCGATTGCTCTGAAAATGCAGACAAAAAAATGAAAAAAACTTCGGATTTGTAGAGGTTTTGTTTAATCTATTGACATCATAGACATCGGCGGATAGGCAATAAACTGTATTAAATAGTTTAAAATAAAAATTTGTCACCTTAACTGAAATTATTCAAAATTATTTAGAAAAAAAAACTTTCGGATACGATAAAGCCCAACAGAAACAACTGTCATTGAAGAAATCTGACATTTCATAAATTTGACATTTGTATTAAACTTTTTTACATCTAGATTTAAAGAACTTTTACATTTGGATTGAAATCATGTGAATCCATTGGATTTAATGCATGTTTATAGTGAATAATACGGACATAGATGGATTTAATAAATCCGGATTTAATGGTTTGATTTAAAATTCACTAAACTCCAATTTAAATCCATAGTGAATAATATGGCCCTTAGAGTGGAAAAACTGGGCATTAAAGTACTTTATTTATATTTGTACTAAAATATTTCAATACCTTACACATACATACGGGTATCTATAGTTTCCATTCTTCTAAACCAAATAGTTCTTTAAAGTCATGAAAATAGAAATATTTTCTTGTAAGGCCCAATTCTTTCCAGTGATGACCTATCTTTAGAGTTTCAAGGTTTAATTCGAGTTAACTCAAGATTAATTTAAATCACAATTTAACTAATCGTTACCCTACAAAATTTGTTCAACTAATCCAGGGTTAACTGAACAAAATTTTGTGTCATAAAAACTGAATTTGTTAATAATAAATTTTTATCCGAAGTTTACCAACTGTTAATTATTACTTCTTTAGTATACAGACAAATTGGGCCCTAAATTAGTTTAGAAGAAAAATGTCTGCATTGTCAGTACATTTGTACTAAAATATTTCAATACCTTACTTTCCACTCTTCTAAGCCAGGTAGATTTTTGGAAATCATTAAAAAGAAATGTTTATGTAAGGCCCAATTTCTCAGTTAGGTTTCGTACAAGTTTAGAGGTTAAGTTCGAGTTAACTTCGAAAGAATGTTTCCTTCGATTAATTTAAATCATTAGTTAACTGAGAGTTAACCTACCAAATTTGTACAACTTATCTTTTTAGTTAGAATTTTTGGTATATAAATAACCAACTTAACCAACTGTTATTTAACTCTTAAATACACTGAAAATATAATAATTTCAGCACATATTTGTACTAAAATATTTCAATACCTTACTTTCGAATCTTCTAAGCCAGATCATTCTTGGTATGCATGAAAATAAATATTGGTGTAAGGCCCAATTTCTCAGTGAACTTTTGTACGAGAGATTGAATTCAAGTTAACTCCGAAAGAATGTTTTCTTCGATTAACTTAAATCATTAGGTTACTCGGAGTTAACCTACCAAATTTGTACAACTATTCTGTTCAGTTAGATTTTTTCCCATTTGTTAATCAACTATCTACTACTGAAAAATAGGCCTTTAAAGTATCTTAGGGAAAAATTTTCAGCACTTTTGTAGCAAAATATTACACTACCATACTTTGCTCTCTTCTAAGCTTGATAGTTCTTGTAAATCATGAAAAAAAGAAGACACAAATCGTATAAGGGCTTCATGGTTGTCTAGAAAATGTATCAAGACATAATAACTACTCTTTGAGAATTTTTTAAAAATATAAAATTCATTATATTTTTATTGTATTGATCTTATTCATACTATAAAACATGACAAAGTGATTTTTCGTAATCTACTTTTTTTTTAACAAATTTCCTTATAATTCTAATATTTTAACAAATTGTTCTAAAGTTTTCTTCTGCAATTTAAAATTCATAAAAAAATTATTTTATTAAATATTTTTATTTTTAATTTTTAACATTACTCTAAAGTGTAAACACACTTTTTTTATTTAGGAAAATTAAAATTTATGGAACAAAAACCGAGAGAAATCAACAACAAAATATTTAGTTAAGAATTTTAAAATTAACTGACACACATATATATTTTTTTTAATTGTTATTATTTACTTTAAAAAATATTTGTTGTTATATTTAGCTTGTTGATTAAAATTGTTTTTGTTTGTATTTTATTGTTGCTATTTCTCCAAACACAATACAAGAGAAGTTTGTCAAGGAATGTTTTAATATTTACTTTTGTTTGTTGTTTAAATTAATAATTTACTGCTTGAGATATACATATACATAATTTTAATATAATAAACTGTTACTGTAGTTGTTGGTGGTAGTAGGTAATAATATTATGGTGATGTTCTGTACTGTTTTATGTTTGATGATTAATATAGTGATGTTGTAGTTTGGATTTTAATTTCATTTTTAAATATGTAGAATTTTAGATTTGGTTTTATTTTTGAAGATTGTTTTTTTTTTTTTTATATATGTTCAAGTTAACAGATAGAAGATACACACATAATACTTATGCATATATATATAGGCATATATATAAGGATGCATTTGAATATAGAAGATAGGAAGAAAAGCGCTTATTTTTAGTTATAGATATCGTTAGCATAACTTTTTTTTTTATATATAATTGAGTTATAATTTTTATACTCCAGCTAAACAACAAGAAAAGGAAAAAAAAGAAGACATTGAAATGTAAGTATTTGGTGTATTGTAAGAAGTTTAAGGCTCTTAAAATAAGTGCTTATAGAAATAATTGAAAAAGCATCGCATGCAAAAAAGAAAATGAATAATTACGATATAAAAAAAAAAAAAAATTATTCACAGAATGAACATATTATTATTCCTATTTATAAACAAGCATAATATACAAGAAGTATCTGTTTTATTTACAGTATTTGTTTTTTGTTGATAGGAGATATTTTATAAAAACCAATATGTCTGTATGTTTATAAATACAATGTCGCAGTTATTATGCTTCGTATGTTTTAATGTGAAAATTATTTATACTCTATAGTCTAAACTACTCTAATAAATTCTCATTCGATGCATTTGGTTATTAGTTTTTTTGTGTAGCCTACTTTACTTCTCAAAATAAAAATTCAATAATGAAATAAAACTTTGAATAAAAAAGGTGGTTGGCAACCGTCTTTGAAAGATTAAATTCCCAGTTATTTTATTACAGTGGATCCACCAACACATTTTCTGAGAAGCTTTTTCAACATGAATAAATGATTTTTCCTGCATGATAAATTTTATGTGTTCAAATTACTATAATCTTTTCAGAAAAGGGTAATTGGGATAAGCGGAATTGGCTTTATTATAATTTGGCGCCGAAATTCATTTTAAAAACATTTCTAATGCCCAAAAATAAAGAAGAACATTCGAATTTCGAATATAGATAGATATAGTCCAAAGCTCTTTACGCTTATGCAGCAGACTATTAAATGGAAATATCGTCAAATATTTTGAATAAACATGCATTAAGAATGTACGGGTGTTAATTCCTTAGTTTAAAGGTAACATTTTTATAAATTTACTTTACTGTATTTTTACAAATTTGGTCGTTGTTTTATTATGTTGCAATCGTCTTTGGCAATCTTTTCCAATTTTGAGTTTTATTTCTACTTTGATAATTGTTCATTCTCTACAATACTCACACTAATTTATTTCTTTTTAAAATCTCTGTGAAAACTAAGGTTTTAAGATTACTGCTTGTGTATACGAGCGACCACCCTATCAGCTCTGCACTTTATTTTATTATAATCTATGGCCTCTGTCAAATCGTGCATGTGGCACGATATTGGGGATTAATATACAGGGTCATTCATTTCGTGGCTTCAAGTAGGTAGCGCTGGCATTTGACACCTGTCAAACTCAGCTGTCATTTGAAGTGTCATAATATTAGTTGAATGTTTGGCATTTACGATAGTGGATCGCTTAACAATCGAACAAAGCGTTAAAATTATTAAAACTTACTAAAAAAGTGGTGATTCAAATGCAGCCACTTTTCACGCACTACGCGATGATTATGGTCGTCATAATCGACCGACTACGCAAGCAATCGGTTAAATTTGAAGGGAGTGGAAGCGTTATACTGATGTCGTAAGGCCTGTGCATTATCGCAATCCACGCTCAGACAAAAATATTGCTGCTGCAAGCGCAAGTGTTGCTAATGATCCGGATTTTTCGATTTCCTGGCGTTCGCAGCAATTGGTCAAATGATAACCGATGTTTTTTGGCCGGCGATTGAAGATCATGACTTGGACGATATGTAGTTGCAAAAAGCCCGGGCAATAAGCCACACAAAACTACCAATTATGGATTTATTGCGTTTGAAATTTCTTGGTCGCGTAATTTCACGTTTTGGCGACATCAAATGGCCAAAAATATCATGTGATTTGACACCTTTAGATTTTCTTTTCTGTAGAGCTACGCAAAAGACCGTGTTTCCGCGAATGATCCCCGAACCCTTGACGCACTAAAAACCAACAATACTCAAGTTATGGCCGAGATATCGCCCGAAATGTGCGAAAAAGTGGTTAAAAATTACCTCAAAAGAATCGCATGCTGCGAATCTTCCCGGGGCGGCCATTTGAATGATATTTTTTTTCACACTTGGCGTTAGCTGTGTGGCACGTATAGCACCGTTCTGTTGGAATCACGTGTTGTTCACATCCTTATTATTCAATTGGGGCAAGCAAAAATTGGTTTTCCTCTATCTGTAGCGCTATCCGTTGATGCTGATGGTAATGACATCGTCGTTTTCGACGAACTAGGGACTCTCACGGACAGCGACGATGTTTTCGGTTGATCTTGCGTTTCGTTGACGCATTGGCGTTGGCTGATTTCTCACAGAATCGGTCAACTCAAATTTTGGATAATCGAATTGGAAGGACAACCATGTAAACCGTAAAATGGGCGCAACGCACATATGCGTATATCGATGCCCCAAAAGATTTTTATATTAAAGTTTTATCATTTGGATGTGCTATTCAATCGGGTTACTTGGCATATGGTGATTTGGCATCAGTAACTGAATAATACACAACAGATTTGACAGATGTCACCAAAGCAACTTGGCCGCCACGACGCAGGCTGACAAAATCTACCCGCACAAAATGAAAAATCCTATATTTTAATGTTTTTTTACGCGACAAAAACCTTATTTTATGCTAACGGTCGAACATAAATTCGCAACAGTAGGACGTATTCCACACATCGGCAAATAGAAAATTCGTTCATGATTAACCTGTACCTACGTTCTGTAACTCTCGCATGGATAAAATTGGTCGATAAACTATGAAAAATTGAAAAAAAAACTCATACAATCTGTTTCAATTTTCATCGTTTATCGATTGATTTTATCAATGCGAGAGTTACAGAACGCAGGCACAGCTAAAACTTTCATTTAGCTTCTTGATGTTGTATGACTACCTATTTGAAGTTTTTAACGACATGAGTGTGAATGGAATCTCAAAATTCGTCCCCATTTGCAATTCGCAGGTAGCGTCTCATGTGCAAGGAACTTTATGGAACTTATTGGTGATATTTTGATATAAAACGAATTAAAATCACCCTGCACCTCCTCACTATTGCGAATACTTCAATTTGAAGATTCTAACATCGTCCGCTTAAAGTAAAGCAGTAACAGATGGTTGGTAAGTCATTAATAAATAAAATAAAAAAATAAAGGAACTTAACTGCTACCGTGTGGTATTCTAAAATTACCTTTCCTTTCATTTGATTTGCAACCAATAAAAAGTAATGAGCAAGACCATAAAAAAAGATTGGAGCCACGTTACAAAATGATTTCGCTAAATCCCAGCTTCCCTAATTTAAATAATTTAACTCAATGTGCGAGAGTTTGTCAAAAGGCTTACACCCAAGTTCTTCACAGAAGTACTTAGCCAGCCTAGTACCTTAGTCTAGCTACACCAGGTAAGGTGCTCGGTACTAATGACTAATAACTGTCTCTCCTGATAGTAGCATCAACTATGAAATTTGTCATTAGGAACTCGGAAGTGACTGCAAAACGATCGTCGTTGCTAGATAGAGAGAGGGAAAATGAAGAATTCCAATGAAGTCCTACCGATATTCACAGGGGTGATCAGTCTTGCTCTGTTCTGAATCAGCTTCTAGATGAAGCATTTGATTTATGCAGAGCATTGTGTGTTATTTTTTGTGTGGAGTCTTGGACATTTTTCTGTGTAAGTATGTGTGTGGCAGAATTGGAGAAATGCCCTTTATTATGTGCATTTCATTTTCGGTTCATGCAATGCAATGGTTGCGTTCGGGAAACTATCCATAGCTATCAGGATAAGTTTTTTGTTTGTTTTAATTTCTTATGAAAGAACAGCTAATGCAAAAGCAACAACGCATATCTGAAACTTTTGGGATATGTGCGGAAGGACTTTTTAATAGCTTATCGAAACTGTCAACAACACTATTAAACGTTTTAGATATGACGTTGTTTCTCGACCGTATGGCTACATATACTTTTACGACTACATTAACGTCCATGCAGTACAATATATCCGTTGTCATTATGTCATCCCACGTATAGATATAAATAAAACACCTATTCTTCACTGTGCACTTAAACGTATAGTTGGAAATGGAGTTGGAAAAAAATATAATTCATATTATATATTCATATTATTAAAACCGATTCTTAAGTAGTACTCGGTACCAACTTGACAGAACTAGGGCTTATTATACTTATGTGAAGAGAGCATTTGGTACCGATTTCACAATTGATATAATATCCACGTATTAGCTGATTTTGAGGAGCAAGTCAGTACATAGTTCTTCCAAGTAAGTACTCGGTACCAAATTGACAGGACTAGGACCTAGACCTTGTGTGAAGAAATGAGTTGATATCAATTTGAGTACTAATTTTAGGACAATAGTACCAACTAGCATTAGGACTCTGTGAAGAAATTGGCTATTACTGAAGACACAATCTACTTGTTTTCTATTTTTAAATGAGTCAATAATATTTTCTGACAATTCTATTCAAAAGGTTACCGTAGATCGGTGTTTTGTAAAACCAATGTTGGGATGGAGCTTTAAATGATTTAACATCAAAAAATAGATGAGATTTCTCATTCTATAGCTCGTCCTCCAAATTAGTTCCATTAAGAAAGTATAAAATTTGGAGTATTTTTAGACAGGATAATTTGCTCTCTTCTATTTGGTGGTTGCCCCAGTGTTACCAGATGAAAAAAAAATTAACCCCAGAAAGATTTAGAAACCCCCCAGATTACCACATTTTATCAACAAAAACCCCTAAATTTTTTTTCAACTTTATATTTCTATTCACAGCTCTTAAATTTGTTTTTAATTTTAAATTTTATTAATTCACACAGGTACAATAAAAAAACATTTGTAAAAAAGGTTTCAGGTAATAAAAAAAATTTGTTTAGGGTTTTCTTCACAATTTCTGAGTAAAGTTCTGATTATTTACTCGGCATTCAAATTATCCGCCAATTAAAACCTTCCAGTAAAAAAACTTAACGTTTCACATTTTTTCGAAATAATAAATGTATGTAAGTTTTGACTGATGAAAACTGGAAAAAAATAATGAATAATATTTAAAATGCCAAGTATATAAATTTGCTTATTCTAATCGACACTTAATCGGGCCATTAAAACACTTTGAACGTTAATTATAAGCTATACTGTTCAGATATTGTGAAACATAATGGAGGTTGATAATTGATTAAAAAGTTCCAAATTGCTTATTTAGAACTTTAATCCAGCCCAGGTCCAGCTTTTCAGTGCGCGATTAAAGTTTAATCCGAGTTAAATCGTAATATTTGGTGGGTTAAATCAGGATTAACTAAACAGATGCAAATGGTTTGTTTAGTCATTTCGGGTACTGAAAAATGGTTTCCTCAGTTCACTGTGGGTTAATTTAGTTCTAGGGTTAGCTCACCATGGTTTAACTCGCCAGAAATTAATATGAAAATAAAAATATAAAGGAATTAAAATTTTGTTTTGCACTTCTTTAAAAAAGTTCTAATACTTTTTCGTTTTGGCTGTCGCGTTGGTTTGATACATTTTCTCACTTGTGAAAGTTTTCAGCATGTAAGGAACTCGTGGAACGCTGTCAGCTGTTTAAATACCTCTCAACCTTTAAGCTCTGAATTAATCCCCCCAGATAACCCCCAAACGACAAAAAAAAACCCTAAATCTAGGGGGAAAACCCCTAAACTGGCAACCCTGGGTTGCCCAGATGTCTGTGTCTTTGGTGCATGAGTGCAACACATTTATCCAGTATGTGGTCCGGCGTCTCCTCATGGGTATTGCAGAATCAGCACATGGCACTGCTTTCGAGGCCAAAGATGCTAAGATGTCTTTTTAGCTTGCAGTGGCCAGTGAGGAGACCCGGTATTATTCTGAGTTAAGCTCATGCAAGATAGAAAGCGTTCCTGATTGTAGCTTCCTAGTAGGAGTTTGGCTTTGATTTGGTCTCTGATGTGTTAGTTCTTTCAAGATTTTTAGTCTTTTTGCCTCCTCTTCTGTTTTGATTTTATTTTTAATCACGTTGTTCACGTGATAAAAAAAAAAACACATACAAAGAAAATTAGTGAACTGAATGGAGGCCTTTGCTATGTAGGTGGCAAACATCGATTGTGGGGGATACAAAATTATTAAGACCAAAAAAAGTTTTCATGATTGAAAGCTGGATTGAAACTATAAATATTTGGCATCAACATGAGTCGTGCTGGAATTTATAAGAGGGGCAATGTTCCCCAAAATTATGTCTTTTCGAACCTTTGTCATTCGGAACATTCCAAATCTCAATATCTTATTATCTAAAATCGCTTTGGAAGATACAAAAGTCTTGCTAATGGGTGGAAGGTGTATATAACGTTGTATCACTACAAAAACAACTCACAAACTCTTATATTTAATATGATTGATAAACAAATTGAAATTATCACAGTCATTTTGTTTTCAATAATGATGCTAGAGTGAGATGTGAGAGGAGAGGATATAGCTGTTTAGATAAATGTGGATCACTACATCATATATGAACATTCTGATTAAACATTGATTAAGAAGAATAATGTGCAGTTTATGGTCGATATATTGATTACTTGAAGTATTTTCTTTTGTTTTTGTTTATCACAAATATGCTTTAATCTTGTTTAACAAGGAATTCCTACAGATCTAAAAAAAATGCCTATAGATTCGCCTGATAGTTTTATTTTCTTAATAAACTATTACTTTTATTCTACCATGTTTTTTGTTTTAATTTTTCTATTTGTTAAGAGTATTTTAATGGTACTTTCATGTTTAATTAAAAAAAAAAAAAACTGCTGAGTATGAGTATAAATTTAAAATAAAAATTAAATGTTTACTATATAGTGTTTGATTATATATTACATGTTCTTATTTTAAAAATAAAAAAAAATATATAATGCAAAATAATAATAAATTAAATTTTAAATAGATATATTTAAATATATATTTTAATATAATATTTTATTGATTTATACTTACATTTAGTTACGTTCTTCTTCTATTTTATATATTTTGGGGATGAAAGAAATATATTTAATTATATATTCTCTAGTAACAAAATACGGAACAACAATTTTCTGTAGATTTAGTGGTTGGTTGCTTTGGTTTTGGTTTAAGTTTGGAATTGCTTGGCTAAATGTCTATGTTTTTTAATTTTAATTTTTGTTTTGTTTTTGTATTAATTTCTTTTTTTGTTTTTTGTTACACTTGATTTGCTACTTGTATCATTGCTAATTTTAAAAACTTTGGTTTTTTTGTTTTGTGTAGAAGTTAAAATTTTTTGTTTTGTTTCGAATCTGTTCCAATGCGCTTATTCCGTAGGAGTTAAGTTAAGAGAGGAAAATATGTGTGTGATTGAATGATGTATGGAAAGAGTATTTTTTTTTGGACGAGTTTATTAAATGAAAAGTCGGCCAAATGATTCAACCCGTTTTGCCCTTGTTTTTTTTTTTCGAATTATACTTCCAATTTTTCAAATGTAGACTCTGTTTAAATTTTGACGATTGGCAGCTATGGTAGAAATCTTGGGGGTTTAAAATTTGGGCTTTGATAAGTTTTGTTTTTGTTAGCGTTCCGGTTTTAATAATGGTTGATTTTGTAGTGCTTCATGAACTCTGATTTAATTATATTTTTTGAATTACGTTTTGTTTTTTTCTTCTATATTGTTCCTTATTTTCAAATTTAATTCTGCAGTTTAATTTTGTTTTTTTTTTTTTTTTTATAATACATGTATATATGGTTTTTTTTTGTATATATATATTTATATGTTTTTTTTTTTTGGGGGATTTGTTTTGTTAAATAAATATATATATATATGTGTGGATTTGAATTTTTTTTTTTTTAATTCTTTTTGTTTTTCTTTTTTAAATAATTTTTTTTATTATGATGACATATCACTGCATGACACATTTTCCCTCTATTTGAGTTTTTAGCTCATTTACTTGCGTTTCTATTTGATTTTTCAGTTCTGTAAAAAGAAATTGAGTAATGGAAACAGCAATAAATAAGCGTGTTATTGTAGGATAAACTACAATAGTTTTTTTTATTTTTAATATTTTATTGTTATATTAAAAGTTGTAATATTGTTTTTTTTTTTTCTTATTTAAATATACCATATATTTATGCTAGTTAACATATATAGTATACACCTAGGTAGGATCACAAGTTTTATAATTTTTATAGTGGATTTGAAGAAAGTTATGTGGTTATGGACTTTGTGGACTTACTAAAGTTTTTTAGTTGAGAAAAAAAAATCTTTTCTACATTGGAATATCTATCTTTAGCTAAATAAAAATATTATATTATTATTTCTGAATTAGCAGTAAAAAAAAGTGGTTACAAAGTTATCGTATAGGCTTATTGTCCATATGATGGTCTCTTAGGGGCCATTTGAAACTTAGGTATCATTGAACATTTATTCTACTTACTTCTTTACTAAAAAATTTAAAACGCTTAAAAAGCTTAATCAGTCATTATTTTGTTGCCAGAATAAAGATTATGACAAGGTCAGAATAGAAACCTGCGCTGAAATGAGAGTGCAAAAAGGTGGTACCTATGTAGAATGAAGATACACAGTTGGTGCTGAAAATATGGAAAGAGCACTTTTTTTCGAAACCGCGTATAACTGCAATCCTAACTTAAGTCCTATAAGGCTGCTGGTGCATACCTATATATGACCTATTAGTCGAACTATATTTAAAGCAGCGGGAGATGGCTTGGTAAGAAGTATGCACACTCTAATATCTCAAATTTGGTTGGATTGAAGTATGTCCGAGGAATGGAACCTCGGTATAGTTTTTTCTATCCTCAAGGAAGGAGATGCTATGAACTCAAACCGGTATATCCTGCGATCGAGAATCTCAAAGTCTTTGATTCGCGTTAAATGTCACGATGAATTGGTACAACTTTGAAGTAGTTAGGGATTTTGTCCACCTGCACTCCACAATTACATCGCAAAATGACACCCAGTAAGGACTAAGGAGATCAAATATAGAGATCAGACTAAGAAGGCATTTGAAAAGTAAAACCCTCTCTCAGAGAACAAAGTAGACATTTTACTAGACCTTGATATCCGGTCCAGTGTGTATCAATGGAATGAGAATGGACCATACTGTATAGGAAAAGCTTCAACTAAGCAGTAACGTGGACCTATGGTCAAACAGCTTGGAAGTGCATGTGGACCCGCACCGTTGATGGCGCACACAAATGAAGAATGGTTTCAACAACTTGGTGTTCGTAACTGGTGGCAGGTGTAGTTAGAAACCGAACCGGACTTGAGGGGGATCTTGTAAGCCCTATCTAAGCAAACGTAAGTAGATAAATTATAAATAGACTCATGTATTAAGGGTCTAAATAAAAAAATTGAATTTTCGGGTTTCTGAAGAAAAAGAAGTTTTTAGGAGTTGACTCGAGTTTAAGTTTAATACTCCGGTAATCTCGCACTACAAAACTAGGAATAAATTCCTCATTATTATTAAAATTGTAAAGGGTGTTATTTTTAGAGGTAAAGAACTTTAAGTTGGCAACACTATTTCAACTGGCGGCCATTTTGTCAGTTGTTAAGTGATTTATTTTAAGTTTGGTTTTGCATTTCAACATAATAGACTGACCCCTGAACAACGCTTCCAAATTGGGCCCAAATGGGCCCAAAATAAGATTGCCGTTGATCCCAATTTTCTTAAGCGAATTTTGTTCAGCGATGAAGCTCACTTTTGGTTGAATGGATATGTCAGCAAACAAAACTGCCGTGTTTGCAGAGATGATAATCCTCAAGTAAATGTTGAGACACCGTTACATCCACACAAACTGGTGTTGGTGTTCTTTATGGTTTGGTGGAATAATTGGTCCGTACTTCTTTAAAAACGATGGTGGCCAGAACGTTACAGTCAATGGTGACCGCTATAGAGCCATGATTACCGACTTTTTCGTGCATCAATTGAACAACTATGATATTCAGGAGCTGTGTGATTGCGCAACATGTCACACAGCTCGGGCATCAATTGATTTATTGAAGGAAACGTTTGGTAAACGCATAGTTTCACGTTACGGACCCGTGAATTGGCCTCCAAGATTGTGCGATTTAACGCCGATTGACTATTTTCTGTGGAGAAATGTAAAGTCGCTAGTCTACTCCGATAAGCCCGCAACGATTGACCACTTGGAGGACAACATTCGCCGCGTTATTGCCGATATACGGCCACAAATGTTGGAAGAAAATCATAGAAAATTGGACCTCCAGATTCGACTGCGTCCGAGCCAGCCGTGGCGGTCATATGCCAGAAATCATATTTAAATTATAATGAAAATATGTATATCTTTCGAATATGTCAATTTAAGAAAACCATCTTTGTTTTATTCTATTTAAAACTTATATACCTCTAAAAAAACACCACCCTTTATAATTTCAATTTCTGGAAAAAATTCATTTCTGGAAGTAAACCGTTGTTTTATAATGTCACAGAATTTAATAAAAGACTTGAGTCCAGTTTTTCAGTGCCAGATTAAATTAAACCTGGCTTAACTCATCAAATTTGGTTAGTTAACTCTGGACTAACTGAAAAGATGCTTTTGATGTTTTATCCACCGAGTTTGTTTAAAAGTTCCGCATGCATTCTCCCCCGAAAACAGCTTCCTCAATTCACTACGGGTTAATTTACTTCTAGAGTTAGCTAACTCTGGTTTAACTCACCACTGAAAAACTGACCTTTAATATTTGAGTTTTTTTGGACTCACAAAGCAGCTCTTTTATTTTAATAAACTTCGAGGTCTTCCAAGTAATCCAAGTGTAAGATTTTATAGGTGGATTGTGGATGGGATATAATCAGCTAAACTTACCCTGTTTTGGCATAGTTTTTAAGGGTTCTATAGGGCCAAAAAGCGATTGAAATTTTTTTTGACAAAAAGTGTCTCAACAAAGCTCGTTAGATAGTTCATTTTATATTGCTTCATCATTTAACAACATTTCAAATTTGAATCTCTTGAGAGCCACCATGCAATCACGTTTTAAATTGAAACCCTCAATTTAACGCCGGGATAATAAAGGGTTTTCCAATAAGAGGTGTTATTTTGATATTCAAAGAAAAATGGCATTTTTTGAGATAAATGATAAAATGTTTATTTCATTATAAAGAAGAAGGTAGATGGAAGGTAATGAAACACAACATCAGCCAAATGGCCGCCACGACCACGCTTACAGGACCATATCCTTTTCATGAAATTTTCCATAACCAAATCGCAAAGTGGCTGCCCTATGTCCTCGATAGCCTCACGAATTCCATCTTTGAGGTCTTGAATCGACGCTGGGCTGTTGGCGTAGACCTTATCTTTCACGTGGCCCCAAAGGAAGAAGTCGCAAGGTGTTAAATCACAAGATCTCGGTGGCCAATTGTGATCACCTCTTCGAGAGATAACATGGTCCGGAAACTTTTCCCGTAAAAGATCGATGGTTTCATTGCTTGTGTGGCACGTAGCGCCGTCTTGTTGAAAGTAAACGTTGTCCAGATCAATACCATCCAATTCCGGCCATAAAAAAATCATTAATCATCTCTCGATAGCGCAATCCATTGACCGTAACTGTTGCTCCAGCCTCATTTTCGAAAAAGTAAGGTCCAATGACCCCGCCGGACCATAAACCGCACCAAACAGTCACGCGTTGAGGATGGAGAGGCTTTTCAACAATAACTCTTGGGTTTTCCGAGCCCCAGATGCGAAATGGGCCTCATCAGTCAAGATTTTTCGATGAAATTCCGGATCATTTTCATGCATTTCAAGGGCCCAATCAGCAAAGACACGACGTTGTTGATGATCAGCCGGCTTGAGTTCTTGTGTTAACTGAACTTTATAAGCCTTAAGACCCAAGTCTTTATGCAAAATACGGTGTAATGACGTTTGTGGAATGCCTAATTCCAAAGAACGACGAGGAATGGACAAACCTGGGTTTTCTTCAACACTTTGGCCTACAACAGCAATATTCTCAGTTGTTCTTGAGCGACGTTTTATTCTTCACATCACTAACTTGTCCCAACAGCTCGAATTCGTCCACCAATTTCTGTATTGCGGTCCGACAAGGTGCTTCACGACGACCCAAAAATGTTTTAGTTTTACGAACCGTCTCTGCCAAATTTTCACCATTTTTATAGTGAATTTTAATAATTTCAATGTGTTGTTGAAGCGTGTATCGTTCCATTTTTATTAATGGCGTAGTTTCTACTTGTCAAATGTCAAAAAATGACAGCTTCAAAAGCGACAGCTACCGAAATAGCGGGCTATTCAAAATAACACCTCTTATTGGAAAACCCTTTATGTAATCCAAAGGACGGTGAGACACAATTCTAGGCCGCTTTAGGTTTTTCTTATCTTAAAACTATAAAAATGCTGTTAGCTTTTGGACTTTCGATAAAAAAGTGCCATTGTTAGTGAATTCAATATTTTATTATTATTAAAATAAATGAAAACTTACTAAATTAAGGGAGCGTTTACTTTGATCCATAATGCACTCAACAACCTTTATTTAGCTTAAAGACATTTTGGCTTTAATATTAAAGGTGACCAAAAAAAACCTTTATGATAAGGTTTAATTACAAAATAAAGTCCTCCTACCACATGCTGAAAAAAACTACATAGATTATGTTCCTATGAAATGTTCATGTTATATATTATTTTTCTTTAGTTGCCATACAAAAAATAGAAGTATATATGTAATATATTTATTTATATTTTTAAAAAGAAATTATCACACGTATAAAAATCATAGAACTTGTGATTCAACCTACGTACATGAAGGATAGTTTTTAAGAGGGAAAAAGCATTTTCTATTCAATAGCACACATAATGACATGAAAAATGAGAGAAAATAAAATTAAGTGCAAAAATATTTATATAGTAAAATGAAATTGGAATAAAAAATGCAAATGCAATGAAGAAAAAAATTTAAATAAAAAAAAAAATAATTGTGAAAAATGAAAATTAATTGAGCGTAAAAAAGGAAAAGTAAGAAGGAGAAGGAGGAAGTGATTTTTTTTTTTTTTGTTTTTCATTTTTGTTAAAGACATAAAATGTGATTTAAGCAAACGAAAATTCATTTTCGTTCTTTTAAGGTTTCTTTGCTTTTTATTTAACATTTTGATTGGATTGTTAATTGGATTTTATTTTTTATTTTATTTCTTTTCATATATTTATTTTTTTTTCCTTTGTTTTTTTTTTTTAATAAATTCAAAGTAAAAGAAAATTAAGTTAAAAAAGGGAAAATAGTCAATTTGTTTAAAATATTTTTTTTTCTTTTTCCTTTTACTTGTGTGAAAGAGTTGCAAATTAATTTTTGAGTGCGGTAGTCTTCATCATCCTCATCATCATCATCATAATTCCTGCTGTTTATATACTTTGGCATTTTAAACAAATTTTTAATAAGATATTCTTAATATACAATTTTCCTTTTATAAAGGGTCTAACAAAAGGGACTTCTGAACTTTGACAGAGTTGATAGCGGCCATATTGTTGAAGCTACATCTGTCAAATTTTATTTAAATTTAAAGATAGAATTTTGAATTTTATTGTTTTAATGCCTAAAGCACTCAAAACTTAACTATCGTTTAAGCCTCCAAAAAGGCTTCCCTTTTCAAAAAAATCGATTCCTTTCGGTCGGAGAGAAAAAAGGTGCATACAATTATTTTGCAGCTTGAAAATCTGAAGATTTCTTGTCTTTCCATCTTCATATCTAGATGTGTTTGACCTCACACAATAAATGTTCAGAATTAAAAAAAAGAAAACTTTATTGTTTCTACCCGACTGATAAGAATCAAATTTCAAGTAAACCTGTGAAAATTGCTTTTTTTCGACGCCGATCTCAACATTTGAGATTTTCGTATATTCGACTTTTTGAAGTCCGTGATGTCGGCAACACACAGCGCGCGAAAGCGGTCGAATACCGGTCGTAACGCTGGAAGCAGTGATGAATGTAAGTATTGCTTCGGCTCTGGGATGGAAAAACAAAATTGCCTTTCATCTACTGGGAAAAATTGCCATTACCATTTTCAAAGCGTTTCCATTGAAAATATTCAAGGTACCCAATGGAAATGAGCAAGTCAATTGATTGTCTCAAAATTTTCAATGGAGCATCTGGGTAAAAGACAAATTTGAAATTTGATAGATTTTAAAAAAGTATGCATGTTTTTTATTGCATCAAAAAAAAATGTATGAGTGCCGGGACTCACGGTTAATATGTGTAAACATCAACTTTTGTCCAAGCGCAGTTTTGAGTATGTGAAGTCGTCCATATGTTCACGGGTCTAAGCCGGACTTGTTTGCTTGAAGGTGATATTCAGATGTTTGGCCCTGAACTTAAAGTGTGACCTAGTAACATCGTACAGAGGTAAGTTCACGTTTTTATTTCACTCTACCGCCCGTCTGCATTGCAATATAGAATCCAGAATTAACAAAGGTGAAATTTCACCGAAAATGAAAGAACAACAGAGGACAGCGTGAACAAAAGGAAGCCTGAAAACAGTTGCGGAGTGGTTCAGCATCAGCACTAAACCACTTTAAATCACACAACTGCTAAACTTAAGAATTCAAAGAAAATTTGTATGCACCTCCGCCGGGACTTCAAAATTATTTCACAATAACCGATATTTCGTTACAACCGATGTTATTGTAACCGATTTTGACTGTATTAAGGATTAAAAAATTAAACGAGTCCGTTTAGTAAGAAATATCTCGAAAATATCCTTTAGATTCAGGACCATAGTTTCACAGTCGAAACTTATCGGAATAAATGGCACTTAAGTTTTCCATATTAGGACCTTAGGCTAAAGTTTCATAGCCAGAGTAGGTGTAACTTAAGTCATCAACATCGGAGCCACTTAATCGAGTAACTGTGCACTGTGATATTAAGCCTTAATCTTTCACATTACCCGCTTAAGGGCCACTTCTATGACTGTCAAACTGGCCCTAAACTTCTTCACTTGCTTAGGTGGTTCAAGGTTCTTAAAAAAAAATAAATAACAGTTTTGTTCGCCGTTTTTTTCATTTCGCAAATTCTTCTTTTTTATTTTATCCATTCTGCATTTACTTTTATGTTTGGCAAGATTTTTCATTTGACTTTGATATGGTTTCGCAAAATCATCATTTCACTTCGAAATTTTCATCTTGCATTTCCATTCCACAAGAAGAAAAACAAAATTTGCAAAATATCTATTAAAGGAGTGAACATAAATTTATCTTTTGATTTGATAATTACGGAGTTAGATTTTCAAAACGATTTTGCAAAAATTCGCATACATCATCGCAATAAACTTGACTAAGAATTGGTCCAATGTGAACGATGACAATAATAAACAATTAGTTTGTCTAGTGAAAATTTTTCTATTATTAAATTCATTACTCTAAAAATTAAATTAAAGTCCATTTAAATAGTAATTATCTTCAATTATTAACATTTGAAACATCATGAATCAATTTTGAAAATTGCTCCGTACAAGAGCGGCAAAAATCCAAACTTAAACATAACAAGTAGGCCATCTAGTGGTTTCTTTTTAAATCATAGGTTATTTTGACACTGTATCCCGCTCAAAATCTTGACAGAAAGTTAGTATTATACCTCCGCGGAAAGAAATGCGTCGCTTTAGGCTTGAATAACGTTTACAAATATTGAAAATTTATTTCCAAATTGAGTGCTGTGTAGCGGAAACGGTGCGTTTTTTGAAAAGGCGAAAAATCAGCTTTTCTCAGCCGCTTCGTTAACAAACAATATGCCGCATCTGGGCCTCGGAAAACCCACACGGTATTGTCGAGCAGCCACTGCATCCACAGAGATTGACAGTTTGGTGCGGATTGTGGAGTGGTGGCTTCATTGGACTATTTTTCTTCGAAAATGAGCCTGCGAACAACGTTTCGGTCAACGGTGGGCGTTACAGAGCCATTTCAAACGACTTTTTTTTTTTTACTGAATTTAAAGACATGGATTCGGACGATCTTTGGTTTATGTAGGATGGTGCGCCAAGCCACACAACCCATGCCACAATCGATCTTTTGCACACCAAATTCCCAAATCGTGTTATCAGCCGTCTTGGCGATGTCAATTGGCCGCCTCGGAGCTCCGATTTGACCTCTTTGGACTTTTTTTTTTGTGGGGAACCGTGAATAACCGATGTTATGCCAACAATCTGGAAACGATTCAAGCACTTAAGGACAATATCTTCCAATCAATATGCGAGCTACAGCCCGAAACCATCAACCATCAGGTCTTGGAAAATTGGAGTGACAGAATGCGCTTCTGCAAAGCCAGTCGAGGCAGCCACTTGAACGACGTTGTATTCTATAATTAATGGGAATGTCTGCTCTTACTAATAAAGCCATTAATAATTTTGTTTATTTTATAGTATTTTTAAAAAGAAACTTGTATTTAGCCCACCCTGTATATCAATTTGTATCATCAGCAATATCGATCATAAATAATGCCTTGTTTTCCATGCAATTTTCGAAAATAAAACACCAAAATTATATCATTTGTAATATTGACATGAAATTACGGAAATTGTATCGCCATTGTGCGATAATATGTACAAGACCCATCATTAAAGAATAATTTTAATAAAGGCCAACAATTCAGGAAAAAAGAATATATTGAATGTAATTATTAAGTCTGTAGATATGTACCATGTACCTACATATACATTTACAAAAAGCTACTTCAACATCCGGGTTGACCCAATTTAAAAATACAAAAAAAAAAAAAACCGATATTAAATTTATTTATTACAAATTGCCCCTTCATTACGAATAGCTCGTTAAATGAAAAAAAAAAAAAAACGAAGTTTCTACCCAGCAGAACAAATGAATATTAAAACACATATATTTCGCAATGGACATTAAGTTTTTAAACGAGGAACGAGCTATAAACATAGAGTCAAAAAATAAGTACAAATCTTTCTATATTAGGTTAACCTAGGTAAGGTATAGCAAAAGAAGGTAAACCCCGGAAGGCTTAAAAATATAGCGTTTCTTTGTGAATACTAATGTCCTTATGGTATTTTTCTCTTTAATTAACCAACGCGACTACTGGGTCATGAAAAGGTGAATAATGTATAACCACCCTTAAAGTGTGCTACTTAAAAAACACCACAGCGGGCACTTGGCACCCGGCACGGTTACCCTTTTTTATTTAGTTTTTTTTGTCCTCCTTTTTTTTTTCTTACAGAAATGTTTCATTAATGTCCTTCAAGGGGGAGGTCCAATGTATAGTAGGTAACGTTGTACTCAAATCGTCAGAGGCAAATTTAAAATAGTGCTATTCAGTTCCAAGGAAACGTCCTAATCATATTTAACCCATTTAAATTAAAGTCAAGAAGTACAGCGCTGGGTAAGTAGTACCGAAAATCAGGGAAATTTTTCTCTTTGTCGTTTGTCCTTCTCTTTTGCCATTGCTGGCAACTTCTCCGTGGCGAAATGTCGTAATCAAGTGTCGACATTTTGCATGTGAAAACGAAATTAAAACCGTGAACAAATACGGCAGATAAAATATCTTAATAGGGTGACCATATTCTTTCAGATTTGAATTTTGAAATATTGAAGAAATGTTTTAGGTAAATACAAAAAAATTCAAATAATATTGTTGAAGAAGATATTTGAGGGTCCCATTTCTACAAATTTTTGATGATATTTTGCGATATAGGAAAAGTTTTGTATTTTTAAAAAAAAATTGACCTCGGGAGTTTAATCAAACCTGACATAACGGTGATAGAGAGTACGAAAAATCTAGTTCCCGCAATTTTATTCAAAATAAAGTATGTTTTTTTTAGACTTGTGGTTTTCAAGAAGAAATAAAATGCATATAATTTAATGCTATGGGCAAGAATTTAGCTTTATTATAAAGATAAGGGTTTGCCATTATGTTTTAAAAATGATTTCGGGCAAGTGGCCACCACAGCTGGCTCGAATAAATTCCAGTTGAGAGGCCCAATTTTCGACAGATAAAATTGTTGTGCGCGATGGCGGATGGACTCATTCGGGTCTTCTTCGATACTCTGCTCCACAGCAGCAATAGCGTCTTCGGTGCGCACTGAACGTCGTTTCTGAGGATGCGCATTATCCACTAAAATAAACGTGGTGCGAAACCGATTCATGGTTGCTCGAATTTATGCGATTTTGCGATTATGTCGACCGAATATTGGACACAGCAGCGCGCGATGCTTCGCGCGAGCCGTACCATTATGTTGGTAATAAATTTGCACGATTTGCAAACGTTGTTCAGGATATGAAATCGCATACCAAATTGAGCATAAATCAAGTGACAGCTGTCAAAAAGACCAACTCCGAAAAAAGTATTGCCAGATTGAAAAGTACAAGTCTAAATAAAACCACCCTTTAAAAAAAAATGATCGTGGTAAAAAAAAACACAAGGCCCAGCTTTTCAATGGTGATTTGAACCAGAGTTAGTTAACCCAAGAAAATTCACCCACAGTTAACCGAGGAAGCAGATTTTTGGTGGAAAATGCATGCGAATTGGCTAAAATGTTCAGTTAATCCGGACTTAACTCCCCTAATTCGATGAGCTAACTCGGGTCTAACTTTAATCCCATACTAAAAAAACTTAAACTTAATGATTTAGAAATTTTTGTTTCCATAAATTTATTTTTTTGAGCA
This sequence comes from Leucozona laternaria, assembly GCA_932273885.2. Classification (NCBI taxonomy): domain Eukaryota; kingdom Metazoa; phylum Arthropoda; class Insecta; order Diptera; family Syrphidae; genus Leucozona; species Leucozona laternaria. The sequence continues at coordinate 211,841,462 of OW026366.1, forward strand.
TTTTTCCATTTAAGTTATCATAACCATTAACATTATATCGTCATTATGTAACATTATAAATATTATAGGTTTAAAGCTACAAGAGCTTAACTCAACAACAAATTAATACAATTTTGTTAAAATGGTCAAACTGATATTTAAATCGGAATCAATTCAGCAACATATCTCAGCTTCAGGGATGATGGTGTATCCCAAGCACAAAATTTAATTAAAAGGAAATAATTATTATACTATACATATATATGCAGGTCCCACTGAATAAATTCTCTTTGATAAATAAATTATATTACTGAAGTAGGCAATTAATAAGGATTAACGAACTGAGATTATGAACGTTTTAAATTATACTGAAGGGAATATAGCCAAATTACCCTTTGGCATATATATTTGCTCAGAGGAATTATTAAGCTTCAAGTGAAATGGTCTAAATTAAAAGTTTAAGATTTCTAAACGAGCCTTTATAAACGCGCTATATGAATCAAGAGTCACAGAGTTGTTATTTATTTGATTTGAATATTTTACTTTGTTTGGTTTAAATTTGTTGACTAGGTATATTAATTAGGGTTAAATCTGCACAAGTAATTTATTTGAAAACTCTTATTTTTGTTGTTGGTTGAAATTTAAGAAATTCCAGGAGATGACTACGAAACAGATTTTATGTTATTTATTCGTGATTGCTTTTGAAACATTTTAAAAATTAGCAGTAATAAATAAACTTAAGGTTAGGTACTTATTTGTTAAGTTTAAATTTATTTTAATTTATAGGATTATAAGCCAGCAGAAGCTTAGTGGCCTAACAGAATTTTTTACGGGGGAAACTAAAAATAATTTTTTTACAAAAGCAAGTCCTATTTTATGTATAAACAGACTTTTTTGTGGGAAAAAATTAGAAATCTATGCACTGGTTTCGGAATTACCTAATTAATTTTGTATAAATGTACCTTTAAAATTTTGTTAAGATTTTTAGGAAAAAAATTGGTCCTCAAATTTTAACTATTTATTAATATATGGAGTTAAAAATTTAATTTAACAAAAAAATCTTCCTCAACAGTTTTTAAGCATTTGTATGGTGGCTACCGTTATTTTGTGGTTACAAGAATAATTTTTGTTTAAGATCTTTTAGATAATGTCAGATTATTTTTACCTAATTTTATAAAAATCGACCGAGTCGTTTTTGAAATATTGAGTTTTCAGAAAAAAAAAAATTTGAAAAAAAAATGACTGAAACGAATTAATACATTTCTTTTTATTCAAAGCTAGTATTAAACATACCAAACTGAGTATCAAAAATTAATGTAAAAAAATAATTATGTTTTCGTAAAAATTTGTCAAATGTTGAAACATTTTTATTTTTTTATTTCACGGGAGGTAAGTACTAAGCTTAAAGGAACAGCCATTTTAGCTTTTATAAGAAATTTTCAGGACCCCATGACTGTGGTGAAATTGATTTTTGTCTTAAATTTTTAAATGTCTGCAAAATTATAACAAAAACTGTTCAATAATTAAAACGATTTACGCGAAAAAAAAACCAAAAATGTAACCATTTTCTCAAAAAAACGTCTAATGGCGTAAAGTATTTGAATATTTTTATAATACACCTGAAACTCAGTTTTCTTACAACTACTTTTTCATAACAGGTATGTACGAAATTTGATCAAAATCGTTAAAGCCATTTTCGAGGAAATTAAAAAAAAATTGTAGTATGGCAGCTACCCGTTCTAGATGAGCTATATAACTACGCGGCGACCATCCCTTCATTATTATAATGAACTGTTCATTTATTTATTCAGTATTTTATTAAATTTTGTTGAAACAAAAACGAATAGCTTACCAAGCCAAAATTCTTTCAACAAAATGCGATAATCTGAACGTACCCTAATTTACTGAATGTAAAGTCGAAACTATGAAATCTGTTTCAATTACTAAATTTAAAGTTCATTGAATATTTAAAACAAAAACGAAATTTAATTAAACTAATCTATACCTACTTCAGGAAAGTATTCAAATATGTAAATAAAAACATTTTAGCTGCATTAGGTCCTTATTTTATATAATGAGGACACTTATTTAGTTTTTAAGCGTTTGTTTTATTCTAACATTTAGTTAAAGACTGGATTTTATTTATTTATATATATATGTAGGTACATATTAAGAGTTCCTTCTGTAATATTAATTTTAATTAACTAAAGAAAAGACTGAACCTTGTGTAGTATTTTTTTTTTATTGAATTATGTATTTACAAAAAAAAATAATAATTAAAAACCACGTTAAATTTTTTTTTGTTTATTATTTCGAATTTAAAAATATGGTCACCATAAAACAAACATTCGAATTTGGCCTCTATAAAATATTCTATACAAATATTCTGTACCAAATTTGAAGCAAATCGGCCCACCCGTTTAAGCTCTTGCTCTTTAGCTAAATTACAGTGGACGCACAGAAGCACAGACTGACGGACGGTATGACGAAACCCACTTTTTTGAACTTCTCTATCCTCATAATGTTAGGTTTGATTATGAATGACATAGACCCGAAGTCAATACTTGCCGTATCGAGCAAGTATACAAATTGGATTAAAATGTGAATTTAAAAAGTGAATAATATAGCATTGGATTTAAATTTATTTGAAACTATAGGGATCTTAAAGGTTTGGTGGGCTTTTAAATACTTCCAATCCTTTTATGAATTCGGCCATTAGCCAATTGAACTACAGGAGCTACCTCCTTCGATCTATTTGAACAATATTTTCGAGGAGCTACTTCCTTCGCTCAAATAGAGCAAAGTTTTCGGAAAATATTTTCGATTGTATGTATTTATATATTGATTCACATTTTCGTATTTGTCTAGTTTTTGTAGAAGTATACGTAATTTTTTTTTCAAATAAAAATTGTAAGGCGCAATATTTCAAAAATTTTGGTATATTTTTAAAGATAGTGGGTTTTGGGTTATAGTATTCCAAAATTCCAGCTCTTGGAAGTCGGCTGCGTAATTGATACAAATCCGTCTTTATGAATGATAATTGTGCGAGAAGTTAGCACCGCCATTTCGTAAAAAATATGTTTTGCTAAGTTGCAAGTATGCGAATTTCGTTTATCGCTTTGGCTCTTATAGGACCAAAAACTATAGGCAAAAACCAGCAGAACTTAGATTTTTAAGAAAATCGTAATATCAAGGCGTCACGCCATCAGTTTCATCTGGGTTACACTGTCTAATGTCTCCCACAGATCTATAACCATTTCTGCATTTTATTTATTTATTGACATTTATTTACAGCTTGGTTCTCAAATGTGTTTCAAAAAAAATGTATATCTGACCGCTCAGAACACGTTCAGTTCAGAGTATTTTCACAGCTTGTTTAATATGCTCGACCTCTGTTCAGAGCTTTCTTCTGAATAAAAAAAGAAAAACGCCTTAAGATTCATCCCAAAGGGAATTCCGAACTTTGACAAGTGACAGTTGATAGCGGCCATTTTGTTGAAGTTACGTCTTTCAAATTGGCTGTCATTTTTCAGTCTGTTTTACCAAATCACCGTGAACGATTTTAGCCTTCAACAACACGTGCAAATGACAAAATTGTATTATCAAAATTTGTGTTCTGTTCGGGCGATTCGAGGGGATGATCTCCCTTGTAGATCATGCGATTTCACTCCGTTAGACTTTTTCTTGTAGGATTTTTTGAAGTCACAGATCACAGATCTATGCGAATAACCCGCAAGTGGCTCTCAAAGCCAACATAATGTTATATACAGACGAACATTTTGTATACAGAAATCATGTTTTGTCAGAGTGGTTTAATTTTTTAAATTTTATTTACATTTATTTAACATAAATAATGATATTGTTCAAATCTATGTTCGGCTTCAAAGTGTAGTTACATAATATTTCAAAATGTGAATAATTCATTTTTGGCATCTATTAATTCTGAGAAATATTGTCTTCCGATGCTACATTCAGTAGGTATTTTATATTTAAATAAAATATAAATATTTATATAAAATCCTAAAAATAAATCCTTATCGTATTCCAAATAATATAGCTTGTAATAATAGGTATAGAAAATTACCACAAAATTAATGAATTTCTCATTTTTGCATCATAAAACTTTCTATATTCAGATTCACGTCCTACCATAGATGTATTGTGGTATGTATATTTTAGAACATTACTGCTTGTATAATTTTTGTAATTTTATACAAATCTCCTGAGGGCATATATATTAAAAAAAAAAAGAAGAAGATAGAATAAACATGAACAGTTGATAGTAATTCATCAAGCCCACAACGACACGCAATTCCCTTCTCCTGATGGTTCATTTAAATTCAGCTGAACATACTTTTTGATTCAAATCATAGAATAATTAGCATAAAATTCCATCTAGGATGGATGGAATGTGCAAGATAGACATTATTTCGGCAGGTAGGTACTATCTCTCTCTTTCTATTCATTTACACAATTATTACAATTACTGACTTACAACCAAAGTTCTATCCCTGGATTCTCTGAATAATAGCTATTAGAGTATAGAAATTATAATTCCTATAAGTCCTTTTTGAAACTCAATTTTATGTATATGTCATTCTGTACCTTCCTATAGTTAAAACAGAAGTGAATTTCTGTCCTGATGATGTAAGATTGCGAATTGAAAAATGTCCCAATTATTTTCACTTGGGTTTTGGATGAGATAAAATATAACTACAAGGATTTAATTGCTATATAATTACTTGCTTCAATAAATCGTTGTAAAATTCTTAGAAAAAAAAAACTCCAACTCTTTGCTCTGAAATCGAGGACCAAGGACGAGCGAATTTATTTTTTTGTCCTGACGATGATGATGATGACTTTTAATTTGCTCTCCACACACAATAAATATATAAAATCAAAATGAAATAGAAAAAAAAATATTTCAAAGTTGAAATCGGATTTTGTTAATTAAAAATAATTTGAAAAAAAAATCCTTAAATAGTTCTTATAAAGATAATATAAAATGAATCCGATAGAGATAGAGATAGATATAGATTTTTTTTTTTTCAAAGATTCACAATAGCACTACATAGATTTGCGAAGATAGATATATAGTCACACACATATATGTACATCGATATACGAAAAAAAAGGATAAAGATAGATTAAGAGATAGACATAGTGATAGATTTTTGAAGAGACTGCGGAAACATACAGATACATTTAGCCATCATGATTTCTTAATTGCTTTCGAAGCTTCCTCTTATCGTTTTTATTTAAAATGTCGCTGGATAAAAGATATAATTTATTTAAGTGCGCGAGGATTTGATTTACTTTTTTTTTTCCTTGTTTTTTTTTTTTATTTATAGATGCGATGATTGTAATTCTGGTACTTTTAACGATGTACTTTTATGGATGGCTTTTAAGATTGTCATTATTTATTATTTCCATTCGCAGAATGCTTTTAAATTTGAGTTTGACTTTTGTCAGGGGAAAAGTCAAATTCACATTTATGTGCTTAAGTAGGTACAGTCATATTTTAATTTATGATAAGAATTATACAAATATACACACTTTTGCTACATTAGTTTAATATTTGATATTCATTATCAAGTTCTTTATATCGGTACTTAGTTATTTTTCGATTTCTTAGAATTTTATTTAAAAACCTCAGAGGTCTCAATTTTTACTAAAAGAAGACTTATAGCAGTACTTAGTTATTTTTCGATTTCTTAGAATTTTATTTAAAAAAATAGCCTCAGAGTCTCAATTTTTACTAAAAGAAGACTTATAGCAGTACTTAGTTATTTTTCGATTTCTTAGAATTTTATTTAAAAAAAATAGCCTCAGAGTCTCAATTTTTACTAAAAGAAGACTTATAGCAGTACTTATTTATTTTTCGATTTCTCAGAATCTTATTTAAAAAAAAATAGCCTCAGAGTCTCAATTTTTACTAAAAGAGGACTTATAGCAGTACTTAGTTATTTTTCGATTTCTTAGAATTTTATTTAAAAAAAATAGCCTCGGAGTCTCAATTTTTACTAAAAGAAGACTTATAGCGGTACTTAGTTATTTTTCGATTTCTTAGAATTTTATTTAAAAAAAATAGCCTCAGAGTCTCAATTTTTACTAAAAGAAGACTTATAGCAGTACTTATTTATTTTTCGATTTCTCAGAATTTTATTTAAAAAAAAAATAGCCTCAGAGTCTCAATTTTTTCTAAAAGAAGACTTATAGCAGTACTTATTTATTTTTCGATTTCTCAGAATTTTATTTAAAAAAAAATAGCCTCAGAGTCTCAATTTTTACTAAAAGAAGACTTATAGCAGTACTTATTTATTTTTCGATTTCTCAGAATCTTATTTAAAAAAAAATAGCCTCAGAGTCTCAATTTTTACTAAAAGAAGACTTATAGCAGTACTTATTTATTTTTCGATTTCTCAGAATCTTATTTAAAAAAAAATAGCCTCAGAGTCTCAATTTTTACTAAAAGAGGACTTATAGCAGTACTTAGTTATTTTTCGATTTCTTAGAATTTTATTTAAAAAAAATAGCCTCGGAGTCTCAATTTTTACTAAAAGAAGACTTATAGCGGTACTTAGTTATTTTTCGATTTCTTAGAATTTTATTTAAAAAAAATAGCCTCAGAGTCTCAATTTTTACTAAAAGAAGACTTATAGCAGTACTTATTTATTTTTCGATTTCTCAGAATTTTATTTAAAAAAAAATAGCCTCAGAGTCTCAATTTTTTCTAAAAGAAGACTTATAGCAGTACTTATTTATTTTTCGATTTCTCAGAATTTTATTTAAAAAAAAATAGCCTCAGAGTCTCAATTTTTACTAAAAGAAGACTTATAGCAGTACTTATTTATTTTTCGATTTCTCAGAATCTTATTTAAAAAAAAATAGCCTCAGAGTCTCAATTTTTACTAAAAGAGGACTTATAGCAGTACTTAGTTATTTTTTGATTTCTTAGAATTTTATTTAAAAAAATAGCCTCGGAGTCTCAATTTTTACTAAAAGAAGACTTATAGCGGTACTTAGTTATTTTTCGATTTCTTAGAATTTTATTTTAAAAAAATAGCCTCAGAGTCTCAATTTTTACTAAAAGAAGACTTATAGCAGTACTTATTTATTTTTCGATTTCTCAGAATTTTATTTAAAAAAAAATAGCCTCAGAGTCTCAATTTTTTCTAAAAGAAGACTTATAGCAGTACTTATTTATTTTTCGATTTCTCAGAATTTTATTTAAAAAAAATAGCCTCAGAGTCTCAATTTTTACTAAAAGAAGACTTATAGCAGACTTATAGAAGAAACAACTTATAGCTTATCCATATTTAACAGACAAAATTAAAAGTGTTACTAAAAAATTTGGCTATTTCACAGGGGCCAACTGATCTTCAGACTCTTTTTTATAGTGCTTAGTCCCTCTTGTTCATATATGTTCAGGTGAATGAATGTTGCTACATTTTGACGAAGAGTTGTCGTGCAGCCAATTATAAAAGGTGGAAAGATGTCATTAGGTAAAAATATGTTTATTAATAAGAAAATTTATCAAGCAGGCAAATTATTTGTCCGTGTAACTGCTAACACGTGAGTTAAGGAGCGGATAGGTAGTGTTTTTTTTAGTAATGGGTTATTAGTTATTAATTTCTTAAGTTCCATCATATTATCTTCAAAAAAAGAATCTTTTAACATAAAACTAACAATTAAATAAAAGTGTGTATTTTTGATTCTTTTTATCTTAGCAATTCTTTTAAATTTTATAAAACATGACTGTACTTCGAAGAGAATACATTTTGTAATAAATTGTAGTGAAGATAGTAACATCAAAAAGAGAGTGCACATTAGTAGTAGATTGTTATTTAAAAAAAAAAAAATCGTAGAACCGATGACGAAAAAATAAATTCAGATTAATACTTACTTGTAAAGTCATCTAACTCTTCCTGTTCGGCTTCGGCAGCCAATTCTTCAGGCGTTTTCTTTTTCCGCATTAATGGATTTGGTTCTTCCTGCGGCATTTGCTCTACGATTTCCTCCTTCTTCTTGATGTTATACTAAAAAGACAAACAGAAAAAAAAAAAACTAAATTAGGGAAATTTTGTATCACAATACGATAAATAAACTGATTCATGATTGACATATTGATGAGTGGATGCATGAATGGATAAGATGTAAATAGACGAACAAAAACGAACTAGCAATATTTATCCTCTCATGAATTTTTCATCCTTTGTAGATTGAGGTATTTTTTTTTTTTTTTTTTTTTTTTTTTGTGAAAATTGAAGAATTTTTTCTTTCGGTGTGCAGATGTGCTATGCAGCAGCATTATATTGTAGTTCATGGTTTACTATCTACTATTATACTTGAATGAAGTGGAATTATTGATGAGCTTTCTCTCCTCGGAACGGACGGGTTGTAAGAATAAATATAAAAAAAAAACTCTTTAAGAGCGATTGCATTGAACTCTGGCTTTTTTTTTTGAGAAATTTCTCAAAAAGAATATTTTTCATGGGGCAATCGATTGACTGTGGGTAACTGGTGCTTCTGCTGGTGATGGTGCTGCTGCTGCTGTTTCGTCTCGTTTCTGATTTCTTGCTTGACTAAAGGATAAACTTAAATTGAATGGGAAAAGTATGAGTTTTTATAGTAGGTATCTTAAGAGTAAAGTTCTCTTTCTGTTCGTTGTTGTGTCCTTTATAGAGCTTGATAGTTCGTCAGTTGATGTTGGCAACCGAAGGGGATTCTATTTATTCGTTTTTTTTTTTGTTGGTATTTACTTTGACTTTGTTGGGGTTTATTGGGATGATTAAGTTAGAGGAGTTTTTTTTATTTCTTTTTCTTCTTTTACTTATAAAGTGTGGGGATTGAAAAATCGTTTATTAAATTAAAAGCGAACGAGGGAATAAAATTGTATTATTTGATTCTTTATTTTGTATTTTCGTTCGATAAAAGATTGAAACTTGTAGAAATGGATAACTAGATACTCAAAGAAATTGTCTAAATTTAAATTTATTATCTTCTATAAATGAACGTTTTTATTTTTTAATAAGTATAGGTATATGTTAGTCTTGTTTTTCTTGTGTAAAAGCTTAAGAAAATTGTTTATAATGAGATAATATAAATACTAAACCCACAGTATGTAAAAGAAGGCTTTTTTCCATCAACTGATTCGATAGAATCTACTCAAATAATTTGAAAAAAGACGAAAGTAGTTTGAACTTTTTAACTTACGTTCTAACTATCGGATCTTTTAGAATGAGATCTTAAAATAACGGTAAAATAATAGGCTATGCAAATAATTTATTAAAAAAAACTTTACTTCAACTCTTCATGCCACATAGCTATTGTTTATAACTCTAAAATATTCTAAGTAGAAGTAGATACAGATTAAAATTAACAGTAAACATAAATCAAAGTAAAAGTACTTTCCAAAGAAACCTTTCTTAAAATCTGAATTAAGCACCAATTTAAGGAAAACTTAGGGCCATTTTATAATTTAAAACCAACGAAATCTACAAGTTTCTTAAAAAATTACTAATTTTCACTTACCCCAAATTGCTTTCGTTACAAGAATTGTATGTTGCAAAGAAATCTTTAAATTCTTGAAGATTCGTCGAGAATTTTTCAATTATATTTTTGTTTATGAAATATCATACTTTTTTTCAGACTCCCATAAAACTTTACCAAAATTATCCTGTAGCTTGAATATCAGTATATGAATGGCTTGAACTACAAAAAAAATTGCTATTTCTGTTGAAGTATTGAACACACACGTAACTTTCTCTTGTTTCAAGTGCCTACAAAGAATTAAGGTTCTTAAGCTTGCAGGTTTTGTCTGTCGACTTCCTATGTAAAATTATTCACGCCACGCTACTGGTAGATAAGTATGTTCTAAACAATCATTTGCTAAAAAGTAACCCAAATTTGGATGTCGGCTTTTGATTTTATGCGGCATGAAAAGATCATATTGTATTTTTTTTCATTCCTTAAAAAGTATCAGTTTTTTTGGAAAAGATATCGAAAATAAAATTGCAACTTATGGAATTTTACCCAACAAATTTTGTAGCAGTTTTTTCATAATAGCAAAAGATTTTGAGAAAAACGTGTGTGTGTTGGTTTTATTGTACTTTTTTCCAAATCACCGCTATGTTAGTAACTGAGCTCATTGTTGTTCTCCAAATCTATACCTATATATTGTTGTTTCAAAAAAAATTGTTCTAACATATTATGTGTATAATTCCATAAGCTACAATTTTGTGTGGGCGTTTTTTTAAAAAAAAAAAAAAAAAACTGAAAGTTTTCGAAAAATTAAAATTTTTTTCATACTTTTCAGTGCTGTAACTCTGAAATAAAATTTCTATAAACAAATTTTGAATGTAAACAGAAAAGATAATTAAAATTTTCGTACGATGAGTCGTTCTCGAGATATATGTTAAGGGTTTTCCAATAAAAGGTGTTATTTTGATATTCAAAGATAAATGGCATTTTTTGAGATAAATGATCGGATGTTTATTTCATTATAAAGAGGAAGGTATGCCGTTGATAATGGAACACAACATCAGCCAAATGGCCGCCACGACCACGCTTACAGGACCATATCCTTTTCATGAAATTTTCCATAACCAAATCGCAAAGTGGCTGCCCTATGTCCTCGATAGCCTCACGAATTCCATCTTTGAGGTCTTGAATCGACGCTGGGCTGTTGGCGTAGACCTTATCTTTCACGTGGCCCCAAAGGAAGAAGTCGCAAGGTGTTAAATCACAAGATCTCGGTGGCCAATTGTGATCACCTCTTCGAGAGATAACACGGTCCGGAAACTTTTCCCGTAAAAGATCGATGGTTTCATTGCTTGTGTGGCACGTAGCGCCGTCGCCGTCTTGTTGAAAGTAAACGCTGTCCAGATCAATACCATCCAATTCCGGCCATAAAAAATCATTAATCATCTCTCGATAGCGCAATCCATTGACCGTAACTGTTGCTCCAGCCTCATTTTCGAAAAAGTAAGGTCCAATGACCCCGCCGGACCATAAACCGCACCAAACAGTCACGCGTTGAGGATGGAGAGGCTTTTCAACAATAACTCTTGGGTTTTCCGAGCCCCAGATGCGACAGTTTTGCTTGTTGACGTAGCCTCCGAGGTGGAAATGGGTCTCATCAGTCAAGATGATTTTTCGATGAAATTCCGGATCATTTTCATGCATTTCAAGGACCCAATCAGCAAAGACACGACGTTGTTGATGATCAGCCGGCTTGAGTTCTTGTGTTAACTGAACTTTATAAGCCTTAAGACCCAAGTCTTTATGCAAAATACGGTGTAATGACGTTTGTGGAATGCCTAATTCCAAAGAACGACGAGGAATGGACAAACCTGGGTTTTCTTCAACACTTTGGGCTACAACAGCAATATTCTCAGTTGTTCTTGAGCGACGTGCACGGGTATTATTCTTCACATCACTAACTTGTCCCAACAGCTCGAATGAATTTGTCCACCAATTTCTGTATTGCGGTCCGACAAGGTGCTTCACGAAGACCCAAAAATGTTTTAGTTTTACGAACCGTCTCTGCCAAATTTTCACCATTTTTATAGTGAATTTTAATAATTTCAATGCGTTGTTGAAGCGTGTATCGTTCCATTTTTATTAATGGCGTAGTTTTTACTTGTCAAATGTTAAAAAATGACAGCTTCAAAAGTGACAGCTACCGAAATAGCGGGCTATTCAAAACAACACCTCTTATTGGAAAACCCTTTATAAGTCAAAACCCATTTCTTCAAAAATGACGGCTAAAGCACAGATATTACAGCCGAGCCCTTGTTTTAGTATTAAAAATCGCGAGAAGGATTTTCTTTGTGATTTGGGATTTAGGGATTCGGGGTTTTGACTTCTTGGGGATTATGGATTTTGGAATTTCGGTTATCAGGATTTGACTTTTGAATGTAACTCACAATCAGATCGATTTTAAATTTGTCAATACTGTACAACATTGATAATTTTAGTTTAAATGGTCTTACAAAACGTGTCAATCAAGTGCCAGCCTCCATTCACTTAGGTGGTTTGGGATGGTATCTTTTATGGTTTCTAGGGTCTTAAAAACAATATTTTTCAGGTATCTCCACGAAAAAGTCAAATCAAAAGAGAATGCAGGTCAGTTAAGATCTAATCTTAGCGAGATGACTTGACTGGGAACTTTCTTTGGACCAAAAAGTACATGCATACCCTCGCTTCGCTGTGGCTCCATCTTGTTGGAACCATACGTCCTTAAGCATCATTTCTTCTAATACAATGCAAGCAAACAAATTTTGGATCATGGTAAAGTAACGTGTCAGGGACAATATGATCCATAATTTTGAGGTTAAATATACCATATTGCCGTATTTCCTGTGAAAGTTCATAGGGCTCTGGTAATGCTCATTGTAACAATGCAAATGATATTTGATTATATCCATCGGAAGGGAAAATGTGAACATAAGTTAATTTTTTTCCTATAAGTTGTTATTGTACCTCAAAAAATAATAAAAAAAAAAAACGGCTACTGCCTCTTGAGAGGAAGTAACAAATCCCGCATGCTTGTGTTACCACCTTAGTCGTTCGCATTCGGCAGAAAATTGTAGGTACCCTCCCTTCCTTCAAACAAACGACATGCATACAGGAATCGTTGGGAGATATCGTGTCGCGTCGTCGTGCCACCAAATCTATTTTACTTGTTATTCTTATTCAACATGATTTCAGATGCCCCTTAATATTCAAAACCTCATGATTTTACAATTTAGAAATTTTTATACAAAAAAAAAACTGTCTATTGTGAGTTTCACCCAAAAAACATTCCACCCAGAAAATTTTTATATTTTACATTTCACCTATTGTGAGTTTCACCCGAAATTTCATGATCGGAAAATTCACTTCACTTTTTTTTTTGTAGGCGAACAAAATTTCGTTCGGTTGAAATGCACAATAGCTTTTAAAATTCCGGGCGAACAAAAAATTTTAAGGTGAAATATTTTTTGGGTGAAACTGACACTAACGCTGAATATGTTAAGTTAAAAAAACTCAAAGGACCCGTACCTAGTTAAAATTTAAAAAAAATGCTATAAATAAATTTCTCTATAAGCTTGTCACACCAAAACCATCATCACCTAACTGATTTAGTTGCGAATCAGCTTAGAGAGTGAAGATGTTATATAAAAAGAGCATTATGCTCAATTTGTCTGTATTTATTATTTATAGAAAAGACTCTGGGGACCTCCCTCATCCCTTCTATACGCCCACCACTCCTTAAAAAAAAAAAAAAAACAAAAGAGGTACAATAAAAATTTAAGTAAAAACATGATAGCAATAAATCTTCTTTAAATTTAAAACTTCATCACCAAAATCGCAGTAAATAATAAAACAAAACCAACAAATAAAAAAAAAAAAAAAACATTCCCCAAAAGATTTTCTTTTTCAAAAGTATAGGAATACCTACACCAACCTTGACATAAACTTTCGAAAATAAACATAGTCATTATTTATTATCAAGTTGCTTTCAAAATATACACAAAGCTTCTCCGCGAACATCCAACCACTTGGGGGAGGGCGTGTATTTTTGGTTGGTGGCGGAACATCGCATCAGAGGCGTGGCTGGCGCGGTGGCGGCAGTGATGACGGTTCAAGCAATTTGAGCTGAAATGTTAATAATAAAACACAGAATCATTTGATTCATCTTATACACCAGCACAGCAGATGCTGTTGTCCTACCAACAACATACTAACAATCAATATCCTTGAGATATTGTGCCTAAAAACAACATAGTGCCGTGGGATGTTTTTTTTTCTCTTCCTTGTGTTGATATTTCGAAAATACTTCATGAATGGAGTTTTTTTTTTCGTTCATTCATCCTCCTGGGTTCAAAAAATAAAAAAAAACAAAATTAATTCTACATTCCGTTTTCTCGCTACTTTATATTTAGGAGTATACGCCTTGAACTGGTACATATATGTTTTGAAGATGTTCTCCTTAACATCACCCCTCGAGTGCATCACTCAAAATGGAATTTGATTATCCTTATTAAATATTAATGTATGAATATTTGTAGGTATGTAAATAAAATACCACTACACAATAGGGTGGATCGTTTTAGTATGAAAAAAATATTTTTTTCGGAAAATCGAGTTCGGCCGCGCCGTTCAAAACTTGTATCGAAGTATACACTTAAAAATTTTAACCTTTTTTTGATACAGTACTCTATATTTTCAGTATTATTTATTATTTCAGTAGAATTAAACAAGAAATATGAATAACTAATTTTTTGAATCAATTAAAAAGTATCCTGACAAAATTAGTTTATAATTTTGAATACAGTATGTTGTGCATAAGCACAGGGTCATAGGAGAAAAGTCCCTGATTTACCTTTAAACCACATGTGGGTTATAAGTTCATTGCCTGGTTAAAGAAATTTAAAAGAACACAACTTCACCGAAACTTTGAAATCTAAACAAAGGCGAATCAGCTCTATTAAAATTACTTTAAATACAACTAAATTTAAGAATTGGCAATATTAATGGTCAGTATCAAGTATTGTGCAGTAATATTTACGGTTTGGGAGCTGTATTGCGCCATTATTGCGGATAGTGAAAGATATTTATAAAAAATAAAATTTGTGTTGCAGCTTCTAATATCATATTTCTTCACGCAATAAACAAATACAAAATAAAAAGGCAGAAAGGCTATAATCTTGGAGAATAATAAAGGGTTTTCCAATAAGAGGTGTTATTTTGAATAGCCCGCTATTTCGGTAGCTGTCACTTTTGAAGCTGTCATTTTTTGACATTTGACAAGTAGAAACTACGCCATTAATAAAAATGGAACGACACACACTTCAACAATGCATTGAAATTACTAAAATTCACTATAAAAATGGTGAAAATTTGGCAGAGACCGTTCGTAAAACTTGAAAACTTTTGGGTCGTGAAGCACCTTGTCGGACCGCAATACAGAAATTGGTGGACAAATTCGGGCTGTTGGGAAAAGTTAGTGATGTGAAGAATAAAACCCGTGCACGTCGCTCAAGAACAACTGAGAATATTGCTGTTGTAGCCCAAAGTGTTGAAGAAAACCCAGGTTTGTCCATTCCTCGTCGTTCTTTGGAATTAGGCATTCCACAAACGTCATGACACCGTATTTTGCATAAAGACTTGGGTCTTAAGGCTTATAAAGTTCAGTTAACACAAGAACTCAAGCCGGCTGATCATCAACAACGTCGTGTCTTTGCTGATTGGGTCCTTGAAATGCATGAAAATGATCCGGAATTTCATCGAAAAATCATCTTGACTGATGAGGCCCATTTCCACCTCGGAGGCTACGTCAACAAGCAAAACTGTCGCATCTGGGGCTCGGAAAACCCAAGAGTTATTGTTGAAAAGCCTCTCAATCCTCAACGCGTGACTGTTTGGTGCGGTTTATGGTCCGGCGGGGTCATTGGACCTTACTTTTTCGAAAATGAGGCTGGAGTAACAGTTACGGTCAATGGATTGCGCTATCGAGAGATGATTAATGATTTTTTATGGCCGGAATTGGATGGTATTGATCTGGACAGCGTTTACTTTCAACAAGACGGCGACGGCGCTACGTGCCACACAATCAATGAAACCATCGATCTTTTACGGGAAAAGTTTCCGGACCGTGTTATCTCTCGAAGAGGTGATCACAATTGGCCACCGAGATCTTGTGATTTAACACCTTGCGACTTCTTCCTTTGGAGCCACGTGAAAGATAAGGTCTACGCCAACAGCCCAGCGTCGATTCAAGACCTCAAAGATGGAATTCGTGAGGCTATCGAGGACATAGGGCAGCCACTTTGCGATTTGGTTATGGAAAATTTCATGAAAAGGATATGGTCCTGTAAGCGTGGTCGTGGCGGCCGTTTGGCTGATGTTGTGTTTCATTATTAACGGCATACCTTCCTCTTTATAATGAAATAAACATCCGATCATTTATCTCAAAAAATTCCATTTTTCTGTGAATATCAAAATAACACCTCTTATTGGAAAACCCTTTATAACACAGTGTAACGGCCGCCAATTTCCACCCAATTTTGTTTGGCTAGTATTTTGGGCGGTAATATGGCTTTGTATAAAGGCCGCATTATAAGTACATGTTTTGAAAAACACATTTTTTGTGTAACACACTCTTAAACTTGCTTCAATGGGCTGATGGATGGCTCAAAAGTCCACAGGAATTTTATGAGGACTTTTGACCAACCACAATGGTTGATTTGTGGATTTATTAGCCACCTGACATCTGGACCTATGACGCTACGTCTTATTTTTTATATAAATTTAAACTTTTGTCAATACAAGACCTGAAGCCTAAGGGAAGTGCTATACGATCGATACTATGAACAAAAAATTCAAAGCCCAATACAGTAGCTCGTCTCACAATAACGCATTAAAAAAGGCTCTCCCGAACCAAAGCGAAACATTCGCCTAAATATGCGACGACCGAATAATGTTCGGAGATTCGCATCGCGAGAGTGTTGGTGTTTCCATTAATCTCCATGTAAATAAATTAAGACAGGCGAAAGTTTCGTCGTCGTTCGGAAGTATTCGCGTTGGTTTGGGAGAGCCTTTAATCTTTTAAGGGCACAAGGAAAAAGATTGAGAAGATTTCGAGTGTCATCCCCAAGAAGTCTTTGACTCAATAATATATGCCGTGGACCTTAGGGTCATTATTTCACTATGAATGGACCCACAGATGTTTAATTTTTTTTTTGAATATAGGTAAGAAGAACATAACCTTGACAAACGAATAAGTTTCATGAAACAAAGTCTTGAAGTCAGTTCCACTGGCATTTTAATTCTCCTATTAGATATTGATTATAAAAGCAGCTCCGCGAAGCCACGGAACAAAATGTTCTAAACGCCTTTTATATAGTAGTTGCTCCTGGCGTAATAATTATATGGTAAGTGCGTTCGAATGTGACGACAGAGCTGACTCTCCACCTAAAAACAAAAATATATTTTCATGTCTACTGTCTTTTAGCGAGAAGAGAAGAATCCTTCAATAGAATCTCTAGTCATGTCTTGTTGTTAATTAAGCCATTCGTATTCGGCAGAAAATTGCAGGTCGGTGCTGACAGAACACACAGATGATAGGTTGAGAGTTGTAAGTCACCAAGCCCTGGTTCTACCAAACGGAGACCTAAGTCCATAATTTATAATTACATATTATATGGCTCGTCAATCAAAGATAAAAAAATAAATCTTTTACTCTATTTTTCCATATGATTTGTATGAAAAATAAACCATATTTTTACAAATTTTCAAATGGTTTGGGGCAGTACAAAATGAAATATTTCCGAGTTTTCAAATATACCATTTTTTTAATGTATTTGATAGTGACAACTTTCTGTCAGTAGCCGAAATCGAAATTAAAAAAAAAAAAAATTCGATCCACCCTACTACACAATCATTATTTCCGTGGTTTTGAATTGCTTAAAGGTTAGTTAAGTTATGTATGTTTGTACAAAATATTTGATTTTAAAAGGCTTTAAACGCAAAACAACTCATTTAAAAGATGCAAAAATCAAGAATTCTTATAGCAAGGATAATATTTTGCGGTTGTCATACATGTTCTTTGTAAAAGACTGAGACTTTGAATTATCCGCTTCAGCAAAAACGTTTCTGACATTTTAAGCAAAGCAATTCCCGTACCTATTTATACAGAAGTGTTTCAAAGTGGACATGACGGTAAGCCTTTTTACATTTAATTGAGTTTTGAGGTTTTACAGATAAGTAAAAGTACTTATAACGGGTGATTTTTTAGCTGGTTTGGTTTTGGCAACACTGGTTTTGACAGCTGACGTGTGTTTAGAACCTTGTGTCACTGTCAAACAGCTTCAGTTTGGTTTGCAATTTAACCATGGGTCGTCTTACAAATGAACAACGCTTGCAAATTATTGAATTTTACTATCAAAATTCGTACTCGGTTCGAAATGTTCATCGCGCGCTGCTTGTGTTCAGCGATGAGGCTCATTTTTGGTTGAATGGGTACGTAAATAAGCAAAATTGCCGCATTTGGAGTGAAGATCAGCCAGAAGCATTGCAACAGCTACCAATGCATCCCGAAAAAGCCACTGTTTGGTGCGGTTTATGGGCCGGCGGCATTATTGGGCCTATTTCTTCAAAGATGATGCGAATCGCAGCGTTACTGTCAATGGTGAACGCTACCGAGCGATGATAACAAACTTTTTTTTGCCCGAAATGGAAGTTCTTGACTTGCATGATATGTGGTTTCAACAAAACGGTGCCACATGCCACACAGCACGCGAAACAATGGCGCAATTGCGAGGCGAGTTTGGTGAACAGTTAATTTCACGTTTCGGGCCGGTCAATTGGGCGCCTAGATCGTGCGAATTGACACCATTAGATTATTTTTTGTGGGGGTATGTCAAGGCTAATGTCTATAGGGACAAGCCCGCTTCGATTGACGCACTGGAAGCCAACATCCATGCATTCATTCGTGAGATACCGGCCGATATGTGTGAAAGAGTATGCCAAAATTGGACTCAGCGGATGGGCTACCTGAGACGCAGCCGCGGTCAACATTTGCATAAAATTATCTTTAAACATTAAATTGCAAGGTTCAAACTATCGATTCAAATAAATATTTCATTCATTTTTTCGAATTTTTTGTGTTTTTTTTTTTGAAAAAAGTTCTAAACCTCTTAAAAAATCACCCATTACAAGAAGGACTAAACTCAAATAAACACGGCTGAGGCTATGTGTTTTAAGGTATTTTTATTTTTTCAATTAGTTTTTAATTATTCTAAAATAAAAATCCTAAGCAGAAATAAAAGAATAATTGGTCCGAAACTCTTTGAGAACGATGCTGGCCAAAATGTTACAGTCAATGAAGACCGCTATAGAGCCATGATTACCGACTTTTTCGTTCATCAATTGAACAACCATGATGTGCAGGAGCTGTGGTTTGAACATGTCACACAGCTCGTGCCACAATTGATTTATTGAAGGAAACTTTTGGTAACCTCATAGTTTCACGTTACGGACCCGTGAATTGGCCTCCAAGATCGTGCGACTTAACGCCGCTTAACTATTTTCTGTGGGGATATGTGAAGTCGCTAGTCTATGCCGATTAACCCAAAACAATTGACCACTTGGAGGACAACATTCGACACGTTATTGCCGATACACGATCACAAATGTTGGAAAAAGTCATCGGAAATTGGACATCCAGATTAGACTACGTCCGAGCCAGCCGTCGTATAGTCATATGCCAGAAATAATATTTAAATTATAATGCCAGAAGATTATCTTTCAAATATATTGAATGTCAATTTAAAAAAATCATCTTTGTTTTATTCCATTTCAAAGTTCTGTACCTCTAAAAAAACATCCTTTACAAAATGATCTTAAAGATGAATTTAATTCCAAAAAATCTACAAGGAACGACCAAAATAAATTATTGTTTACGTTTTCCGTGAGAAGGTACATAAATATTTCACAATGTTTTCGATCATTTTATTTGTATCAAAAAGAAAAACAAATCATTATTCGCTAATCATTAAAATATTCGTAATGTCCTTGATTCATGCAATATACGGATTGTTTTTTTTTTGTTTTATTTCGTACGCGTGACAGACAAACATATTTAATGTTCCATAATTGAACCCTTGACATTTATTTTCATGTGTGTCGCATCTATTTGAGGTTGTTGGCTGCTGATGGTAATAACCATAAATCATTGGAAGCCTTTTCTTTTCTTTTCTTTATTTTTTTTTTTTTAAATGTACATAATATTCTATATTTTATGGTTGAGTGCTGCTTTTGGTTGTAATTTTAAGCTCACATGAACAGAAAAGGGTAATAACAAAAATAAAATAAAAATAGTATTCTCAATTCTCATTCACCTCACTGAACGAGAACCCTTATTATGTATGTACATAAGCCCACATCAAATAATAAATATAAGACTTATGTCTTCAATAATTAAGTCAGTTTGATCTTCTTCAAAGCAAAAATGCCTAAAAAGAGCTCAAAAGGACTTTCAAAAAGTTAAACGTTTTCTTGAAAAAAAAAAATAAAAAAAAAAAAATTAAAATACGAAGGCAAAAGGGAAAAAGGTTCGTAGGTATAAGAAAAAAACTTTATTTGCAGGATTCAGAAACAGGCAGGCAGGCAGACACATTAAACAAACGTTAACATGTAAGACATTCTGAATCTGATAGACAAAGCGGATTACTGGTTGAAGGATGTTTTAATGGAATGAAAGTTTAGTACAAGAAAATAAGAAGGATTTCATTTCATTGAATTTGACAGCACTTAGGGTAAAAATAATTTAAGTTTCTATAGAAAATTTTTCGCCTTTTTTGTTGAGTGCGTGAAGCTATAGGTACATATAGTTGAGTGTGTAAGCTGGGATTAATTACAAAAGTTTTTTTTTTAAATAAAAGAAAAACGGTTTTAGATATCAATGAAATTCTTTATTCTTGTGAAAGTACGTTCAATGCCATTATGTATGGAACTCGATTTCTTTTGCATGGCCACCACGGGCACGCTTGCAGAAGCCCAGACGCTGAACCCAATTTTCGACGGTTTTCAAGCATAAATCGGCCGATACTGCTGCAATTTCACGTTCGATATTCGTACGAAGTTCATCAATCGTCGCTGGCTTGTAGGCATAGACCATATAGACTTGACGTAGCCCCACAGGAAATAGTCTAACGGCGTCAAATCGCACGACCGAGGCAGCCAAGCGACTGGACCATTCCGTCAGATAACACGTTCTCCAAACTTGGTTTCCAATAAATTGATTGTGACATTCGCTGTGTGGCTTGTGGCGCCGCCGTCCTGTTGGAACCACATGTCCTCCAAGTCCATATCATCCAATTGGGGCCAAAATTATTCGATTATCATTGAACGGCAGCGATCCCCATTTACAGTAACGTGCCGGCCCATAAACCACACCAAACCATTATTTTTTTCGGGATACAATGATGACTCATGGAGTACGTGTGGATTGCTGCCTGACCAATAGTGCATATTTTGTTTATTGACGAAGCCATTCAGCCAGAAATGAGCCTCATCGCTGAAGATGATTTTTCGATGAAAATCCGAATCATTTTCAAGTTGTTGCTCAGGCCAATTCACGAACATACGACGCTTCTGATGGTCAAGCCAAGCGGCTTCAGTTCTTGCGTCAATTTAATCTTGTTAGGATGTAGGCCAAGATCTTTTTGCAAAATTCGCCACAACGACGTCACAGAGATGCCCAACGCTTGAGAACGACGTGTGAGAGACGCATTTGGGCTTTCTGCAACTGAAGCCTCAGCGGCAGCAATATTCTCGACACTACGGGCACTTCTTTGTCTCACTGGCACGTGAACATTTTAAACTGTGCCTGTGGATTCAAATTTTTCCACAAGACGCTCAATTGTTGATCTACTAGGACGATTATGACGACCATAAATTGGACGTAGCGCTCTTAACGTTGAGGCCACTGACTCCGAATTTCGGTTGTAAATTTTAATAATTTCCACTCGTTGTTGGCTCGTATATCTTTTCATCATGAAATGGCAAACCTTTCTGAAGAGAAATGTCAAAAGAGCGGCAAGAA
This sequence comes from Leucozona laternaria, assembly GCA_932273885.2. NCBI lineage: Eukaryota > Metazoa > Arthropoda > Insecta > Diptera > Syrphidae > Leucozona > Leucozona laternaria. The sequence goes on from OW026366.1 coordinate 211,863,036, forward strand.
ATATGGCGTCGTTTGCTGTCCCTGTTGCCTTACTTTTGTAGCGTCCTTGTTGAAAACCCCATGCCCAGCGCACTTTTTGACAAATGGGCGTTTTAGAGGTTTTTTTTTTTATTATATAGTCTACAAACAAATTTGACAAAAATAAAGGGTGTTTTTTTAATACGTGGGGTTTTCAATCTGGCAATACTTTTTTCCAAGTTGGTCAGCCGTTACTTGATTTATGCTCAATTTTGTTTGCCATTTCATAATTATTAATAGATTTACTCCTGAACAACGTTTGCAAATCGTGCAAATTTATTACGAAAATAATGGTTCGGTTCGCGCGACGCATCGCGCGCTGCTGTGTCCAATATTCGGTCGACATAATCGCAAAATCGCATAAATTCGAGCAACCATGGATCGGCTTTGCACCACGTTTACTCTAGTGGATAATGCACATCCTCAGAGAAGCCGTACAGTGCGCACCGAAGACGCTATTACTGCTGTGGAGCAGAGTATCGAAGAAAACCCGAATGAGTTCATCCGCCTCAACAATTGGAGCTGTAACCATCCACTTTATGGAAGATTTTGTGGAAGGATATTGGTTCGCGGGCTTAGAAAATCCAACTTGTGCAAGAATTGAAGCCGAACGACCATCAAACGCTTCGCACGTTCCGTGAATGTTCATGCGATGAAGCTCATTTTTGGTTGAATGGGTACGTTAACAAGCAAAAGTGTCGTATTTGGAGTGATCATAATCCACAAGCCATTGTTGAGACGCTTTTACATCCTCAAAAACTCACTGTTTGGTTTGATTTATGGGCAGAGGGAATCATTGGTTCATATTTCAAAAATGAAGCCGGCCATAATGTTACAGTCAATATGCTATAGAGCCATGATTAATGACTTTTTCATGCCTGAATTGGAGAAGATGGCGCGACATACCATACAGCCAACGAAGCAATCAATTTATTGGAGGAAACTTTCGGTGAGCGCATTAACTCGCGTCATGGGCCTGGCGTGGCCTCCAAGATCGTGCGATTTAACACCGCTGGACTATTTTGTGTGGGGTTATGTGTCGCTTGTCTATGCAGATAAGCCTGAGACGATTGACGCCTTGGAAGAGAATATTCGACGCGTGATTGCTGACATACGGCCCCAATTTCTGCAAAAACTGGTCGAAAATTGGGGCTCTCGGCTGGAATTTAATGGCAAACCCTTATCTTTATGATAAAGCTAAACTCTTGGCCATAAATTAAATTATATGCGTTTTATTTCTTCTTGAAAACCACACGTCTAAAAAAACACCCTATATTTACTTTTAAAAGGAGTTATCTTTATCCAAGTGATCTTGTCTTCATATTTGCTTTTCGAATATACAGCTTCTTCAGACCACTTCACTCGACCATTATAAGCGTGGATATGCAGGATGTTTCTTATTGTTTGGGGTGACACTGCTGACACATCAATTCAATCGGCAGTTTTTTTTGTTTTCCAGCTAGTACGGGAGCACTTTGTCGAGGACAGAGTTACCACTGTTACACTATAGTGTACCTGGGGACTCTTTTTTCCTTAGGGGACGCGGGGACACAATTTTTTTAAAAAGTAAACATTTTTTTCATTCAGAGGGACACATAAATAATTTCGCCTGCGGTAACACTGCTCGAGGATCTTCTTCAACACTTCTTAAAATTCGCCTTTCTGTTCGACTCTAAATTTTTTTGGCCTCTCTGATCTTGATTTATTTGCTGTTGTTTTAGTTTTCTAAAATTTGTCAAGTATTTACATGTTGAACAGAGGAACGGGGTTCGGGGTCTCTTTACAATTTTAGCAATCTTTCCTAAAGATTTGCTTCTTTCCTTGGGTTAGTAAAGATTCCTTTAGTTACCTTTGGGATTTGCTTATTGTTGCTTTCCATTTTGCTTTTAAAACGAATTATTTTGGCTGAATTAAAATTAAAAACGTTTTAACTTACCAAAAACAAAGTAATCTGTGAACACACAACCATGCTTTGCAAATTGAAACGAAGGCATGTTAAATGTACGGAAACTTTTGTTGCTCATTTAAGATATTTCAGTTTATAATCGTGCGAGCATAACGAAATTTCAAGTGCACGCAGATTCATAATAAAAGACAAATTAATAAGAAAGTACACTAACTGGCGAAGTTGCCACTTTTCACTTTAAAACAAATTATTTCATTTGTTTTTTCTGCAAAAAAAATGAAAATTGGCGCGCTATACGGAGATTAGATACGGGAGCACTATTTTTTAACTTTGTAAAGGATTTTCCAATAAGAGGTGTTATTTTGAATAGCCCGCTATTTCAGTAGCTGTCACTTTTGAAGCTGTCATTTGACAAGTAGAAACATTTGACAAGTAGAAACTACGCCATTAATAAAAATGGAACGACACACACTTCAACAATGCATTGAAATTATTAAAATTCACTATAAAAATGGTGAAAATTTGGCAGAGACCGTTCGTAAAACTTGAAAACTTTTGGGTCGTGAAGCACCTTGCCGGACCGCAATACAGAAATTGGTGGACAAATTCGAGCTGTTGGGACAAGTTAGTTATGTGAAGAATAAAACCCGTGCACGTCGCTCAAGAACAACTGAGAATATTGCTGTTGTAGCCCAAAGTGTTGAAGAAAACCCAGGTTTGTCCATTCCTCGTCGTTCTTTGGAATTAGGCATTCCACAAACGTCATTACACCGTATTTTGCATAAAGACTTGGGTCTTAAGGCTTATAAAGTTCAGTTAACACAAGAACTCAAGCCGGCTGATCATCAACAACGTCGTGTCTTTGCTGATTGGGTCCTTGAAATGCATGAAAATGATCCGGAATTTCATCGAAAAATCATCTTGACTGATGAGGCCCATTTCCACCTCGGAGGCTATGTCAACAAGCAAAACTGTCGCATCTCTGGCTCGGAAAACCCAAGAGTTATTGTTGAAAAGCCTCTCCATCCTCAACGCGTGACTGTTTGGTGTGGTTTATGGTCCGGCGGGGTACTTGGACCTTACTTTTTCGAAAATGAGGCTGGAGCAACAGTTACGGTCAATGGATTGCGCTATCGAGAGATGATAAATGATTTTTTATGGCCGGAATTGGATGGTATTGATCTGGACAACGTTTATTTTCAACAAGACGGCGCTACGTGCCACACAAGCAATGAAACCATCGATCTTTTACGGGAAAAGTTTCCGGACCGTGTTATCTCTCGAAGAGGTGATCACAATTGGCCACCGAGATCTTGTGATTTAACACCTTGCGACTTCTTCCTTTGGGGCCACGTGAAAGATAAGGTCTACGCCAACAGCCCAGCGTCGATTCAAGACCTCAAAGATGGAATTCGTGAGGCTATCGAGGACATAGGGCAGCCACTTTGCGATTTGGTTATGGAAAATTTCATGAAAAGGATATGGTCGTGTAAGCGTGGTCGTGGCGGCCATTTGGCTGATGTTGTGTTCCATTATTAACGGCATACCTTCCTCTTTATAATGAAATAAACATCCGATCATTTATCTCAAAAAATGCCATTTTTCTTTGAATATCAAAATAACACCTCTAATTGGAAAACCCTTTAGTACAAACGGACATGAATACATTTTTATAAATATACACACACATCATATACCTACTTTGATTTGCTACATGGTTACGGTTTTATGAAGCAACTATTTATAAATACAAATTTAGCAACTAAATATAAAAACTAAAAACACTGAAAGCACTTAGATTATGTGTTTATTTAAATAAAATAAATATGATTTTCACTTTAAAACACTACATCTACATCTAAATAAGATGTTGGTTGGTTGGTTGTTTATTTTTTAGGTTGAATTACCTCATAGGAATCAATCTGACTCCGTTAGGGAGTCGCTAATAAAAACGGACTCCCTACTAGAGTCAATTTGATCCCCCATAAGGACGATATATATACGAATCCATGTTTGCTAGCTTTTTTTATTTTTTAATGCACTAAAACTTTTCAAAATCAAAAGATTATATACAAATTATAAGCAAAAATAATTATTTTATTTACTAAAATATAAATCACGTCATAAATGTATATATCTAATGTAATGATTACAGTTTTATGAACTACTAGCTGTTAGCCGCTCACTTCATTTCACTTCACTTCAGCCACCTCAACTTCTTTTTGTTATTATTTCTATGCAAAATTTCATTATAATCCGTCCAGCTGTTCAACCGTGTTAAAGGAACAAACATCAAAACAACCTAAAGTATTAGTAAAATAATTTCCATTGTTCTTTTCCGACGAAAATTCCAACTACAGTTTTGACATGGTCTTTAAATAAAATGGGTAAATTTAAAATATACATTCTACTCACATCGAAGTCCTTATATCAAGCTTGCTAAAGATTTAAATGTATTTTTATCAGAATCTTTGTAGATATTTTATTTCACCTTCACGCTTGATTCCCTTATTTTCAATAAATCCTCTCCAAAAATGTGACTCTTAATTTGCACCAAATTAAAGGACTTCAATAAATCTTTTACACGAAATGCCTTCAAAGGGTAGACAACTATAATTATATCGTGGTGGTGGTGATGATTTTTAAATGAATTATTTAGGGTAATTTAGAGAAAAGCCTTTGGGGTACAATTGACATCACCCAGGCATACGACAAGGACTTTTCTATTCTTGGAATAACTAGGAACCCATGGCAGATGTCTGGAAATTTGTTTTTTTTTTTTTGTTGTCATTTAAATAAGTGAGAATTTTCGCAGAATATGTATTGAACATAAGTATATACACAGACACAGAGTGATTCGCATAAGGTGTGACAAAAAGCTAGAGCATGCAGTTTGGGTTGAGACGAGAAATAAATCGCATGGGAGGGTGGGTCTATTCCTCCCCATTTAGCAGGAAGGGGCAATTTTCTACAAAATTGACAAAACAGAATAAAAAATTATTAAAAACCAACGATTCCACTTACAATGCCATGATACACTTTTTTGTAAATCCAGAAATCTCTTAATTTATTGTGTTTTTAAATAAAGTTGTTTTTGAGATTAGTTTTTGAAAAATTTTTTTTTTCAAACTAAAAATTTTCTACTTCGGCTGTCAACCTTTTGTTTTCCTATATTTTAGTGACATGAAGCAAGCGGTAGAAATAGGTACTATTATTTCGAATTACCTACCCACTGTGAGAGGGGTTCCTTAAGGATCAATACTTGGACCTCTGCTTTTCTCCCTCTACATAAATGAGCTCCCCTCACTTATTTCATCTTCATTCATCCAAATGTATGCGGACGATGTTCAACTAAATATTTAAGAGCTGTCCACTCGGGCTAATAGAAGATTGCGCTAACACCATCAAAATGAATTTGGAAAAGATTTCCCTGTGGTATAATAAGAATGGTCTGTTTTTAAATCCAACGAAGTCCAAATGCATTGTGGTGAGCAGAAACCCTTTGAACCTTTCCTATTTTCCACCCATTATCCTCAACAATTCCCTTATTCAATATGTCGAAACAGCTAGAAATTTGGGAATGTTATTCAATAGTACGTTAACTTGGGATAGGCACAGTAACGCAGCGGTAGGAAAGGTTTATGGAGTTCTTCGTATGTTATGGATTTCGCAGTATTTCACTCAATTAAAAATATGTTTAATGCTGGCTAAGGCACTGGTTCTACCAATTCTAACATTTGGGTGCGAAATTTTTTGCGAATGCGATGCTGTCAGTAGGAGGAAGCTAAATGTCGCCTATAATAATACTGCCCGTTACATATATGGACTAAAAAGACATGAAAGTGTCTCTATCTTTTCAAGGCAAATCTCAAGCATTTCTCTCGATCACCTTTTACTCTATAGAACACTCATATTGCTCTTCAACGTAATCCAAACACATCAACTGCAGATAAAGCTGAAGTTTAAAAACCTTGAATTAAATTAAATTAAATTAAACTAATATTTATAGTTATACAAACAAAAAGAAGTCTATCAGTGTAGTCTTTCTGCTTTTCACAAAAAATTTTAAGCTAAAACTAGTTTATGAGATATCATATCTTACTGTTTTTGTCAAAATAAAATAAATTAATAAATAAAAAATTAAAACTATTTTTTTTTCAAAATTGTACGTAATTAAATAGTAGTTTTGTTTTCAAAATTCAATACTAATAATATTACAAACAATTAATACGATGAAAGAACTGAAAGTTGCAAATATACCATATACTACGAGTACCTACCTATGTACATAATCAGTAACATAGTTCCTGCCGTTAGTTTTCTTTTATTTTTCATTTCTTTTCGGGATATAAAAAATAAATAAATAAAACAATTTAACAACGCTCAGTATTTAGTAACCTTTCAGACAACATATTAGGCTCAATACAGATTAAAATAACATAATTAAATTTAGTTTTTGTTTTCATTTAGCTAAAAAAATCATCAAAATGTATTTTCAAAATCAATTCTCCATTCGAAAAACGTTCCACGCTTTACGTGTTTTTTACCCTCACCATCACAGCCGTGAGATTTGGGACGATACCAATCAAAAACGAGAAACACCAACCAGCACTAAATGAATCCTAAGAATTGCATTGTTTGAGTGCGGATTTTGGTCTGGCGAAATCGTCAGTACGGCTAACACTACAGTTCCATGTTTCATGAATTTACAAACAGATACGGATGAAAATTCTTGTGGCATAATATGGACTGCAACGACATGGACTGGTGCGCTACTTAACACATAGTAAAGGGTTTTCCAATAAGAGGTGTTATTTTGAATAGCCCGCTTTTTCGGTAGCTGTCACTTTTGAAGTTGTCATTTTTTGACATTTGACAAGTAGAAACTACGCCATTAATAAAAATGGAACGATACATGCTTCAAAAACGCATTGAAATTATTAAAATTCACTATAAAAATGGTGAAAATTTGGCAGCGACGGTTCGTAAAACTAAAACATTTTTGGGTCGTCGTGAAGCACCTTGTCGGACCGCAATACAGAAATTGGTGGACAAATTCGAGCTGTTGGGACAAGTTAGTGATGTGAAGAAGCCCAAAGTGTTGAAGAAAACCCAGCTTTGTCCATTCCTAGTCGTTCTTTGGAATTAGGCATTCCACAAACGTTATTACACCGTATTTTGCATAAAGACTTGGGTCTTAAGGCTTATAAAGTTCAGTTAACACAAGAACTCAAGCCGGCTGATCATCAACAACGTCGTGTCTTTGCTGATTGGGTCCTTGAAATGCATGAAAATGATCCGGAATTTCATCGAAAAATCATCTTGACTGATGAGGCCCATTTCCACCTCGGAGGCTACGTCAACAAGCAAAACTGTCGCATCTGGGGCTCGGAAAACCCAAGAGTTATTGTTGAAAAGCCTCTCCATCGTCAACGCGTGACTGTTTGGTGCGGTTTATGGTCCGGCGGGGTCATTGGACCTTACTTTTTCGAAAATGAGGCTGGAGCAACAGTTACTGTCAATGGATTGCGCTATCGAGATATGATTAATGATTTTTTATGGCCGGAATTGGATGGTATTGATCTGGACAACGTTTACTTTCAACAAGACAGCGTTATGTGCCACACAAGCAATGAAACCATCTATCTTTTACGGGAAAAGTTTCCGGACCGTGATATCTCTCGAAGAGGTGATCACAATTGGCCACCGAGATCTTGTGATTTAACACCTTGCGACTTCTTCCTTTGGGGCCACGTGAAAGATAAGGTCTACGCCAACAGCCCAGCATCGATTCAAGACCTCAAAGATGGAATTCGTGAGGCTATCGAGGACATAGGGCAGCCACTTTGCGATTTGGTTATGGAAAATTTCATGAAAAGGATATGGTCCTGTAAGCGTAGTCGTGGCTGCCATTTGGCTGATGTTGTCTTTCATTATTAACGGCATACCTTCCTCTTTATAATGAAATAGATCATTTATCTCAAAAAATGCCATTTTTCTTTGAATATCAAAATAACACCTCTTATTGGAAAACCCTTTACTATACTCTAAATGTGTTATTTCTGTTGACTGTAACTATACTATAAGGATGGAAACACACCAGATGAGACAAAACGTTTTTGTTACATTACATGCCGCCTCCACTGGACATGAACATCACAACCACAATCCAATCCGCAATCATATTTGTATGAATAAGTCACCACATCATGACATGGATTTTTATGGCTCCATTGGTTTTTTTCTAGACGCCATGTTCATGTTCATAATCCGAGCACCGTTCATTTTATGCCCAGTGGAGTGTTTTGATTTAACACACACCAACCTAAACACAATGAAGTAAACCAAATCATTTCTGTTTTGTTTGTTGTGTGTTGAGATATAACAAAAAAAGAAAGTTGAACGAGAAGGAGAACTTCCAAATAATTAAAATGCCAAAAACCATGTTTTTATGGTTTCTAGTTTCATAAGACAGAAATACACGACGCTTTGACTTATTCGGGTGTGTTTTCAGCTTGGCTGAAAACAATGATGTATCTGATGCTGTAGCACGCAGAATTGTCAAAGCGCTACAATGTAGTAGACTTGCAGATGCAGATGTAGTAAGTAGTAATGACCTAGTTTAGTTTAGAAGATGAGCACACTACAAATATGTGCTACAGCTATAAACATAAGACTATGTACGTTTTGTAGCTGTGGTTATGAAAATTATAAAATTTGGGAATATAAATCTTAACACTCAGGGCCAGTTTCACAGTCGACACTTAACAGAATAAAGTGGCACCTAAGTTTCCCATATTAGGACTCTAGGCTAACTTTCATAGCCAGCGTAAGTCTTACTTAAGTTATCAAATCGGAGACTTTAGTGTAAGTTACTTAGGTAAGTGTGTACTGTGATATTTCCCATTAATCTTTCACATTGCCCACTTAAGTGCCACTTTTCTGTTCGTCAAACTGGCCCTTAATATGCAAACAAATATAAAAATGACACAGATAAATATTCTCTACATCTCAAATTTTGATCTAAATTTGTTTCAATTCCTGAGCGATGACAGTTTTGTTCTGTAAAAAACAGAATTATTAACTCAAAACCCGCCAAGTATGTTCATATAACTATTGCAGGTTCTGACAGTTCACTTCCGGACTAATTTTGTCTTCCAGAGTTCTGTAGCATGATTAAACTGATGAGCGCCATGAAACTTTACATACCTAGGTATCTTCACCCAGACGTGAACAAAAAAAAATCTTAGACTTAGTTTATTCACTTGGAAACAACAACATCCCTAATTCTTAACAGATTTGGGTCATGATGCAAATACTCTTTTTACGGTCATTCAAATAAGAAGAAAAACATAATTTATACCCTGCCTCCACTGATGCTTGGTAATGGTTCTTTTTCTTGTTCTATATTTTTTCCCCATTTTCTTCTACATCGTTTCTTTTTGTTAATGGTTTATACAATATGTCCTGTGTGTCCAGTCCATAGTAGTGTCCACTCTAATGGACAAAAAAAACTAGTATAAACATACACTGTGTTCATGTATACCTCGTGTAAACACAGGTAATCTTCAGGAAAATACTTTGTCAACACTATTAAAATTGGCAAAGGCAAAGCTTCTTTATTTTTTTTTTTTTTTGTTAATTGGTTTGGTAAAAATGAATTCACTCCACTTGTACATAGATCCTTTCCCTCCGAAAGCTTTAATAAATTTATTTTTATTTATCCTTCTAAACATGAGTTGAATATATAAAAAAAAAACAAATTTGTATTCATAGAGAAAAATAAATTTGACAATTTATATTAATAATACATTATGGGGCATATTCATAGTCGCTTTTAAACTCCAGTTTAAGATAAACTGGAGTTTAAAAGTGACTATGATAATACGTTTAGTCAGATTTCTTCAGAAGAGACAGAATTTCCAGAAATTTCTTTTTTAATATTTGTTGGTTTAAATTAAATTTGCATATCGAAGTGATTTGTGTGTATTCCATGAACAGAGGAATCGAATCATCCGGAATTCTAACGGGTGTTTTTTTAAGAGGTATAGAACTTTAAGTTGGCAACACTATTTTAACTGGCGGCCAGTTTGTCAGCTGTCAAATGATTTATTTTTAGTTTGGTTTGGCATTACAAGAATTGAAGCTACAAGATCACCTAGCAAGGTATAGATTCGGTAAATGGGCCCGAAACAAGATTGCCGTTGATCCCAATTTTCATTGATGATGATAATCCTCAAGTGTATGTTGAGACATCGTTACATCCACAAAAACTGACTGTTTGGTGTGCTTTATGGTTTGGTAGAAATAATTGGTCCGTACTTCTTTAAAAACGATGCCGGCCAGAACGTTACAGTCAATGGGGACCGCCATAGAGCCATGATTACTGACTTTTTCGTTCATCAATTGAATAACCATCATGTGCAGGAGCTGTGGTTTCAACAAGATGGCGCAACATGTCACACAGCTCGTTCCACAATTGATTTATTGAAGGAAACGTTTGGTAACCGCATAGTTTCACGTTATGGACCCGTGAATTGGCCTCCAAGATCGTGCGATTTACCACCGCTTGACTTTTTTCTGTGGGGATATATGAAGTCGCTAGTCTACGCCGATAAGCCCGAAACAATTGACCACTTGAAGGACAACATTCGCCGCGTTATTGCCGCTATACGGCCACAAATGTTGGTAAAAGTCATCGAAAATTGGACCTCCAGATTAGACTACGTCCGAGCCAGCCGTGATGACGTAATATGCCAAAATTCGTATTTAAATTATAATGCCAGAAGATTATCTTTTGAATAAAATACACTTCATATGTGAATTTAATAAAATCATCTTTGTTTTATTCCATTCCAAAGTTCTATACCTCTAAAAAAACACCCTTTATTTCGTTATCATTAACAAGTGACACTTAAAGGATATCTAAAATTTGAAAACTTTGTGTCATACCTAACAAAAAATTGGTCGATTGAAAATATTTAAAAATTAATCAATCACAATTATTTGATTTATCAATGATTTTTTTGACAATATTTTTTATGGAATTGGTTTTTCATGGACGGTGTTCACATTGGACTCACTCCGCGCGACTCATTTTGACATTTTTTTCTTTTATCTCACTCTACACAATTTTATGAGAAAGTGAAGCAGTATTTTTGATTTTTTTGAAAAAAATCCTGCCTCACTAGACTCACTCTTTCTCATCATCTTTTTTTTGTTTTTTTTTTTTTTTTTTTTTTTTTTTTTTTTTTTTTTTTTTTTTGATATAAATATACAATTAACAAATTAATTTAATACAAATCGTTTAAGCTTGGCATTGCCGTCTGCCCGTCTCATCATGAGTTGGAGTGAGATAAAACAATGAAATGTCAATATGAGTCGCCCGGAGTGAGTCCAATGTGAACACTGTCATGAGACAGCGGAGAAATGACAAAATACAACTCTTTTTTATAATCAACTGTCACACATATCTAAATTTGACATTAATGTAGATAATAGATAGAGAATCTGACAGTAACTTTATCATAAATTATTTTGAAATTCACAGGAGTTTCAGGAGATCTAATTTACTCGCTGCTTGATACCGTGAAAATCCATTTTTCATTGTTATAAAAATGCACACATGTATGTAATGGGTGATTTTTTAAGAGGTTTAGAACTTTTAAAAAAAAAAAAAACACAAAAAATTCGAAAAAATTAATGAAATATTTATTTGAATCGATAGTTTGAACCTTGCAATTTAATGTTTAAAGATAATTTCATGCAAATGTTGACCGCGGCTGCGTCTCAGGTAGCCCATCCGCTGAGTCCAATTTTGGCATACTCTTTCACACATATCGGCCGGTATCTCACGAATGAATGCATGGATGTTGGCTTCCAGTGCGTCAATCGAAGCGGGCTTGTCCCTATAGACACTAGCCTTGACATACCCCCACAAAAAATAATCTAATGGTGTCAAATCGCACGATCTAGGCGGCCAATTGACCGGCCCGAAACGTGAAATTAACTGTTCACCAAACTCGCCTCGCAATTGCGCCATTGTTTCGCATGCTGTGTGGCATGTGGCACCGTCTTGTTGAAACCACATATCATGCAAGTCAAGAACTTCCATTTCGGGCAAAAAAAAGTTTGTTATCATCGCTCGGTAGCGATTCGCATCATCTTTGAAGAAATATGGCCCAATAATGCCGCCGGCCCATAAACCGCACCAAACAGTGGCTTTTTCGGGATGCATTGGTAGCTGTTGCAATGCTTCTGGCTGATCTTCACTCCAAATGCGGCAATTTTGCTTATTTACGTACCCATTCAACCAAAAATGAGCCTCATCGCTGAACACAAGCAGCGCGCGATGAACATTTCGAACCGAGCACGAATTTCGATAGTAAAATTCAATAATTTGCAAGCGTTGTTCATTTGTAAGACAATCCATGGTTAAATTGCAAACCAAACTGAAGCTGTTTGACAGTGACACAAGGTACTAAACACACGTCAGCTGTCAAAACCAGTGTTGCTAAAACCAAACCAGCCAAAAAATCACCCTTTATAATATTATGAAGAAGTTTGACAAAAAGCCTTTTAAATGGCTTCACATTGTGAAAGACTTCAGCATACCTATACCAATTAAACCTGTTTATTCATTATTCAAATGCTCACATTTGTATATGTATGTAGGTATAGGTAGGAAGTATTGCATGTTGGTTTATTTGTGTCAATTCAAATCTGTCACGAGATGTCTCCTCGACGAGAAAATAAAATGCTAAAATTAGTAGTTCAAGTTCTTCCTGCCATTCTAAACATTAATAAAAACTAACAACTATAATAATGTATGTATGGGTGTGGGTGAGAGATGCCGTTATAAGCACCACCAAACAATACCCAAATATACATATATGCCTACCATTTATATTCCATGTTCTATATAGGTACACTTCAGTTTCTGTGTATTTTTATTTGGGTGCCAAACTCCAACTCACAACACCAATCCCATTTAACATTTAAGAGAGGAGAATTTGTTTTGTTTTTGTTGAAGTCATGCTATTTGGCAATAAATCATGGAGTTCGTGTTTAGGAAATGCGGGTGGAGGTGGGGGTAGGGAGTTTTGTTTTCAGAGGGTCAAATAAATTCTTGTTCACAGTCTTGGTCTTGGAGCTGTGTTATCATATAATAAACTTAAGGTGTTCAAAGACTTTAATCAATGCCATAACGAACGTCATGGTTTTGTTTTTTCGTTAGGCTTTTAAAAGAGTTGTATTAAATGAATAGTAAATAAATTTCAAATTCAAACTTCTGCAAGAAAATTACTATATTGGTTTTAACCACTAACGATATTTCCAAAGCATAGCTTTGGAGTGCGATATCCCATTATCTTGATAAAAAAATATCGAAATGTTTTAAATTTACATGGCGTAATCTGAAAACTTTAACAAAAGCTCAAAGATTAGCATGTGTAGGTATTACAGGGACGTTGAAAACCACCCCCACAGCGGGACTGGGAGCGATACTCAACTTGAAACCCTTAGATCTATTTGTGCAAGAATCAGGAGCATACAGTGCCCTGGGACTTAGCCAGACTAACTGCTGGAAACAAAGCAAAACGGGTCATACTCAGATTCTTCAGATATACGTGGGAAATAATGTTTGAACAGACTACAAAATACCCCATTCAGTACCTCTTTTCCTAATACAGAGGAGTGGAAAAACAACCAACCTCTCAGTAACGAATCTACGAAAACTGCTTAACTGATGGTTCTAAGATGGACACAGGAGTTGGTGCAGGAATTTTCTCGGAAACTCTGGGACTAGCAAGCTGTTTCTGACTTTCGGACTTTTGTAGCGTCTTCCAAACTGAGGTCTTGGCAGTGACCAAAGCAGCTACGAAAATATCAATGATGGCGATATCACCAGCTGACATCACCCTCTTTGTTGATAGCCAAGCAGCAATTAAAGCAATTTCTGCCACCGAGATACATTCGATGCTTGTAACTTGCTATCGCGAAGAATTTAGGGTTCTTGGTATGCAGCATAACATTAGACTCTGCTGGGTTCCTGGTCACTTTAATGTGCAGGGAAACGAAAGAGCTGATGAGCTGGCGATAACGAGATCGTCGCTTGATTCAAGTCAAGCAGAACGACATATTAAAGTATCAAACTGTAACATCAAACAGGATATTGGTAACAAAATTTCAGAAAAAAACCAATGAAAGATGGAACCTGCTTGAAACATGCGTCACAACTAGAAAATTATGGCCAAATTCCAATAAGCAGAAGCAGAGGACAAACAAAATTATGCAAATGAACAAAAAACATCTTCGTTCTCTTGTCAGCATAATCACCGTACACAACCTAATGATGGGATATAACAAAAAGAAAATGAGGCTCAGTACTGACGACCTTTGCAGAGGGTGCAGCGATGAAGAAGCACATGAGGAAACCTTACACTTCCTTTGTCACTGCCCACCACTCTGTCACTTAAGAAAGAAACACCTAGGAATAAGAAATCATTTCTTTGATGACTTAGAGGATCTTTCTAGAACTTCAGCGAACAGCCTTCTGAACCTCGTCAACGCCTCTAAATGGCTTGACTGCTAACAGAACATATAGGTTTTTACATTAAGTGGGATACAATTTCCTAGGGTATCACAACGGATCTACATAGATCTAAGTGTGACGGTAACAAGATCAACTGTCAGCCCTTCTACTTAACCTAAGGGCAAAGCCAAGGGGTATTGCCTATGATTGCTAAAGTGCTGATCTTCCACTACGAAAACTTGGTATTCTAATTTCCATGTCAGGGACTTAATAGTAGAAGACCTGCAGATCTATAAATTGGAAACCCTGCAATTTCAAAAGCCACCAGCGGGAGCCTAGTGCCTGTGGTTCTGAAGACTCCAAAGGCATATCACCTTCTGATCAACCAATCCAAAGCCTAACTGTTGCAAAAGTTCAATTAGAGCGGGGATTTTTGGTTGCCTGTGGCGGCCATGTTAATTTTGTGACATCTGTCAAATTTATTGTTTATTATTCAATTACTGATGCCAAATCAAAATGGCAAGTTACACGATTGAACGCCCATTTTACCCATCCCTCGCCAGATTATTAGACGCACTGTGGATTTTTCATAAATTCACGGATTGTAGCAGGTTACGCAATATTTTTGACTTTAAGCCTTTTCGATAGTTACTGTTATTTACAAAATATATTATGTTGACCTATTTTGAAATTACTTCTGACATATATGGTGGTGCAATGTTGTTATATTGTTGCAAGAGCATACAAAAGTTGGTGGCCTAAATTGAGTCGACCAATTCAATGAACAATCAACGAAACGCAAGATCTACCGAAATCATCGCCGATGTTTGTGAGAGTCCGGGCTTCTTCCAAAACGACGATTTCATTGCCATCACAATTAACGGAGAACGCTACCGATCGATGATAAACAATTTATTCTAGCCAACATTATATGATATGCATGTGACCGACATGTGGTTCCAACAAAACGGTGCTACGTGACATACAGCAAACGACATAATGGACATTCTGCGACGAATATGCTCGCCGAACTTGTTCGTGTTCGCTATACCTATTTTCGTCGTGTAGGGGCTGGTCCGCGAATGGTTCGCTGTTGGCGAAAAATTTCGATTTTGTCGGGTTCGTTGGCTTCGATGTTCGCCGTGAAGGGCAATGTTCGGGAGCAAACCTAATTTTTCCTGTGAACGTCGTTGAGTGCATATCACGGATTAAACACAATGGCCACAGTCAGATGCGATGTTTATTCTTTGAAGAATCAGAACGAAATGAATGTTCGCGAAATGTGTTCGCCTTGTAGGGGATACGGATAACGCAAACGAACAAGTTCGGCGAGCACGTTTGTCGTTTAGGGCCACTTTAAGGCATCCAACTCTCGCGGATGTGATATGAATTGGCCGCCAAAATCGCGCTATTTGACTCCGTTAGACTTTTTCTTGTGGGGTTTCCTGCTGGTCTAGTTTAGAATTTATACAACCATATCGGCTTTAATCCTTGCTCTTCTTTGGCGACACGATTTCAATGGCCTGATTTGAAAATTTTCATAGTAAAGGGTCATTCATTTCACGGTTTCGACAACACACACACAGCGATACGTTTTTGATCTATTTCATAATGAAGTTTTGACTTTCCCAATAAGTGTTAAAAACAATATCATTTAAATGGCCGCCTCGGGAAGATGCTTTTGAGGTAATTTTTAACCACTTTTTCGCTCATTTCGGGCGGTATATCGGCCATAACTTGAGTAATTTTGGTTTTTAATGCGTCTAGAGTTCGGGTATCATTCGCGTAAACATGGTCTTTTACGTAGCCTCACAGAAAATCTTACGGTGTCGAATCGCATGATCTTGGTTGCCAATTGACGTCACCAATACGTGAAATTACGTGACCAGCAATAAAGCCATAATTGGTCGTGCTGTGTAGCTTGTTGTCCCGTCTTGTTGGAACTACATATCGTCCAAAAGCCATGATCGTCAATCGCCGGCCAAAAAACTGTTACAACACGTTCAATTGCTGCGAACGCCGGGAAATCGATAAATTCGAATCGTCAGCAACACTTACACTTGCAGCAGCAATATTTTCGACTGAAACCTTCTGGAACGATTCTGAAAATAAAGTCAGAAGCAAAATTCTCTTCTTTTCAGAAGAAGAACTGTCATTCGGACTCCAATCGAAAAGGCCATAACATTCAACTAATACTATGACACTTCAAATGACAGCTGAGTTTGACAGGTGTCAAATGCCAGCGCTGCCAACTTGAAACCACGAAATTAATGACCCGGTATGTCTATGGTTAATATTTTAAAAGGAGAAGAATTTTAAGTCCTTTCTAATGAGATATCAATCACTTCCGTGGCTCTTGTATGTATATGGTCTCAAACAAGATTACTATATACACCACAAATAACGAGGCAAAATTTGTAAAGGAATTATAAACTCTAAAGTGAAGTAAAAAGCCCTCAACATGGATGTGTGAATGTATTGCATGAATTTCTTCCCTTGAGTTGAAAACAATCCAAATCCGTAACGCCCTGAGAAAATCTCCACTTACAATGCGTTATGAGGAAAAAATATGCATTTATACCTACAATTTCATTTAAGTTGAGATGTAGCTTAAGTCGTATATTAATTTTATAGACACTCACCTTATCACGAATGTCCTGTCTCATTTTTTCTCGCTCCTCTTCCAATTTACGATGCTTCTCTTTTCGTCGTTCTTCAGCCTCTCTGATGGCCTCTTGACGCTCCCTCTCCTCCTCCTCTGCCTTCTCTTTGTCATCTCCATCACCACCTTCACTATCGCCACCAACTGCGCCTGCAAGAAAACAAAAACAAACAAAAATCAATAAAAATTAATCCTTCAAAAAGGACTTCGAATAAATAAAAAAAACTATTTATTTATAATAAAACCCCAGAGAAAGTTTGCATGAAACTTTCTGACGGCCATTATAGGTGGTAGGTCTGTCTGGGAAAATAGCCTGACGGCAAGTTACATCACAACCAATAATTACTACCACCTTTGGGATTGCGTACTTTACCCAAACGCAATGTAAGACCATCACAAATCAAATTTACGACTACCCATTCAGCCAAGCCAAGTTCCAAATTCTATTATCCATTTAACTAACATCATCTCTCTTGCCATTCTCTCTATGCAATTTGAACTTTGACATGATTGTCAGTAATTAAGTCTTTTTGCGTATCCTTATGGAACTTTCCTCCTATGTATATTCCTGCATACAGAAGCTATACGTAAAGTCGTAAGGGTATAAGTTTTTAATTAAATTTTCTCCAAATATTTGAGATTTTGCATCTTCGCTCACTGAACTGGAAAACTGGAATAGAAACTGAAAACCTTAACAAACTATATTTTGAACGAACAAAAAACATTCATTGTGATGAAAAAAAAAAAAAATAGTTTTCAAGTTATAAGTTGAAGTTGTCTACTAGATGAGAAAATTTTGTTAGGTTCATGACCATCATGCGGTACACCTTTTCTCAAAACCATGAAACTAGCTATATGTTGATTTGAAATTTAATTATTTTATGAAACAGACAAAAAGTCATAGGTACGGGCTTCTGTCTATCGTAGCTAAAGGAGGTTTTGAGTATCTGTATATATTTATATATATACCACAGAGTTCAAAAGGTTTTTTGTTAATTGAGAGTTTTGAAATTGTTCATTTGGACTTTTTCTCTCAACTTGATGATGGTGATTGGCTTGACAAGGCACATTAACTTTTCTGTTCATGATGATGGCTGTTAAGTTAATTGTTGCAAAAAGCAGATACTATGTACAAAGTTAAAACTTTCCGTTACATTTATTAGTAAAGTTTAAAATAGATGAACTAGACCACGACAGTTTCACCTAGAAAGACAATATTACTGTCAGTTTTTTTTGCTGTCAACTAAAAATTCAAAACCGGTTAATTACAATTCCCCAAGGGCCCAAGCGGCTGGGAAGAATAACAAACCTATTTAAGGAAAGATTTCAACTTCTGTTTGGCTTTAATACATTTTTGATGCGTTAAAATTTATGCCGGCGCACAGTGGTCGATTGACTGTCATTAGCTGGACTTAATTCTGAATTATTTTTTTTAGTTAGTTTGATTGGAAATTTGTTTTAAAAATCAATTTATAATCATTTCGACAACTTCAGGCGCGGGGGGGGGGGGGGTAATCATGCACTTTTGGGTAGGCAAATATCGAAATTCACTTATCTTTGGATCAGAAGATATTAACATGTTATGGAGACATCTTTCTTGAAAACCCGCTTCGAAAAATGTTGTAGTCTTTTTGACGAGCCTCTAAGACATCTTCGGAAAGCTGTCCGATAGGGATTGGAAAACTTTCAATGACATCAGCACAGTGCAATAAAATTTTGTGGACACTTACAGGCATTTTATTCCAATTATATTAGGAAACAAATAATGTTGCTGTGTCCAAACAGTAAGCACGGAATTTGTTGGTATCAATTTTTAGACCTGAAGTCAATGTCTTTAAAACAATTGAAAAACGTTTTACCAGTTTCGGGTCTAAGCCTGATTTTTAAAAAATCTTCGGGCCGTATTGCCATCATTCGTATTGCCTCCACCTTGTTTTGGAAAATCAACTAAGATTCCCAATTCAGACCTTAGTTCATTTTGTAGAAATTCTTTTCTATTTTTAATTGCTAGTTTCTCTTCAGCTCCTCTAGTCTCCCAGCTTTCATTTTCAATTTTGTAAGATATATGTAACAGTGCCTCCATAAATCTTATGTGAGCATGCAGAGTTTGTAGACCGTATGAATAGGCAGAGTTGTCAGGAGGTTTTTGTAGGCTAAGTTCAAGATTGTTCATGTCTTTAGGAGATGCCCTGCATATAAAGCAAACTGAACTAGCCCTGTTCTCAAAAACAGCATTGCATGTTTTGCCATCTACCATTGTTTTGAACAAAATATGATTAACTGAAACATTTTTGTCGTTAAATGATATTCTTGTGGCTTCTAGACAATTTATTTCGGCTTCCATACGGTTGAACTTTCTTGCTATTGTTTCAATATTTTCCTTTGCGAATTCGAAACGTACTGGACGGCAGTCTCTTGGAGAAGATGTTCTTGAATTCATCGAGTGCCCTCCACTACCATCAGAACCCCATTTCCACGAACATTCTAAAGTATCACCGCCTTCTAACTGGTTTTCGAAAGTTTCAAGGTGTGAAGCAGACAAACGTTGTAGTGTCAAGTCCAGCAACGGCTGTAGCTTGACTTCACATAACGTTTCGGTTATGGTCAAAAAGTTACTCATTGGGTAACACTCTTTTTTAACTTCTAAAATAGTATCGTAGGCTGGGTAAATATTACCATTTCTATCTTTTGCATTTTTTTGAAGTTGCTTATATTGATGTTTTGTCAGTTTCAAATCAGTTATAAGGGCTAGGGCTTCTTCAGGTGTATATGGTTTGATCATATTGGGACTTTCGGGGTTTTTAAGCTTTTTAAGCGTTTTCGGAGAACAGTCGACAACCTTTTTGATGACTTCAGCTTGAGAACGCTTTCCTTCTATTCTTAATTTGGACTCAACAGCAAATGATAATTCTTCGGCTGATCTTTCCATTAGCTTTTGAATATTGCGTTTCTTAGCTCTGTTTCCGCACTCCTGGAATTCCTTTTCAGGTCTTCCTTGTCTAGAGGTTGTTGGCACATGACTTTCAGGAAATGGAATTTGGAACTCTTTTTGAAGCCAAATCTCTTCAGCTTTTAAAAATTAAATAGGTGTGATACAAAAGTTTTGCTGTATTCGATGCATTTTTTATGATCAGCTTCTTCAAGAAAGGCTATAGACTTTGTTGATATCACGTACTACAAAACAGCACTTGCACCGTTAATGACGACTTAAAAAGATTTTCACTATGAATGAATGAAAAAATTTCTTGATGTAAGGGAAAAGGTCGCCCTGAAAAGGGCGGATGGATACCTGTAAAAAAAGAAAACAAAAATTGTTGCGCTGAGTGGCGGCACTTAAATTAAGCATTAATTGTAAGGTAATAATCCAATCTTCAAATTAAAAAAGTATTACGATGGCACTCTATCTCACTTTTTTTTTATGGACCAAGAAATGAAAAAAAAGTTAGCTTGTCACTATCAAAAAATGTATCACTAATTTAGTTCATAGTGACAGAGTCCTACTAATTTCTTAATAAAATACACTGAATTTAAAAATACTTACTAATAGCATACTCTGCCATATTTGCTTCAAATAATTATCTCACTTTTATCTCACTATAACATTTTATGAACAATTGCTTACACGCGAAAGGCAGATTCGAGAGTGAGAAAAGCTTCATGCATTATATTGAGAAGCTTCCCGTTGATAAAATAACCGAATTACAAATTTTATTTTTTTTTGTTTCTTGTTATTTGGTTGTTTGGAGGTAGCCTACTAACATTTTTTCTAATAGTAACACCATTTTTATTTTCACTCATGGCCAGCTAGTGTTGTACTAAATCAACCAGTGTGCGGCGGCGCGGTAGAGTGAAATAAAAACGTGAACATTCCTCTGTGCAACGTTACGGAGTAGCACGTTCCGTTGTAGCATGTTACGTTACGAAAATCTACTCTGCCACCGTTCGGCTGCTAATTTTTTTTTTCTCCAGCGACCAAAAGCAAATCGTTTTTAGCGCGACCGACCGACGATTAAATTAATATTTTATCGGGTTAAATATGTTTGTATTTATACCGATACATTTTAACCCTTATTTTTATATTTTATTCTTTTATTTTTTATATTTGCCCTAGAAAAATGGACGCTACACTAGAAACTAGAAAGAAAAAAAAAATAAAAAAAAAAAATAATTATAGTCAGCCTCAGCTATGTAGGGATTGACAATTGACATATGTCAATTGGTGGTATGGTAGGACATATAGGTACCTATTGCTTTTATGCGAAGTAATTTCTTCATTCGATTTTTAAGCACGTTGGAGAGGGACGTACATATATGTATGTGGTGGGGCCGGGGTGGACAAAATTGCTGAGGTTTAACAAATTGCAGAATTATCGCTCATTCATCTTTGTGCTTTTCCTTATTATTCGAGTATGTTTTATTTTCATTCGCCGTCCACTCAAATAACTGCTCTTAAACAAGTGGAGTAAAGAGTGCTGAGAGATGATACTCTTTCCGAAAGTAGAGGTATACTCTAATAATTGAAAACAACATTTTTCGGTATTAAATTTTTTTATCTCTTTGGCTTTAAGCAGCACAAATTAAGCAATAAAACAGCACAACTTTGATTTTTAAGAAAATTTTAATTTTTCAAAAAATTTCATCCGTAAAATTTGCAAATTAATATTTTTAAATATTTGAGGCACAATGCAGCACAAGTTGATGTGCATGATGACAGCACATCTTTTGTTTTTGAAAATCGAAAATAGCGATGGTAACTTCACGCTAAAATAAAAATAAACGCTTAGTACGATTTTCTTTTTTAAATACGGCACATGGCAGCACTATTTGGGCACATTACAGCACAACTTTTCAAAAATAGTGATGTTAACTTCACGCACATAACTTTTTCTATGTAAAATCTTTTAAAAAACCGCTAAGGTTCACTTAAAAAGCTTATATCTTGAATTCTATTTATTTGGATCGTCAAGAAAAAAGTCGTTTCACTGAAGGGAAAAGTGATAAACCTTCTGGAAAAAAATTGTAAAAATCACTATTTTCAACACACCACCGGTGCCAAAAAAAAAACCTGCCAGACTTCTGTTTCAAATATCAAGACGAGACGCATACACCTACAAACCCTCATACTCAATTTTTGATTATAATTTCCACACCCAAAATTTTCTGTCAGCTATTAGTCTAATAGTTTGGATATTTGCTGCTTAATTCCTCCCTGCTATAAACTGCATGTAACCATGAACCATATCTCCACTATATCAATTTTTGTTCGTGTATTTTGAAATTCTGTTTGGAGCTTGAGCAGCAAAAAGGACTGATATTTTAGTTTTTATAGGAGGCTTTATCCAAAATAAATTAACTCAAACATTTGTGTTACGAAAATTGTTTGCACAAAACTTACAATAAATTTTCAAGTCTTCAAACGTTTATCATTTAACTTTTCACGAAATATTTCTCTGATGAAATCTTAAAAAATTTTTTTTTGTGTTGAAAAAAATTGTTCCTTCGTTAAATTGTAGATATTTCAGCAGAAAATGGTCAAGTTGATGGTTCTATATAATTAAATATAACGACTGGTAAAACTTCCAGACAGTTAATTTAATTAAACGATTGAAAGGCTCTGGCAACTACCACCTCGGGGGGGGACGTGGCGTATACCCCTCCGCACCCTTTGCCATCCTGTGATGGCCTTTTATTTTCTCCTTAATTTCAACTGTCCTTTTCACGAAAACGAATGTTTTTTTTTTTTTTTTAATTTCACTTTTGAACTTAATTAAAGTAAACATTGATCAAGAACAAGAATTCTTTACTTTGAAGTTATTCGGCCATGAAATTGTTGCCAAGCACAAAACGAATTCTCCGCTCTGGATGTCAAACGCACATTACAGGACACTTTTTTGTTTTTCGTTTCATGTTGTTTTCTACAGTACCTTGCCAAGTATACCTGACAAGGATCACAAAGACTTGTTTTTGTCAACGTTAAAAATGACAAAAGGACTTCAAACAAAATGGATAGAGAGAGTGAGAGGGAGAGAAATCCAGGAGTCAATTTTGTATTTTTCATTTTGTTGTCTCATTGGAGATGGACGAGATTGTTCTACTTTATTTATCTGTGCTAAATTTTCTGCTTTATAACTATTTGTTTGTAGGTATGTTGTTGTGCGAGTGGAGGTATTCCCCCAATTGATTATACCCTGGGGGGACATTCTTTTAGGTTGACAGAGTGTACCTTTAACATCGCCCCTCGTATAATAGACTTTGTATCAAGTTGGGTGACACACAGCTATTCAAGTGCTTTGTTGGTAATTTATCTGATTTTTGGTGAAAATACTGCTGCATGTACATACATATACTTCAAGTGGGCAACACTTAAAGTCAAATGTGGATAGACCAAAAAAGAGTAAGGGAGGAAGATGTGCGCCTCCGATTAACTTGATTCTTATGGCACAGGCATTTAAGTAGACACTGGGGTGTGACGTGTTATTTTTTTTTGTTTGTTTTAAACTTGTGTATAGCAAAACAAAACTACATACCTACAAAGTTTTGTCTTACGAAGTGTCCTTGAATTTGCTTGATTGATTGAGCATGAGTGGTAGGGTAGAACAAAAAAAAATGTGTTCAATTGTTTTATAATATAGTTGAGACATGAACATGGTGCTGGGGCGTCTATTAAGAGTAAATTCAGGAGGCGTGGAAGGTAAAGTGTTTTAAAGAACATGAACTAAAAGGTGTTTTTTTTAGAGGTAACTTTAAGTTGGCAACACTATTTTAACTGGCCGTCATTTTGTTAGCTGTCAAGTGATTTGTTTTTAGTTTGATTTGGCATTGCAAAAATTGAAGCTACAAGATCTCCTCTAGCAAGGCATAGATTCGGTGAATGGGCCTAAAATAAGATTGCCGTTGGCCCCAATTTTCATAAGCGAATTTTGTTTAGCGATGAAGCTCACTTTTGGTTGAATAGATACGTCAATAAGCAAAACTGCCGTATTTGGAGTGATGATAATCCTCAAATGTATGTTGAGACACCGTTACATCCACAAAAAAACTGACTGTTTGGTGTGATTTATGGTTTGGTGGAAATAATTGGTCCGTACTTCTTTAAAAACGATGCTGGTCAGAATGTTACAGTCAATGGTGCCCGCTATAGAGCCATGATTACCGACTTTTTCGGTCATCAATTGAACAACCATGATGTGCAGGAGCTGTGGTTTCAACAAGACGGCCGGCGTAACATGGCACACCAGCTCGTGCCACAACTGATTTATTGAAGGAAACGTTTGGTATATCCGCATAGTTTCACGTAACGGACTCGTGAATTGGCCTCCAAGATAGTGCAATTTAACGCCACTCAACTATTTTCTGTGGGGATATGTGAAGTCGCTAGTCTATGCCGATTAACCCGAAACGATTGACCACTTGGAGGAAATGATGGAAAAGGTCATCGAAATTCGGACCTCCAGATTAGACTACGTCCTAGCCATCCGTGGCGGTCATATGCCAGAAATATTATTTAAGTTATAATGCCAGAAAATAATATTTCGAATAAAGAAAACTTCATGTCAATTTAAAAAAACCATCTCCTCTTTCACCCTTTATTTACCTAAATAAACATTTTGTAATCGAGTTCCCTGTTCATTAAGGCTTCAAGATGAGTATCTTTAACTTTCTGTCGCCATCCCAATCCACCACGTTTATACAAAAAAAAAAACCATAAAGGTTAAAACTAAAGGCTAGCAATCACAATGTCCATAAAAGAAAAACAACATAAATGATGCAAAAATATACTGTTAGGTATACTGAAAGCGCTTTTTATCTATTTTAAAATCGCAACTAAAATTTGTCCATCCTGCTCCTGCACCAACCTTCATATAATCATTAAGTGGTGTTAGTTACCCGTGAAAGTTTAACTGGCATTGCCAATGGCACAAAACTTTCAACGGATGAAATGGTTGTTTTGTTGAAACATCATCCAGGATACAACGTTGTATTTCCTTCATCCTTCCGCTTACATATTTTTACAACAAAAATAGAAATAGGTGCATATAAGTGTGCTTGCAACAAAAACAAAAATTAAACTGTCGTTGTTACGAAGTGGCACATCCATTGATTACCTACCAACGTTGGCGCTGCAGGTACAACATACAACACGGATGTGGTATTCAGTTGTTGTTATATGACATAGAAACTTATATATCTACTATAAAACTCGAGTGAAGGCTAATTGGTTTGCAATTATAGCACCATCCATGCATATTGCATAAAGTGCCGGTCTATGATGGAAAAACATACTTCGTCTATTTTCCATTGTAGAATCTGATGATGTTTAAATTGTCACATCATTTCATCCACTATAAGAACTGGATATTTGGAAAAACTCTGTCGATACTATAATTATTATTGTGATGGGACTTTCTTTTGGTCATTATGGGGATTGGAAAATATGTTTGAAGTGGTTATAAGGAGCTTAAAGTTGAAGGATTAAATTATTGTTCATTTGTGTGGTTTTAGTATTATTGTTCTAGGAAATTCATTTTGGAAAACGAGGATTAGAATTTTGAGAAAAATCTTGTAACCGCAACCATCACTTAGATTGTTTTTCGTACTGCGTGCTTATAGCCTACTTAGGTCCAGTTTTTCAATACGAGATCAAAGTTAAACCCCATTTAGTTTAGTTTACTTTATTCATCAAACAAATTTCCTAAGCTTTAATATGATTAGGTACTTGAATACAGAAAAAAAAAAAATTACCACCAAAAAAGTCAGGAAGATGCTTAAAATTATTTAAATCCGCGTAGATTAAAATCAACCATGTCATACACAGTATTTGTTCCTCTTAAGCATCTGCATAATGGTTCATTGCTAGCGTAAACAGTTCTATGAAATGGAACATTAAAAAAAACAACCGATTTCGAAGCAGTCCAGTCTTGCAGAGATAGAATGTGAGGAATATCAATATGACCAGATAATTTATGTCGTGAATAAACATAACTGCGAAGTATTTCCTTCGAATGTATAGTTGTGATATTCAAAGTAATTTACACCTTGTTTCATAAGGAGGCATATCTACATTCCAGTTAACCCATTACCGCATACAATGCCATATATGGATTTGTAAAGATTCAATATTTTTCTCAGTGCATTCGAATTTTCTTATCTTTTGGCCAAAGGTGATACCTAATAAACGGAATTATTTGTTTTTTTCTTGTCTATGCAACGTGCAACTATCAAACAATTCGAGATTTTGTGAAGCGTGTTCCAAAGTTAAGAGAAATTGAATAAGTGCTACTTTTAAATATTAAAATACAGTCGACTCTCCCTAAGTCGTACTCTCCCTAAGCCGAATTTCTCTCTAACTCGTACTTTTTCGCCATATTTTAGCATTCTCTTCAATTTTCCATACAAAAACCATTTCCTAAGTCGAACTCCCCCTAAGTTGAATGTTGTTTAGCACAAAACCAAATAAAAGACATTAACCCTTTGGAATTCGTATTTGGATATTTATGTAACCACGAACCATCAAGTACCTACACACTTCAATACCCTTAATATGTATTTGTAGCATCGCGTGTACCATCATCGTCTGTTTCTTCCTATTCAGAAGATGTTTTTTATTCTATATTTTTGTTTTGTTTCGATGAATTCATGAGTATTTTATTAGTTTTTTTATTTTTTATTATTTTATTATTATTTTTTAAATAAGCAAGAAGCTATATTTTTTGTTAACTTTTTGTAAGTATTTGTATTAACCTTTTTTTTATTATATAAAAAAATCTTTCTCTCTATAACTCGAATTCTTCCAAAACTCTCTCTAACTCGAACAAATCTTGGTACCCCGTGAAAATTCGACTTAGGGAGAGTCGACTGTAACTATATAAAACAGTAGAAAAGTAAAAATTCCAATAAATCTACTATTCATTATTCGCATATTTAAGAACATGCTATTATAAGGGTTTTGTATTTTTTTCTTGTTTTACTTGTTTTTTTTATGATTTCTTTAACTTGCCATATTTGGCTTCGTATGCGTTCCCGATAAAAATAGACCGATTGAAAGTGTTTGGCAAACAAGTTACAGATAACATCAAGGTTAGAGGATGTCGTGCCGCATAGGGCTAGGGATACCGTTCGATTGTTTTTTTCTATTAAGAAATTTCCAAAAATATTTACTATTCGTTTTTAAGTTACATTCGACAGAAAAGAAATATTGATTATAAGGAAATTTATTCAAAGTATCAAATTCCTTTTTTAACACACGCGGTATTGTTTGTTCTTTAAAATTTAAATGGTAAGCCATTCCACAACCTAATAACAGTTCCAAAAAAAGATCTTTCGGCAATGGTGTTTGTAAAGCTCGGTAAAATTATTCGTAATCTTCTTTGGGAATGTGCAAATTGATAATCATTTCACCTATATACGCAGGACTTCTGTTTTGAATTATGTTGTTAAGCAAAATAGCGTAGCGGAACATTAAATATTTATAAAAATTAAGTCCTTACAGTGAAAAATGTAAACTGGACACACTTTCATGTCTTGGAATATTGTAGATGAAACGTAGACAATCATTAAACGGGACATGAAGCTTTCGTTAGCACTCATAGTCAAGAGAAGGATATACTTTGCGCAATTAAAACTAAGAGAGCATGATGAGACTCTTAACAAGATGTTTTCTTAAAACAGGATCCAAGATGTTCGAAGAATATCGTAGAAAACGCAGAATACAATAAACGGGTCTTACAGAATCAAACACAGCTTCAAAATAGGTAAGTTTTTTTTTTATTAATTTGGAAACCCAAATATTTTACTTTTGAGACATAATCAACAACTTGTGAATTTAAAACAATTTTGGGAAAATCTTCAAGAGTAACTTCACTTCTCGAACAAATCACACTAAGAGTTTTTGATGGGTTACGTAGTAATTTATTTTCAAGTGACCACTTTTGAATATGCATATAAGATCTTCGTTTACCCGGACAGTATGAATGTGACAGCTATGAACAATATCTGGAAGATCGTTTATAAATAGTGAGAAAAGGAGTGGTCCTAGAACTGACCCTTGGGGCACACCCTGATTAACAGTAAATGTACTTGAAATACCTTGGTCCGTGGTTACTTTTTGAAGTCTATGACAGATATAGTTGCTTAATAGTTTTAAAGCTGTTCTTGCAATATTGAACTTGTTGATTAATTTAGAAACCAAAATTTAATGGTCAACGCAGTCAAAGGCTTTTCAAAAATCCAAAAGAACGACATTGCCCTAAAGGTCTTTGTGAAGAGCAGCTCGAAAATCAGAGGTTACCTTAAGAACAGCAGACTCACAACTTTGTTTGTTATGAAAACCAGACTGCCATTTAGATAACTTGTTGGGGTGAATTGAATGAAACCTTTCCAATATTTTACCAAAAAAAGGTAACAAGTTAATTGGTCTATAGTCAGAAGGCTCTGAGGAATTAGCTTTTTTGGGTATGGGTACCACTTTTCCAGGCTTCTGGGAATTGAGAATTTGAGATACATGTGTTCAAAATGTGCTTCAAAGGCTTCATAAAAATTGGTAAAATCAAACGTATAAATTTCGGTGAGGTACCACATGCATTTGATTTAACTGATTTTAGAGCAGTAAACAACTTCGATATCGTCCACCCACACAGTTAAATGAAAATAATTTATTGTCATTTTCAGGAATAACTAATTTTAGATTAGAATCAAGTTGAGGTGGTGCAAAAAATGATTTCATTTCTTGCTGATCAAATGGCTGGAGGGTTATTTTTTTTGACAAAAAATTGGTAGCTATAAGGTGAAATGGGGTAAAAACGTATGTTTATACATATGTTATATCAAAGGTTTTTTTTTTCAAAGGGAAAGCTATAAGGTTTTTTTTTCAAAAAATTTATATTAATAGTGTGAAGTGGAGTAAAAACAAATAAGGGAAATCCGAGTTTAAAAAGGCTTTTTTTAATAAATTCATATTTATAGAGTGAAATGGGATAAACATAAAAAGTGGTTTTTATTACAAAAGTTCCTTCTGTGTTGAGAAGTAATAATGGTTGGAATAAGAGCATTTTTTAAAGAATTTAATCATTTATAACATGGATTGGGTTAAAACCCATAAAGTAGTATTCGACTACAAAATGTATTTTCAATATTTATTTCTAGGTATTTCCTTTTGTAATTTTTGTGCGAAGCTTAGGTTTTTCTACCTAGTGTTAGTATAAATTTAAATATCAAAAACAAACTTTAAAAAAATGTATCCCAAGGACCTTCAAAAATTTTGAAAGTTTTGTTCTGCGAAACCTTTAGGTATACCTAAATAACAACTAAAGAAAACTTCTAACATTATCTTCAAAGCCACACATCTACATTTTTCTACATGCCACAAGAGATTTTACCTCTCACTATATTCCCCTACTGCACGACGACGACAAGTTCGCAAAAACTAAGGCAGTAGTTTCTAAGAAAACAAAGAAAAATAAAACAGCTTTTCTGACATTGATTTGACAATAAACACAAGAGGGTGGTGTGGCAGGCGGTTACGTAATTTCCAACAGTCCATACACACTACATACGCAAGTCATATTATACACACATACTATACACAAAACACCGATTTTTTTACAAAAAAAGTTTGCTCAAATTAGCATTTAGGCATGTAGTTGTTGTTCGAGCCAACCTTGAGCTTTCTTCATGCATTCAGGTGTATGAACCGGTGTGTGTGTGTGTTTTAGTTGTTTAAGTACTTTGTTGTTGTTATTTAACTTTATCCTTTTGTAAGTTTCTCTTGCTGAAAATGTATAGGTACGCCTTGTTTTGTCTTGTTTTAATTTTTTTTTTTTTGCAAAAAAAGGGGATGATAAAATCGATTGTTTTACTCGCTCCCTAATAATATTGCGTTTTCCACCCTATTAATATGCATCAGCACTCAAAAATTCATTCTCTCAAAGAGTTGTTTTGAGTAAAAAAAAAACCACAAGAAAAGACGTAGTTAGAAAAAAAAAAAAAACACTTTTCCAGCTCGTTCGCACTACTAACTGTTGTTGTACAAATGTGTTACGTGTGTAGGTATGATGATTGACGAGCATTTAAATGAACGTTAAAATGCTGTTTTGTGCAGCAAGACCATCACGTATATATGTAGGTACATAATACCTACCACTACTATATAACTCAAACTGTGCCAAAGCAACTAACAAAAACAAACAAACCCCCTCTCGCTGCTATACTAATGAGGCCAGCGTATCTAACCTAGTTTCAAAGTCTCTTATCTTGCGATCACACGCTCTTCATACATATATGAATGGCATAAATTATGAATGCAGCAAACTATAAACTGATGGGGACGTTATTAAGGTAAGGTTTATGGCAGGTTTTAAGAGAAAATGGTAGAAACCAGTGCTGTCGCTGTCGATGAGAAGAAAAAGTAAGTTTTAACGATTTTATTGTTTTGTTTTTCATTTAGGTAAAAATATTTAAGTAAAGGGTGTTTTTTTAAGAAGTTTGGTTCACTAACGCCATAGCAAAGCTTTGAAATTGTAATGTTCGTGCGAAGGTACCTAAGTGATCGAAAATTATGGCCCTAATTGCGATTGTCGTTCAAACGTTCGTTTCGATTAAAGTCGATCCTACCAAAACGAAGGCCGCGTTAAAATTTGTATCCAAATTGTTGGAACCACTTGTGAAAACACAGCTGATGGCATTTGATGCAACAAAAACTTCAGATAGGTATCCTAAATTTTTGTTGTCTGATTTTCGATATAAGTCGTTTATGGATAAAAAAACGACACTCGCGCGCAATAAAGTCCTGTGTTCGAGTCAACCACGACACCATATACAGGTGTCCGTCCAAATCATTTTTAAAAATGGAAGAAATTAATATGTTCAACTAGCTGGCTCACCCCTGCTTCACACGGGTAGACAAAACTAAGTTGCCTATTTCGTTCGGTCGTTTTTGTTTTACGTGAGGATTTTTTAAATTTTGGATTTTGTTTTGTTTTACATTCCCAATAATTGTAGAGAATATTGAAAAAAAATTGAGCAGTAGGTATATATGACATACATGCAAAAATAAGTACATACCAAAAATACTCCTTTAATACTCACTTCGACAGCCCTGACGAAGAAAAAAATCATAATCTTGAGTCCAAGAAAATTATTATTCTGACCTAAAAACAAAAGCCTAGAACCTTAATAATGCAAAATACCATAATTGCCAGAACGTATTCTTAGACTTTGATGTTCTTTGACTTGGAAAACCAGCATATTCTGTTGCCGCTCCAAAAGTATAGGTATGGCAATCAGCTGTAGAACAGATCCTTTGAACTTGAAAATTGCTCATACACTTCAAAGCTAAACAAAAAAAGGCCGTTTTGTATATAGCAATGTGTTGCGGCGTCCATTAACCAAAACCAAACCTAAAATATAAAATACCAAAGGTATCTACATACAAAAAAAATGAGACTGAAGTTACATTGTTGGTTGATAATGTTTCTTTCTGTGTTCTTCAATGTTTCTTTAAACGAATGGAAAATGGATTTAATGGTCCGAGATAACGAACCAATTTTTTTTTTGTAAGATGAAAATTGATGCATGCTTATTCTGATTATGTTTTTTTTTTGTATAGGGATTAATATTTAGTAAATTATTTGAATCATCTCTCACTGTTGGGAAGACTTTTGGCTCTCCACCAGTGTGTTGGAAGACTTAACGGATCTCCTAAAATACAAATACCATCAGGTGCTGTTGCTAAACAAGTTGTTATTAATCATCAAGTTAGGTATTTATCTACTAAAGTGATCTTTGAAAATACAGTATTAACTATAGGCTAGGGCATGCGATTCTTTTGAGGTAATTTTAACCCACTTTTTGCACATTTCGGGCGGTATCTCGGCCATAACTTGAGTAATGTTGGTTTTTAATGTGTCTAGAGTTCGGGGATTATTTGCGTAGAAACAGTCTTCTGCGTAGCCTCACAGAAAAAAAATCTA
Source organism: Leucozona laternaria (assembly GCA_932273885.2). Classification (NCBI taxonomy): domain Eukaryota; kingdom Metazoa; phylum Arthropoda; class Insecta; order Diptera; family Syrphidae; genus Leucozona; species Leucozona laternaria. Next base: position 211,895,120 of record OW026366.1, read on the forward strand.
GCGGTGTCAAATCGCATGATATTGGTGGCCAATTGACGTCGTTAAAACGTGAAATTATATACGCGACCAGGCAACTTCTCACGCAATAAAGCCATAAATGGTCACGTTGTGAGGCTTGATGCCCCATCTTGTTGCAACCACATATCGTCAAAGTCATGATCTTCAATCGTCGGCCAAAAAAATCGGTTATTATTCGACCATATCGCTCCGAATTGACTGCAACCCTAAATTTGGATCATCAGTAACACTTGCACTTGCAGCAGCAATGTTTTCGACTGAGCGTGCATTACGATGATGCACATATGCCTTACGACATCAGTAACGATTCCACTCTCTTCAAATTTCTTCACAATTTTACCGATGGCTTGCGTAATCGGTCGATCGATTACCGTAAATGGCAAACATTCAACTAATATTATGACACTTAAAATGACAGCTGAGTCTGACAGGTGTCAAATTCCAGCGCCACCTACTTGCGGCCCCGAAATGAATGACCCTGTACTATGGGAGTGCGCACACTGTGTGCGAGTTTGTCGTACCTATGCGTATGTAAGTGTTCCAGGCTACACATACCTATTCCTACCAATCGTCAGCAGTGATGCCACTTTGCTGCAATTTCAGTAGAAATACTGCATTTTCTGTAAGAAATAAATCTATTACCACAAAAATCAAATCTACTACACTTTTATTTAAAAATAGCTACTCTCAAACTGGTATATAGTAAAATCTTTCACAAAGTGATCCGTGCGTCGTACATTTTCTTCAATTTGATGTGAACTTCCCATAGGCCGAAGTTCAGCCAAGCTCAAATCAATGCTTTTAAAAATGTTATTTTTTTGTTTGAAAATCAATAATATCAGCAATGGTTGTTGGGCACCATTAGATTCACTCGGGCTTTAAATTTACGGATGGCTGGTTCATCAAACAAATTAAAATTATGATTTTTTTAGTTTTAGTTTTTCAAAAACTTTCTTAAAATTCTTTCCGAAGTGGCGACATTGATGGTCAGCCAAACTTGGCCGATCAAACGAAACGTACGTACATGTATAAAAGAGAGGGAGCATGTTGGTACACCACTCCAAAATACAGTACACAAATCTTACTTAATATATTGCGCAGGTTGTCAGTCAGAAATTAAACATGGCGGCTCAAGTGGCCACGAAAACTGCAGATGGCATAAATAGAAACAACAACAAATATAAGCATTTTGAAGAGTAAAGAGACACTGGATCCGTTATTTCACAGATGTGCAAAACTGAACAAAAATGAAAACGCTAATGATATTGGGGCATATTCATAGTCACTTTTAAACTCCAGTTTATCTTAGACCTGGGTTTATCCTATCTAAATAACATTTAATAAACCCCAATCTAAGATAAACTGGAGTTTAAAAGTGACTATGAATATGCCCCATTACCTTTAATATGTGTACTGTGACTCCAACCGACATCGTCCGATGACGCCCGACACCTAATTACCGATTAACCGACGAATTGGAAATTATACGTACATATTTGTTTTTTTTGTCAGTTTTTTCGGTAACTTCTTCCGATTCATGAGTTGCAACTTCCTACCACGGTAGGGGGACGCAGACTCAGGCGAACGTCTAAGACAGTCGTGCGAACAACTCCGAAACAGTCCAACCCAAAATCTCCCGATGTCTTGGTTCCAGTGTAGACTGTAGAGTATTCGAACCGGTAACGGTAACACATTTAACTGATGCTGTAACGAGATATACCACCATCTATTGCAAGTCAACAATTTTTGGTTTAGTATAATACTGAGTATTAAAACCAATGAAGCCAAAAGTGTACATTCAAGATTGAAAAAAATTAAATGAGTGGCGGTACAGCTGGTGAAGATCACTATCAAACAATGTTACTGTGTAGAAAAAGATGCTTTCGGTGACTTGGATAGGATTAGCCAAGAGTATCAGGATGATATCAACATACTATCGGCCACTCCTAACGTGTCGCTAAAGAGTCATTCACTGCGACTGAAGAACAGATGAGACTTGGTGTTTTGATGAAGGAAATGACCAAAGAGACAACTGTCCACCGCTTAGAACAAAACACAACTTCGACACAATTAAGGAGTTCCTCTGCCTTCGAGTAAATATTATTGAGCTCTGTCAGGAATCTTGAGTGTCATTTTGTTTCCCCCGATATATTTTATTCTTAAAAAGATGATTCTCCTATAGCAAATCTCCCCCATAATCAATTTCCCCGAAATTGGAGATTCTTTCTTTAGCCGCACTACACGAATGTGGAATTCTTTACCCAACTACTCTATTTTCCCTTCAAACATTTCAGTATCCAGACATTTAAGACAAATGTAATGTACACATCGTTATCTCCTACTGGATTCTCCCTCTACATCCTATACGCTCGTATGGTAGGTGTATTTAGGTGAACTGTGCAGTGTTGCCAGATGAAAAAAAAAATTCTCCCCAGAAAAATTTAGAAACCCCCCAGATTACCACATTTTATCAACAAAAACCCCTAACTTTTTTTTCAACTTTATATTTTTATTCACAGCTCTTAAATTTGTTTTTAATTTTAAATTTAATTAATTCACACAGTTACAAAAAAAAAAAAAAACATTTGTAAAAAAGGTACCAAGTAATAAAAGAAAATTTGTTTAGGGTTTTCTTCACAATTTCTGAGTAAAGTTCGAAATTATCCGCAAATTAAATCCTTCCAGTAAAAAAACATAACGTTTCACATTTTTTCGAAATAATAAATGTATGTACCAATTAGATGTTCCAGTTTTCCAAAAAAAAAAGTTTTAACTGATGAAAACTGAAAAAAAATAATGAATAATATTTAAAATGCCAAGTACATAAATTTGCGAATCCTAATCGACACTTAATCGGGCCATTAAAACACTTTGAACGTTATTTATAAGCTGTACTGTTCAGATATATTGTGAAACATAATGGAGGTTGATAATTGATTAAAAAGTTCCCAATTGCTTATTTAGAACTTCAATCCAGTCCAGGTCCAGCTTTTCAGTGCGCGATTAAAGTCTAACACGAGTTAAATCATCATATTTGGTGGGTTAAATTAGGATTAACTGAACAGATGCAAATGGTTTGTTTAGACTTTTAGCGTACATTCGCACTGAAAAATGACTTCCTCAGTTCACTGTGGGTTAATTTAGTTCTAGAGTTAACTCACCAGAAATTAATATGAAAATAAAAATATAAAGGAATTAAAATTTTGTTTTGCACTTCTTTAAAAAAGTTCTAATACTTTATCGTCATCTTCGTTTTGGCTGTCGCGTTTTCAGAATTACTTTTGTTGGTTTAAAATTCTGACACTCAGAATGTAAGGAATATCTTACTCGTGGAATACTGTCAGCTGTTTGAATACCTATACGATTTCTCAACCTTTAAGCTCTGAATTAATCCCCCCAGATTTCCCCAAAAACATCTCGTCCCCCCAGATAACCCCCCAACTACAAAAAAGCCCCTAAATCTAAGGTTAAAACCCCTAAACTGGCAACCCTGGTACTGTGTAGAAAAATTAAATTCAAGGGGTAGTTATAACCCTTTCAGTTGGTTTTAATGATTGTATGGAGGTATGGAGAAAATGGAGGCGGAACAAGATAGCATACTTAAAGGCGCTTAGAAAAATGCTGATGCTCCAAATGCATTTGATAAACAAAAACAACCCATTTTCGATCTGTGACGTCAGTTGTCTCGGGCGGCGGAATGCATAGTGCGTATACGACTTCTAAGACTGAGCAAATCTGATATCGTGGGTTCGAACCCTATGATGGGCATGTAGAAAGTTTTTCATAATAAAATTGAATTAAAGCTCAGCACCACTAATAAGAGGAGACTTATCTTAGGCGGCTCGGCACCACTTGAAATAGCTGTATCTCTAGCCAAAAATAAACGAATTATAAATTAATTCGTAAACAATTGTTGGTAGCACCTCTAAGTTGTTGTTGTTGTTCAAAAATCTAATGAAATTGACGAAATAAAAAATGGTCAAGTCTAATAAACTGACATTCTGGTATGAATACAACAATAAATAATAAATAATTGTTAAAACAATTCAATGAAATTTGAGCTATGTTCCCTTGGAAACATTATTCCAGATACCAAAAAATTCCGGGAGGGAACATTTTGATTATCATTTGCATTCCCAATTTTCTAAGGATAAAAATAATTGTATTAGCGATGCCATCAGAGCCTTTGGTTCCGATGACTGGAAGCTGGAAGCAAAGTCCTTAGTTTCGTTAATGATGAAAAGCTGCCCTTTCTCAAGCTGAGACCATTTACGGTTTATTAAATAAAAATTTACACAACCTCATGAAAACCTTGCAAGTCTGTCAATAACCCTTTCCAAAAGATTTTCTTTATTCAATTTGAATTCTTTTCTAAACATACCTATACACCCACGAGGATATATTTATAGGTACATATATTTGTATACTTACATACGTATGTAGAAACCTAACATAATTATACCTACACTTTTTTACTCACGCTAAAAATCCAAAATCCATTAAAGCTTATACAACGGGGCTAATTGGGGTTAAAGAAGGCTAAATACATCCCCATGCACATTTTTTTATTTTCGCATTGCCTTAAAAACTCTCAGAGTGATTAATTACATATTTTTCTTATTTTTTGGTTTAAAATTATTTTATCGTTGGCGTTGCACGTTGGGTATAATGTTTGAGAGTAAAAAAGTTGCTTTGTGATAAGAGGAAGAAGAAAAAAAAACTTTGCTTCTTTTTCGATACTTTCTACAACGGCATTATTCCTTCAGCGCTTATATTTTTTTTCCTAAGTAATGGGTGATTTTTTAAGAGGTTTAGAACTTTTTTTTAAAAAAAAACACAAAAAATTCGAAAAAATTAATGAAATATTTATTTGAATCGATAGTTTGAACCTTGCAATTTAATGTTTAAAGATAATTTCATGCAAATGTTGACCGCGGCTGCGTCTCAGGTAGCCCATCCGCTGAGTCCAATTTTGGCATACTCTTTCACACATATCGGCCGGTATCTCACGAATGAATGCATGGATGTTGGCTTCCAGTGCGTCAATCGAAGCGGGCTTGTCCCTATAGACAAAAGCCTTGACATACCCCCACAAAAAATAATCTAATGGTGTCAAATCGCACGATCTAGGCGGCCAATTGACCAGCCCGAAACGTGAAATTTACTGTTCACCAAACTCGCCTCGCAATTGCGCCATTGTTTCGCGTGCTGTGTGGCATGTGGCACCGTCTTGTTGAAACTACATATCATGCAAGTCAAGAACTTCCATTTCGGGCAAAAAAAAGTTTGTTATCATCGCTCGGTAGCGATTCGCATCATCTTTGAAGAAATATGGCCCAATAATGCCGCCGGCCCATAAACCGCACCAAACAGTGGCTTTTTCGGGATGCATTGGTAGCTGTTGCAATACTTCTGGCTGATCTTCACTCCAAATGCGGCAATTTTGCTTATTTACGTACCCATTCAACCAAAAATGAGCCTCATCGCTGAACACAAGCAGCGCACGATGAACATTTCGAACCGAGCACGAATTTTGATAGTAAAATTCAATAATTTGCAAGCGTTGTTCATTTGTAAGACGAACCATGGTTAAATTGCAAACCAAACTGAAGCTGTTTGACAGTGACACAAGGTACTAAACACACGTCAGCTGTCAAAACCAGTGTTGCCAAAACCAAACCAGCCAAAAAATCACCCGTTAAAATATCAAATAAATTGTAAACTTTTCCATTATTTTTTTTTTCTCTTGAAAGGAAGTTTTTTGAGGAAAGAGAAAAAGCAGCAGAGAGAGGGCTCTAGTCGCTAGCAGTAAACTCAATCAAAAAGAACGCGCAAAAACACCGAAAAGAAAAGAAAGTAAACCTAATTCAAGTTGAACACTTTTTATTATGCACATTATTATTTTTGTTTTTTTTTTTTTTATTATTTTCAAGTCAAAGTTTCTATATTTTCCTTTTTTGAAAACCACCATAGCAGTATAGCACAACGAACTAAATTCAATGCAGCGTATCTTAGGATGAAAGGACGATGGGAACGGAGAGTGGGGTGATGGAGGGGGAAAATTGTGGTTATGCTGTTCAAAAAGCTATGACGGATGAATGGCTGGATGAAGTATTTATGCCTTCTCATCAGCCAACATTTTACGTGGCATAGGCTTGGAAAATCCTCTAGCCTTGTTTCCTGTATCTGTAGGTATGTACCTATACATTTATATTTTTATTTATATTTATGAAGGATTCTATTTTTAGGTTGCAGAAGAAAGAACATAGTAAGTACACGGTTGTTGTGTATACATACACATATATATAGACTAAAATAGTTTACGTTTTCTTTTCAATTCACAATAAGTGAAGAATGAACAATATATATATACCTAGATATATGTACGTTCATGCTTTCATGTAGAAATGTTAAGGGCAAGTTATGGATTCATAAAAAAGTTGTGTGAGTGCCGGGACTCACGGTTAATATGTGTAAACATGAACGTGCGCGGATCCAAAACGGACTTGTTTTTGCTTGAAGGGGATCTGAAGATTTTTTTCACTGAACGCACCCATCCTATTATGCAGATCGTAACGTTGCACACCGTAATGTTGCACGACGTAACGTTGCACACGAACGTGCACGTTTTTTTTCACTCTACCGCCAGCATAGATGTTTACACATCAATAATAGGACGAGACATGCCAATTTATAACAGTTTTTCGCTTCGCGCGACTTGAAAAAATAAACTCTAGGTCCTTGAAGTATGCCCATGGGTGGTGGGGCCCTGGCCCTGCGGGGCGCATAAACATTCCATTTATAAACCAAAACTGTTCTAATTGGCATGTCTAGAGTCACTTCCAAAATAATAATCTAATAAAAAATAATCAAATAAGAAATCTAAATCAAACAGCAGGCTAAAACGCTCTGGAACATCAGCAGGCACTACGCCCCTGGTGGCACTCAAATAGCAGGCTTAAACTCCCTGGTAGATCAGCAGGTATTACGACCCTGGTGGCACTCAAAACAACAGGCTAAAACGCTCTGGTAGATCATCAGGTACCGAAGCCCCTGGTGGCAATTAGGACGTTTGACTTCGAGCTAAGAGCTAAGACCCCTTTCCCTTACCCTTACCACTGCTGGGGCGAAGCTTCGAGAAAGCAAAAGAGGCTATATGACAAGATCGACTCGACTTTTCTACGACCGGAGTTGAATTGATCAATAAAATCAAATTTACTGTGTCGTGTCGTCTGACTTTGCGAATGACCGAAAGGTAGATTTTCGTAAATCGGAGTAGGCCCTCTTGTTACATTTTCAGTAAAGACTGAATGTAAGGTGTATAGTGATGAACAGAAAATAATAGTTAAGATTTTGCTGTGACCTCACACGTCCGTGGTATGTGTGAATTTAATGTGGTGAAGTACAATTCTCGCTGGAAATGCAGATGATCCTAAGTAAAAGAAGTGAAGTAGCAAGGAACGCTTCGTAATTAGGAAGTATAAAAAAGTCTGAAAGCCTGCCTTAAGTTGACGTAACGAATATTTTTATTATGCATGACTTATAGGAACTTCGAAATTAATGGATCAATTCCCGACATGTTGAGATGTAAATTGAAAATTTTACAGCTACACATGTTATTCTGCTTGAAGAAAAGTAAAGTTAATATATAAACAATAATTCGAACGGACCAAAGGCAATGGGTAGAGCTCCAGCCTTTAATGAATTGAATTTTAGAATTCTGTTGGTGTATAAAAGTGGATTAATGAATTCAACACAACTTCGAGGGAATGCCCGCCGCATTTACGTCGCAACATCATCACTTTATTTTTAAGATGAAACGATATCCTTGAGTATCATTATTTTTTTTTTCTCAAAACAAAGCAACAATGTTCGTAAGAAAGGTCCCGGAAGACTACCTGGGTAGCCTCCTACAAATTATCTTATATTAATCTTAAAAGGTCGACCGGACCGTACGACCAATGACGGAAGTCGGAAGTCCTTTTGTAAAGTCCCTACGAAACTTACAACTGGCCATGGGACCGTCCCTCTACGACCATCTTTAATAGCTTTGCTTAAAATTTTATTTAGATACTAAAACTAAACAGAAAAAAAATATTGTAATTATAATTTCACAAAAAAAAAATAAAGCTCAAACTTGTTAAAGAAGTAACACTCCAAATCCAGAGGACCTGATGTCTCCCTGACGTCAAATAACAATAACATGCAATTTAAGCAGGTGTTATTCCAGAAATTGTGTGTCTCTATTGATCAATTAAAATTCTGAATTTCCGTCCGGAGAGAAATTTGTTCAGGTAGATTATAGTTGAAATTATCTACTTTATTACCATGACTGCAAACTTGGCAGCACTGTTTATTTTTTGTTGAGAATAATGGGATAATAATGGACAGGGCGGTCTATTGGAAAGGAGGCCTATTCAAAAACATTTAATAGTTTTGAGACCCGATAGCAGAATTGTTAAATTTCAAAAGAGTTGTTCATGATCTATAGAGTATACATTTCATTTCAAAATGGAAGGCAAAGAGGGGCAAGCAAATACGACCTAGTGGTTTGCCTTTTTTGTTCATAAATTTTTTTTACATATACAAAATAGAACTACAAAAAAAAAACATTCAAAAGGATCCTTAACTTATTTTTCTGTTTCTTGTTCAAACCAACCTTAAGTTCTGAAGTCTCCACTTCCGATAGAGAAAAAAAATAAAAAAAAATAAAAAAAAACTTAAAGTAAGATGGTTCTTGTTCTGATTTCATGAATTCTTAGGGGATTTTATTTTTAACCTGATGCGGCAGGCGACAGAAAGTTATAATATTTCCGGATTTTAAGCATCTTTTCTCGAATTTAAGAACAAACGAAAATTGCAAAGAACAAGTACCTACTTAGATAAATGTAGGTATATGTATAATTATGTTGTAAGGAATAAAGTTTGTGTAGTGTGCTGTGCTGTGCTATGCTACTTTCTGTTTATTCGTATCCTGAAATGGTTGCAAACTATCTGTCTGTCTGTTTGTTTGTTTGTTTCTTCGCCTGTCTGCCTGCCTGTCTGTCTATCTGTTCCGGTGAGTGGTGTCTTAAGAGAACAAAGTTTTAATGAACTTATTTGCAAAAGATTTCATCTTACGATTGTTTTTACAATTTGTTTAAATTTTTTTTATTTAAGTTTAAGAAGAAATGAAGATAGATGTAGAGTAGAGGTAATGGTAAAAAAATTAAGTTATGTTAGATCTCTTTGCGCTTACAAGTTTTGTATGTTTTTGATCTAATAATTAAGGCAGTTAACATCACTGAACTATTCTTAAAATCTCACCTTCCACAATGGACATTGAAATAATCCGATGCACAAGGCCTGTCTTTTTATGAAAGGAATTACCTAATATCCGGTTGAAAAAGAAGAGGGTTTGATTAATTTTAATATACAAGAAAATTCAAAGAAAAAAAACAACACTACCTACATAAACTATACAACAAAATTTGATTAAATAAAAGGTCATATTAATAATTAAACCAAATATCAGATGAGGGGGTGTGTTAGTTGTAGCTATTTTTTCCCATAATGTACTTTAAAATTTTCTAAGTGGATATTTTTTGTTCTTTTTCATTCAACCTCGGCGTAAAAATGAAAATTTCCAGACCTATGAAATGCAACATAATATCTTGAAATGTAATATGATTTTCCATCACCATATACCGACCATCACAACTTATACAATATTTGGCAAGATACAAACTTTCCCAAGGAAAAAACACCCACCCGCATCAGACTTAAGGTATAAAGGAACATTTATTCATGTGTGTGTAGAGTGTGTATAGTACTTTCCATGTATAATGTCCAACCTTTAAAGGATTAGTTCCGTAATCAATGTCACGTTTGATTAAAAACTCTTTCATCAAAAGGTATAAAAAAATAATCATATATTGGATGCTGAAATTCTAATTAAAGACGTAGGTACACAACATCAAGCCTTTCCATTAATAAGTTCTTCAGTGACCAGATAGATCGAAGTTTTCATTTGGATGACATTTCTTTTTGATTATAATGAAATATGAAAAATCATCTTTCCATATTGATACACACACTTCCTCAAATCAGCATAGATAGATAGAGGGATATTTTTATTTTTTCAAAAAAAAATGACAGAGTTAACAATTTTTTAAGCCATTGCACAGCACAAAGATATGATAACAATTTGTATTTTATTACTGAAGAAGCTTTTAATTAAATATTGTTACGTTTTTAAAAAAATTCTCAATTATTAATTTTTTTTTAAAGTAATGCGGCAGTAAGGCTTTCTATGGAAATGTGGGCTCAAAGTGCAATTCCAAACGAATTCAGTTTAAGAAAAACACTCCAAAAATATCACTTCGAGCAGCCAATAGAAGGCTTTTGGAAAGTTCAGAGTGCAAAAGAAGCCAAAACGGTGAAATAGGAGTATCATAGTGGTCTTTGAGTGTTGCTATTTATATACCTTTCATTGAGGAATAATTGCATTTACGGGTAGGTGTGAGAGCAAAACATCCATTAACCAAAACTATGCTACTAAATTCACACATGCCATTTTGAGACGATGGTCACAAAGTAGAGACATTTCAATATTTTTGACTATGTATGTATCTTGAAAACTAAGCCGAATGTAAGAATTTCACTTTTATAAAAAATAAATTTTTCATCGAAATATTTAGTTTAAGTCGTTTGCTGAAGCTGACACGAAACTTAAATATTTATGTTCAACCTAAGCGCTTATAATCTAATTTTTCCTCATTCTAATGTGACAGTAGCTGATGTGACAGCTGTTACATGTTTAACTTAAATATTTAAAATTCCTTATAGCAATAGGTACTTAATGGTTTAAAAAAAATATACATATAAAAAAATGTACGTAGAAAATATTAGCAAAAACTTCAATCTATTAAAATAAAAATTCACAATTTATGCATTTAAAAAAAAATTAAAATACAAAAATTTCAATTATAGAAAAAAATATCAAAAATATAAAAATTTGGAGGCTTTGCACGCGTGCATTAACATCATGTTTTTTCTTTAAAATAGACAAAAAGCTGTACAACTATCGGGTTTTTCAATAACGTCGCTACAAAGGTTTTTTTTAAATAAAACAAAAACTGTTTTGGATATCAATGAAATTTTTTATTCCTGTGAAAGTACGTTCAATGCCATTATGTATGGAAGTCGATTTCTTTTGCATGGCCACCACGGGCACGCTTGCAGAAGTCCAGGCGCTGAACCCAATTTTCGACGGTTTTCAAGCATAAATCGGCCGATACTGCTGCAATTTCACGTTCGATATTCGTACGAAGTTCATCAATCGTCGCTGGCTTATTTGCATAGACCAAAGACTTGACGTAGCTCCACAGGAAATAGTCTAACGGCGTCAAATCGCACGACCCATGCGGCCAAGCGACTGGACCATTTCGTGAGATAATACGTTCTCCAAACTTGGTTTCCAATAAATTGATTGTGACTTGTGGCGCCGTCCTGTTGGAACCACATGTCCTCCAAGTCCATATCATCCAATTGGGGCCAAAAATATTTGATTATCATTGAACGGTAGCGATCCCCTTTCACAGCAACGTGCCGGCCTTGATCATCACGGAAGAAGTACGGCCCAATGACGCCGCCAGCCCATAAACCACACCAAACCATAATTTTTTGGGATGCAATTATGACTCATAGAGTACGTGTGGATTGCTGCCTGACCAATACCGCATCTTTTGTTTATTGACGAAGCCATTCAGCCAGAAATGAGCCTCATCGCTGAAGATGATTTTTCGATGAAAATACGAATCATTTTCAAGTTGTTGCTCAGCCCAACTCACGAACATAAGACGCTTGTGGTGGTTAATCAGCTTCAGTTCTTGCGTCAATTTAATCTTGTAAGGATGTAGGCCAAGATCTTTTCGGAAAATTCGCCACAACGACGTCACAGAGATGCCCAACGCTTGAGAACAACGTGTGACGGCTTTCTGCAACTGAAGCCACTGCGGCCACTTCTTTGTCTCACTGGCACGGGAACATTTTAAACAGTGACTGTGGATTCAAATTTTTCCACTAGACGCTCAATTGTTGATCTGCTAGGACGATTATGACGACCATAAATTGGACGTAGCGCTCTTAACGTTGAGGCCACTGACTCCGAATTTCGGTAGTAAATTTTAATGATTTTGACTTGTTGTTGGCTCGTATATCTTTCCATCATGAAATGGCAAACCTTACTGAAGAGAAATGTCAAAAAAACGGAAGTAATATGGCGTCGTTTGCTGTCCCTGTTGCTCTACTTTTGTAGCGTGCCTGTTGTGCAATCTCAAAACTTATCTTGAAATCGCAGTATATTAAAGACGATTTAATAGGCCCTAAATTTATAAGACTTTTAAAGAGCTTAGAGACATAAGGCAATAATTTGTCATACCAATTTAGCAGCATCTAACCGATAGTTCATTCGGGAACTCCCTTACAGCAACAGCCTACAATTTCACATTTTAGGTAAATTCATCACAATTTCATAACAACGTCCATATAAACAAATTTCTTTGTATAGGTAATTCTCGCAATCTGATCTTCAATGCTACGCAAATTATATAACCAATACCATACCTACCACACACAAAGTACAGCCCTACCCACATAGCATTATATGAACTCATAACGCAAACTCAAAAACATAGAATGTTCGAAATTTTTGAGTTATTGTTGGCAAAATAATATGTTTTTTTTTCTTTATTTTATTTAAAAAAAGACACATTATCTCGCCTTGAACTACAATTTTTTGACATTTTTAGTGCCTTGTCAAATTGATACTTATATACATACTTTGATGCAAGAACTATACATTCTTATCTTTTAATGAGGAGACGTCTAAGCATATGGGTCATTATTTTTGTTGTTGAATTTGAAAACTTGTCTGGTCTTATCTATTTACAAGTAATCTCAAGTTATTCAAAAGAACATTAGCTGTTGGTTTTACTTCAAAGTTAATAATTTGTTTAAAGAAAACAAATATTTAATAAAATTGGCTCATCTAATATCAGTAATATAAAGACGTAAAATTTATTTGGGTCAATCTCTGGAACTACTGAACCGATTCTAAAAATTATTTCACTAGTAAATGTTTGAGTAATTTTATTATATTTTGATAGAAAAAGCTTTTTTATTTAATTAAGTTAAATCTTAATTTATAAAAAAAGATCAAGTAAAATTTCCTGCTTGGTTCCTTAAAAAACATCCAACATTAGAAGAAACCCGTTATTTTATACAAAACCTCCGGAGACAACTGCCCTGGTTGATTTATGAAGTTCACATTTTGAAAACACACTTCTTAAATTTAAAAAAAAAATAAAACAGCCCTAAAATAGTTGGAATTATAAAAAGAGAACCGTCTGATGTTTTGGAATATTTATTTTTTTGCTAAATAAATTTTTAAGAAATGCGTAAGAGCACTTTTCTTAGAATTTGTTTTAAGAAATCCGTAAAAGCAGTTTTCTTAAAAATGCATTTTTTTTGTATTAAATTTTTTAAAAATTTGTCATATATTGGAATTTTAGGTATAGGTTCACTCTAATGGTTTTTGAGATATTTGAGATACTGAATTTTCAAAAAGGATATTTTGAATTACCTATTTTGTCGCACTTTTTTATAACTCAAGAACGGCTGGACCAATTTTTATGATCTCTGATTTGTTGGCTTCGTCTCCGCCCCGAATAACTAACTAATTATTTCAATATCGGAAAAATTCCCTTTTTTTGCTTGAAATTTTTTTCTCAGATATCTAATGGCTTTGGGGATATTTTTTTGTTTAAATTTTAATATTTGTAGGGTGAAATGGGGTAGAAATAAAAAAAAACTTTCCGATTTAAGAAATTCTGTTTGTGTTTGAAAGGTTATTTTGAGTTTCAAGAATATTTTTTTTTCAAAAAAAAATGGTTTTTATAGGGTGAAATTTACAAACGAAACTATTTCAAAAATTCTGTTTGTGTTTAATTGATTATTTTAAAAAATGCTATTGATAGAGTGAAATGTGATAAAAATAAGAAAATATATTGGGAAAGTAATAATGGTTTGGAAGAGAAGATCAGCTATTAGAAGATCATATTTTTACAAATTAAGCCTTTCATAATGTGAAGAGGGTTAAGACTAAGAAAGTAGTATTCGATTACAAAAAGTCAAAGTAATTTTTATGCGGAGCTTAAGTTTTTCTACCCGTGCGAAGCCGGGCGGGCGAAATTAGTCTTGAATAAAAAGAAAACTAATTTTAATAATTTTGATATGCAATATTATTTGCAATTCTAAGGCTTTTTTTCGTAAAAATGTGTACAAAAGTTTTATGTTTCTATTAATGGGAAGTTAAAAATACAATTTCAAGAAACATACTTTTCAAAAAGAAATTTTTTTATATTCAATGTAATTTATAAGTTTTAAATGCTTTTTTAGCTCAAAAAAATTACTAAGACGGTAGTGAGAAAGTCGAAAATAACAAAAAAAAAACATTCTATGTTTTCATTGGTTGACTTTTAATTGATAAGAACATTAAAAACTGAAAAGGAAAGTAGTAGATATGGAATAATTAATTTTTCGGTTTCGAAAGTAAAGTTAAATAAAACATACACAGAGATACGTTTTTGATGAAAATTTTATTTCATTATAAAGTTTCGACATTGGCATTAAGTGTGAAAAACAATATCATTCAAATGGCAGCCTCGGGAAGTTTCGCAGCATGCGATTCTTTTGAGGTAATTTTTAACTATTTTTTCGCTTATTTTGGGTGGTATCTCGGCCATAACTTGAGTAATGCTGGTTTTTAATATGTCTAGAATTCGGAGATTATTCACGTAAATACGGTCTTTTGCGTAGGACTGCAACCGTAAATTCGGAACATCAGCAACACTTGTACTTGCAGCAGCAATATTTTCGACTGAGCGTCCATTACGATGATACACAGACCTTACAATATCGGTAACGCTTCAACTCTCTTCAAATTTCTTCACAATTTCACCGATTATGACGACCATAATCTTCGCGTAATGTGCGAAAAGTCGCTACGGTTCAATCACCACTTTTGTAGTAAATTTTCATAATTTCAATGCGTTGTTCGATTGTTAAGCGATCCACTATAGTAAATGGCAAACATTCAACTGATATCATGACACTTCAAGTGACAACTGAGTTTGACAGGTGTCAAATTTTAGCGCTACCAACTTCAAACCACGAAGTTAATGACCCGTACTTTTGAAAAATATCCTTTTTTTTTAATTTTGAGTTTGATCGTTAATTTCTCTAAGGCCTCTCATTAAAACAAGTTGATTTAGAAATAAAGTGAACAAAATGGAGTCTAAGCTTAAGATAAAGTCATAGCATGATATTGCAAGTATTGTCGTTCATTTTTAATATTTTTTTCAGTTTTAAGTCATTTTTTTTTTTGAAAATTAAGAAACACCCTGTATTAAAACTTAAATAACTCTGACAACCCAACAAATTTATATATGCACTCTAGTGATAATGAATGTACTAATAGAAATACGTATCTTTATTGGATATGCAGTTCATTCTTATTGGTGCTGGGCCAGCGTTCCATACATTTTTGTTCATTGTCCTTTGATAGGCAATATTAGTAACTACGCAATATTGAAGTGATGGACTTTTTTTCTGTGATGACTTTTGTTTGCTCCGATTCTGATGTCGGTTTTTTTTTTCTTTCAATTTTATCTGACTTGCAAAAAGAAAAACACCTAGTTGCTGCCGTCGAGAACCTATTTTTTTTTTTTTTAAATTACTGCCCACAACAATTTTTCCAACAGCTCATTCCCATTCTTTCTGTAATTTTTTTTTTGTCGCATAAAAATCCATAAAGTAACCAAAGTTACTTTCAATTCAACTCACTTTCCAGTTTCAACAAACAAAGTTCAGCTTTTCACATTTTCTATTTTCA
This sequence comes from Leucozona laternaria, assembly GCA_932273885.2. NCBI lineage: Eukaryota > Metazoa > Arthropoda > Insecta > Diptera > Syrphidae > Leucozona > Leucozona laternaria. The sequence goes on from OW026366.1 coordinate 211,911,072, forward strand.
GCTGATTTGACCTATGTCACCTCCCTATCTACTCGTTGGACAAAAATAAGAGCAAACAATCTCCAAATGAAAACTCAGCCGTTTGAAATGTTTGGTTTGCTTTTGCTTATTTTCCGTTCTCGGGGAAGAACAGTTATCTGTCGCCTATAAATCTATATTTGACTTGACTTTCGGTATAATTGTGTGCGCAACAACGGTGTCCTCTGCAATTTGAAAACGTTTTTTAACCACATGTTGTTTTGAAAAAAAAAAAAAAAGAAAAAAGAAAACCCCAATCCGTAGACAACTTTTTCAAATCAAATAACATTAACATTTACCCAAATCCAAATCGCTATATCTACATACCATAAAGACCTACATACGTATATTTATGTGAATTTATGGTGAATAATTAAAAAGTTTCAAAATAGCTAAAGGTATCCACCATCAGTTCATTTCAGTTCACGTTGTTTTGCCATTTTTACTTATTTTTTGTTGTCCCTGACCAGATGATTTTTTGAATTAAAAAACGAGCAAAAAATCATAGACAAACTTTTTCGATAGTCGTGGTAACATGTTGTGTTTCGGGACTTTTGGCAGTCAAATCGGACTTTTCTCATTTGGTATTCTTTTTGTGTTGGCATTTTGCGGTGAGGGTGAGAGCGTTGCTGATGATGTCGCCTGGAACTCAACAATAGAAGAGGCCACCGTTCAGTTCGTTCGCCGGCTGCTAGCTACCGTGGATAATAGCAAATCCCCATGTGACGATTTCCATGGCTTCGTTTGCAACAAGCAACGAAATGCGACCCAATTTGTTCAGCGGCCCAGTGAGCAGGAGATATTTCAAAAGTTTATTCAAAATGTCGATAATGACGACCAACTCATGGATGCTGAATTGAAGATAAAGTATTTCTACGAATCGTGTCAAAATGCCCGTACCCTTGAACATTTGAAGGCGTCCCCTCTGTACCGCCTCACTAGAGGCTGGCCGCTGATAGAGGGGGATAGCTCTAGAAATCGAGAAATACCCTCTTGGATGAATATTGTGGTGCAATTTCATGACATCGGTGTGGACTATTTCTTCAGTCATCGAGTTGAGATAAGGAACAACCGGAGGACTGTCGAACTCAAGGCGAATACAGACCTTAAGTACTCTCTGCGAATGATCACCCATTTGGCCGAGGAACTTCTTCAAAGCTTTGGGATGGACGCTGTCGAAGCGAGGTCGAAAGCTTCGGATTTCGCCGGAGTCGAAGCATATCGACGACAAGTTGTGGCTGAGCCAGGGAATGCAGTCTCAACCTCCATGACCTATGGCCAATTCAAGGAGAGGTTTGCCAACACGGACTGGGATGTTTATTTCCGTCGCGTGTTGGGTAAACCACTGAAGGACACCGACGGCGTCCGCCTCGAAGATGAACAGAAACTGGAGAAAGTATTCAGTATGCTCTCGAAAACACCCAAAAACCGCATGCTCAACTACGTTTGGATACACTATCTCTTGGACAAGAGCACGGCGAATTGTTTGGATTTGGTGCGGGAACACTTCAAACCCCTTTATCGTTACATCGTGCAATTTACCAATATCGATAGACGTCGCATGGCAAATATGTTCTCAGAAATTGCCAGTGTCTATCAGTCGCTGCTTCCTGACTCCATTTGGATCGATGAGATTGCCAACCAGAAGTCAAAATTGTATTTGGGGAAAATGATTCATACGACTTTGAATGGCGACCAAGAGCTCGATGCGGATTATGCTGGTTTGAATCTGACGAAGGAGAATTTCTATAGTAACTTTGAAATGGTTAAAAAATTCACCGATTCCATGAAGGATGTTGGGGGTGCTCTTCGCCCAGCAGTGGGGGTGGCTTCCTCTTCGGCGGCATCTCTCAGCGATTTGTATGAATTTTTTATGGGGCCGATGTACAATGAGCTGCTGCCACAGCCATTGTACTTTGGATCGATTGGGGAGGCTTTTTCTGAGAAGATGATCGATGGAGGTGGCAGTTTAACACCCGGCAGTTGGCGTAGTAGTGATTCAGATGAAAAGTTCGCAGAATTCGAGAGATGCCTGAGGGAGCAGAATGCTAATTTTGGATTTACTTCAGCTATAGGGAATAATCTGGTGCGAAGAATACTGGCAGAACGACAGACTTATGAAGCTCTAAGGAATTGGATAGCTGGCAATGGGGATGCGGCAAATCGGATTCGTGGTCTTTTGAAATCACTAGGTGATGGGACGTTGAATCTAGAGAAGTTATATTTCCTTATTTCCGTTTATACACACTGTCCCGAGGGCAATGGGTTTGTTAATACATATTTAAAGAACTCGAGGGATTTCGCTGAGACGTTTGGATGTCCGAGTAGAAGTCAGTTAAAGCCTCTTAAGGTTTGTAGTGTATTGTAAAAGGCATGGAGGAAGTTGTTGTTTTCAATAAAACAAAAGAGAAAAGTTTATTTAAATAATATGGTATTTGTTTTGGTTTCTTCTAAGTTATTCATTATGTTGGTAAAGAATAGGCAAGGAATTTGCTTTCAATCAGAAGATTGCTGGAAATTTTGAAAATACCCTCATACAAATAGATGTGTATCAGACTGAATATGGGAATCAAAGGGGATGAATTTTGGCTGGCTTTGTCTTGTATATATGGCAGGAATAATACAGAAAAATATACAATATTGAGTCAAGTATTTGAAAAGTTTGTTTCGTCGAAATTGCGACTTTTTGAACAAAATATTTTTTTTTTTAATTTAAAAAGTTGACTTTTAACGACGAATTGATGCACCTAAATTTAAAAATTCAAAAATAATCGACAATAAAATAATAACCAGACGGTTTAGTTACACCATTTATATCTCAAGAATGGCTGGCCGAGTGTAATGATCTCTGATAGGATAATTTTTAAAATATCTGAAAAAATAACTTTATAGGGTGAAATGGGGTGGTATAAAAAAGACGTATCTGACTGAAAAACTCTACCTGCATTCAAAAGGCTATTCTTAGAAAATTGCTTCAAGGATGTTTTTTTTTTAAATTTAGCTATTTGTAGTGTGAAATAGGGTTAAAAATAAAAAAATGTCCGATTTAAGAAATTCTTTTTGTGTTTGAAAGTTTATTTTGAGTGGATTGCTTTAGGAATATTTTTTTTTTCGAAAATTTAGGTGAAAGGGGGTAAAAATAAAACAGTGGTTTTCGAATTAGAAAAATTCTTTCTGTGTTGGAAAATCAATAAAGGTTGGGCTTAGAGGATTATATTTTTACAAATTTAGCCTTTCATAACGTGAAGTGGGTTAAAACCCAGAAAGTAGATTTCAATTACAAAAAGTAAAAAAATAATAGGTTAAGTTTGTCTACCCGTGCTTACCCGGGCGGGCCAACTAGTGAAAGGTTATAATAAAGCAGAAAATTCACGAGTAGTTAATTGTTTTGTTTAAGCCACACAAATTACTAAATCACTTTAAAATGCTTTATACAAAATTGTATTATTTTTAATTGCAAAACAAACCAAATTTTAAAATGTAAAAATTAGATAAAAATAGCCGTGTTTTATTATTTAACGATCTGGATCAGGATCATTTTTTTACACATAATACAACAACAACTTGGGATTCTGCTCTCTATCTGGAAAATTTGTTCCCATTCTTGCGGGTAGATGGCTTATTCTCATGGTAAGGTAGTTTGAAATGTAGTGTAAAGAAAAAAGACAACAAATACATGAAAAATAAACCAACGTACGGAAAATAGAGATAGGTATACAATACAGTTGTCACTAAGATCCGTATCGTTTTATTTTCATGGGATGATACTGATCCAGATCCGTAGATAATAAAATACGGCTAATGTTTTCGAATCAATTCTGTTTATAAAGTTGTCAGTTCAAGCTGGACAAAATGTGACAATTTGAATTGAGGGCATATGGTATATTCAAAAAGACAAACATGTTTCTGCGCACAAAAAAATCTACCAGTAAGGATGCCATTTCGTATTTGTTAAAAATTTCCCTCAAAATCGAATATTTTGTATTACAATTATTTTGTTTTGTTTTATTTTTAGACATCATGAATAATGAATTTGTAAACACTGTTTTTGCTTGTTTGCAATAATTGCTTGTTGGGTAGAACACCGCTATTTGCATGGAATTCTGCTTGTTTTAAGAATTCATTTTGTATTCATTTCTTTTGAATTTATTTATTTAACCTAATTCATGGCATGATTTCAGGGTAATCCGAAATGACTTCAATTATACATTTGTGAAATACTTATTATTATAAAACTAAACAACTGAGTTAAGTTAATATAAAGATGAGGAAGAAAATGGGGCGTATTCATAGTCGTTTGCTAATCTCATGTTTTACTAAATTACATGGTTAAGATCAATCAATCAACTACATGGTTAAGGATCAACGAATACAGCTCTTATTTTTAACCGAATTACCTTCTATGTTGATTCAAATATAAGTTTATTGAGTTATTCAACTTCAAATCTTAAAAGGGTAACCCATAGTAATCAAAATTTGTCATAGAAAATACAATTAAACTCAGGTTTAACTTAGCAACTGTTTAAAAATGACTATGAATACACCCGAATAACTCCAAATGCATCTGAATAGAATTTTATGTAGTTCTCTTTACTTTTATATTAAAAAAAAAAAAATTCTTGTCTGTTCACCATTTTCGGTTAATCTATTGTCATGAATTTGGAATCAACAAAGAGCATTTTGTTCATTGTTACCAAATCACAGCAAACGGTAGGGACTTTTTAAAGAATCACCCATTATAAACTGTATTTACCTACCTTGAAAAAGGGGTTTAACAGCCCTTGATTAATGTTAAACAGAAGGTAACAATAAGAAAGGAATCAAAATTGGTTTTTAAGTTGTAAATATTTAAATATAACATTCCACATTCGTCTAGTGCGGCTAAATGAAGAATCTCTGTACTTGACAGTTCATTACAAACTGGCCTTATAGGAAAGTTAGGGTAACTTTCTCAGTTAATTAGTAAAATAAAAGAGTTATCTCGGTATTTTGCTACATGGGTAAGCTGAATTGTCAAACATGTACTTAGATTAATAACGCAGAATTAAGAACTACTGCAATTTTAGTTTTCCTTCCCAAAAACTTCTATTGTTTTGATGTCATTTGTAATCAGATTCCTCCTTGGAAATAAGAAATAAAGGGTTTTCCAATAAGAGGTGTTATTTTGATATTCAAAGAAAAATGGCATTTTTTGAGAAAAATGATCGGATGTTTATTTCATTATAAAGAGGAAGGTATGCCGTTAATAATGGAACACAACATCAGCCAAATGGCCGCCACGACCACGCTTACAGGACCATATCCTTTTTATGGAATTTTCCATAACCAAATCGCAAAGTGGCTGCCCTATGTCCTCGATAGCCTCACGAATTCCATCTTTGAGGTCTTGAATCGACGCTGGGCTGTTGGCGTAGACCTTATCTTTCACGTGGCCCCAAAGGAAGAAGTCGCAAGGTTTTAAATCACAAGATCTCGGTGGCCAATTGTGATCACCTCTTCGAGAGATAACACGGTATGGAAACTTTTCCCGTAAAAAATCGATGGTTTCATTGCTTGTGTGGCACGTAGCGCCGTCTTGTTGAAAGTATACGTTGTCCAGATCAATACCATCCAATTCCGGCCATAAAAAATCATTAATCATCTCTCGATAGCGCAATCCATTGACCGTAACTGTTGCTCCAGCCTCATTTTCGAAAAAGTAAGGTCCAATGACCCCGCCGGACGGCATGGGTTTTATTCTTCACATCACTAACTTGTCCCAACAGCTCGAATTTGTCCACCAATTTCTGTATTGCGGTCCGACAAGGTGCTTCACGACGACCCAAAAATGTTTTAGTTTTAGGAACCGTCTCTGCCAAATTTTCCCCATTTTTATAGTGAATTTTAATAATTTCAATGCATTGTTGAAGCGTGTATCGTTCCATTTTTATTAATGGTGTAGTTTCTACTTGTCAAATGTCAAAAAATGACAGCTTCAAAAGTGACAACTACCGAAATAACGGGCTATTCGAAATAACACCTCTTATTGGAAAACCCTTTATATGAGCTTATATCAGTTAAAGCAATCGAATTAAGCTGTAGTTTCACTTTCTATCTGCCAATACGGAGGACTTCCTTAGACGGACACGTTTTTGCCTGGACGTGGACATGAATATTATGTTAAAAATTATTTTATGTATTTTCCTTAAGTGGAAGGAAACATTTAGTACAGTAAATTAAAAAATCTGTTCAACTTTGGAAAGAGTGCAGTTAACCTTTTAAAAAGTTTTTTAAGTGATGGGTTTCAAACAGTTTTTTCTTCTGAAGCATCTTCCACAATGTTACCAGTTAGACAGGGTGTTCCTCAAGGATCTATCTTTGGTCATATTCTGTTTTGTATGTTTGTGAATGACTTGTCATCAGTTTGTAAATACTCCTCAACTCATTTTAACGCTGATGATGTGCTCTTCACAACTAGACCAATTGCTGATGTAACCGAACTTAGTAACAACTTAAATGAAGACCTTGGAAGAATACAGGCTTGGTCAAATTTAAATGGCCTGCTCCTAAATCCGAGTAAGTCTCAAGTAATCCCGATATCCAACAAATTACCACTTCTCAGGAGTTTGCCTGACATTATACTGTCTGGAAGTTAGCTCAAAATGGTTACTACTGTTAAAAATCTCGGTTTTATAATCACTCACAACTTGTCAGGATAAGAACATAAAAATAATGTTATAAAAAAAATTTATGCATGTCTTCGGAAACTTTGGATAACTGCGAGTTTTACCTCTACTGATACTAGACGAAAGCTAGTACTATCGTCAATTCTGCCCTTAATAACCTATGTCGAGTATGTTTACTGTAATATAGATTCTCTAGCGCAACGAAATTTACGAGTAGCATTTAATGATGCGGTAAGATATATTTACGGTTTGCGTAGGTATGACCAGGTATCTAATTTTACAGAGGGCTTGCTTGGAACCTCCCTCAAGCGCTACATCGATGCTAGAAATTGCATCTTTTTACATAATATTATTATAAATGAGACTCCTGTGTATTTGTGCGACAAGCTTAGTTTTCCGCGCTCGCTTAGAACATTTTGACTCATTCCACCTCGTTTTCGATTTTTGAACTCTTCACCCCTCTTCTTTGTTTATTTAATTAAATTGTGGAACTCCTTGCCGATAAATTGAAGAACAATCTCGAACACAAATCGTTTTAAAAGTGCTATACTTCTACATTTTTCAGTCCTATTTTAACTTAATCTTTCCCTGTAATACCCTTTCTCTTAGCTGCTTTACTCAATATTGTTAATTTTAGTTTTTAGGTTATTTTTTCTTTAATTATTATATTATATTTCCCTTACAAATTATACATTCCAATTTATCTATATCTAAGTACTATAAAAGATATTAATCTTAATGTACCTATTTTTAATTTTAACAATAAATTGAATTGAATTGAATTAATGCTACAGAACAAAATTTTATCATAATGAAAATTTAAGAAAAATAAATTTCCAAAATTTTGATCATTTTGTTGAAGATGATGCGATATCGACCTCCAAGGTTACAACTCTGGAAAGCTCCGAAATGTCTACTGTCCGTCTACTGGTATACTACTACTAAAGGTGGCGCAAGATTAATCACTCTATCGGAAGATGTTATAATTTTTGCAAATGGTGACGTACCTGTACGTCAATCATATTTGACATTTGTGAACAATAGACAACTGAAGTATACAAACAGACAAGCAATGGAGCGCTATACTCAGCTGTCAAGCCATTCTCAATCTCAACAACGAAGAGGATGATTTTGTGTAGAAAATCATCATGAGCGACGAGTCGCATTTCTACCTAAGCGGTTTTTATCGTCAATAAGCAAAATCTTCTTTTCTGGGGCACTGAAAATCCGCGTGTGATGAGTGATGCACGAAGAGCCACTACATCCACTCAAAGTAACTGTGGGGTGCGGGAGGAGTTCACGCGGGAGGAGAGATTGGGCCGTATTTTTTTAAGGACTGCCGAAATTGTATGAGTGGGGCTTGGTAGATATGTGTATGGTTTCAACAAGATGGTGCAACCGCATCGGGGCTACTTGAAGTTGCGGGCTTATGTCAACAAGCCTCAGACAATTACAGGAAAATATTCGTCAGGAATGTGAACAGTTATCACCGGAAATCTTGTGGAAAGTCATGGAAAATGCAATAAAACTTGTACAAATGTGTATCTGGCGGCAGCCACTTGACAGATATCATCTTTTCGACTTAACAGAACAAATTTTAAGGGTCCAAATAAAGATATCCATCACTTAAAATCACTTTTTTTTTGAGTAAAAATGTAATTCATAATCAAAATTGAATGATTAATTTTGCTCCACCTTGTAGGTACTTTGTGATTTGCTAAAACTCATATGCTACACATTTTTAAGTCTTTTTCGTCTGCTAAACACTTTTCGAAGCAAAGTGAGTATCACAGCAAATGTATCACTTTGAAATTTGTAGCTATTTTATTTTAATTTATTATATTTTACTATATTTTATTTTATTATATTTTACTATATTTTATTTTATTTTATTGTATTTTATTGTATTTTATTTTATTTTATTTTATTTTATTTTATTTTATTTTATTTTATTTTATTTTATTTTATTTTATTTTATTTTATCCGTCAAAGAATATAATTTTCAATGAAAATTAAATTATATACTAATAAATTCAATTCAGCAAAAACACAAAAAGTTGTCACATTAAAAGAATATTTAAAAGTTTTTGATTTCACAAATTCATTATCTTTCTTGTTTTATTTGTGTTGGTTATAAGCTTAAAACTTGTGTACAAAATTTAAATTATTTTTTTTAACAAACAACTATACCTAACAATCACAAAGAATTAATTTTTTTTTTTTTTTGAATTTTTATTTGAATTATCTTAAATTCTTTGTTGACTTACTGTCTTCTTGCGGTAGAATCATCCGATTGCAAAATAATCTACCGAGTAACTAAAACTAAATAACATAAAATAAAATAATCATCCTGATGCAAAACACCATGCTGTAATAAAGCCAATTTAATTTGCCTACCATCAACCTTATATATTCACTAATTAATTCAAAAAATGGAAAACTATACTATCATCTATGAGTGCCTTATTAGTTTGTCCCAACACAAAATATTGTTGGTACTGGCTATGCATACAATCCTACATACATATATCTAGGTTAGGTAAAAACACAGGTAAGGTGTATAGAATAGAAGTTTGGATAATGGATATATGTTTGTGTACTTGTGTTTCTATTTTTTCTGCTTTTGCGATTTCCGAAGGAAACTTTTTAATTAATTTATAACATGAAAACAAAAGTTTTAAAATCAATACATCCTGTCTATAGTGCGATCGACCTATACCGACCGACCATCCGCCCATGACGATGGACACTCGAAGGCTGTGTGTACTGTGCAGTCTACTCAGTCAAGACAGTGTGTGTAAATAAAATAAACCTATAAAATATAGAACATCACACACAACACAAGTGTATGAGAGTGAGTGAGTAGTAAAGGATGATGATGAGGTAAAATAATTCTAAAAACCCTTGTTTTTGAAGAAAAGTAATTACTACCAAGTATATCAAAGACATCGAACGGTATTATGAAAGTAATTGACATCTGAGCAGTATGAACAGGACTATCACATCACAGTGATACCATACTGAGGGAAAATTTAGTATAAAACTTTTCATGCAAGTGCGTGTGCTTTTATGAAAGAATGTCTTCTTCGTCCTTTGGGATATTCAGATCCAGTGGCAATTGGAAGGGAATAAAATTGAAGATTAGCAAGCAAATCGTATTAAGATATTATTTTTCAGTAAATGAAGGTCTACACATCATACCTATAGTGATACTGGTATTCTGTTCTCATGTCTTTGTATCTTTACATAAAGTAACTTTTCCCCAGAGATCCGATATGACGTTGAAATATAAGTATACTCGTATAAGCTGCTGGATGCCTAGGATAGGAATATTGACTCTAAAATCACTTTCCCAAGAGATAGAATTTTCAATTATTTACAGATTTTCAGCTATACCATCAGCCAGGCATCTCTAGAAAGTATAATGTTTTTTTTCTATTTTTTTTTTTGAGTAAAAATTTGTTTCCTAAACTCTCTCGGTATTGAAGTTTTTCTCTTTACTTGTTTTTTTAATATGTTTTCTCCTGAGGCTTTTCTTAAGCGGAAATTTAATATCACAACGTCCGGTCGTTGTATTCAAAAAAAAGAGGAAAAATCGTCTGCAAAAATTGAGAAAAAATAACTGAGAAAATGGAGAAAAAACATAGAAAAATATGCGAAAGCCTTGCAAATTACTAAGAAAAGGTAATTTAAAAAAAAATATTAAATTAAATCTTCAAATAGAGAAAAAAAAGTGAAATTGCGTGCTATAAATTTTAAGTTTTCTTTTAACCATAGTGGTGGTAGGTATAATCGGCTTTTTAAACCATAATTGAAGGAATATTCGATTTTAATTGCATGTAAATGCAATAAATACAAATTGAATACATATATTAGGAAGGATACAGAATATCTATGTATCTAAGTCTGCATAGTTTTCATTTTGTCAACATTTCGAGCTCTAACCGTCAGCGTTATTTTATTGTAAGCCGCAAAATTTAAATGCTACAGAAAATAAATAACCAATTTATTTTTTTCCTAAGCAAATTGTAAGCACTTAGTTATAAAGTTGGAACTTCCAAAAGGAACTTCCGAACTTTGACAGTTAATAGCGGCCATATTGTTGAAGAGACATCTGTCAAATTGGTTGTCAATTATTCAGTCTATTTCACCAAATTATGATGAACGGAAATAGCGTTCAACAACACGTCCAAATGATAAAACTGGCCACCGAGATCGATTGCCGAGATTGGAAGCGCTTAATGAAAGACACTGTATTATTGTTAAGAATACGGGTCATTCATTTCGTGGTTTAAAGTTGGTATCGCTGGCATTTGATACCTGTCAAACTCAGCTGTCATTTAAAGTGTCATAATATGAGTTGAATGTTTTCCATTTACGATAATGTCGCTTAACAATAGAACAACGCGTTAAAAATTATTATAACTTACTACAAAAGTGGTGATTCAAACGTAGCCACTTTTCGCGCACTAAGCAATGATTATGGTCGTCATAATCCACCGGTTACGCAAGCAATCGGTAAAATTGTGAAGAAATTTGAAGAGAGTGATACTGATGTCATAAGGCCTGTGCATCATTTTGATGTACGCTTAGTCGAAAATATTGCTGCTGCAAGTGCAAGTGTTGCAGATGATCCGAATTTAGCGATTTCCTGGCAATTGAACGTGTCGTAACCGATTTGGCCGGCGGGGCGATTGAAGATCATGACTTGGACAATATGTGGTTCCAACAAGATGGTACACCAAGCCACACAACAGCGCTATTGCGAAGCCAGCCGAGGCAGCCACTTGAACGAACTTGTGTACCTTAATTAATGCGAATGTTTGCTCTTACTTATAAAGCCATAATGCATGGAGAAAAAATTTTATTTTGTTGATTTTATTGCATTTTTAAAAAGAAACTTGTATTTGGCCAACCAGTAATGTATTTGACAATATTTTATATGGAAAGTTTTTATTTTACAAATTTGTATTGTTTTTTTTTGAAAAGGTGTGTGTCAGCTTAAAATAGTTTATTCACTAAAAATTTGTATGTTTTGGACGTTTTTTAATCAAAGTGAAATATCGGATCAAAATCTTGACTAAGAAGGACCAACAAAAATATCAAATTAAAATTAAATAATGCACTCGTTCAAGTGAAACCATTTTACCGGAACCCCAAGCCTCTTCAAAAACAAAAAAAATAGTAATTTGTGGAGCTTTGCGAAATAACGCTTGGTAGAAACTCAAAAAATTGTGTGAGTGCACTCACGGTTAATATGTGTAAACATCAACGTGCGCGGATCCAAAACGGACTTGTTTTAGCTTGAAGGGGATCTTTAGATTTTTTTCACTGAACGCACAAATCCTTGTATGCAGATCATAACGTTGCACACCGTAACGTTGCACGACGTAACATTCCACACGAACGTTAAAATTTTTTTTCACTCTACCGCCAGCATAGATGTTTACAGATCAAAAAATGATTTTTGCTACATCTCGATTAGACTATTTTTAACAGAGAAACAGATCTTCAAAAAACACAAAAACATTTTTTTTTTAATTTTGTTCCGTGCTGAACCACACTGTATTTAATAACTTAAGAAGACTTTTATTGGATGACTTACCGTGCAATCAAAATTAAGGATTTTTTGAATTAAAAAACTTTAAGTCACACGCTTACCTGTAAAGAAAAAAAATATATTATTAAATTACCATCATGACCAATAAATTCAAAATTATTATTATAAATAATATATTGGAAAAAAAAATATGCACGACTGGGTCGCACGAACTTGCTCTTATGCGCGATCACATTGTGGTTCTATGGTCTGAAATAAATTAGCTATAGGAGTATATATTTTATCCATTTGCCAAATCTTAGTTTAGTTGCAGGTGGTATTATTTCAGTATAGAAAAATTTACAATAAAGCCTAGTGCTGCACATATGCAGCACATAACGGTTTTTTAACATTTGTATGGGAGGCACCGTTATTTTTGGATATTAGAATAATTTTTGTCAAAAATCTTCTAGACAAAGTTAAAAAGTTACTATTTACCAAGTTTAATAAAAATCGACCAAGTCGTTTTTGAAATACATATTGAGTTTTCAAAAAAAAAATTAAAACTTTTTTTAAAAATCTAAAAAATATTTTTTTTTGAAAATTTTGGTACACAATATTATTTAGAATGTGTCAATAATTCTTCATAAGAAAATTGATCAGAATCAGTTTAACCGTTTTCGAGAAAAGCGAAAATCAAAAAAATGGTTCTTTGGGCGGTACCATTAATAACCATTTTTCGGAACCATTTTTTTTTATTAAACGGCAACTTATAACTATTTAAATTTATTGAGTTCTTAAAAAGAAATTCGGTAGGGCTGGATTTGAGAAAACTAAGTTTTTCCTTTTTGGCCTAGAAATTTTGTATGACAGCTACTGTTAATTTTGGTCCTAAAAAAATGAGAAAAAAACGGGTGGTACCAAGTTTAAAGAAAATCGACCCATCCGTTTAGGCTGTAGTCGAACCGACAGACAGACAGACAGACGGACTTTTTTGCGAGACCCACTTTTTTTCGTCTTCGCTATCATCGTAATGTCAAGTTTGATCAAAATCTCGAGTTCGATTTTTTGTACGAATACATAACTTGCCATATAGTACATATGTACATATATTCGCAAGTAAAGGGTTTTCCAATAAGAGGTGTTATTTTGAACAGCCCGCTATTTCGGTAGCTGTCACTTTTGAAGCTGTCACTTTTTGACATTTGACAAGTAGAAACTACGCCATTAATAAAAATGGAACGATACACGCTTCAACAACGCATTGAAGTTATTAAAATTCACTATAAAAATGGTGACAATTTGGCAGAGACGGTTCGTAAAACTAAAACATTTTTGGGTCGTCGTGAAGCACCTTGTCGGACCGCAATACAGAAATTGGTGGACAAATTCTAGCTGTTGGGACAAGATAGTGATGTGAAGAATAAAACCCGTGCACGTCGCTCAAGAACAACTGAGAATATTGCTGTTGTAGCCCAAAGTGTTGAAGAAAACCCAGGTTTGTCCATTCCTCGTCGTTCTTTGGAATTAGGCATTCCACAAACGTCATTACACCGTATTTTGCATAAAGACTTGGGTCTTAAGGCTTATAAAGTTCAGTTAACACAAGAACTCAAGCCGGCTGATCATCAACAACGTCGTGTCTTTGCTGATTGGGTCCTTGAAATGCATGAAAATGATCCGGAATTTCATCGAAAAATCATCTTGACTGATGAGGCCCATTTCCACCTCGGAGGCTACGTCAACAAGCAAAACTGTCGCATCTGGGGCTCGGAAAACCCAAGAGTTATTGTTGAAAAGCCTCTCCATCCTCAACGCGTGACTGTTGGGTGCGGTTTATGGTCCGGCGGGGTCATTGGACCTTACTTTTTCGAAAATGAGGCTGGAGCAACAGTTACGGTCAATGGATTGCGCTATCGAGAGATGATTAATGATTTTTTATAGCCGGAATTGGATGGTATTGATCTGGACAACGTTTACTTTCAACAAGACGGCACTACGTGCCACACAAGCAATGAAACCATCGATCTTTTACGGGAAAAGTTTCCGGACCGTGTTATCTCTCGAAGAGGTGATCACAATTGGCCACCGAGATCTTGTGATTTAACACCTTGCGACTTCTTCCTTTGGGGCCACGTGAAAGATAAGGTCTACGCCAACAGCCCAGCGTCGATTCAAGACCTCAAAGATGGAATTCGTGAGGCTATCGAGGACATAGAGCAGCCACTTTGCGATTTGGTTATGGAAAATTTCATGAAAAGGATATGGTGCTGTAAGCGTGGTCGTGGCGGCCATTTGGCTGATGTTGTGTTTCATTATTAACGGCATACCTTTTTCTTTATAATGAAATAAACATCCGATCATTTATCTCAAAAAATGCCATTTTTCTTTGAATATCAAAATAACACCTCTTATTGGAAAACCCTTTAAAAAAGAAATTTTATTTCAATCAAGTCGAGTTTTCAACCCACTTTTTTCATCTATAATAGGTATCGATGTTGACTTTTTACCCTTCAATTTTCATTAATCTCTGATATATGTTACCCAACACCAAAAGGCTGATTGAAATCAAATTCGACAAAAAGCCAAATTGTAGGTAGAAACATTCAAACCAATAAACAATCGCTAAACACAAAATCCCACTTTTAATTTTAATGACGAAATAATTTGTGTGTTAAGCTGACTATCAAATTGATTATTGGTATATATGGTTCATTATTTATAATCCACTTAAATACTTAAGTCATCTCTAAATTTGGTCATTAGGCCGAATATGTACCTAAGCACAACACATTTGTCTAATTTATTTTTTTTTGAAGGATATACGAAAACCATTTTAATAATTGATATTTCTGCAGTTATTTTTTGAAATGTGAATGCTATTGAAAAGAACTGAAATATTTTAAGTCCTTGAACTTAAAATAATGGTATTTGATTTATGTTTATGATGCATCACTTATCTGTACGACCTCAGCTTAAACATAAGCTTTTATGACATCCAATTACCATCAAACCTTAGAAAAATAACATTCTAAATTATTATTGCTAAAACCTCATGGTTTATTGACAGCCAATTACTCCTTTAATATTCATATACGTATACATTCAAATTCTCCAAACGAACTTTTTATTTTTCAAGTGACCAAAAAAATCTTTTTGAAACAAATTGAATGGCAAAAATGAAAAAAACCCTTTTGAATGAAAATACACAACATAACTAAAAAAAAAAAAAATAATAGTCAAACAGACACACACGCGAAACAACATTTTGAAGGACATTGCGATGATGGCCAACATAAGGTACAAAAATATAATATCTTTCTATATTATTTTTGGCATCCTGGTAAAAAAAAAAAAAAACGGATAAAAAGTACAGAAACGAGGTCCAATTTATTTTATATTTTTTTTTGTCTGTGGTAAAAATGATCAGGTATAAAGGTGTTTAGTATGAAGAGGGCTAGGGGGCATTTAGGTTATATTGGGTTGAATACATTTTTGGTTGTTTCCCATAGTGAATTCGAGTCATATTGCATTGACAACGTCCATGTATGTGTATGTATTATGTATAGAGTATGTGTGTGATACATTTGAAAGCAGATGGCTGTTAAAATGAATGTTTTTTCGCTTTTTATTTATTTTTTTTTATAGACAAAGTTTTTAAGGATTTTTTAAATTGGGTTGGCTTATGAAAAAAAAAGAAATTTTTCAGTAGAACTAAAATTATATACAGACACACATACATATATTTGTATGAGTGTGAAGAGGTTGATTCATTATAATGTTTTCTATGTTGGATGGTGAAAGTCGTTAAAAATGACGGAAATGTATAATAAATTCGTCGTAATTTGAAGCTCTTAAAAACTTTGGCAACACTTTTATCAAAGTTCTTATTTCTATTTCTATTTTAAATAAACGGAAACATATTAAATGAGATTTAATCAAATTGAAGAAATATTCAAAAAGTTTATATTTGAACGAGAATTAATGTCATTTTCTGACAATTTCAATTTGTTTAGAGTCTTTTTATGGACATAGTTCATAAATAGAGGGAACCTTGAATTTAATTTATTTTTAATTTAGAGACAGTTTCGAATTGCACACCTATACCGTAGTAAGTGGCATCATTTAAGTTTTTTTAACATTGAAACCTTAGACTCAGTTTTATAGTCTGAGTAAGTGTCACTTAAGTGTCCAAGATGGGAGACTAAAGTGCCACTTATTATGGTTGGTATAAGAACTGTAATGTTGCAACCTGATTTCCTATGTTGGTCACTTTCTCTGACTGTAAAACTGGGATTTAATGCCTCACTGAAATTAATTTATACGGATATGTAATAACTTCACTCAATCAAAGGTAAAAGTATGACAATTTGTAGGTCTTTGTAGCTGCGGTGTGTCCAAGTTTCATAGAGAAAAAAATCGAAGAACAAACTCAGCATATTCTAAATGTACTTTGTACAGCGATGAAAAAGTTTAAGTAGCGTTATGATTAGCGCGTTGAACGCTGAAGCTGGAAAGCAGGTCCAATGGCATTTCAAAAATTTTGTCTCGCATTTAAGTCAACCATTCGTCATAAAATTGTAGGTTCCCTTAAATCTTGCTGACTCATAACACATACACAGAGGAATAGTTGACAATTGTAATAATCCCTATAGGCCTTGGTTCTCCACTCTCTTATATCGCCAAATTTATACAAAAATTTATAAGGGTTTTTTTTTGTAAGAGAAAATCAACTTTTCTTCAAAAAACATTCTCTTTTCCCAAATTCCTTTTGAATTTCGTTTTTCCTCGGAATCAATCTGAATCTGAATTTAGCTATCTTTTTCCTAAGACCACATCAATTGTTTAAACCAATTTTGGTGTTTGATAGGCTGGAATAGGTAGTTTCTAATAGAGAAATCAGTTTAGAATTATTATGATGTGAATTAACATTGAAGTGCTATATCTTAGAACTGATACGGTTAAAAACTCTGCACATTGAACTGCATAGTACCAAAATGGAGAGTTTAGTACCATTAATTTTTTTTTTGTATGCGCGCACTCAAGGGAAAATAGGAATGGGTTTAATAGGAGATACCGATGCACATTGGTTTTGAATTTATGAATATTTATGGATATATTAAAGAAAGAATCTCTGTACTTGACTGTACGTCCGAAATCGGGCTCAAGGGTAAGCTGATGTGCATTCCTAGAAGCACGAGTATAACGGTGGAATTGTTTTAGGGGAGGAATGCAACTGGCTATTTTTCTAGAACACTGTTTGTAAAAATAGCGATAGAATAAAGAAGGTCCTGAAACACTGCTGCGGTGGTGTTCCAGAGTTGTAATTGTATGTGTTATATTTCTATCACCTATCATTTTAAAAGCTCTAGCTATTTTGAATTCTGTCCAAGAGATTCAAGTGAGTTATAGGAGCACCTGCCTAGATGTGGAAGTTATACTCAAGCTTAGGACGGATAAAGGCTTTGTGGACTATAGCCAGATCAGAAGGAGAGAAAAATTTCTTGCATTGCCGAAGATAGCCTAAATACTTAGCAGCTTTTTTGACAACGTTCAATATATCGTCATTCCAAAAAAGGTGATCTGTGATGAACATTCCCACAGAACTGAAAGCTGTTTAAATGGAGAGTATAGTACCGAAATGGGAAATATATTACCAAAATGAGGAGACTAGTATTGAAGTAGAGAGTGTAGTACCAAAATGGGGAGTATATAGTATCAAAATGGGAAGCAGAACGATATTTCACAAATTAAAACCCCAAAAAATTAAATCTCGCAAATTTATAATGTCTCTTTTAATAATCTCGCAATTGAAAAATCCCACTTTTAAAAATCTAGCATTTTATATCTCGCATCCACGCAAATATCAACCGAACTCTCGCCATTTAAAATTTCACAAACAATAACCTCGCATATCTTCCGTTGTTCAAGAAAACCTCTCTGACGACTAAATATGCCTTAAGCGGAGTAACACGGTGTTATCTGAGCGTGACTGAGCACCTAAGAGGGACCGCCCAATGTACACAATGTACACAGTGCCGCATGTCTGACTATTAAAAATGCAATAAAGTCCAAAATTTAGCTTTGGACTTTATTGTATTGGACTTCATACCTCCTTGACAATTGTAATAATTGTTATTTTCTTTGCAAATGCGAGATTTTAACTTGCGATATTTCGTAGCCAACCCCTATATTCAATGCCATTTTGGGAATTGACTGCGAAATTTAGCAAAAATCTCGCTTTTCATAATTCGCAATTGAAAAATCCCGCTTTTAAAAATCTCACATTTTATATCTCGCACCCATAATTCTCGCAAATTAAAATTTCGCAAAAAAATAATAATCTCGCATATCTTCCGTTGTTCAAAAAAAACTGCTGACGATGCCGCATCTCTGAACGCTAATCATGCTTTAAGTGGAGGAACGGAGTTGCGTGACCGGGACTGAGCACCCAGAGAGACCATCTAATGTAGTTTTTCGCAAAACAATTGTTGACACAGTGCCTCATGTCTGACTCTTAAAAATTCAAAAAAGTCAAAAATTTAGCTTTGGACTTCATTGTATTGAACTTCAGTTCATGGCACCACATACCTCCTTGACAAATGTAATAATTGTTATTTTTTTTTTCAAGTGCGAGATTTTAACTTGCAATGCCATTTTAGGGATCGACTGCCAAATTTAGCAAAAATCCCGCTTTTCATAATCTCGCAGTTACAAAAATCCCGCTTTATATATTCTAGCAAATAAAAATCAATTCACTTTTGGCAAGTAGGTTATCCAATGAGTGCCATGAAATTAAATTTAATAGAATAAAGTCCAAAGCAAAATGTTGGACTTTATTGCCGCCTCAATAGATTTCACAAACATGGGTTTGCGAGATTTTTGTTTGTGAGATTTTAATTTTTGAGATTTTCGTGGAAGTTTGCGAGATTTTTGGGTGCGAGATGTAAATGCAAGAGTGTTAAAAGGGCGATTTTGTATATTAATTTGCGAGATTTCGTTTTTTGAAATTAAAAAAAAATGCAAGATTTCGGCATTCGAGATTTTTATTTGCGACATGCGATAGTGCTCCCTTGATACAGATGTGGCGTGTTAAAATTAATTATTTTTAAATTTTATAAAACCAAAGTGCTGCTTTGTTACTGGTTATGGTAAGATGAGGATTTTCTTTTTGGTATCAAGATTTAAGCTTTTTTATCCGAGCGCAAGATTGACGTACATAGAACTTCAATATCTCTTAGTTCAAAACAGTGAACTTACTCGTATTTATTAAAAATTGCATAGTTGAACGCATCGAATGGAAAACGATAGTGAAATTACTATCATTGCGGACTTGATTTAGTGACAATCCAGTAGCTGGTATACCGTTTCGTCAAATTTAAATTTTACGCTTCATATTTGTAATGTCGCCCTGTTAACGTTTTTGGAAAATATGGACTCACTGGCCCAATTTTTCAACTTTTCACAGTTCAACTTAAAATAATATAAAATAAAAAATAATTTTAATTATTTTAAGAAACTTCATAGATTATTCCAGTGTCTATGATGTCCTGAATCGACTCAATATTCGCCTCACATACATTTTGTTCGTTCCATTTCTAATATTTCCACTTGAATTGTCAACCATTATTTTTTATCTTTAAAAATCCATATATCTGATGTGATGGATAAAAAGCAGAAACATGTGTGCTTTGTCAATCTTAGTGTTGTTTTCATCCCTAAATCCAATCTGGGTTAAGAGTGGCACACAAAAATTTTAAGTACTCAAATCAATCCATACCCCGATGATACTTGTATCTTCCAACTTTTCAATTCACCTACCACCTCTCTGACGTTAAACAAAAAAAAAATAATAGATGTTTTTCAATTTTGTCATTTATAACATTATAACACTCAAAATCACAGCAAAGCAAGAACATACATACATACACAACACATACACATATCGAGGAGAAAAAATATCAAGGGCTGGTGAATCATATCAGAAAACACATAATGCTGCTGTAAGGGACCTATGTAAGTGCCTACCTATATTTGGGGAGTGGTGTGAGGTTGAGAATGTGATGATGGAGGGATAGGTAAATCTAACAATGGCTTTTGTTTTAACCCTTTTTTTTTGTATTTTAGCTGAAGCTTACACACTGACATGACACATGATATTATTAACTTGACAAAAATAGACATTGAATTTTTTTTTTCTTATGGAAAACGATGGATAGATGAGAGATACAAGGTTTTATTGATTTTGTTTTAAGGGATGAATAAACACAAATTGAGGGGATGTTTTTATCAACAATATCATAATATTATGTCAAGAGTATGTATTTTTGATAGAAGTGAAATATCTGTTCAGTGTAGCGAGAGAATAATATTTTCCTATTTTTTTCCTAACCTAAATAATTTTGTTTGAATTGAAAACATTTACGTTTCTATCCTTTTTTCCTATATTTATCATATTTCAAAACAAAGTAAATTTGAAATATTTAAACCAAAACCCTTTTTACTTAAATCAGAATGAAATTTAAAATAAAGTATTTATTTTTAAGCTTAATTGCATAATGCCATTATACAGAGGTATTAAATTAACCACAAAAATTAGGTAATTAGAGAATTATTTTACTATTTGCTTCACAATTTTGATATGAACTAATTTCAAAACAACCGCAATTTTCAAATGAACAATAATTTCAAATAATGCGATTTTATATGTGAGCTGCAATAAAATATTAACACCACAAAGAATCGATTCAAATAAATGTGTGGGATTTAAATTTAATAATCCAAATGGACTGAAATTGGATGTTTCATTGTTCTGTTTTTTTTTTATAGATGGCTTTTAACTTCAGGATTTTATTTCATTGGTCAATTATGTAACCAATTGAGAATCACTTTGGGGAAAAGATTCTTTTTTTTTCAAAATTCATAAAAAGCTTCCAAAAATTAGTACTTATAGGTTCCTACATGACATACAACTTATTTATGTATCATTTTGGTTTTAATAAAAACTAACTAAAAATTCGAATTTTTGTTTAGGCTCATCTCAAATGGGTTTCTTAATTTAAATGAAAATTATAGACAAAGTATAAAGGGGGTATTTTTTAAAAGGTAAAAAACTTTAAGTTGGCAACACTATTTTAACTGGCGGCCATTTTGTTAGCTGTCAAGTGATTTGTTTTCAGTTTGGTTTGGTATTGCAAGAATTGAAGCCACAAGATCACCAAGCAAGGCGTAGATTTGGTGAATGGGCCCAAAACAAGATTGCCGTTGATCCCAATTTTCATACGCGAATTTTGTCTAGCGATGAAGATCACTTTTGGTTGAATGGATACTTCAAAAAACGTCAATAAACGTATTTGGAGAGATGATAATCCTAAGGTGTATGTTGAGACACCGTTACATCCACAAAAATTGACTGTTTGGTGTGCTTTATGGTTTGGTGGAATAATTGATCTGTACTGCTTCCTTTAAAACGATTCTGGTCAGAACGTTACAGTCAATGGTGCCCGCTAGAACCATGATTACTGACTTTTTCGTTCATCAATTGAACAACCATGAAGTGCAGGAGCTGTGGTTTCAACAAGACTGCGCATTATGTCACACAGATCGTGCCACAATTGATTTATTGAAGGAAACGTTTGGTAATTGCATAATTTCACATTACGGACCCGTGAATTGGCCTCCAAGATCGTGTGATTTAACTCCACTTGACTATTTTCTGTGGAGATATGCGAAGCCGATAGTCTACGCCGATAAGCCCGAAACGATTAACCACTTGGAGGACAACATTCGCCGCGTTATAGCCGATTTATGGCCACAAATGTTGGAAAAAGCCTTAGAAAATTGGACATCCAGATTAGACTGCGTCCGAGCCAGCCGTGGTAGTCATATGCCAAAAATAATATTTAAATTATAATTTTAGAAGATTACCTTTCGAATAAAGTAAATTTCATGCCAATTTAAAAAAATTATCTTTGTTGTATTCCATTTCAAAGTTCTCTACCTCTAAAAAAAACATCCTTTATGAGCACCCACTAAAAAAAATCTAATAATAAGTTTGGAAAGCGTGAAATATTTATAACTCCAACCTACAAATATTCGATTCAAGAACATTCATTCATTCATTCCAAACCTACAACATTTGCCTTGCAGTCTTTATTGAAAGTATAGTATGTTATCATACAAAACGCATCTGAATGAGTGTTTTATTTTAAATAAATTCAATAAAGAATAAGACTGGATCGCATTACCTTGTTCTTCTGATTAAAAACTGTCATAAATGCATGATAATGCATTAAACTGTGTCATAAAACTAGAAACTAGTCAAAATTAATAAAAAAAAAATGATTTCTGTCTAAAAAATTTATTATGATCGGTCTAATGATTGAAAAGATACATATATTATGCGAATAAGCCAAAAATGAAATCATTTTCTTATTAAAAAAAATATGTAATGGCAATGTCCATTATCTGTTAAAAACTGTAAGGTGAAATTTACAATAATGTTTCATTCAATATCAGAAGTAAAGTAAGTTTGAGTACACATAATACATATGTATTTCTAAATAAAATATTACTCATACGCCACAGTGATTTCATTTTTTTTTTTGAAGGGTCGGTTTTAAATTACAGCAAATATACTAGCATGGTGATAGAACAAACAGTTAAAAATAAGCAAGTATAGTATGCCTGTTTACGTTTGTGAGATTGTTCTGTTCAGGATTGTTTTTTGTGACAGTTAAAAATTAAACAAAAATGAGAGGTGATAATGATGAAGATTACTCTTTCAAGCCGCGTGGAATATTTCATTCATTAAATTGACCAAACTAAGCGATAGTGTATCGTTTGCATTTTGGTAGCTGTATCACGAGAAGTTGTGGTCTTTAAGCAGTTTTGTACTTTTTGCATTTCTTAGTTCGTTTTAGATTCACACTAGACACACCACATCCTGCTCTCTATTGCAGTATAGTCCTGTTGAATACTGATTATAGTTTTTTTTACTTTTAGCATGACTCCCCGAATTGAAAATTGAAAACAATTATAATAAGAATTTTAAATAAAATAAAAAGGGAACTAAAATTGTACTATAAAGATACTTAAGGGCCATTTTGTTCACTATTGTTGAACTTGCCGGAAAATTTCAAGTTGGCCAACTTCGGAGTTGGTCTCAACTCGAGCTTTGATCGGGAAGTAGAAAATCGGTTTTCTTCACTACTTCAACTCTCAATTTGGAAGTTGAAATTCAAAAGTTGGCTAACTTGCAGTATTGAAAATTTCCCTAGGATATTTATGACAGATGATAAGATAATTTGTCAGTCTCAACTTTTGAGTTCGAAAAACTGTCACGTTTATTAAATTTGAAACACGTTTTTTTAAATTTGAAACATTCAATGTTGTACTGCCTGACAAAGTAAGTAATTTTGTATTATTGGGTTTGCTTATTTCATTCTTTTGTCTGTTTATCCCGCAGGAATGAGCTTTAAAGACTCTGTGTGGGGTGTATTTTTCACACAAATTAAGCAATTAAGCAGCAGAGGGATTGTGCATTGTGCTTTTCACGAGATATTGAAAAGACCGGTGGGGGTCCACCAAAAAAGGAACTACCAGTACCATTGCAACAATTATACGTTGGTTTTGACACCTTCTACTTGGGTCTTGCTGCATTATCCGGTTATCCTTAACTTCTACAATTTCTGGGAGTTGACAAAATCCAAAGTCCATCAACTTTGGATTTTCCCAACTTTAGAATATCGAAACTTGAGGCCGTCAACTTCGAGTGAATAAAACCAAATTCTCAAGTTGACAAGAAAAATCCTCAAGTTATGTTAAACTTCGATTGAATAAAATCGCCCTTAGATTACTAAGAAAACCGGGAGTTGACAGTAACATATATGTATTTATGTAAAAATTAAAATTAAATATTAAAGTATTGAACAGATACCTATATATTTTTTTTGAAAAAAAAAAAATAATTTTGAAGAATACACAATTTTATGAATTATCTATTTTTTAGTATCAAAAATTATTTATATTTCAATCTAGAATATAGGAATACAAAATTTTCTTTAATATTTTAATATTATCAATTTATATATTGTCTTAAATCATTTTAGGTATATGCACATTATTTCCAATACTTAACCTCACTAAGGGCCAATTTATTCATACTTAATTAAAAAAATAATTTTTTGAATTTAACTAAAACTACATTTAAATTTATGATGTCACATAGAATAGTCTTTTAAGTTTTCTATTCATTCACTTGCTATTTGTTAAATGTATCGCTTTAAATGGAACATTGATATTTGAACATTTATATGTCTCAAGGAATTTTCTATTATTGTGACTAATTGATTACATATTATTTAGGCCCTAAATCAGGTTAAATGGTGTGTATGTGTGTATATTTATTTAGTCTTAATATGTATATGCATTCAGTGTTAATAAAAGGCAATTATTGTCTGACTGATTGTCAATGTTTATTGAGTGTTAAAATGAAAAATCTGAGGCCTCAATAATCCTCAATTAGGAGAGGGTTAGCTGTAAACCTCTCCGCCTATGAACTAAGAGCATATAGAAAGAAGAATAACTGTTATACATGAAGTGTTTTTGTGCACTTCTATTTAAAGTTTGCGTTAGTGAGTGCAAAAAAAACACACTTATCTAAAATGTCAAAAGTAACACAAAAATGGATGTTTTGGTTTGACTTTTTTTTCAGTTTATATTGTTTTTCAAAATTTTAAAACGCGCGATATTGTTAAAACTAATGTAAAGCACCGGATTGCAAAATTATAACAATAAATGGTCAAACAATGGAAAAGATATAAGCGAATATCTGAAAAATAACACTATATTTGCTCAAAAAAACTTTTAGCGCCGTTTGTGAATTTTTCGCCAAAAACCTGAAACTCAGCTTTCTTACAATTACTTTGCTCATTCCAGGTACGAAGTTTAATCAAAATCGTTGTAGCCGTTTTGAGGAAATTTGAAAATAAAACAAACATTTTGTATGGCAGCTACCCGTTCTGGATGAACTAAAACACAAATTCGAATATTCCTCTAGGGAATCACATAAAAACTCTCTGTACCAAATTTGAAGCAAATCAGTATAGCAGTTTAGGCTCTAACTCAAATTACAGTGGAGATTGGACGCACAGACGCACCCAACGACCGACGACGCACTGACCGACGGACGGCATGATGAAACCCACTTTTTCGGTCTTCTCGATCATCGTAGTGTTAGTTTTTATTACTACCGCCTTGAAATTTGTTTTAACGAAAACAATACTTGCCCTATAAGTATATAAAGGGTCCGCCATCAAACGTTTTTTTTTCCAACTAGTGATTATTTTGTGAATGGTAACACTTAGCTCATGTCTGATTTGGCAGATATTTATCCTTCCGCTGAAGGAATATGGCTGTGTATACGCTTCGCTAAGTTGGCCTGCGGTCGACTTAGAGAAGATGCCGATTTTGCCAAAAAAAAATATCTTTTGCAGATGAAGCTCATTTTGATCTTGGCGGGTAGTAAACAAGCAAAATTGTCGCATTTGGGGCACAGAAAACCCGCACGCATACATTGAAAAGCCGATACACCCAAAACGAGTCACTGTTTGGTACGGATTTTGGTCCAGAGGCATAATTGGGCCATTTTTCGAAAATGACCAAGGAGTGGCCGTTACGGTCAATGGCGATCGTTATCGGGCCATGTTGAACGAACTTTTCTTCACAAAAATTGAAGAGGAGGATATTGGCAACATTTGGTTTCAACAGGACATCGCTACGTGAAACACAGCCGAAGCTACACTCGATGTTTTGCGCCATTTTCAAAAAAAAAAGAAGTTATTTGGCGGACCCTTTATAACTAAAAAAACTTCCTTTTTTAGTGGAAAATTTAAATTAGGTTACGAGTGAATAAATTGAGGCTTATTTCCATGGTATTTCAAAAATAAAGCATGGCCATTAAATTCATGTTATGATAATAAACAAAACGATGACAAAAATCACCCATGCGTGCTATGTGACATATATTTTAATGTTTGCTTGGATGTGCATTGCGTATTTAATTGTTTAAATAAATATTCAAGGATAATTTGTATTCATTCAATATAGCATTCAATTGTTAACAATACATTTGGCAAAATGTAACTGTTTTTTTTTGTTTTTAAATATTTGATGATGCTTGATGGTGTTGCAAGAGGAAGGCCTTTTGTAGATATTGAAAATTATTACTTTTCGTAAATAATAATAAATAAACTTTTAATAAAAATGTACATAAAACAACCCACTATATGGTAAAAAGTTACTCAATTTAAAATATTTTTTCAGCATAATTGCATGTACAAAATGAGGGGCATAGTTTTGAATACCATTCAATGGGCCATCACACACTGGCTCAGGGTTACCTTTGGGGACACTTTAGTGTCATTTTGACACCTTTTCAGCACCCGGACACCAGGACACCTCTTTTTAAAAATATATCGATTTTGGACACTTTTTTGAAATCTAGCAACCCTTTGGACACTATTTAAAAAAAAAAACAATTTGTTCGAAAAATTGAACGGAAAACGTTGTCAATCAATCAAAAAAATAAAAATTCCTACACCACACAAATATATCTGTGTATTTCTGGTTCCATCTTTGATACTCTACATCCCAAATTAAAGATCATAAAGTACTTTTAATAAAAACCAATGTTTTGAAATAATTTATCAAAAAATATGTATGTGTGTATGTGAAAAAGTCACAGCTAAAATTAATAACTATTAATGATAAGAAATTATCTGGGTAACGTTTCTTGGACCCAGAAATTATAAAATTGGGAAAAGAATTAAACTATTTTGATTTGGTTTCTGAATTTAAAAAAAAAATTTATAATCTCGAGAAAGAGTACCAAAGCTTGGAAGTTAAAAGCCAATAAAATGACATTGATTTTGAAAATTGTTTTAAAATTAAAAATATGGAACAGTTTTGGTTCAAAATAGTTAACTTAAGAAACTGTATTAAAGAAATAATATGATGAAATTTAAAACTTTTTAAAACTTTTTACGCAATTTCTGAAATACTTGTTTGTTCATTAAAATTTGAATTTAATCTTGTGTTTTAATTGAAATTTCTAATGGACACCTTTTTTCCTCTCGGACACCTTTTTTGACACTTTATGAAAATTCTCAGAGGTAACACTGACTGGCTCAATTGAGCTTGGGGAAATCGAAGTTTGTAGGCGAGAGAGGTGAAGAGTTCGGAATGAAACGAACAAAATGTTCTTCCTTAATTCGAGTGGAATAAGAAAGTTACACTACTAATAGGTACACACAAGTTGTTTGTTTCTAGGCGAAAAAAAAACAATCGGTTGTCATGACCACTAAATTTTATTTTTGTAAAAGCAAAGGATTTTTTTGTAGTTCGAATTTTAAAATTGAAACAAAAAACACGCATACAAATACAACGGTTTCATGTACACAAAATGTTCTCCCAGCTTTCTTCATCCCGTGTGCGATTGAAGCAAAAGTTAGTAAGGATTAAAGGCTCTCCCAAACCAACGCGAAACATTCGGCGCGACAACGAAACTTCCGCCCGTCTTAATTTATTTACATGGAGATTAATGGGAGCACCCACACTGGTGCGATGCGAATCTTCGAACATTATTCAATCGTCGCATATTCGCGCGAATGTTTCGCGTTGGTTTGGGATAGGCTTAAGTCTCGTTCAAAATTGAACCAGTGTGTGATGGCCCAATCAGTTCGAAATGTTAAAAAGAATTTTCCAATTTTTTTTTAGATTTGTATTTCATTCCCTCTTGGTTACCTCGTTTGCACCTTAAATTAATAATTATTTATTATTTAAGTTATTATTAATTTCCAAAGATTTTTGGATGCTTATATATTTCAACTGTAACAAGTTTTGTGCAGAAAAATAAATTGGGGATGTAATATGACCAAGATAAACTGTCTAAGGGCATCCCAAAATCAGGACAAGAAAGACCTAAGGGGTCATTCCGTAAATGTTGAAACGATAATCGAGCACGTAATCGTCATCAATTTCTTTAACGAACCACAACCGCCTCGTCAATTGTTTATTTTACATCACAGTTTGAGAATCTTTGCAATCATCCAGAAAATCTCAAACAAGGATTGAAAATGTCATTTTCGACGTCATAAATGACAATTCTGTAAATCTTTGGTGCGGATGAGAAAAAACAATAATTGTAAATTGTAAGTAATTTATATTGTGTTTGGTTCTGAATTATAAAAACGCATTAAAACATTTGTTTTATAGGTCAGTACGGACCAAGGCAAACAATCATTTCATTTATTATATGTATATTTCATTTATTTATTGAAGTACAAAAAGCCTTGAGATAGAATCTAATTTATGGCTTAAAAATTTGGGTTGCTTTAGTTGCGGAATTAAATGCCCAAGGGCGAAATATAAAAACTATTAAGGTACTTCAATTTAAATTAATAATTTTTGCATCGATTATAAATCTTTTTATTAAAGTATGAATATGGACAGAGTTCAAGTACTGGAGCGAAGAAGAAGTGCAGCCAATACTTGATGTCGCAATTTTCGTACTCAAATCATCGCCCATCTCTATCGATTATTTTTGTTTTTCACCTCTTGAATTAAAGTAAGCCTTAAAGTTATAGTTGATTGCTTCCTAAGATAGAATGCATAAATTGTTTCCAAAAACAAACAAAACGACGCAATACGATAGCTAAATAGACAGGTATCGTCCAAACGCTACCGATTTATGGATAACGTTTTGACGATTTTTGAGTTACGGAGAGCAAATTTTCGATCCGTCAATATGATAATCTTCCAGTCAATATAGTGATTATTGCTTTTACGTGATGCAAGGCTGTCGTCAAAACGATTTCGCGTGGCGGTAATAGAATTACAGAATGGCCGCCCTGATTAAAAGTATTATGTAGTTTTTGGTACAAAAATTTGTCTGCATTTTGTTCTCCTGTGAATAATCTAAGTATAGTTATGTTTTTATGTAAATGTATATGTATGTAAATGGATATGTATGCTAACAAGCTTTTTCTGTCAAGTTCAGAAAAATCGTTTTCTTACATAACGAGTAGCTTAAGGAAATTCGATAAATTTCGATAAACATCAAATAATTTCCAAAAGTTAATTTAAAAAAAAAACTGCAGAAAATTTAAACGTTTTGTGACAACTTCCTAATATTTAAATGTTCAAATACTCTGCCAGCACTTCCAGAGCAAATTTTTAAATCTTTACTTTCTGAATGCGCTTTATGGTCACAAAATTCCCTTGAAGAAGGCAGTAGCCCTTGTCGAAATATCGGGAAAAGCTAATGCTTAAATTTAAATGTTTCATTGCCACATCCAATGTGACAAAAAAAAAGCCAAGGGAAAAATAAGAATTTAATCCGCAACCATATATAAAGCAATCCTCTGGAGTTCACATTTTTCGAATGAACTCTATATTTTGGGTTTCACTAATTTGGTCACAAAACTTTAAATAAATAAGCTAAACGTAGGTAAACACTTACCATATTATTCACTAGATACATCCAGATTAAAACTTAAATCCAGATGTATTTACATTGAATTTTAATGCTTTACATATGGATTTAAAATTTTAATCTGGATATATGTCGATTAAGGTCCAGTTTTTCAGTGCGAGATAAAATGTATTATTTATATACAAATATCTATTTTATTGCTTTATGTTAATGTATTGTATTATCTAGATTAAGTAAGTTAAATAATTATTGCTTTTTATCTAATTGTTAAGTACTATAAAAGATGTAAGTCTTACTTGTACGTTTGGTCTTTATAAATTGAATTGAATTGATTAAAGTTAAACCCGCGTTAACCCATCAAATTTGGTGAATTAACTCAGTATTAACTGAACAGATGCTTTCGATGTTTTATCCACTCAGTTCGTTTAGTTGTTCCGTATGTATTCTCCAACGAAAAACTGCTTCCTCAGTTCACTGTGGGTTAACAAACTTCTAGAGTTAACTCCGCTTTAACTCATCGCCACTGAAAAAACTGACATTCTTTACATTGATTGACTGAATATGAATAATACCCGTTTGGTGATATAGAATTTAAAAATGTTAAATTACACCATGTTTACTTGAATTAAAAAAAAAAAATCTATTTTAATGAGTTACAACTATTTATCAGAAAATGATATTTTAAGTTGAAATACAATGTATGTGATTCATGTCGCTTCTGTTGAATTTCAGTATAACTATTAATTAATGAATTTTAGTTTTCCATGTTTTCAATGTATTTTCATTTCTTTTTTCTTCAACTTGAACTAATGAGCAGTAGGAGGTGAATAATGTCCTACGTTGAAACAAATGTGTAGGTAACTTATACAAGTCTTACAAAATAGTATAATTGAGGTTTTTTAAAAAAAAAAAACTACGCCCGCCTGTAAAATTATTTTTAGTATAGAGTCTAATTTCTTAAGCTTTTTTCAATTTTATAATAATAACTATAACTATATGCCTGTAAGACCTATAAGCTCTTTTAAATGCAACCTAAATTGCACAACACTAGTAAGAAGGAGTAGAAGGATAGGAAAGAATTTTTGTTGGCACGCAGTGGACTGAGAAATAAGGTATTGATTATCTCATGGAGTCCCACGGGTGCCTTCTAGTTGTAACTGGGGGGATATAGAAAATAATGCTGCCTAGAGTGGGGCTCGAATCCACACCTCTAAGTTAGCAGTCAAGCACTAGATCCACTGCTCCATTGCCATCCGCACCGTTTCTTTATATTTTTTTGTAAATTTTCTAAAAAAAAAACGCTTGTCAAAGTAAATTAACACTCTCGAAACGTTGACAAAATTAAACATTTACTTTTTTGTATGTAATACCCTAATTAGCAAATTCACTACTCTGCAATCTCACGAATTTAACTTCGTCAAAAATTGAGCAGGACTGAGGAATTCTTTCAAGAATGAGATTGAGCAGATTTTTTTTTATCTCAGAAACCTGAATTTGAAAAGGGCGAGTTTTATTTAATAACCATAAACTATGCATACATATATGTCCAGTATAAGTTGCGATTGTACCATCAATTTATTTATTTTGAAAAATCAAAGTTTGAAAATAAAAAAAAAAATACCATTTAAAAAGTTTTCAAGATCAATCTAATTATAAATATAAGGGTGTATGCTTAAATATAACTCGTTAAATATTTTATTGGATTTTTAATCAGGTATAAAATAGATAGACAAGCTTAAATATTGAACCCTGTATAATTATGAAATTGAAAGTGAGCCTTTTTGTTGGTGCTTTAGTTTTAGTTTTCGCTTTATAGTCCAGTATATTATTTAGTCAAGATTCTTATCGGAATATTCACTATAGGGAAGACACTTTTTGTTTTTCCATAGCATGATTATGTACTTTATCTAGGTAGTTTAATTCCAAGAAATTAACGACTATCATCCCCTGGCAGGGTTTCCGCCACCTTGGTTGAAAGAATTAACTTCGTTTTAGTATTTTTTTTTTAACGGGGGAGTTGGAGAAATATTGTTATTTGTAATCGATTTATTTTTGAAATGTCAGAAACTCATGGATATAACAAAAATTTTGGGAAAAACAACGTTTAAATGTCAAAAATTGGAAAGTAAACATTTAGGAAATGATCTGCAGAAATTGATGGTTATGTATATACCAGGAACTGTTTTGAATGGTAATTTTTATGTTTTCTGGTAATTACTATTTGAAGTTGTTAATTCTAAATCATATTTCTGGTAATTACTATTTTGCACTGCACCCTATAATTAGCTCTTATTTATCTTTTTTGCATTACCCATGGTCTGAATTAATACTATACCTACTAATGAAATAGTAATATTGGCGAGCCATTGCATTGTATTTTCAAAGACAAACTGATGCGCAGTCAAGAGGATATTATTCTTTTCTGACTTATATTTAAAATTAACATAGTATTGCTCTTTTAGGTAATATTTTATTTATTTTTCAAAGATTTAAAAAAAAAAACTTCAAGCAGATTCATTAACCCTAATACATTATGTCCGTTGATGTGAAAAATGTTATTATATCTCTTGAAAATTTCAAGAGACTGCCAATTCCATTCGTTATTCGTTAGTAACTTAAAAAGTAAAATTGTGATTACTGACGGTAACAAGTTCCTGCATAATATCGAGTTGAATAAAGAAATAAGGTCACGGTCAACCGAGAAGTTCCGTGAAAATGTTAGCGATAAACTAGTCGTGTCCTTACAACAACGATTTCAATGTGAAAGCAAAGAACATTTGGCTGCTTTTGAGGCTTTCTTAAAATTTACCGATTATTCCTCAGTTGTAGATTTGGAAGCGCTTTATCTCCAGTATAATGATTTTTGGTAGAACAAAATCGTGGTCAAATTGACTCTCAAAAAAATTGTTCAATATCTGGCTGTCATTTTAAAGAGTTGACAAAAATATAAGCACGTGTGCTGGCTTGCACGCCTTATTCTGCGGATGTAGAAAGATGCGTAAAGTGCTAATAATCTCTTGAAAACAAACATAAGACCAAATTTATGCATCGAGTCTGAGAAGAAGTATTTATATATCTATTTCAATTTACCAAACCTGGGAATCCTAGATCATTTATGAAGGATGTCAATGTTCTGTCGAAATCGTTCAATCGATACAGGGACACGCACCACAAAAACAACAGCATTTTAAGGAAATATTCAGTAATTGTGAGGACGATGAAGATGAAGTACGAGTGCAACATCGAAATAAGGTTTGATCTATTCCAATGAATTAAAAAAAAAAAGTTTAATGTATATACTCTTCGAATGAAAGTGAAGATTTTAAATAAATACAAACATTTTCCGTTTCATACCTTTGAATAATGACTTTTTTAATTTGTTAATAATTCAGATTTTTCCTTAAAACTGTCTCTGGTATATAAATATCATTTTTAGAAAGGTTGTACCAAAATATGTTAACTATGTTTTAGGCATTCTATACTCTGTTCATACTACAAATACTGAACTACATAGTTATAAACATATTATTGACTTGTTTCAAAACTAGTTTCATAGCAAAACTAGTTTTATAGAAGTTTGAAGTCCCAAGTTTTGCACGGCTTTATGAATTTATATTTTTATGTAAAGCTATATTTTTGAATTTTTCGAGTTTTAGGTGTCACAATATTTTTCTATCATAATACTGGTTTGCACCTCCAAACATCTATAAAACTAGTTCAGCAATGTAACTTGTTTTGAAAAAATTCAATAATATGGCAGTAAATGTTTTTTGGTGAATTTATTTTTTTTCCTTTAGCACTACTAAATGCCCAATATTTACATATATATAGGAACAAGTATTACATTAATTCTTCTTGTCAAAAATTGGTAAGGTTGTCTTTTCGAAAAAATCAAAAATACGATAATGTTATTCGCAAAAAACCAACCTTACTTTAATAAAAAAAAAAATTACCGAAATATTTTGGACTGGTCAGATGAAACAAATTTCGATCACATTTTTCGCTGATTGATGTCACTTGACTGGAAATATTGAAAAGATTGCTTCGACTTAGATAAACTATTCGAATAGAAGTGCGTCGAAAAGTGATTGCCACTGAATTCTCTGGAAAGGCCACTACAAATGTGTACGTAACACAAAAAGTTAAAATAGTTTAACTGTTGGCATGAATTAAATTTCAATCAAGTTACAAATTTAGGGCACTTATACGATGTTAACTGATATTTTGGATTCTCAATAATTTCTGAACATTTTTTTAGACCTTTACCTTAGAACCTTTCTTTTAGAACTAAAATTTCAATGTTTATGTCAATGAGATTTCACAAACGTTGCTCTGTCAAAAATTAAGCAAGTCTGTCCAAATTTCTGTAATCGGTATTCAATAAAAAAAAAACTGAGAAATTTAATTTTAGAGTCATGTTAATATTCTAGAGATTCTCAAAGATCTCCGATATCTCATTAACGTCAACTAGCTAGATCATTTGTGACAAAATTTTTATTGAGGAATATTATGTCAAAGTGTAATTAAACGAAGCAGACTGTTCAAAAATGTATACAAAAAACAATAATTATAAAAATTTAGTAAGGTTTGTACATATTTTTCAATTTTCCTAATAAATAAAATTAATTTATGTCCATCTCTAGTAAAAAGTTGGTTTTTAATTTAAACTCAATTTTGTGAGAACATTCCCTACTCGTTTTAGCTGATTGAAAATTTCAAAATTTAGTTGAGTTGAGCTCTTAATAAAATTATAGTTTTAATAATTTTTGAAAATTTATTAGACATTTTAAAAGGATATGGTTTATGATTTTGGAGTTGACTCTTGTTCACGAAAATATATCTTGCATTCTCAAAAACTTTGACAAAGTTTTTTCTCACAACGATTACTGATATCGCTTGATTTCTTTTTAATCTCATTTTTGAATAATTTAATTATTTAAAATACTTCATAGTAAATTGATATAAACACAAGAAATACTTTTTTATTCATTAAGATACAAGTAATAGTCAAATAAATAAGCACATTTGATATGAATTTGTTTGAATATTTAAAAACGACCTTGCTCTATTTAACAAAAATATATATCTACATAATTAAAAAAAAAACAAATACAAACAGAGGCTACTCATGGCTACTTTTAAGAAGCCATGTTTAACTATGTACATAAATATTTAATGCTTAAAAGTTTAAGCATTTGTACTGCCCCGCACACACATCAACTCTCACACAAGCACAAAACAGTAAAATCAAGTTCAACCCCTTAAGAAAAAGTTAAAAAGAAAAATAAGAAGACCGAATGTACACGTGGTTTGACCTTTGATATTTGCCCTACTAACCGATGACCTAGTGACAAAGTTTCTTTTTTTCTAATTTCACATTCTTCAGATAGTTCGTATATAAATTCGTTATTTATTGCAAAAAAAAAAATCATTAATCAAGTATTGCCAGCCATCAAAATCACACTAAACGCACGTGGATATCGATTGAAAATATAAATATGAGACAACGTATTTTTTCCTTCACTTAACATCTGATGATGGAAAACACATTTCGCACACACTGAAAACCATAGCCACCACCCCCATCCCTAAACAGTCACGTTTTGCAAATCGACCGGAGTTTCGTCATCGATGTCCATTGTTCCAAGACCAATAAATGAAAACCCACAACCGTTACGTCGTCGTCATCGTGAAACTGCATAAAACATATGTTTACGTAATTAGGCGAAAATTAACAGCACTTTTCAAAAATATTTAAAAATGTTTTCTTCGTAAGAAAACTTCACAAAAATTCAAATTGTTTATTCGTTATACACTCTCAGATCGAAATGACGGCAATTCCCAAACACAACACTCCCCACCATATGGCAGGATACAAATAGGAAGATTTTTTTTTTTTTAAATTTCAAAAAATAAATTTATAAAATTTAATTTTAAATAATATTATGAAGAAAATTAATTAATTTAAACAAAAAACAAAATTCTCATAACGTACCAATGAAATTCATATTCCGTTGGCGCTTTCACTTAATACTAGCTCGCCAAGAAGTCCGTCTTGATATGAAGGTTCGAAGGCAAATGTATTTCAAAAAATTTCGAAGAGCTTGTTGGTTCTCAGTAGAAGACCACACTTGCACTGACGCACTTTGTGCACTGAACTAGAATCCATCCTGGCCTGAATGTTGTGCTCTAGGTTCGAAGTAGAACCAGAACCACCTTCCGTATATAGCAGTGCCACAAACCCAACGTAGTGTTGTTGTAGACCGTACTAGTACTACTACTATTACTGATGGTTTGTATTCTACAACTTGCTGTTTTTCTCGGTTCTATATATTTTTTTGATATTTTTTTTTTGTTTAACGTCGACGTCCTGGTGCTGGCGTGCGTCGTCGTCAACGTCAGTGGGACAAGTCGATTTGTTGCCTTTCGTGAGACTAAACTAACCCAAAAACTCTGGAACCCGATGATAGCTATAATTCGATGTAATGTAATTTTTTTTTTGCGATTCGTCCTTTTTGCGTTCACAGGATCTAAAATGGACCAACACGGCCGCCACGACGCGCGGATGTAACGATGTTTCGGAGTAAAGCTTTTACAGGAGAGTAGGAGTTTTCATTACTCCTAGCGGGGTTTTTATATTATTTCACAGTTCGGCGATGAGAATCCTTTTTACACTTGTTTCCGGATGGAGAAAGAGAGAGGGAGAGATGTGAAGAATTCCTATGGAAATCAGTGTGTAAGACTGCTAGATATAGATGGAATTTCTTGAGGTTTAAGGGAGTGAAGAATAGGATTCTTATACGCATACAACAGGAATGAGCGCGGGAAATTCAGGAAGGAATTGCGCGTGAGAACTGGCACAGCGAGTAATAAAATGAGAGATGAACAAGCGCATGACTATTATGGCGGGAGGGGACAGGCGGCGCGGTGGGTAGGTATGGCGATGGAAATAATGCAGAGTTATTCGGCCTTAATTTAAAGATTTTCCCGCACATCATAATATATAAGACAGGACTATAAAAATTAATAATGCGCAGAAGCTTGCAAATCGAAGCTTTCCCAATCAAATTAACATTATTCTCTCAATGGGTTTTTGAATGTCTCTATGCGCAATTGCCAGCAATGTTGCCAACATTTTTAGCCCAAAAACAAAACACTATTTGTCATTCTCTCGAGAAGAAAAACTGGAGAAGTCTTTAGGGGAAGCTTTGTTCATTTTGCTACCCCAATTTGAATGTTAGATATAATATACCTATCAGAAAATGAAGACAAATTAAAATTCCAAATGAATTACTTCAGAGAGAGACAGTGAGAAAAAGAGAGATTGAGATTAAGAAAGAAAGAGAAACACATAAAGAGATTTTCCGCTCTGTAAAATTTCAATAAGACACCATCCATTTTCTTTTGTACATAAGGAAGTTTGGGAAGCATACTTCTGGTGTCACCCACATCCCTTCCTTCTAATGGTCCTTGTCCTTTTTAACCTAATCACATGATGTACTTGGTGATTATTTTCCCACAGCATGCATCTGTCAGATTCACACACAGGCATAACTTAGTATGGGTTTTATGGATGGGGACTGTACAGTGTACATACATACCTATACCCATAGGAAAATTTTAACTTCCTGCTTTGAAGGAATAACTCTATATGAAGTTCTTCAAGGTATAGTTTTTTTTTTGTCTCTATCGCCCGACTGACTTGGAGATATTTATATATAGAGTTTTGTGTAAAAAAGGGTCCTGAATTTATGATCATTATTATGGAGCCACATAGTCATTAGAAGGGTTGTCAGTGTAGGCGATTATAAATGAACTGGGTTGTTATAATAATCTTATTCTGTGATATATTTATTTTTTGTATAGAAGACTTTTGTGTATTTAAATTGGTTCAAATTCGCAGAATACACTTTTTTTAAGCAAAAAGTGTTAAGTGTATCATTTCAGGGTGCTTTTATAAAAAGGGTGCTTTTATAAAAATAAGAAGGTATTCCTAGCTTAAACTATGAGGTTAACATGTTTTATTTTATTAAGTAGATAGGCACAAGGCACCATGGATAGATGGACTAAATCTAAGTATTTATAAAATACAATATTAAGACAGTCACAGCTAATATTTAGATTAAGAACATTATGGCACGTGAAAGGTTGCTAAACAAAATGTATAGAAAAGAAAGAAGGTCTGACTTGTATTTAATATCTTTTTGCTTGTAGTATTTCGTAGAATTAATTAATAATTCGAGTTCAAATTTAAGAGAAAATTGTTTTATTTTTAAATGAAATATCCAAGTTTACTCACAGATTATGATTAAATTAGTCAAACTCTGTATTGTAAAGGGTTTTCCAATAAGAGGTGTTATTTTGAATAGCCCGCTATTTCAGTAGCTGTCACTTTTGAAGCTGTTATTTTTTAACATTTGACAAGTAGAAACTACGCCATTAATAAAAATGGAACGATACACGCTTCAACAACGCATTGAAATCATTAACATTCACTTTAAAAATGGTGAAAATTTGGCAGAGACGGTTCGTAAAACTAAAACATTTTTGGGTCGTCGTGAAGCACCTTGTCGGACCGCAATACAGAAATTGGTTGACAAATTCGAGCTGTTGGGACAAGTTAGTGATGTGAAGAATAAAACCCGTGCACGTCGCTCAAGAACAACTGAGAACATTGCTGTTGTAGCTCTGTGTTGAAGAAAACCCAGGTTTGTCCATTTCCATTCCTCGTCGTTCTTTGGAATTAGGCATTCCACAAACGTCATTACACCGTATTTTGCATAAAGACTTGGGTCTTAAGGCTTATAAAGTTCAGTTAACACAAGAACTCAAGCCGGCTGATCATCAACAACGTCGCGTCTTTGCTGATTGGGTCCTTGAAATGCATGAAAATGATCCGGAATTTCATCGAAAAATCATCTTGACTGATGAGGCCCATTTCCACCTCGGAGGCTACGTCAACAAGCAAAACTGTCGCATCTGGGGCTCGGAAAACCCAAGAGTTATTGTTGAAAAACCCCCTTGCGCCATTGGCACAATGGCACCCGATTTTTGTAGGAGCTGTCAGGATGAGGAGGAAATGGAGACCATTAAACACCTGCTCTGCGACTGTCCGAACCTCCAAACCAGCCGACTCCGTCATTTCGGAAACAGGTTTGTTGGAGAACTGGATGATCTAGCACAGGTTTCAATGGCAAGCATGAGGAAATTTATAGATAGCACAGGCTGGTTCGTTAACGAGCCAGTCTACGATAATCGACAGAATTGAGGAGCATCGATGCTAAATTTTTACTTTTACAGGGGATCACAATGGACCAGTAGGCCCCCGTGTACGCAACAGCTTCATGCTGTGCACACCCCTTACAACCTAACCTAACCTAACCTATTGTTGAAAAGCCTCTCCATCCTCAACGCGTGACTGTTTGGTGCGGTTTATGGTCCGGCGGGGTCATTGGACCTTACTTTTTTCGAAAATGAGGCTGGAGCAACAGTTACGGTCAATGGATTGCGCTATCGAGAGATGATTAATGATTTTTTATGGCCGGAATTGGATGGTATTGATCTGGACAACGTTTACTTTCAACAAGACGGCGCTACGTGCCACACAAGCAATGAAACCATCGATCTTTTACGGGAAAAGTTTCCGGACCGTGTTATCTCTCGAAGAAGTGATCACAATTGGCCACCGAGATCTTGTGATTTAACACCTTGCGACTTCTTCCTTTGGGGCCACGTGAAAGATAAGGTCTACGCCAAGAGCCCAGCGTCGATTCAAGACCTCAAAGATGGAATTCGTGAGGCTATTGAGGACATAGGGCAGCCACTTTGCGATTTGGTTATGGAAAATTTCATGAAAAGGATATGGTGCTGTAAGCGTGGTC
This sequence comes from Leucozona laternaria, assembly GCA_932273885.2. Classification (NCBI taxonomy): domain Eukaryota; kingdom Metazoa; phylum Arthropoda; class Insecta; order Diptera; family Syrphidae; genus Leucozona; species Leucozona laternaria. The sequence goes on from OW026366.1 coordinate 211,950,669, forward strand.
GTGGCGGCCATTTGGCTGATGTTGTATTCCATTATTAACGGCATACCTTCCTCTTTATAATGAAATAAACATCCGATCATTTTTCTCAAAAAATGCCATTTTTCTTTGAATATCAAAATAACACCTCTTATTGGAAAACCCTTTACTTTTGAATTTTCGCACTTATTGATTAAAAATGTAGTATCTACCTATTTTTATTTAGTATATTTTTTTTAAAATGAGGTATTCCAATTTCCAACTGCCAACGATGGGAAAAGGAACACAAAATTGTGAGTGAATTAGAGCTACATTGAAAAGTAAAAGAAAATTCCTTAAAATCGTTCTTGTGGAACGTATATTTCAAAATGACGTTATTTATCCGAATTATGGGTGTCAAGAATCCAAAGCCAAGTTTTTTTTTCAATTCTTCTTGATTTTAATCTCACGTTTTATAAAAACCTCGTTTTTTTTTGTAACACGCACCAATAAATTATGATTGGAGAAAAGAATAAGGAAATATGCAGATAAACACGTATGAAACGGTTGTGTTGGCCAAACTAATCAAACGTAGATGAACATTTAAATTTCATCCAAACGATAAAAGGTCTTGAAGAAGGTTGCATTATTCAATACCTATACATAGAACACGTGAATCTTCGTCCCCCCCCCAGGTAGGCATTTAACCACCCTATACCCAGCTTATGAGAAAATTTGACAGGAGACAGCTTCAGCTTGGGATTATATTTTTGGGTGCGATATAAATTCCATCCTCTTATACATATAGGTTGGTATATGCGAAACATCTGAAAAGAAGGGAAGAGAAATCCCAAGAATATTTTCTGATTTTAATTTGTTCGGAACTTATCGGACGTGAGTGGTGTAAATAACGGAAAGTGACTTATCAACTTCACAAAGTAAATTTCCTACTTCTAGTTTTCATCATTTTTGCAGCCAACCCCCTACCGATGGAGATGGAGATGGCGATGGCATCACACAGTTGGTCTTGTCATCATCTTTATTATTCACATTTTTCTTACTTATCTTTAGCCCTGTCTCTCTCTCTCTCTCTCTCTCTATCTCTCTCTCTCTCTCTGTCTCACTGTTGGTCTTCAGGAAGGTTTATCTATTTAAAATTAGATCACGACAACAATTGGAAAATATTTTTGCCAGGGTTTTTGTGGAGATTCCTTGACAAAGTGCGGTAGTAAGGGTAGTTTTTTTTTTATTTCTTCATAATTTATCATTCATAATCGTTGAAATCCTTGTGGACATGAAAAAAAAAACTAAAATTCAGGACTCCTCGCAGAGGATATAGATATGCATATAAGCAGGCTCACGTTTTGCGCATTAAATGCGTTGTGATGGGACGTGACACTCTTGTGTAAAACAAAGTCAAACTCTAAATGGAATTCCGCAATTGCACAAAGTTATATAGCCTTCCATTTGGATAGAGGGGACTTCACAAGTCACGCCAGGACACCCTGCGGCTGGAGAAAGGAATTGACTATAAACTATACACGTTGAACTTAAAGGTTCATCTCCTCTGTTTCATCTTCAAGTGGGACCCGCCGCACTTCTTTTTTTTATGGCTTTGCGCCACTTTTTGGGTTTGGAGCAATTGGTAACTTCATATATGATGATATTCTTGTATGTATATTGTTTCCTTAAAAAAATATCCTTACTGCGACATTTTCGCAAAAAAAAAAAAAAAAAAAAAAAAAAACACTCGAACAGAGAAACTAAAAATGATTTCATTACAACGTGCGATGAATCTTAAATGCTAAAATATTTCGAAGGATATGGGTTATCCTTGTCCTCGTACTCGTACTCGTACTCGTACTCGTCCTTGTCCCCGTCACCGTTCTTGCAAATGCCCGAAACTTAAAATGTGTGAACAAGTGGGAGATCCGAGAAGACGCTTAGTCTCCATACATGATGGTGATGTAGATGAGGAGGAGGATGTGTGAGAAATCAGTTGACATTGCATGGTATCTGGCACTTAAGTGCAATATGTGTGTGATATCATAAAATGGAGCAGAGAAAAAGAAATAAATGAAATAAAACATTGAATTTGCTTGCATGTATATGTGTGTGTATGTTTGTGTGGGCGGAAATAATAAATTGAGGCTTTTTGATGCAGGAAATTGCTTTATTAAAATTCTGAACGCTCAGCAATGTTGGATGATTTAGTGTTAAAAATAAAATAAAAAGAAGAACTTTGATAATAATTTAAGAATATATGTATCTATATACAAAAAAAATCAAGGACATAAACCAGAAAGTTTTAAGAATAAAAGTTATTATATCTGCTGCGACACATAAGTCCACAGCAGCAGCAGGATAGAGAAAAACAGAAATAAAGTGTCCTCTAAAGTATTTTATAAATAAAGTTTATGTGCTACGAGTATGTGTTTTTATATTTTTTGTACTAACGCCAGGATACACTTAGTTATTTCTTAATTGTGCATCAGAGATGATTGTTACACCAACAAAATTATTTGTTTGTATTTAATGGCTGTACCTTCTCTACATAAAGGGTATTCCAATAGGGACTTCCGAACAGTTGATAGCGGCCATATTGTTGAAGCTCCATCTGTCAAATTAGCTGTCATTTATTCAGCCTTTTTTTGCGAAATCACCTTGGACGGATATAGCCTGCAACTACACGTGCAAATGATAAAATTGTTTTATCAAAATGGGCGCTTTGCCCATTTGCGGTCATCTTCAGCGATGAGGCCCATTTCTGGATGAATGGGTACGTCAACAAATAAAATCTTGAGATTTGATCCTGTTAGAGTTTTTCTTGTGGGATTTTCGGGAGACGCAGTTATATATGCGGAAAAGCCACAAACCACAGCTGCCCTAAAAGCCAGCATTAGCCAATGGCATGGTCAAATTCGGCCTGATTTATGCGCCAGAGTTATGGAAAATTGGACATTTCGGATGCGCGCCACACACGTCCACCGCGGACGTTTCCATACATAAATGCATCGATAGGCCTTTCAAAAAAAATATAAAATTTCAATGATATCTGGCCACTTATCTTGTTTAATTTAAATTTAAAGATAAGAAGCCCTTAATGAAAGACCCTTTTTTTTACCACCAGCTGTCTTTAACTACATATTTAACATTCTATGTCAGACGACAGCGTGGCAGACCATGCTTGCGCTGGAGAGATGGCGTAGACCAGGACGCCCGTAGCCTTGGGGTGCGCAACTGGATGGCGGCGGCTCGAGACCGGGATAGGTGGAGAGACTTGTTGAAGGAGGTCAGGACCGGACCCCGGTTGTCGAGCCGATGATGATGATGTCTTTAACTATATGTTAGGTTAGATGTATCGCCGTCTTGTTGGAATTAAAGGTCATCCACATCAACATCCTCCAATTCAGGCACGAAAAAGTCATTAATCATGGCTCTATAGCGTTCCCCGCATTGACTGTAACATTATGGCCAGCTTCATTTTTGAAGAAATATGGACCAATGATTCCCTCTGCCCATATAGCACACAAAACAATGAATTTTTGAGGATGTAACGATGTCTCAAAATACACTTAAAGTTACCATCACTCCAAATATGCAAGTTTTGTTTATTGACGTATCCATTCAACCAAAAGTGAGCTTCACCGCTAAACAAAATTCGCTTACGAAAATTGCGATCAACGGCAATCTTGTTTTGGGCACAATTTGGAAGCGTTGTTCAGGAGTAAGTCTATTTATTATGAAATGGCAAACCAAACTGAGCATACATCAAGTGACAGCTGTCAAAACGACCAACTTAGAAAAAATCATTGCCAGATTGAAAACCACATGTCTAAAAAAAACACCCTTTATATTCATAGTTCTTTTTAAGCAGTTGCTAAGCTAAGAGTAAGTTACATTGAATTGTTATGGTCTGCCATGTAACTTATAATTAAATAAACACAAAAGGTAATTTGGTTATGAAAAGGAACAGAAGCTGGTCTGCTGAATTCATGGATTTTTAGCACGCGACTATGAAAACGCCCCATTGTATCTATTTTGTACGTACAGGGTGGCGCACTTAATGGGGCATATTCCTAGTCACTTTTAAACTCCAGTTTATCTTAAACCTGGCTTTATCCTATCTAAATAACCCCAGTCTAAGATAAACTGGAGTTTAAAAGTGACTATGAATATGCCCCAATAACTTTTTTTCTTTGTGAGTAATCGGTTAATTTTTTTTTATTTTGCAGGGAAACTGCAAAAAGAATTTGGATAGTGCAACGGTACCATGCTTTGCAGTCCGTCATTTCCGTCCAAAGGGAATGTAGGCAATGGACCATTATGAAGCATCGTACGAAGACGGCCGTACCGTCGAGATCCCAATGTTCGGGTTCAGGATACAATCGCGGCTGTAGCATCGGCAATACAGGCAAATCCAAGGGTTTCGACTCGAAACTTATCGGGGCAAATTGGAGTTAAAAGACGGTCATAACAAGGGATACTTCATGATGACTTAAACTTGTTTCCGTACAAAGTCAACATTACAAGCCAAGCTAAACCCTCAGGATTTGCCTTTCTGCGTGGAATTTTGCCGAAAAATGATTGCAATGGCCGAAGAAGACAACACATTGATAAATTGTTTGTTCATGTCTGATGAGGCCGATTTTGATCTAAACGGCAATGTAAAAAAGCAAATATGGAAATGCTCTATGAGACGGAACTGCACCCAGAACGAGTCACTGTATGGTGCGCAGTTTCATCAAGGTGCATTGTCGGGCCATAATTCTTTGAAGATCACTGCGTAACAGTAACTGTCAATGGGAACCGTTATTTAAAGATGTTAAATGAGTTTTTTACCCATTAGATCTGCGCCGAAGACATGACCCATTGAACAGCATTTGGTTGCAGCAAGATGGAGCTACTGCACACATAGCCAGACCAGTTATGGTGAAGCTCAAACAAAAATTCCCAAACAAATTAATTTAGAGTAACTCCAATTTTCGCTGCCCCCCCCCCAAGGTCACCTGACCTTACTGCACTAAACTTTTTTGTATGAGGTTATGTTACCCAAGCAACACAATTGAGTCTTCAAGATATCTCTAAAAGCTATTTTCGAAGATCTTTCAACTCTTTCCACAATCTTGAAGAGGTCGTTAAGACCCAAAAAGGCCTAAAGGGGAAGAGCCTATTGTATGGAGCGAAGAGTTCTAAATAAAGTATTTGTAAGAGTTAATAGAGATCATTTTTTTGACGCATCTTTAAAGATGCTCTCAAGAGGTTTTGAAGATTTTTTTTTTGTAGTCAAAAGTGTAAACTTGGAGGGAGAAAATAATATTAAGAATAATTTCTTTCTCTTTTACACAAATACAATTTTATAACAATTTAAATGAAATAGAATGATTTTAAAGCAAAAACTAAAGCTAGGTATGACAAATTCTTTATGTTCATGTAGGGTTAGATTTACAATTAATTTTATAAAGTCTTTAACGATGTGTATTTTGTAATGCAAGAAAAGATTTACTTAAAAATCGCATACTCTACCCCACATAGAATTAACGCGCCTTGAAATAAAAAAGTATTTACAAGTTAAAATCAAGAAAAATAATACAAAATTCACTGACAACAAAAGAAAAAACATATTTTGATGAATTATTATCTCCCACAGTGTTACTAAACAAATAAAAGTGCAGGCATAATACATGTAACTGTTCTTTATTCAATATTATGTATTTAATAAATATTTTTTTCGCAATTGAACGAAATAAATATGGCGAACGTATTTTGTTGGGCATGTATCATGATACTCCTTCCTACAGGGTGCCTCATGAAATGTAGGTACTAAATGTCTTGTTTTTCTTTTAATGGGTTTTGGATAAATTATTCTCATATTAATAAAATGAGCGTTTGTTTAACATTGAGGCCTTAAAAAGTTTTGACGGTTCATGATTAAAATTTCACATTAAAAATGAAAATGTAGCAGTTATTTTTTTTTAAGAAAAAATATTGCCTTATATTTTCGCTTTGCCATATTTTCATCGTCAGTTTTATGACAGTAACAGATGGTTGAAAAATTAGCTTAATTCCCTATTACCCTGGTTTGGACAGACAGACGGGGGTTATCCAATGGTATAAACAATATTTTTTCGATCCAAATCTGTCCAAACACCGCAGTTTTTAAGAAAATTTCACTACCTACATAATATGTCTACCTATGTACAATTGTAGATTAAAATTTGTTATTGAAATAAATAATAAAACATACAAAAACTGTATTAAAAATATACGTTTAACTATGTCACCCTTTACAAAAAATATGTGTAACTTTGTATAAACTAACTACCGTTTAAAGAGTTTCTTAAGATGTCGTCAAAACATCTGTGTTATAATCACATTTTTCTAGAGCCAGAAAGCTCTTAACGACTTCATGATAAGATATCAAACGAATCAAATTGAAAGAAGAGAGAGACAATGAAAGTGTCAACTGAGTGTCAACAAAGAGTTAAAGAAAAAAAAACTATAAGCAATTATCTATTACTATGTTCATTCGCGTACTAAAATAATTGATGAACAATTTTTGGTCTTAAGTCTCTTGCAGCTCCCTAAACTCTTTTTAAATTTTCAAATTAATAGCATACATCTGTACAATAAATAAGAAAATAAGAAAAGCGCAATTCACAAATGTCAGATGACACAAAAACTTTTTTTTCAAACAAAAGAGAATATTAATTCTACTTAAAGACACAATTTTAAGCCTTCATAAAGACATTTTAGGAATAACATCCGCAAAATATCTTCGAAATGTATTTGAAAGAGTAATAAGAAATATACTCTTGCGCAATTTAAACAAACTCCTTTTAAAAGGTTGTAAAGAGGATCTACAGAGAGTCAATATAAACACATTTGCCATGAAGATATTCAAGATGTTTAAAAGACGTTTTTGTAGTAGTTAAAACAAACAACACTTTTCTAGAGCAAAGTAACAGATCATAAAGTGTAGTGGTATTAAGAAGATTGAACTAACAGTTTGTTAAGAGCTGATCAATTTGTTTGGAGAACACTTCAAGAGTTTATGTGTTGCTTGGGTAAGCAGAAGGTGTACAAAACGAAATCCAAGAATTTGACTGAATTGAAGCAGTCCATCATTAAGAAAAAAATTGAGGCGATCCCAACTTCAACCCTTCAAGCCGCAATGAACAATTTTCTGATCAGGTGCCGCATATGAGCGGGTGGGCGTGGAGGTCATATGCGGTCTATCTTCTTTAAAAATAATTAGTTATTTAAAATAAAATTTAATTTTGTATCCAATAAAAAAAAGTGAAATACATCCATTAAAAAAAAAGATAACTGAATTTCTTATTGTGCGCCACCCTGTATGTAACACCATGTACCTACGATTGAAATACTTTTTACAATATAAATGCAAAAATATAGGTACTATTTTAATATCCCTGCGCCGAGTCCTCTTGTTTAACGTAGATTCTTGTTAATAGCCCAAAGGCTTATAATACTCCTATAGGGTTACTCACTCAAAAGTAGGATTCTTCTCCATTATTTTAAGCACATCAATGTGATGGTTTGAAGAATTTGAAAAGAATTCAGCTTTCCAACTATATATATAAGTACATAGCTATAAGAACTAAGTTTTTTTGTTTAAATATACTTTTAATTCCTTCCATTTTCTTCCTTTAACAATTATTGAAGAATTCTTTGAAATACCAGAGTTCAAATAGGATGGACAAAAAAAAGGATTTAAATTTAATTAAACATAGAAAAGATGAAAAAGAAAACATTTTTCAAAAGAGTGCAAATAACGAATAGCGATAAAGGCTACTGTTATGTACATAAGTGAAGTTGGTAGGTATATAAATACACATTTATTTATGCCATACCTTTCTTATTCTACTCATTTAAGTAGGAAAAATGCCTTCTTTTTTTTTTTTTTTCTCTCTCGATGGCTGACTTCTTTCTACTACAAACACCAAAATTCAATAACATAGCATCAAAATTAATCCTTAAAATGGTAAAAAAATGATTATGCAACTTTTTTTTATTTTTACTTTGTCTGACCCCAGATATCCTTTTTAACTGATGGTTAAACACAATACCTATTTTGAACGACGACGACCGAGTCAATTTTGGGAGAAAAGTTTTTTGTTTGGGTTCTTATAATTTTTTGTACGGATTGAAAATGTTCAGTTATATAGAATCTATTTACAGTAAAGTTCAACAAATTATTTAAAAGGTCATTTTGGATCTTTTAATAATAAAGAAACCGTTCTTTTTATAGATTTCTTATTTCTTTTTTTTTTATGGAAATAACAATTAAATGTCTTATAATTACTCATTTAATTAAATGAATATAATTTTTTTTTGTAGAAGGCTTTAACACTTAATTTCAATGATATTATTTATAAACCGGCTCAAAAAGTCTTAAAAAAATAAAATGAACAAACTTGCTCTACAGTATGGTGTAAAGCATAGCTATAGCGTGTATTATAAGCATTGAAGACATATGGCCGATTTTATAAAGGACTTGTACACCCAATTTCTTCACAAAAGTACTAAGCCAGACAAGTACCCAGTCTAGCTACACATACCAGGTACTTTAGCTCTGCATGGCCGTAGTTAAGAGGGCGCATTAGGGGGCAATACTCTATGTTAAAAATTCAACTATCGTTACGATTTTCCTATTCCTTTAATTCGTTCCACCAAAAAAAAAAAACTATGTTTACAGGGTATCCCGTAAATAATGGATAAACTTACAACTAGGTAAATCTGGACTTAACACCTTTCGAGCGCGAGCCAAACTAAAAGTGCTCACACCTGATGGCTCATGGGTGAGCGTATCTGGTATGAGTGCCCATTTGGAAAGGCACGCTTGTGAGCCGCTCATGAGCGTCCGTTTCTGAACCCTGTACTTGATAATAACCAAAAAAAATAAGCTTTTAACCTTCTGGAGGAGATTTTTAACATTTACTCAAATGAAAATTAAATTACAGTGAATAGTCAATTATGATTAGGCCTATAAAGTAAGCGTTTTCTTAAATTCACTATAAATGATGTAAAAATTGGAGATTAGACATTTACTGTAGAATGATTTTTTTCTTAGAAATACCCAAGAACAACAACCTTAAATACTTCCAACAGGGTCCGGGACACCCTGTTTGCTATATTATTATATCACAAAAAGTTCAACCTCAGTTATCTCGAAAGTGATGTGTGTTAGACAAAGTCTAAACCGCAAGAACAATTCTGTATAAAGGTTGTTTTTTTTAGACGTTTGGTTTTTAATCTGGCAATACTTTTTTCGGAGTTGGTCTTTTTGACAGCTGTCACTTGATTTATGCTCAGTTTGGTTTACCATATCATAATTAATAGACTTACTCCTGAACAACGTTTGCAAATCGTGAAAATTTATTACCAAAATAATGGTTCGGTTCGCACGACGCTTTTCGCACGATGCGTCCAATATTCGTTCGACATAATCGCAAAATCGCAAAATCGCATAAATTCGAGCAACCATGGATCAGTTTAGCATCACGTTTACTCTAGTGGAAAATGCGCATCCTCAGAGATGCCGAACAGTGTGCACCGAAGACACTATTGCTGCTGTGGAGCAGAGTATCGAACAAGATCCGAATGAGTACATCCGCCATCGCGCGCAACAATTGGAGCTGTCGAAAATTTAGCCTATCGGCTGGAATTTATTCGAGCCAGCCATGGCGGCCATTTGCCCGAAATCATTTTTAAAACTCTTGGCTGGCCAGAATATTAAATTATATGCGTTTTATTTCTTCTTGAAAACCACACGTCAAAAAAAACACCCTTTAGTTCCTTAAGATATGGTTTATTCTATGGGTCGTCCGAATTGACTTACAAAAAGTAATTTTCTTTGTTGAGCAGTGCAATATCAACTTTGTATGCGTCTGTAAGTAGGTAGATACTAAAAAAGAATCCTTTAATTAAAATAAACAATAAAGTCCTAGGGCGATATTTTAAATACATATAACTTGTCGAACTTGATAATATTAAAATCTACCTCAGCATTAAAAAAAAAAAGAAGCGAAAAAGAATTTTCAATTAAACAATTTTATAAAATCCATGCCTTCAGGCGCATAATTGAGAGTATATATATTATTCTTCCTTTTGCATAAATATGGTATGAAAAACTCCCAATAAATTCATGAAAAGTTTGTAATATTTTACTAATTACACATTTTTTGCCTTAAAATTTTTTAACGATTAAACCGTCATTAATGACCATGAAAATGTAGGTAGGGCATGTTGTGGCCCACTTTTCGTAAATAAAACTTCATCTAGATTGATGGAGAGATTATACGTTCAACTTGAAGCTTTTTTTTTATTTGCTGCTGGTGCTTTTCTGTTTGATTTCCATCTTCTTCAAATAACAACCAAATGGCAACCTCGTAAAAAAGATATAGCAGACAAAGTTTTCCGAACAAGAAAAAATCCGAAAACAAATAAAAACTTCCTCCTTTGCATGACCCGAAAAATCACTCAGAAATGAGATTCAAAAAAACACTTACTGCAAACACACACAGACTGAGACACAGCTGCACATACCTATAGACACAAGGAACAATATCTATGTATCTATGATGAAATCAAACAAGGAACAACTAAAATTCGATCCAAATTCCATTAGTCTGATGATATGGTCTCGTCTCATGGTTTCTTCCTTTTTTTTTAAGCCTTTTCCCATCCCGATAGAACTGAAATGTCGAGATTCATACAACCGTAATTGATTTTTTAATTCCTCAATTGCATTGGACTGAAGGCCTTGACATTTAAGTGCTGTTAGTTGAAGCAATGCATATAGTTTTTTTTTTTTTTTGTTCATTCTTCCTAACGTCTAATGTTAAGGAATTTTATTTATGCACTTCACGAAACTTTCAGTACAACAACGGTGCTGCAGATAGGCAGAGAATAGAAATAAAATAAAAACATTCTTGTCCTCGTCATCGTGTATCCTTTGAGAATTTTGAAATAGGTTCGTGTTTTATTTTTTTTTTTTTTAGCTGGCGTTTTCACTGCGGGTGCTCAAATTATTCATCGTGCGTATTATGGAAGAAGCTTTAAAAATATAAAAATAGCAACTAAAGCACTAGGAGGAGGATTATTTGAGTATACCTACCTATACTCTCTGCAATCAGTCAAAGTGGATACAGTCATATTAGAATCCTTGGCATTTTGATATATAGGACTTTATTGTTCTGTTGAACTGTTGTCAAATGTTAGCCGTACATAAATAAGTAAGACACTTAACGATGTTTACTGTGGTCTACGTCTATAGAAAATCATAAGAACTATGGATATAATCGGAGCTCTCAGCTCCATAGGATATTCAATAATGGATACTCAGACGAGATTTGAACGGTTTGAGAAATTGAATTCCTGGGGTGAAGGAGGCATAATCATGCTCTGATAAGTAATAAAAGATAAATCAGTTTATTGTTCAGTTTTTGTCCATCCGAGCAATGAGATTTCTGTAACGAAATTTTGTTTCAAATTCTTACTTAGTGTCTTTTTTTTTGTAGACCAAATTTGGTGAAAACAACAATTTTAGTATTGCACCGCTGGCGCTGTATAGTTTGGCTCTGCGATATCACCAACTAGTTTGCGGGATTTTCAAAAACGAAGTCTAATTTCGGAAAAGGTTACTTCGTTAATCTTTATATAGGAACGTTTGAAGAAAAATATGGTGTTACCAAAAATGAATAAAAATATATACAGGAGATGAATAGCAGCAAGTGCATACGATGGAATTTCTGATAACTTTTACCACAGGGAAATAAGACAAAAAACAAACATTATTCAAATTAATTAGAAGTTTTTAGTAGATAGACTATCAGCACTCAGACAGAATTTTCTGAAATTCGTATTATATAATATATATGTATGTCGTGTGAAGAGGGTGAAACTTAGTATTTCATTTTCATTTCATTTATTATTTCAATAAAAATTTACATTTATATTAAGATATATTATGTATATCCAGGGCCGGACCAACGATATGTTCAAGGTGCAAACAAATATGTACTTCCATTTGCATTTTAACCACAGAACTTGTTCAAATAATCCCGAAATAACATCCAACACATCACAACTGTGGTACGTTATTTCTAGCCCACTTACTAATTTCACCTTCATTTTTGCATTCAAGGAGAATTTAAATCAAAATATCGTAAAACTAATGATCCCACTAGACCTACGCATTGAAAGTCTACCTCCTGGGTAATGTGGAAAAGTCTTATGCATGTATCAGTGTATGAATGTATGTATTTAATGCAATTTCAATCATCACAGTCCACTAAAACAAAAACAAAAGCAATATAATTTTTTTTCTATTGTTTTCGTTCTTCTTCTTTCTTGAATGTATGTATCAAATATTAAAAAGGGGCGCTTTCAACAAATATTGCACAGGGCGCAAGTTTGGCTGGGGCCGGCCCTGTGTATATCTATTAGAGCATCTCAAAACATTTTACAAAATCTAGGACTTACAAAAGAAACAAAAAGAGGTATAGAACTTTAAGTTGGCAACACTTTTTTAACTGGCGGCCATTTTGTCAGCTGTCAAATGATTTATTTTTAGTTTGGTTTGGCATTTCAACATAAATAGACCTGACGCCTGAACAACGCTTCCAAATTGTGCCCAAAACAACATTGCCGTTGATGCCAATTTTCTTAAGCGATGAAGCTCACTTTTGGTTGAATGGATACGTCAATAAACAAAACTGCCGTATTTGGAGTGATGATAACCCTCAAGTGTATGTGGAGCCACCGTTACATCCACAAATACTGACTGTTTGGTGTGTTTTGTGGTTTGGTGGAATAATTGGTCCGTACTTCTTTAAAAACGATGCAGTCAATGGTGACCGCTATAGACCCATGATTACTGACTTTTTCGTTAATCAATTGAACAACCATGATGGGCAGGAGCTGTGGTTTCATTAAGACGGCCGGCGCAACATGTCACACAGCTCGTGCCACAATTGATTTTTTTAAGAAAACGTTTAGTAACCGCATAGTTTCACGTTACGGACCCGTGAATTGGCCTCCAAGATCGTGCAATTTAACGCCGCCTGTTGTAAATGAAATCTGAAAGGTCATTTATAAAAAGGTATAGTATAAATAAGGACCAAGTACCGAACCCTGAGAAATTTCAACATTGGTGGTAAAGGAATTCGACGTACCAACCTCAGTTTTAATGCGCTGAACTTTGTTTACTAAATTGCTGCGCAAAAGCTTAAGAGACGAATTTGAAAAATGGAATTTGATTTGAGTTTAAAAACAACATTTTGTCATTTAAATAATCGACGTAAAATTAGTTTGAACACAATTTTTTCAATTTTTTTTTTTTCGAAATTTTGAGTTTTCAAATTAAGTTTTCAAAAAACCATTTTCTAAAACAACTTTATCTAAAAACACAATAAAAGAAGAAATTTGTGGCTTTACAAAAAGGCGTATCATGGCATTGAATGTGTAACTGTTGTTTTTAAATATTTTTTTTCAGTTTTAAGTCAATTTTTTAGAAAATTGCCCCTCCTGGTTAGACGGGGAGAATAAACATATTTGTACATGAAATCCTGTGCGGTGAATGTTAATTTCACACCGACTTTGTTGATAAATATTTTAAAGTTCGTGCGAAATTTGAAATAGGCTTTAAACAAAGTTTGGCAAGAATGTTTGATTGATAATTAAACACTTCAGATTAAAGTTTATAAATAGGTTTAGTATAGATACGAATAGAAGCGTGCTGGTTATGGTTACATTTCATTCAGCATTAAAAACATACCCTGAAACCATGTGTCAAATGCTTCGATTGTAGCAAAGTAAATTTTTCCTATTGATACACCACACTTTTGCCTCCTATCAAGCTCCGAAATCTAAGCACCCCATAATGTGGGATAATCGCAAAAAAAATATTTTATTTATTATTATTATTTATTGTACTATTCATACTAGAATGTCAGTTTATTAGACTTGACCATTCTTTAACAAGGTAGATATGGAGAAAATGGACAGCATACTAAAAGGCGCTTAGAAAAATGCTGATGCCCCAAATGCATTTGATAAACAAAAACAACCCATTTTCGATCTGTGACGTGAGTGGTCTCAGGCGGAGGAATGGGTAGTGCATACGCCTTCTAAGACTGAGCAAATCTGATATCGTGGGTTCGATCCCTATGGTGGGCATGTAGAAAGTTTTTATTATAAAATTTGATTAAATCTCAGCACCACTAATAAACCATCATCGGACAATATCAGTGTGGTTTCATTCCAGGCAAATCAACAACTTATCAGATCTTTACCCTTAGGCAGGCGATGGAAAAATGTCTAGAATTTAACATCCCAACATACCATCTGCTTATAGACTTTAAGGCCGCCTACGATAGCATAGCCAGGTTAGAACTTTACAAAGCCATGAGAGAATTCGGCATCCCAAATAAATTGACACGACTATGTAGGTTGACCATGACCAACGTAACAAGCCAAGTAAAAATAGCCGGTTTGGCCTGCCTCCTCTTCAACCTGGCGTTGGAGAAAGCAATCCGTGACTCTGACACGGCAACAAGAGGGACCATCGTCAACAGGTCCAGCCAGATACTGGCTTACGCAGACGACATCGACATCATCGGAAGAACCGAGCGAGCTGTACATGATTCCTTCATCCAGATTGAGCAGGCGGCACAAAATCTGGGGCTGCACATTAGTGAAGGTAAAACAAAGTACATGGTGGCGTCGAATGCGAGAGGAACAGTTGGTCAAACAATCAAGGTAGCGGAGCACGAATTTGAAGTGGTGCAATCCTTTAAATACCTTGGGTCAATAGTAGCAGCCGATATCAATATAGAAGAAGAAATAAGCGGGCGGCTTCTCAAATCCAACAGAGCCTACTTTAGTCTGTCAAAGCTCTTCAAATCCAGAAATCTCACCATAACTTCAAAACTGCTGCTGTACAGGACCATGGTCCTGCCAGTACTCACATATGGATCCGAGACTTGGGTGCTTAGCAAAAGGCACTCCGACCTCTTAGCCGCGTTCGAGAGAAAAGTCTTAAGGGTGAATTGTTGGCCCCATATGTGGGGAAGGACGATTCGGGAGACGGTACAATCATGAATTGTACGCAATCTACCTTGAAGCAGATATCGTGACAAAATTACGCTCGGTAGACTCCGGTGGGCAGGGCACCTAGCTCGCATGAGCGAAGAGGAACCTGCTCGGAAAGTTTTTTGTGTTACATTCTATGGTAGAAGACAGCGTGGTAGACCATGCTTGCGCTGGAGAGATGGCGTAGACCAGGACGCCCGGAGCCTTAGGGTGTGCAACTGGATGGTGGTGGCTCGAGACCGAGATGGTTGGTGAGACTTGTTGAAGGGGGCCAGGACCGGACCCCGGTTGTCGAGCCGATGATGATGATGATGACCACTTATAAGAGGAGACTGATGATAGGCGGCTTGGCATCCCTTGAAACAGCTGTATCTCTAGGCCAAATAAACAAATTATAAATTAATTCGTAAACAATTGGTGGTAGCACCTTTAAGTTGTTTTTGTTGTTCAAAAATTCAATGAAATATGTTATTTAGTTATTAACAATGGTTAAAGTGTTTCAAGATCATCAGCGGTTCTTGGCACCTCTTTTGTGGGGTATACCTTGACCGTATCCGTATACGTATACAAAAAAAGTAGATAGGTAGGTATATAATGTGAAAAGTCTCGGGGCCCTTATAAAAGGTCAATTAGGTTTTTTTTAATGAATTTTTAAAGATTATTTCATCGTCATTAAGAAGCGTTAAAAAAAATGGCTGACCAATTCCTGAATCTACTTGACCTTTAATGAGGATTTAGTTCTCTTTTAGTGCTTTTTTTTATTCGAATATCTCCAGATAAGGTGCTTTTTATGTTTTATGAGGTTATTAGAATCATTCAGAATCCCAGAGCCCCTTTTCATCCTCAAGAAAACACCCTTTCCTATACTAGATAATTTTATAGACTCCTGGTTCTTTATTCTTTTTGTAAATGAAACATTTTCACTAACTTTTATGAGGGTAGGATATTTTTTGATTCTATTTGTAATAATATTCCACATCTTTTAAATTGATTGATTTGATTGGATTGATTTGCAAAAAACTATCAATACTTTTTACCTTCCCTTCAACTTTAAGTTATTTAAACACTCCTTAAGCATTTCTCATCTGTCTTCTCAACTGATTGATATAATGTTTAAATATCCATATAGTTATCTCAATTACTTATGTTTCTATTTGCATGGTCAACAATTATTATTATTTGAGGTGTAGCCATCTTGTTTCTAACCTGCTGAAAACCAACTTGAGCACTGTGCCGCAGTTTTCCTCGGGTATCAAATTAAATTTTACTGCCCAACCCGAGCCCGTATGCGTTTATATCTATTCCATGCATCGTTGAATCTCTTTACGTGTTGATTGAATCCTTGGTAGGTACATTTCTATTTCTTATTACATTAAAAGCAGATAATATATTGAATACCAAGATTATTCTGATATAATATACTCGTAGGGCTAGTAAATGCATTTCATTGAAGCATGCTTATAAATATTTGCTTAATAGCACATTGCATGTTTATCTTCTCCTTATTCAAATATTTCAATAATATGTCCATATACCTATATACACAATATTATGTAGGTATAAATAGGCTTCACTCGTTTCGAATGTATGAAGCTGTATAGGTTGCGGGCAAGGAATGACAAGGTTTTCCTAAAGGCGACTTTTCAGTCCACCACACCCTAAACGTGAGAAAAAGACATGGAATACATGTCAAAGAGTGGATTAAGGTCATTTATATTGCTTCTAAAGCCTCAATTCTGATCTCCAATATTGTGATCCGAATTCGAAATAAAATACTATAGGTATAGGTAAAGGGTGAAAAATAAATGTTTAAACTTTAAATTTTTGAAAAAAAGAAGTTCTTAAAAATTTCAAACTTTTTTTTTAAAAAATTTACGTATAACATCTATACATGCGTATATCTCTACCGTTTAATAGCGCATTAAGGTACTAATGTCAGCCGTTTAACTAACTGAATGAGTGTGTTTACCTTTACCTTTAAAATTCGATTATTGAAATATAAGTTATAAGCAGAGAAAAGATTTTGTTAACCTTAAAAAAATAAATAAAGGTAAAAAATACATTTATTAAAAAAGCATTGAAATTCCAACAGCTTTTAAGATTTTCAGGCAAACGTCGCCGACGACGTTAAAGCTTTAAGGAGCTAAGGAAGATGGTTATAAAAGATTGCATTCTTTGTGAATCCAGTGTTTAAAAATCATTAATTGAATTTACTTGAAAATTTTGACTTCAAATTATTCATTTAAGATCAAAGATATTACAATCATTTTTTCCCCAAATTCATTTAATAGCATTCAATTGAGTGCAATCTTTTGGGAATTCAAGCATTCTTTTGCAAATGGTCATGTAGCTTTGAATACACGGCATAAGTGGGAAGTTTTCATATTAGGTAACTGGGGAAAAAGTTTAAGGGGGCAAGAGCACGTAATGCTTATGAAGAGTAAAAGCACTGCAAATAACGCAAAGGAATGCATGAATCCTCTTAAGATTGCATTCAATTGATCCCTGTAAAATGAATAGGGGGATAATTATTGCAATCTTTTTTAGGTACCTATGTCAAATGAATGGTGATTGCACAATTTGAAGTCGAAGTCTCAAATTGAAGTCAATGAATGCTATCTTTTTATTGAAGTGATTAGATATTGCATTCACAAAAGATTGTATTCTTTTACAACCCTGCTAAAGCACTTTGCATCACTACAATTAATGTTTAATGTCAAGGAGTAGGAATCTGCGTGGCTGCATTATTTGCCCGACATTTTTGAATCTACAGTATTTGCAGCATAAAATGAAAAAAAAAATGTTGAAGAAAAAAAAAATGTTCCAATTTGGGGCCTTCTCTTGAATGTTTCATCAACAAAAGCTGTGTTTTATTATCTTTTATAGGGATCCAGACGTGGATCTGAATTAACTTTTAACACGTGCTACAGAAAAATTTTTGAAAATTTCCCATTATTTTGTTTTTGTCCAGATCCGGATCCCTGAGTGTTCCTGAGTGAACTGACATAGTAATAGTAAATATATCGAACTATTCTCGTTGCTGAAAATAGAAGCTAATGGACGCTAACCTACAAGAAAAACGTTATATTAGCATAAAATTGGGAATTTTTTGAACGGTTTGCCTTTGGACCTTATGATAAAATGTTGGCAGAGCTATGAAATAAAAGAATGTACTACATTGGTAATGCAATTAATAAACTTAACTTTTGAATGCAAGTGAGTACTTTAACTACAAAGCAAATAGTCAGCAGTCAGTTACCCCTTTTGCACGCCTCAATCGATCTACCATGTCGATGAAGTAGTCCGTTCTTGTATGGGCATTTCCACGCCAATGCGTACACGCAAAATTGTTTGTCAAAACCAGCTTTCAAAACGAATATTTGTCAATTCTATATTATTTCTTGTAAAATTACTATTTCAGAATGATAACCCACATGCACGTTTGTGGTCTATTTGCCATTTTTATTTTAGTATTTAACTTCATTTAATAAAACAATAGAAACATACAAAATTGAAATGGGTGAATTAGTTCGTTCGTTTTTAAACACCACCTCGGCATACTACTTCGAACTCCAGTGTCGAAAAATTTTCGTTTCACACGACCAAAAACCCCTGCCGATAATATAAATCGATGCAGTAGTTCGTGGCGTGTGATAGGCGTAAGTACCTTTATAGTATTACAATTATTGACTTCAAATTAATTAACTGTAGTTTTAGACTTCAAGTATAGTAGTAGGTATTTGAATAAATCTGCTATATGGTTTCAAGCAGCCAATTAACTGCATCCAATTAGTTGTAAGGTTTCTTAACTTTTTTCTTAGTCTTATAACTGAAGTACTTCAGACTTATACAAAAAAGTTCGCATGATTTGTTTGGCATTATTCGTGTTTTTTTGCCAGCCCGGAAGGATTTGGTTGAAAAAAAATGACATCGGAGATTATAACGACGCCATTACCTAAAGAAAATGGAGTTTTCATACCAACTATCGATAACATCAAGTAGGTATGTAATTCACGCCGGTAACACAGTTTTTCTACGTGCTTAAGTTTAGCCCGGCGAATTCCTTGCGTTAAGCTTAGCCCGAAAGGGATTTGTCGTTGTTGTATTTAACATGAAAATTGCTTAACCTCGATGTCTTTTTTTTTGACCAATTTCTTTCTTTATACAAGAACATCTTAAGACCTTAATCAACCCGGGTCCACCTGTATGATACTCATTTAAGGTGGAATGAAAACTTGGTTGCGGTTGCTTTGAATTAAAGAATCGGTTTCACATGAAAACAAAAAGGGCTCTCCTAAACAGTAGGTATACATTTGTACATGTATAGGTACACACAAATTTGTTCGTAGTAAACAATTTATATTATTGACGATAGCTAAAAATTTGCATTTAGCAATAGAGGGTTCTGCAGCATCGCCCTCTTTGCTTTCGGTAGCTATATGGCTATACGTATACAGTGGTATCTACCTGAACCTGATAGTTAAAAAGCTAAAAATACAGCTATACGTGCTTAGATGACTATAAAGCATATGGCTGTATAGTATATGGACATCGATGCACCAACTTGTCGAGACTTGTATTCTACTCCTGATACACAAAACCACTAGATTAGGATCTAAACTTAAGTGGTTTTCACGACTGGAGGTATGTCCATTAGGTATGTCTTTTTTTCTTCGAGTAGATAGGTATATAATTCTTAATAAAAGTTTTTAATCTCCACCTGACCCTTCATAATGGGATTTCTCAAAGAAGCGAAGAGATATTTTTATTTTAGCTGAGTTTTAAAGAAAAAAATTAGTAGGTAGGTATACTTTAAAGAACAATTCAAAATTTTTGAGAAATTGAATTTTCGTTGTAAAATAACCTCAAAATAATCCTTTTTTCATGAGTTATTCCAAGCTGGGAAAAAAAGTCTAGCTTCTATTAAAAATAATGTTATATTTGTTAAACAATGAATTAGAAGCAGCTTGCAAGAAAACGGGCTGGCTTGAGGGCTTGTTTGTTGAAACAGTGTTTCAAATATAACGGTATAAATGTCTGCTTGGCGTAATCGTTATTAAAAACATCTACATAGGTACGCAAAAAAACAAATTTGGTTGCGTGACAGATTGTGGATAACTTTTCATTCCAATTTCAAACATTCATGTGGGTGTTTTTTTGCAGTCGGCAAAAATGCAGGGACCTAGAATTTGACAGCCAATTTTTTATGACACGAGATACTCTTGGAGGCTTTATCTTTACATTTATTTTCCCCAAACCTCCGCTTATCAGTCCTCTTTATTAGTACGCTCTAACTATATTAAGTTTATATTTATTAGAATTAAAGCCCTTAAATACATTTATATCACAAAAAGTTCAAAGACATTTATGTAGATAAAACCCTTTTTCCTTAACAAACTGAAGCAGTTTCTTTGATGTGTTACTAGTTTTCGATTGCCCTCGTTAAACATTCCAAAAATGTCATTAAAATAACAACTATGTCAGTATACATATGTGCTTCAATTTTATTATCAAAAAGATATAGAAAAGTTTTTTTTTTTTTCTTATCTTTTATGGCAAGTTTCTTTTCATATAAAAATTTTAGGCAGATATTGACCATCACGGGATTCATGGCATCATCAGCCTTTACCCTTTTTGCGATAAACTACAAACGAAATTAATTCCAAAACCTATATCCCTCGTTAAAATGGATTTGAAGAAAGAAACCCAACCAGAAACCCAACCAGTTATCATAAATGTAGATATTAGTAGTACCTACAAAAAAAAAAGTTTCTTTTTTTTATCCATTTACCGAGAAAGTGTCACTTGCATAACAAACTAAATATTATCAAAATATATGTATTACATATACATATGTGTGTTACCAATCATCCCTTTTTTTTTGTTGTAAAAATGTCCCTGATTTGACAATACCCAGGCGCTAAACTAAATTGTTCCCGCTTCCATCCTTATACCTACCCACACAAACTCAACCATTCGTAAGTTTTATGACAATAACATGCGAGATGCGAGAGAAAACTAAAATGGATTCACATTTTAACATGCCATATGCCATAATATAAATAGAAGAGGTATGGGTTGTAATGCGGGGAAGATCCAAGTCAAACTTTTGATCTCCCCTATGTGTGTTCAAGATGAATGACACTATCAATCGCAAACATTTATTAAGGACCCGTTTAATATAACTTTTTTTCAAAATAAAAAAAAAAAAAATATTTTTTCTATCGTTTTTTTTTTTTTTTTTTTTGTTCGTTATAGGTATCCTTTTTGCTATTCTATACGGTGTATATGTGTCATTATATTATTATGTTTCCTATAGTAGAGTTTTTTTCTATCCCATTGCACTCCACTTACCTAGACCCGTTAGTAGAAATAGAAAATGAGGACACACACTCAGACATCTACCTATCTTCTTCCCATATATAGCATACCCGTCCCGACTCGGCCATGGCCAAAAGAACAAGGACAACGTAAATGCCATGGACGAGAAGAAGGAACGTCATCGAAATCATCATCATCACTATCACACCGAACCACACAACCGAACAGCACAAAGTACTATGTATCCATAGGTATACCATCGCCATCATTTTGGAAGACATAAGGACAAAAGGCATCCTGTATGTCCTATCCTCGTATCCTGGTAGTTAAAACTTTTTTGTGAGTTATCTTTTTTCACTGAACCATCAAAAAAAAAAAAAGAAGAAGTTTTGAAATGCGCTCAAGGGGTAGAGCCAAGCCATCAGGGACTTTTGGTATGGTCAGTGCTGCCAATTTGATACAATCTACGAGTACGATAATTTTATGATAGACACCCATTCATTCCCCATGGCTCATGTGAGAATGACAATCAAATGGTAGTTCGTGGTTGGATGGTGTTCTGCTTTTTTTTTTTAGTTCTTGATGATGACAAAAGGACGAAAAGCTAACGGCAAGTGGCATTCATTTTTCATTCAATTTGATATGTTTTATGTTTATGTCGCCATCTGCACTGATAGATGGTCAGCATTGTTTGTGATATTATAGCGAATAGATGTCATTTACCACCGACATTTGAGCAATCGGACTTAAAAAAAAAAAAAAGGAAAAATATCTTCTTTATTATTAAATAATGATTTGTTTTCTTTGATTTTTTGTTGTTGCAATTACTTTATGTGTCAATCACTTTGGAAATTGATTTCAAAATCTATAGGTTAAGCGTATATGACTTACAGAACCGTGTTTTTCTTTTTATTAATAGCTACAGCAAACAACATACCTGCAAGAAGAGAAGAAGGAAAAATATAAATTAGTAAACTATTTGATTTATCAGATAAAATACAGTTTCAATATTAGAACTAAATATATTGCCAATGATAAATCAAAATAATGTTGGCAAGTAGGTTGGTATAAGGAGCATGAGTTATAGAAAAGCTGCCCACATAATTTGGCTGGCAAGCAAGCTAAAAATATTTGTACCTACCACCTATATGAGGTCTTGTTTGGAAATTGGATGAGTTACCTACATATAGGAAGTATGTGTGTGTGTTCTGTTCGGGTGAGGTGATAAACGGCCTATTCTTTCACTATATGGAAGAATATTAATCGCTAACAATTATTATGAAAGAAAATTTTGGGTTGTGTGGAAGAACAATGAAATATGAGAGCAAAGATCGAGTAATTTTGTAAACTCGAACTCGAAGTTAGAAGAAAAAAGAGAAAGTTCGGTAGGTATGCACATTTATTTTAAAAGTTTGAATAATTTTTTGAGATTATGACTTCAAAACATCACTAAATATGGAGAGTTGCAAAAGATTAAGAACCTTTTTTTATATTTTATATTTAGCATAGTACAGGGTGTTTTTATTTTTAAACGTGTGGTTTTCAATCTGGCAATACTTTTTTCGGAGTTGGTCTTTTTGACAGTTGTCACTTGATTTATAGCCATTTTGGTTTGCCATTTCATAACTAATAGTCTTACTCCTGAACAACGCTTCCAAATTGTGCGCCCAAAACAAGATTTCCGTTGATCGCAATTTTCATAATTGAATTTTGTTAAGCGGTGAAACTCACTTTTGGTTGAATGGATACGTCAATAATCAAAACTGCAGTATTTGGAGTGATGATAATCCTCAAGTGTGTTTTGAGACACTGTTACATCATCAAAAAGTCACTGTTTGGTGTGCCATAGGGAATCATTGGTTCATATTTCTTCAAAAATGAAGCCGGCCATAATGTAACAATCAATGGGGAGCACAATAGAACCATGATTAATGACTTTTTCGTGCCCGAATTGGAGGATGTTGATGTGGATAAGCTTTGGTTCCAACAAGACGGTGCTACATGTCATACAGCCAATGAAACAATCAATTTATTGAAGGAAACTTTTGGTGAGCGCATTATCTCGCGTCGTGCGATTTAACAACGCTGGACTATTTTTTGTGGGGTTATGTGAAGTCGAATGTCTACGTAGCTAAGCCCGAGACGATTGACGCCTTGGAAGAGAATATTGGACGCGTTATTGCTAACATACGGCCCCAATTGCTGCAAAAAGTGGTCGAAAATTGGGGTTCTCAGCTGGAATTTATTCGAGCCAGCCGCGATGGCCACTTGACCAAAATCATTTATAAAACATAATAGCAAACCCTTATCTTCATAATGAAGTCAAATTCCTAACCAAAACATTACATTATATGCCTCTTATTTCTTCATGAAAACCACACGTCTACAAAAAAACACCCTTTATATGCCTTCAATGTGTATGGCTGCATATCTGTATTTAATTTATTCAGGTATTCATATTTTGTATAAAACCTACATATCATAAAATATATTTATCTATATATAAAAATAGAAAAAATTTACCTATATCGGCAGCAGGCACGTAGCCAGGGGGGGCTTGAGGGGCTGAAGCCCCTCCCAAAATGATTTGTATCTAAACAAATTTAGTAAAAACTAAAGAATATACGAATTCAAATCAAAAAACAAGATGACTATCAAGGCATAGTTTATTTGATTTGGGATCACTTAAAAACTTCAATTATTATCTTCACTTATATTAAGAAGACGAAGCCAAAATATTGCAAAATAAAAAAGCCAAAATATTGCAAAATAAAAAAAATTATATGATAGATAGATAGATAGATATATAATTTTATTATCAAAAAATATTTACAAAAACATAGTAAAGGGTTTTCCAATAAGAGGTGTTATTTTGATATTCAAAGAAAAATGGCATTTTTTGAGATAAATGATCGGATGTTTATTTCATTATAAAGAGGAAAGTATGCCGTACACATGGAACACAACATCAGCCAAATAGCCGACACGACCACGCTTACAGGACCATATCCTTTTCATGAAATTTTCCAATTGAAATTGAAATTGTCCTCGATAGCCTCCCGAATTCCATCTTTTAGGTCTTGAATCGACGCTGGGCTGTTGGCGTAGACCTTATCTTTCACGTGGCCCCAAAGGAAGAAGTCGCAAGGTGTTAAATCACAAGATCTCGGTGGCCAATTGTGATCACCTCTTCGAGAGATAACACGGTCCGGAAACTTTTCCCGTAATAGATCGATGGTTTCATTGCTTGTGTGGCACGTAGCGCCGTCTTGTTGAAAGTAAACGTTGTCCAGATCAATACCATCCAATTCCGGCCATAAAAAATCATTAATCATCTCTCGATAGCGCAATCCATTGACCGTAACTGTTGCTCCAGCCTCATTTTCGAAAAAGTAAGGTCCAATGACTCCGCCGGACCATAAACCGCACCAAACAGTCACGCGTTGATGATGAAGAGGCTTTTCAACAATAACTCTTGGGTTTTCCGAGCCCCAGATGCGACAGTTTTGCTTGTTGACGTAGCCTCCGAGGTGGAAATGGGTCTCATCAGTCAAGATGATTTTTCGATGAAATTCCGGATCATTTTCATGCATTTCAAGGACCCAATCAGCAAAGACACGACGTTGTTGATGATCAGCCGGCTTGAGTTCTTGTGTTAACTGAACTTTATAAGCCTTAAGACCCAAGTCTTTATGCAAAATACTGTGTAATGACGTTTGTGGAATGCCTAATTCGAAAGATCGACGAGGAATGGACAAACCTGGGTTTTCTTCAACACTTTGGGCTACAACAGCCATATTCTCAGTTGTTCTTGAGCGACGTGCACGGCTTTTATTCTTCACATCACTACCTTGTCCCAACAGCTCGAATTTGTCCACCAATTTCTGTATTGCGGTCCGACAAGGTGCTTCACGACGACCCAAAAATGTTTTAGTTTTACGAACCGTCTCTGCAAAATGTTCACCATTTTTATAGTGAATTTTAATAATTTCAATGAGTTGTTGAAGTGTGTATCATTCCATTTTTATTAATGGCGTAGTTTCTACTTGTCAAATGTCAAAAAATGACAGCTTCAAAAGTGACAGCTACCGAAATAGCGGGCTATTCAAAATAACACCTCTTATTGGAGTACCCTTTATGTGGTATAAAATTAATTTAGACAATAACTTAAAGTTGTCTTCCAGGTAAAGAAAGATTAAGTACAAAAGTGGAGCTCAGTGAGATCATTACGAAAATTCATTTATGATGAGGTAACGATAATTGAGAGCAGTTTTTAAAAAATTATATAGATTTGTGTAGCAGTTGCCATTTAGAATGCAAAGAAGTTGTGAGCGGGTGAGCACCTCACTACCAAGAAACTTTCTTCTGTATCCTTTGAAGATTGGGCAGATTCCAACGAAATGAAAGGTATTTTCCGATGCGTCGAGGTTACACAGTGTGCATATGCCATTAGTGGTTTAGTAGTCCACAACGAACTTTTAAAATGAGTGAGATCATATCACGTGGGTTCGAGTCTTCAAAGTAGTTCGGCACATCCGAATATAGTAGATTGGAATACTCATCATGAAATTGGGATTGTGTAGCGTCACTGGTAAAACCAATCCAGTGCTTCTCCTTAAGTTTTGAAAGTAGTATACTGTGCAGTCCGTTCCATTTAACCAAATTTATGTCAAAAGAAAAATCTATTGATGCTTGATGAAAGAGATCCAACCATTCCTTGGTCCAGAAGATTTTTCTATTAATAACAGCTTGAGATACGATTCTGGGTAATCTGCCAAGAGGGAGCGACAAAGCTCTGCATATATATGAAAAATGTAGCTTTAATGATGTTAGGAAAGTTTTAGGCAGACCAGTTTCGATGTGCAAAACATAGTTTGGCGTGTTATCCGGGAGTAAGAAACATATTTTTATAAAAAACCGCTGCAATTTTTACGAAGTGTTCACGATATCCCCATACCTGAGCGCAGTACAAAATAATAGCCCTAGATGCAACATCATACATTTTAAATTTTGTAGAATGTTGGACCGATTTATCCCTCAATACCTTGGCCCATGTTGCATTGATGGAGTTTCTTGATAATGCAAGTCTTTTATTTAAATGATCATTCCACGACATATTATAGTTGAAAACTACGCCTAGGTATTTGTAACGATTTGACACTGTTATTTCAGAATCACTAAAAAAAACATTTTTCGGAAGCGGCTCTTCGTCCACCATTTCGGAAGATAACAATTTCAGATTTGTTAAGATTAATTTCGAGATTCCACTTATTGCAGTATGTAATAATACAACCATCGATGAGCTGCTGTAGATAAGTTGGATTATCCGATAAGAGCACAATATCATCGGCATATAAAAGAACGTTTATTTCAATTCCATTTTCAGATAATCCAACAGGAAGATCGGCATGAAGATCATTTAAAAATATCACAAAGAGGAGAGCACTCAATACACAACTCTGTCTGACACCTTTGTTGGTGGCGAAAAAATCAGACGAGCCTTTGCCATCCCAAACAGCAGAAGAAGTATCCAGATAAAGAGACTTTATAATTTCAACCATCTTCGTAGAGATTCCTAGTGTAGAAAGCTTGTAGAATAAAGAATGTCTGTTAATATTATCAAAAGCAGGCTTTAAGTCAATAAAGAATGCGTAAAGCTTCTTCGTTTGACTGAGTTGAAGCTGTATAAGACAGGACAGATTGTAGACTTGGTCCACAGTAGAATAGTTACTCATATAAGCAGCTTGAAATTCATTTAGTATATTATTTGCATCCAACCAAGTCTTGAGTCTATTTAAGAGAACGGTGGTAAATAGCTTATAAAACGTGTCGAGAAAAGACAGTCCTCTATAGTTAGACACCACATTAACATCTCCTTTCTTAAATATAGGGTATATAATTGACTTTTTGAACGAGGTTGGTACGGTTGCAGTTTCAAAAATGTCGGTAAATAACTTATGTATTTGAATAACAAGAGACAGGCTAGCATTTTTATAGAATTCGTATGGTATTCCATCCAAACCCGGCGCTTTAAAGTCTTTTGAGAAAGATATTGCTAAGTATACTTCATCCAGCTCTTTATGATTATATATATCTCAGAATAATAATGGGTGATTTTTTAAGAGGTTTAGAACTTTTTTTTAAAAAAAAACACAAAAAATTCAAAAAAATGAATGAAATATTTATTTGAATCGATAGTTTGAACCTTGCAATTTAATTTTTAAAGATAATTTCATGCAAATGTTGACCGCGGCTGCGTCTCAGGTAGCCCATCCGCTGAGTCCAATTTTGGCATACTCTTTCACACATATCGGCCGGTATCTCACGAATGAATGCATGGATGTTGGCTTCCAGTGCGTCAATCGAAGCGGGTTTGTCCCTATAGACATTAGCCTTGACATACCCCCACAAAAAATAATCTAATGGTGTCAAATCGCACGATCTAGGCGGCCAATTGACCGGCCCGAAACGTGAAATTAACTGTTCACCAAACTCGCCTCGCAATTGCGCCATTGTTTCGCGTGCTGTGTGGCATGTGGCACCGTCTTGTTGAAACCACATATCATGCAAGTCAAGAACTTCCATTTCGGGCAAAAAAAAGTTTGTTATCATCGCTCGGTAGCGTTCACCATTGACAGTAACGCTGCGATTCGCATCATCTTTGAAGAAATAGGCCCAATAATGCCGCCGGCCCATAAACCGCACCAAACAGTGGCTTTTTCGGGATGCATTGGTAGCTGTTGCAATGCTTCTGGCTGATCTTCACTCCAAATGCGGCAATTTTGCTTATTTACGTACCCATTCAACCAAAAATGAGCCTCATCGCTGAACACAATTTTTCGATAAAAAAGCGGATTCGGCGTTGTGGTAGGTCGGCTGGCTTTAGTTCTTGCACCAGCTGTATCTTAAAAGGCTTTACGCCCAAATCCTTCCGCAAAATTTTCCACGTAGTGCTGTAACAAAGGCCTAACTGCTGGGAACGGCGCCGAATCGACATTTCGCGGTCTTCTGTCACACTAGCTGATACGGCCGCAATATTTTCTTCACTACGCACAGTACGTAAACGTGTTGGTGGTTTAATGTCCAACAAAGTAAATTTGGTGCGAAATTTGGTCACAATCTTCCGAATAGACTGCTCAGAAGGTCGAGAATGCCGATCATAAAATGGAAGCAGCGCGCGATGAACATTTCGAACCGAGGACGAATTTTGATAGTAAAATTCAATAATTTGCAAGCGTTGTTCATTTGTAAGACGATCCATGGTTAAATTGCAAACCAAACTGAAGCTGTTTGACAGTGACACAAGGTACTAAACACACGTCAGCTGTCAAAACCAGTGTTGCCAAAACCAAACCAGCTAAAAAATCACCCTTTAAAACCACAAATGAATAGAAATAATAATATGGGAAACGTTGCTGCTGGAAAACAAAAAAGATTCTGCTTCCCAATACAAAAGCTGTAGCTGAAAATAGAGCTGTAAATAAGACCTATTATTTTTTCTAGACTATTTTATTTTTCACAGAACAGGGGGTGACGATGATTGTGGAGCTATATAATCTAAATCGGCCCACACAAAATATGGAAAACCTGCAGTTCAGAATTGAATCTGGGGACATCAATTTAAAGAATCACGTCATTACCAGCTCTAAGAACACAGGGTATTTGAGCTCAGATATAAAAAATCGAATCCTAGAGACATGTTCTGAGATTACTACAACCGAAATATACAATAAGCCCCTTTATACATTCAAGTAGTTTCAACGTCCTCGCTGACGAAACAATGGATTTTTCTAGTGCTGAACAACTTTCCATATGCCTTCGATATGTCGACTGTTTTTTGTTGAACAGACCTAAAAAGTTGTATGCTTCAGGAAGTTTTGTAGGTTTTGTTCTCCTTTTGATGACCAAACTTCTAGAAACCTGACCAAAACCATACTGCAGCGATGTGAAGAACTACATCTTGATATATGAGCAATTATTTTATTGGGCAAGGCTATGACGGAGCCGCAAACACGGCAAGGACTTATATTTTGTTCAAAGAAATGATCGTAAGACTTGGAAAGCAAGCCCCCCCACACACACAAAATCCTGGCTACGGCCCTGATCAGCAGTTTAATGAAGCTAAAGGTGAATAATTAGATTTTTCATAACTAATAATACAAATACCTGCATAACAAACAACAACAAAATTGAAATTTCTCAACTGCTGATTTTATTACATTTTTTTCCTCTTGCGCTTTCAGCATAACATAAACAAAAATAAAAAAAAAACAAGAACTTTTCTTTGGCAATTAAATTAATTTCGCTTAAGGATACCAAAAGAATTCCATGAATTTTACTGCTGTTTTTTTAGTAAAGTCAATGTTGACAACAACTGCTCGAACTGCCCCCCAAAAACAAATGAACTCTGGACAGATATAAGGAAAGCAAAAATGCTGATCATTACGCTTGCACCCTCACAGAGTTAGTTAAAAAGTTTCAAAAGAATTTTCTTCTATTAAAATCAAAATACCAGACCCGCACCATTTGTACTAGATATAGCACACCCCGATTTGTATAGGTCGTATGTATGGGTATACCTATACTCTGTGGGAGTTTTTTTTTTTTTCAGTTGGTCTCTAATGAAATTTTGTGGATTATATTGTTAGTATTTTGGCTTAAACCATTACTATGCCTTTAAATCCCTCTCAATCGTGGAGCAAGAGGAGCATAGCACCCGTGCTGCTTAATTCCATGGCAAAATAAATGAAAATTTCGTCAAGAAAATATTTTTTTTTTTTTAAGACAGGAGTTTTTTTTTTTGTTATTGCCTTCTTGATGATCTCCCTTATTTTTCCAATTAATTAAATTTAAGAGGAGGACACACCACACTTGGACACGAAGTGAATTTAATTGACGAATTTGACATTGTGAACCTTGAGTTGAATTAGTTTGTGACAACTACAATGTCAAGTTGTCTATTATTCTATTAGAATTAATTAACACAGTTGAGTGGTGTTGGTGTCAGTGTCGGTGTGGAAAGTGAAAATGAAGTACTTAATTATCTTGTCGAAATGTTATCTTTGTTTTTGTATCCAGATAAGAGTTCGCTATGTGAAAAAATGAATGGTAGAAGTCACACTAATTTGCCAAAGGTATAGGTATAGATACTGTGTATAGGTTTTTTGTGTTTATGGTATATTGTATTGTTATAAAAGTTTGAAACTTACCCAAAATAGAATTCAAGCTTTTTGATTTGCCAACATCGAATAAAAATTTGCTGACAGACGGCATAATATTATTGTTGTTGAAGTACAAAGCAGAGGTAAAAGTATGTTGATAACACCTTTATGAAACGGTAAACAAGCAATACTACTTGAAATGGAAGTGCGTACAAGTCGATAACAAATGATTTGTTTACACCGGCTGGTGCCACTCCGAAAGCGAATACAAGTACAGTGAGAATGATAGCACAGTTTTCACTGATATCGCTGGGAATTTTTTTTAGATACGATACCGTTAATGTTATTAATAGAATATGTCTAAAACTACGAATATAGAATCAAAGTCTATTAATGCGGCTGGTGGGAAAGTTGCACATTATTCTTTTTGCTGATAAAACGGCACTGTTGCCTGAAAGCTATCTGTTATCGGAAACATAGTAGATAGGTTCCTTAAAATAATAAGCAATGTTCGCTGGGCAATGTTCGGCTTACATACAATCAGAGTCGTATAAAATAGCTGTAAAAGACTTAGTAGAGAGCATATTATACATCGACTCATTTCAACAATTTGGTCAGAAGAGTAGAATCCCAGTACCCGTATGACTGATCGAAAAAAAGGATACTCTTTCAATTGTGCCAAATAAAGACGAATACATTTTCTGAAATGTCGTTTAGGTAACTGACTTTATCTGCCATATTACATGAACTCTCGAAACCCTTTGTCTTAAAACTTGTCTTTCTTTTCCCTATCAAACCGACTTAGGCACAGAAAATTCCAAAAGTGATCCAATGTCGACACTGTGGCATATTCTGGAGAAAACTCGATATGTAGGTAAAGGGTGTTTTTATAAGAGGTATAGAACTTTAAGTTGGCAACACTATTTTAACTGGCTGCCATTTTAACATGAATAGACAAACACCTGAACAACGCCTCCAAATTGTGCCCAAAACAAGATTGCCGTTGATCCCAATTTTCATAAGCGAATTTTGTTTAGCGATGAAGCTCACTTTTGGTTGAATGGATACGTCAATAAACAAAACTGCCGTATTTGGAGTGATGATAACCCTCAAGTGTATGTTGAGCCACCGATACATCCACAAAAACTGACTGTTTGGTGTGCTTTGTGGTTTGGTGGAATAATTGGTCCGTACTTCTTTAAAAACGATGCTGGCCAGAACGTTACAGTCAATGGTGACCGCTATAGAGCCATGATTACTGACTTTTTCGTTCATCAATTGAACAACCATGATGCACAGGAGCTGTGGTTTTAACTAGACAGCGCAACATGTTACACAGATCGTTATTTATTGAAGGAAACGTTTGGTAACCGCATAGTTTCACGTTACGGAGCAGTGAATTGGCCTCCAAGATCGTGCGATATAACACCGCTTGACTTTTTCTGTGGGATTATGTGAAGTCGCTAGGCTACGCCAATAAGCCCGAAACGATTGACTACTTGGAGGACAACATTCGCCGCGTTATTGCCGATATACGGCCACAAATGTTAGAAAAAGTCTTCTAAAATTGGACATCCAGATTAGACTACGTCCGAGCCAGCCGTGTTGGTCATATGCCAGAAATAATATTTAAATTACAATGCCAGAAGTTTATCTTTCGAATAAAGTAAATTTCATGTCAATTTAAAAAAAATCATCTTTGTTTTATTCCATTTCAAAATTTCATACCTCTAAAAAAACACCCTTTACAAATCAGTACGCATACATATATCCATTAAGCTGCTTATGAGGACATCTTAGTAAACGAGAAACTCAGCGGGCTGTCAGGAAGCTGAGGCAATCTCTATACTTCTACTAAAAGCTACAGTTACATTATGTAGTGCTTCACCTCAGTAACTTGTGCCAATCGCAGCTTCTTCCAGCTGAGCAAGAATTTGAGCGAAAAACCCTGCGCCGAACAACTCAATTTCAATTTTACAAACTATCAGTCTTATTAATACTATCCGCTCCTTAACATACGTGTCAGCTGGCACGTGGATAGAGAATTTATCAAATTGATAACTTTTATTATTAATAAAAACTTATTTTTAATTTTTGATATCTTTCCAGTCTTTATAACTGAGAACATGGCAACACTTCATCAAAATTTAGCAACATTCTTAAAGGTGTGTCACATAACCGCATTGATATGTGAAAAATTATGAATGTGGTAGTAAACGATGTGTGTTTAAAAGTTATCCGTTTCCTAAACGCCAAAATTGTCGAGTTAAAGTTATCCGCTCGCTATCACATGCTAAAGACCATTCCACATATATTAATTTGAATTACAAACTGACAGAAGAGTAAATTCCATTATGCCGCGCCGCACAGTGGTGCGAGAGCGGAAAAAAGTCTTTTGAAAAAGTCATGTCTATCGTTTTAAACTTTATGTTTAAGTACTCTTAGATAACCCGAGCGTATGATTTAAAAGTATTTTTTAACATATATGTATATTGTATGTTCTGATTTACAAGCCCTCAAAGTTGAAAAATAATTTTACTCAAATCGCGAACCGTATTTTCAACAAATTTTGAGATGTTTTTTTTCCGAAGTTCCTGTAGATAAATTCTCTACCTTCTTAAATAATTTAATTGGTCTATTTTCGATTATCTAAAAATAAAAAAAAATATTGATTATTTATAAAAGATACCTTCTAAAAGTAGCCTGAAGCTTTAGTACTAAGAAAAAATGCTTTTTTTTAAAACTTTTTGATTTAAAAAAACAGCTCCAAAAGATACCAAGAAAGAAAGTATGCCACCATATGCTCCATACATTCATGTTAAAGCACAGCTGCAGATACGTGCAGATGTGGAAGTTATGCTCAAAAATGTTTCACTTAATCGGATTTCAAAAAACTCCGTCTTGACGGTGGTGTTTACCAAAAAGTTTGATTACTTCGGTATTAATTGTCAGAATGAACTGGTTAAGCCCCATATTTTAAGAAAAAATGTCAAACTTTATTTTAAAAATAAAACAAAATTAATACATTGACCCAGGGCTAAGAATTCCGATTTTTGCGAAACCATTTATTTCTGCCTGGAAAATTTTTCAACTTTCAACTCAATTTTCTTGAAAACAAGACACGAAAAATAATATAGTTTTATGATATTTTGAATTATATGATAAAGCTTAATACAAAATAAAGAAAAGGATTAGGGATAATCCTTTATTTTTTTAAATTTTTCGCTAGAAGTAGGACAGGTAATAATAAAAATAGGTGTTTTTTTTAAGTTTTATTGCTTTGTTTTTGTTGTGTATTGCGTAATTTTGTATTACCTGTAAGGATTAGTAATGGCTTATTAGAATAAAATCTCTTATTTAAATCTATATATATAAAGGATTAATGAAAAAAAAGTCAGTATTGAGTTATTGAGCGTTTGTGCAAGGTGCAATAAGTGAAAGTGAAGTTATATATAATAACAAACATATATAGTGAATTCAATACATTAAAATGGATTCAATCGAAATTCCTTATCCGGTGTTGTGTAGTGAACTTATTACTAATGGTCATGATGTTGTACAAAATCTTCGACCATATTTTGTAAGGAAACGTTTTATGTCTCATTTTTTAAGTCGATGGAAAGCAGTTCATAGAAAAAAAGTCATTTTGAAAAAAAAATACACTCATTGGCTCGAAGGAGCTTTCGAAGTAGAACTAACCCAAAGTGTATTGCCCGAAACGTCAACTAATATGGGAAGACCACGAAAGAGTTTTGAATGCTGTGATCGAGCTAAAAGGTATAAGAGGGACGAAATTAGAAATATATTTCCTCAAGAAGAGATAAACTATGCAGCAATATCAGAGAGCTTTTTCTGCTCACAATTTGATCCGGATAAGGCTCTTGCATTATTTATGCATTGATTTATTTAAATATAACATCAAAACCCTCAAATTTTATAAAAATGTCAATAACTTTTTTTCTAATAATTTTTTCTTGAACAAATTTTGGCCAAGTATGTATAAGACTAATCTTAACATGTGTGTCAAATTTCATTAAAATTCGTTTAATATTTCAGATTTAACAGACTTTTTTCCGCTCTCCCATACAAACATCAACACACTCAAATTTTAGAAAAAAAGTCAATAACTTTTTTACTAATGATTTTTTCTTAGCCAAATTTTGACAAAATGTGTATAAGACTAATTTTAAAATGCGAATCAAATTTAATTTTAATCCATTAAACAGTTCAGATGTTACAGATTTTTTTTCCGCTCTCCCATACAAACATCAAATCCCTCAAATTTTAGAAAAATGTC
This sequence comes from Leucozona laternaria, assembly GCA_932273885.2. Lineage (NCBI taxonomy): Eukaryota > Metazoa > Arthropoda > Insecta > Diptera > Syrphidae > Leucozona > Leucozona laternaria. Next base: position 211,985,520 of record OW026366.1, read on the forward strand.
AATAACTTTGTTTGTAATTATTTTTTTTCAACCAAATTTTGACCAAATATGTATAAGACTAATATAAACATGTTTGCCAAATTTGATTTAAATCCGTTGAACCGTTCAGATAAAACAGATTTTTTTCCGTTCTCCCATACAAACCGAACCACTGTGCGCCGTTGATCGCTGTTTATTAATAAAGGGGTTGAGTTTAGATAAGATACAACTATGTGTATACTATGTAACTCATAATAGACATTATAAAGAGCCGTTTGCTAATACGAAACATAAATATTTATGTTCTACTTTTTATTCAGCGTAAACTGTCATATAAGAGCTTATGTAGAACATAAACTCTTAAGTTTCGTTTCAGCAAATGGGCCTAAGAGTATTCTTATTCCTTTATATACAATACGTCCTCGCTACTGCATGTGTACACGCTACAACATTTCTAAAGATCTTATCTATGACAAGATACAAGCTATAATAATAATCGATTGATAATACTTGAGCTTAACACTCTTTAACAACATTCAATATAAAAACTTTAATTTGCTAGGCCGTAAATTAATATAAGAGAAACGAAAGGGGACATGAAATATTTATGTAATCAGTTAAAGCTTATCGGTAAAGTAATCTTTAAGAACAGCTGGGATGGGTTCCAGATATCGTATTTGTTAGGTTATCTAATCGGATTGTTTTGTTGTTTGTTTTTTTCTGCCCTTAACAATATTAGAATATCACATAAAATGTTAATCGAAGTGTTTTTACTCGCTCTATAGATAGGGTAAACAGATTTAATCAGACCTAACATTACGATTACACAAATTGCTTTTTAGATTGATAAATTCAGTAAAAGTAATATCGAGTTGGCGATTGTTTTGAAACTGGCTATGTTTTTCAATTATTCTCGCATTTCTCTTAAATTACTCGACGAATTATGTTAACATTTTCTGAAGTACCTATTCAAAAAAGAAAATAAGTATTAAGAATTCAGTAAAAGGTATGTTTTTTAATTCCGTCTAGTTAACAGCGATAAGCCTCTCCTATTTTGAACTAAGCGGATAGGTATATAAATAGAATTTTAACTGTTATACAACTGTTATAAATGGGCTAAGCGGTGGATGGCGGATTTTTGTGCACTTTTATTTTAAGCCAACAATTGAGTAGATAAAAATACACAATATTATGATACTCCTGTCTTTAATTAGAAAATGCTAAAAAAGTCAAAAATACAATAAAAATGGATCTTTTTGTTTAAATTTTTGTGTTTAAACAAAAAAAAATGTTTGGAAATTTTCAAATGTAATATTATTTCAACTATTTCGAGGCACCAACCAGATAGCTAAATTATAACAAAATCAGTTGAACCGTTGAAAAGATATTATAGGCAAATAACCCAAAAACAAGACCATTTTGAGAAAAAAAAAGTGGAATGCCTATTTCCGTTTTGTGAAAATATTGTAAAAATTTTTGTTGATATTTTAAAGACAAGAAAACTACCTTTCATTTGATAATATCATTTTTCTACGTCAATTATTGCCCACCGTATGAACAATTATTTGGAAAAACACACTGAAGTCTTTATTTTGAAATCGACAACTTCAAGCTCAAATATATCGACTTTCCCATGAACGATTGTCAAAATATTTCATTCATATAACAAGCTTAACGTCACCTACTTTCACTTGATACCAAACTCGTGCGTGTACACTCTTGGCCATAAATGGGTAATTTTCTTGGTGCTTACATTAGGTTAATTTTAAAAATATAAAGTAAAATAGAATTACCTATTTTAAAAATCTAAATGTCACTTACGGAACTTCCTCAACTTATTTATTTATTTTTATTTATTTGTTCATCTGAAAATTGTTGTTTTAAGATTTATAATAAAAAAAAAAATATGTAAAAAGTCACCTAAATTGTTTCTTGAATGAATTTGCCCCCCCCCCCCCCCTGGCCCTTGAATGGGCCACTTTCCTATCACTGTTTTATTGTTATTTCATTAAACAATGTTCTAGTGAAATAGCCAGCTGCATTCCTCTTCTTAAGCAATTTCCCCGTTTTACTCTTTCTGTCAGGAATGCTGATCAGTATACAATTGAGCCTAATTTCGGACGTACTGTTAAATATAGAGATTCTTTCTTTAGCCAAACTACACGAATGTGGAATTCCTTACCCAACAAATTTTCATCGATTGCTCCTATCTAATTCTTCCTCTATCTCCTAAATTTCCTAAACGCCCGCACTGTGTTTAAAAATAATACTTAAAGGGTAGTCATAACCCCTCCAGTGTGTGTTTGTTAATTATAAAAAAAATAAAAATGTTTCTATGGCAGCTATAACCGTACTAGATGAGCTAAAACAAAACTTCGAATTTCCCTTCCAGGGAATCACATGCTCTGTATCAAATTTGAAGAAAATCGGCCGACCGGTTAAGGGCCTAGCTTAAAATAAAGTGGTCGTATAGACGCACAGACGAATAAACCGACGCGATGTACGCCATGACTAAACCCACTTTTTCGGGCTTCTTTATCATTTGAGTGTTAGTTTTGATTATAAAGGGTTTTCCAATTAGAGGTGTTATTTTGATATTGAAAGAAAAATGGCATTTTTTGAGATGAATGATCGGATGTTTATTTCATTATAAAGAGGAAGGTATGCCGTTAATAATGGAACACAACATCAGCCAAATGGCCGCCATGACCACGCTTGCAGGACCATATCCTTTTCATGAAATTTTCCATAACCAAATCGCAAAGTGGCTGCCCTATGTCCTCGATAGCCTCACGAATTCCATCTTTGAGGTCTTGAATCGACGCTGGGCTGTTGGCGTAGACCTTATCTTTCACGTGGCCCCAAAGGAAGAAGTCGCAAGGTGTTAACTCACAAGATTTCGGTGGCCAATTGTGATCACCTCTTCGAGAGATAACACGGTCCGGAAACTTTTCCCGTAAAAGATCGATGGTTTCATTGCTTGTGTGGCACGTAGCGCCGTCTTGTTGAAAGTAAACGTTGTCCACATCAATACCATCCAATTCCGGCCATCAAAAATCATTAATCATCTCTTTCTCTTGAGGCTTTTCAACAATAACTCTTGGGTTTTCCGAGCCCCAGATGCGACAGTTTTGCTTGTTGACGTAGCCTCCGAGGTGGAAATGGGCCTCATCAGTCAAGATGATTTTTCGATGAAATTCCGGATCATTTTCATGCATTTCAAGGACCCAATCAGCAAAGACACGACGTTGTTGATGATCAGCTGGCTTGAGTTCTTGTGTTAACTGAACTTTATAAGCCTTAAGACCCAAGTCTTTATGCAAAATACGGTGTAATGACGTTTGTGGAATGCCTAATTCCAAAGAACGACGAGGAATGGACAAACCTGGGTTTTCTTCAACACTTTGGGCTACAACAGCAATATTCTCAGTTGTTCTTGAGCGACGTGCACGGGTTTTATTCTTCACATCACTAACTTTTCCCAACAGCCCGAATTTGTCCACCAATTTCTGTATTGCGGTCCGACAAGGTGCTTCACGACGACCCAAAAATGTTTTAGTTTTACGAACCGTCTCTGCCAAATTTTCACCATTTTTATAGTGAATTTTAATAATTTCAATGCGTTGTTGAAGCATGTATCGTTCCATTTTAATTAATGGCGTAGTTTTTACTTGTCAAATGTCAAAAAATAACAGCTTCAAAAGTGAGAGCTACCGAAATAGCGGGCTATTCAAAATAACACCTCTTATTGGAAAACCCTTTAAAAATTCAATTTTTTCTTGCCCTTTAGCACAAGTGCAAATAGTGACATTGAACACCCATTTTGATTTTAAACTAGTGTTATTTTCTGATTATTCTATATTGACTTTTATCGTTTACTAGTTGGCCCGCCCGGCTTTGCATGGGTAGACAAACTTAAGCTTCACATAAAAAAATACAAAAGAAAATATTACTTTTTAACTTTTTGTAACCGATTACTTACTACTTTCTGGGTTTTAACCCACTTCACATTATGAAAGGCTAAATTTGTAAAAATATGATCCTCTATATGTAAGTCCAACATTTATTGCTTTCCCAACACAGAAAGAGTTTTCCTATTCGAAAACCACTGTTTTATTTTTATCCCATTTCGCTCTGTAAATTGCAATTTTTTCAAATAATCTTTCAATCACAAATAGAATTTTTGAAAGCGGATACCACTTTTCGTTCTTAACTCCTTTAACCCAGCCGTTCTTAAGTTATAAATGGTTTAACTTAAATATGTATATTAAGATTAAATTAAATTGTTTATTTAATTTTTATTTAAATAAAAGAATATTTGTTATGTTAAATGTTTAATTGATTCATTTAACTTTTTTTCTAATTAATCCTTAATTTATTTTTAACCATATTTGTACCATAAAAGACAATCTTGTCCTACTACAAGCTTACGTTACGTTTCTTGCCAATAAACTTAAACAGAAATAAAAAAGTTATTTTTCAGAAAAGTATAAGATTGAAAGCTTTTTGTAAGAGAACATCTTTATAATGCATTTAAAAGACAAGCAAGTCCTCATATTAATTGTTCGTTCCATTCTCACAAAAAAATGTCATCCATACAAGACAATTTGGTAATAAAATATAATATACGACCACACATTATACATAACTGGACATTATCATGTTTGATAAATTATGCAAATATCGTCCTTCTAATCTCCTTCCCCATTTAAATTCTAATTTCTGTATAAATTCGCCTTCATAATAAATGTATAATGTCATACAATTTATCTCTTACTGACTGATATTTCATGCGTCTTTACATTTGTACCATAATATGTGTGGTGTATGTAGTCTAATGTCATGTTCGACCTTATCACCCGACACATATACACAACATACACCACACAACATGTTCTTCGAATGATAAAGCAGGACATCCTTTTTTTTGCTCTACTTTAATAAGTAATATTATATTCAAGCTATGATAAAGTGTATACCTATACACTGTGAACCTAAAGATAGCTTTTTCAAACACAATCCTTGAATACAAATAGGAATTGGTTGTATAGTTGACACTTTGAATATTTCTTAATTAATTTCTTCAGAACTTTAATCCTTCCATAACCTTGAATCCATTTAAATTAGAATGAACACTATTCGAAACCAAATAGGTTTTAAAAGTCACATCGATTTCTGATGCCATAAGCTTGGGTTCACACTTCACACACAAATTCATATGAAGAGCTCTCGTACAGTACTGAATAAAAATTAGGAACAGTATGAATTTTTTTTGTACATATATTTTGTCAAAATACGTTGCTAAAATTAGATACTTAGGGCCAGATACAAACAGTCGACACTTACCGGAATAAGTTCCACTTAAGTTTCCCATATGAGGAATTTAAGCTTAACTTCATAGCCAGCGTAGGTGGAACTTAAGTCATCAACATCGGAGACTTAAGTGCCACTTATTCAGGTAACAGTGCACTGTGATATTGGGAAGTAATCTTTCACATTCCCCACTTTTTCTAACTGTGAAACTGGCCCTTAGGAGAACAAGTATAGAATAGAGGTTGAACTCTCTCTATCTTTTAAAAATGAAAGCAAAAATGGTAAATGGTTTCTGAAGAACTATAGGTGTAAAGTTCAGGTTCTACTTACTAAAGTGTGGTTGAATTTAACACAGTCCAACTAATCATAACACTGGGATTACAACACAGAAATTTGTAACCGGTGGACTTTGCATGGTATTGTTCCTCAAGGCCTTAAACATACACACAAATTAGGAGTATTACCATTATCGGTTTATTTCGTTTCGTATTAATTGCAGAGTAAAAGAAAAGAAGGCAAAAATATTCAGTTTGAAGAAATTCTTGACAACTGTAGTCTCGGGTCGTACTGTCTGTAGGAAGAGCATAAAAATATAAAGGGCAGCCAAATTCTCAGTTTTCAGTGCCTTTATGACATAAATACTCAAAATTTGAAACTGAACATTTTGTTCTTATTGGATACCATTTGACGAAAACTGGATGGAAAAAATTGGTGCAATTGAAAAATCGCTTGTTTATTCGTCGAATTTCTTGATATGCAAAAAAAATTAATTTAAGTAAGATAAAACCGAACTTCTTTAAAGAAGATTGCAGTTCACATCCCTTAAAAGTAAATATTTAAAAAAAAATGTTACGGGACAGCTCGTGGAGAACCGCGGGGCCTACGCCTCCATAGTCTCAACCATTCCTGTGTTTGTGTTGTAAGTAGGCAGGAACAAAGTTAACCAACAATTGTTCTCTATGCCTATAAGGCTTATGGCTAAGAAAGATGTGCAGTTTTTACCATACAGCAAATTTAAATAACACAGAGGTTCTTAACCCCAGTAGGAAATTTCAAAAAATTCAGTGGCGAATAACCTGCTTTTTCCTTGAGGAAAGGAAGCTGCACCCGCCACTTTGAAGCTATATTCTCTGATGAATTTAACACGGGCATTTCATTTGCGGTAAGCACACGTCACTTTCTCGATGAAAATTCAACAGTGAAATCACTAGATAATTGAGAGTTGCTTATTCACTAACTTACTTTTTCCTAACGGTAATAGGTAGATGCAGAATCAAGTTTACTATTGCGATTAATATGACTTGAGCATGACCCAAAGGTAATTTTCTTCTATCTGAGTAGGTAGGTGTTGAATTCGAGAATATTATTTTTTTCTTTCTTTCGAAAAAATCCTTTACAAAGCAGGTGAGTGGAACTGATGAACTTATGCAATACTGTTTGTAAATTCAGCTTAATTTTCCACTTAGGACCCAATTTCTTACTGGGACTGTATATGAGTAAACACACTCGAGGTCTGCAAGCAGTTCAAAGGAAAGGTAAAGGTCTTTAATCAAAGTTAATGCGTCAAACAAAAATGCATGATCAAGTGTGCCGAAAATATTATTTTCATTTTCAAAATGCAAAAATTCTTGAAAAATTTCATAATTTTAAAAAAATCGAACATTGAAGATTGAATGTATTCTCCATTAAATTTGAAGCAATTAACTTATAAAATTCCATAACAACTTGAAAAAAAACGTCGATTTAGTTAGCTTCAAAAAATTATAACGTAGCTTATAATGTTTAAATCTTCAAGATTTAAGTATAGGTATTTCATTAACGCTAAAATGTCAGGCTACATTTGCGTATAAAAATTATTGGGAGGTGAATGGCCAGTTTTCTTACAATTAGCTTGTTAATTACAGGTACGAAGTTTAAACAAAATCGTTACAGCCATTTGTTAAGAAAACTAGAAGAAAAAAAAATTGTTATATGGCAGCTACCCGTTCTAGACGATAGCTACAACAAAAATTCAGTTTTCCACTAGTAAGTAAGCCTGAACGGGTGAGGCTCTAGCTCAAATTAGTATTTCAGTATTTTGGAGTGTATAGCAGATATTTTCTTGTATTTGTAAGAAAGATTTGCAATAGTTCGAGGCAAAAGTATTGACTATGTTCAATAAAGAGCAAAAGTAAAATATGACCTTTTGCATTTCCCCAACACAGAAGTCTTTAAAAGTTTGTTCAGTCAACGACACGACACCACACGCAACACAACAGAAACAGACTAGTTTACTGGCTGAACATGGTGCAAAATTTTAGACGATTTAGTATCGTTTAAAGCGTTTATAGTATGATGCTAAGTTAAAAAGACGATTTTCCAAAATTTTAAATGAGTTAGCATAGTTCTAGTTAAAATCATCAAATGGAAAGAATAGGAAGAAGAAGACAATAATTTGCTCTTCGAAGACTTCTTATTTTCTGATAGCGAAGAAGGTTATGAGTGCCGGCAACCATACACGATTTGTCGTTTTATAAACGCTTCAGGTTGACAAAGCTCACTTTTGAGCGGGAGGGATTTTGTGAAGCCACACCTAGAAATACCAAATGGAGACGGTGAGCACCAAATATAAAGTGTACAACGTATGTGAATTTAATAGGGAAAAGTGTCCTTCAACAGATCTTGTTATCTTGACCCTGAGCAGAAAGTAATGATTCTGCTTGGGTTTCTGGCTTCCGGAAGCTTCGAGTAAAATGTTGGAGATACAATGCGGGTATCCCAGCCTACCGTCAGCAACTAGGTATTTGCCTATAGTGTGTGATGCGTTGTTTAAGTAGGTATGTACCCACATTTATTCTAATGCCAGAGAAGAGACACAAGCGGAACGGTAAGTGGCAGCATCAGCCAGCGTTTCATTCTTTAGATGGTTTTCCACGTATCTACTATTGGAGCTTTTTGTACTCATTTTAAAATTTGCGATGGGCCGACCACGCAACTTTTCTGGTCGTGTGTACAAAGATTCAGGCAAGAAGGCACAATGGTCACTACAACTATTCCTGGACCATCAACGTCAGCAACAACGCCACAACACACAACATGTGTCTCAAGTTCTAAATGAAATTATTCGAAATCCACGTAGATCGATAATGAAAATTGCGGGCTCCACAGGAATAAAAAAAAATCAACAGTGCATGGTATTTTGAAAAAGAAATTAAAGCTCCACCCATACAAAATGCAAATTGATCAGTTACTCAACGAAAGAGACTATCCTCTTCGAGAATCCTTCGCAAAAACAATGCTTGAACGTTTTCGGACAGCACTTACGCTTGGAAACATTTAATTCAGTGATGAAGCACATTTCCATTTTGATGGATATGTTAACAAACAAAATATGCGATACTGGTGCCCCAACAAACCTATAGAACGCCATCAAAAACGTTTAAATTGTTAAAAAACGACAGCTTGGTGTGCCATTTCAGCGAGCGGGGTAATTGGCCCTTCAAATATTGCTCCACCGCATACTCACGGTGCGCTCAGGACCAGTGACTTATGGCGACTAACAATTGATTTGAATGATACACCACCTGCTTACTCAACCCGCTAGTAATGGATAATCGCAATTTAAAGTTGAAAAATTCCCGCCGGAGACCCTATACCTACTGCTTCCAAACTACAGTTTTTTTATTTTCTTCACATGAAAATGACGTAAATAATAATTTTAATTTCAATTTATTGTCAATCTACGAGAAAACTAGTTTTATGTCTCAAACTAGAAATGAGTTTTAAAATTAAAAACTAGTTTTTATCCGAAAGTGAACAATACCTATATATTGTGAAAAAAAGTTATAATACATTTTTTAACGAAAACTAGTTTTATTTCACGTTTTACAAATTGTGAATAATATGGCCGTAAGAAAAAGGGCTTAGTATGATACTATCAAAAAATTGTTTAAAACTAAGAACAATTTAGTAAAGAGCTATAAAGTTAGTAAATTATTAACTAGTATCATGCTAACAACTTAACATTCAGCTGTTTAAAATTTTACTTCAATTAGAGGCAGCTGCAGCTTAAAGAATTAAAATCTCTCACTCAAAACTCGAAATTAAACTAGTTTTAACGAAAACTAGTTTTATTGCAAGTCTTACAAATTGTGAATAATATGGCCGTAAGAAAAAGGGCTTAGTATGATACTATCAAAAAATTGTTTAAAACTAAGAACAATTTAGTAAAGAGCTATAAAGATAGTAAATTGTTAACTAGTATCATGCTAACAACTTAACATCAAGCTGTTTAAATTTTTACTTCAATTAGAGGCAGCTGCAGCTTAAAGAATTAAAATCTCTCACTCATGTAGCAAACGACCGACACGCACGTCTCCAATGGTGTAGCGTGGTTCCCCATAGCTAGCTATCAGTGGAAAGAGAAAAGTATAGAACGATCCTGTATGTTATCTCAAATGCAGCATGTACCGAGCAGCAAAAGTTAAAGTTGAAACAACTTAAGCTGCAGCTACTTTGCTGCTTCACATTGTAGCCCTGTATACTATATTTGCGTACCTTTCAACTTTAACAGTGCTACGTGCTCCAGCTGCAGATAAGTGTGGCTCCGGTCTTAAGCAATAAGCAGCTCATGCACAATTCAATTTACCTGTCAATTCAGCTGTTAGTTAAATTATTGCATGACGTCCACATAAACTCATGCCGAATTCCTTTCAACAAAAGAATCGATTACATTCAGAATTTTTTTCCAAACAAAATCGATTCTATTCTGTCAAAAGAAATCTTGTGTTTATTGAAAGATTTCACACTGATTTGCAAACACACAATGAAGACTTGACATTTCTATTACGTCAAATTGAAAGTCGAGGAATTTTTGGAAGACGAGTTGTATATTTTTTGGATGCAACGAATTCTACATAATTAAACAAAATATTCAACATTATTTTCAGTCAATATAACTACAAAAATAGTTAAATTGCAGCTGTCTAGTAACACACAATATCACAAGAAAAAAATTCGATTCTTTTACGAATTCCATTCAATTGACAGAAACAAATCGATTTGGTTTAGAAAAAAAATCGATTCTGTTTAGAAAAAAATTGATTTATTTGCAGAAAGGAATTCTTTAACTGTCAAAAACATTATTTTTCATAAGAAGTTACACGATTAGAAGATGAGTAAAAAAAGCAAATATTAAATTAGCAGTGTTAAAATGATGGTGAAGAAATACAAATAGAAAAACAAAGTTTGAAGTAAGGTTGAACTTAAGATCGCCTCCTTGTAAATCTGGCGTCAAGTTAAAATGGGTTTGGGTTGACAGTTAGTAAAATGAAATGCATACACACAGTTCAAATGAGTTGAAAACTTACTTGTAAATCAACTTAAACAAAATCAAAATCTTTCGATTTTGTTCAACCAAATTCTCAACTGTCAAACAGATCAAATGACAAGCCCACACACAGGTTGATTTGATCAACATTCGACTGAGTTAACAACTACATATTAAGTTGAATCGTGTATGGTGCGCTTACGTCTTTTGAAAAAGTTGGCATAAATTGCGGTTTTTTATTAACTTAAAAATTCACACCATCTGATCTACTGTGTGGTTATAAATATTTATGTTAAACGGTTTTTTGTTAATTCACAAAAAGTATTTTTCAAATTCTCGCACATTACTAGTTTTATTCCAAAGTGCCATAAAACAACATTAATAATTACATTCATAAATGTTCAAAACTTTCACTCCGAAGGATTTTTTTTTTTTTCAAAAGTTTGAAAAACATTTTCGAACAGCATTGTACGATATGCAAAAACCAATAAACCCAAGAAAGTGGTGGTAGGGGAGGGGAAGGCAGAGGTAGAGGTAGAGGAACCATCATTAAAATTCCTCCTGCCAAAAACATTGCACCGCATAAATTGTGAGATATTTTTGAAAAATCATATCCTTGCTATTAAAAAGAAGAGAATTTTCTAACGCTATAACCTCGCACCATCCGCATCCCAGTTCGCTGATGGTATATATACGTGTATACGAATATACTAGCGTATTTTAGTTTGCTAGTTATACAAAGCAAGTCCTATAGAGCAACGGGAAAGAATGGAATTTGTAATGTCTTTATTCTGGAATTCTATAGTTTTGTGCGAGCTGGTTGGTCCATGGTATGATGGTATATGGAATGTGAGTCCTCGTACTACATGTTCAATGTTCATACACCTACGCTAACATCACAGCCATGTGCATTCTCATTCAAGGTTTAGGAAAAAAGTATTGTTGGGAGGAATTCAAAAGATGTTAAACTTGGCATGGAGTTAGTACAAGGATGCTTTTGCTTAAATGACGATGATAATGATGATAATGAAGAGGTGGCGTGGAGGGGGGGGGGGGTGTATTCAACACAAAGATCCTTGTCATTTTCGACTTGAGAAAAAGCAAAAGTATGTGAAGGATCCAGTGGTGAACTAGTAACTTGCATAACTTAGGACATTTCTAACATCTATGGACATACTATACCTTTGTTACTATATGTAACCTATACACACATGCAGATATACAAAAAAGATCCCTGACGCTAGAGCAGATTGTATCTTTTTAGAAGTGAAATTTCTTCGAAAGAAAGATTTCTTCTTTTTAATGAAATGACTTCTTTTATCTTTTTTTTTTTTTTGTTTGAGAAGAAATTTACATGTTATGTGACGCAATTTTAATGCGTTAATAGTGGAAACTTTTCCGCGTGCACGGCATGTCATGCATAATATCCTTGTTTTAAATGGCGTTATTTTAGCGCCGTGTCGTTGTCACTCGTCACTCGTCACACTAAAGGGTATTTTCATTTTTGCTTTTTGAAATCTCAGTTATATTGTTCATATTATTATTAATGGCAGGCGATGGGTAAAGTCTAACGAGTAATGTCTACCTTATACCTTTTGTAGAAATTTGATGGCACTTATTCGTTCTGTATGCGTATACATAACAACTGGCGCGAACAATGGCAAGCAATTAATGCCCTATCAGACTGAGTACATCTTTGTTGGTGGGTTTGGTAGTGAACAATAGAAATAGGCAGGGAAGTTTTTGGTGGTTTTGGAGAAACCTTTCTCGAGTTTAGTCTATATGCTCTGTAAAAGGCAAATTAGGTACGGCTTCATTATTGGGTTGGGTAGGACGGTTTTATATTTGAGATTTAAGGATGATATTCAGATTATTATTTTACTTCACTTTTTGTTGTTCTCGCTTGTTGTTTTTATTGTACCTACCACACACTTTTTTTTGGTGAAGCTTGACCTAAAAGTCAATCCATTAAACTTGGAATATAAAAGATAAGTTAGAGATGATGTGCTTAATCTTAATGTAATTACCATGTTTCTTAAAAAAAAATATAAGGCAGTGGTAACCCCCTTTGCCTTATTATAGCATAACCGTGAATATTATATTTTTACTTTTTTTTAAATTTTTTTATAAGTAAATTGATCAATAAACACTTAAATTGTGAGGTGATTGCCGATTTTTTAGATTGTTTGACACTTCTTCACCCCGCATCTCCCTTAGTATCGCCTCTATCGAAAATATGAATAAGACTTTTTCTGTAGAAAATTTAATTTACTTTCATTTTGTTGTGTGAACTTTTCCACTAATACGTTTGGTTTGCAAAATATTTGGATTTAAGGGGACAAAGTATTTGCCAAACGCAACATTTTTGAAATTGATTAAAAGAAGCCGTAGTTTTTACAGTGGAGAGGTGGGCGTAAGAGTGGAGCGGATCTGAGGTTACGTTGGCTTAGTATAGATCGGGATCATTTCCAACATAAAAGGTGAATCGATTGTTCCCCTTAAGAGAACGAAGACTATAAAGAGTGTTTTTTTAGGGGTATAGAACTTTGAAATGGAATAAAACAAAGATGATTTTTTTTAACTTGACATGCAATTTACTTTATTTGAAATATAATCTTCTGGCATAATAATTTAAATATGATTTCTGGCATATGACCGCCACGGCTGGCTCAGACGTAGTCTAATCTGGAGGTCCAATCTTCCATGACTTTTTCCAACATTTGTGGCCGTATATCGGCAATAATTCAGTATTCAGCGAATGTTGTCCTCCAAGTGGTCAACTGTTGCGGGCTTATCGGCGTAGACTAGCGACTTCACATATCTCCGATTCACGGGTCCGTAACGTGAAACTATGCGGTTCCCAAACGTTTCTTTCCAATAAATCAATTGTGGCACGAGCTGTGTGATATGTTGCGCCGGCAGTCTTGTTGAAACCACAGCCCCTGCACATCATGGTTGTTCAATTGATGAACGAAAAAGTGAGTAATCATGGCTCTATAGCGGTCACCATTGATTGTAATGTTCTGGCCAGCATCGTTTTTTAAAGAAGTACGGACCAATTATTCAACCAAACCATAAAGCACGCCAAACAGTCAGTTTTTGTGGATGTAACGGTGTCTCAACATACACTTGAGGGTTATCATCACTCCAAATATGGCAGTTTCATTTATTAACGTATCCATTCAACCAAAAGTGAGCTTCAACGCTAAACAAAATTCGCTTATGAAAATCGGTATTAACGGCAATCTTGTTATGGTCCCATTTGGGCAAAATTTGGAAGCGTTGTTCAGGCGTCAGTTTATTCATGTTGAAATGCCAAACCAAACTAAAAATAAATCACTTGACAGTTAACAAAATGGCCGCCAATTAAAATAGTGTTGTCAACTTAAACTTTTTAACCTCTAAAAAAAACACATTTTATCAGCGACTTCTCGATTTTTTTTAAGAGTTTGTAAGTTTATCAATTTTAATCGATCTTCATAGGGCGGCAAGGTGATATTATCGGACCACGGAAGGCCGCGGAGGGCTCACCGAAGAAATCTACGTTGCTTCAATTCTTCGGGAGTGAGAGATCTGATATGGCTTCAAAACCTGGCTAGAGTATTCAAGGAGGGGGCTAATGAAAATAATGTAAAGGGACTTCGTGACGTAAGGGTTTGAGAATTTTTCAGACCAACCTTTTTTGAAGCCGGGAGAGGAATTGATCTTGATAATTATTTGATCGAAATGAGTGCGGAAGTTAAGCTCACTGTCACAAATATTCCCAAGGTCTCGAATGGAACAAACAATGGGAATGGATTCATTACAAAAGTAGTAAGTTCTGGGGGTGAGGGTAACAGTTTATACATTTATCAACTTTGAGTTCTAAAAAATTCTTATCGCAGAATGTTTGGAATAAGTTTAGTTCATCATTGGTGGTAAAAATTACCTTAATTAATTTTCATATCATCTGCGTAAATAGTCATAGAGTAACTAATTATACTTTCAACATCGTATATTGTTAGGACAAAGATAAGAGGGCCTAAGTGACTGCCTTGAGGGACGCCTAAAGTGGCGTTAATGGTATCAGAGAACCCTGATGATGATCTCAACCATGAAATGAAAAAGGGAGGGAATCCCAGGGCTTTGAATTTAAGGTATATACTCAGTTTGGTGACAGATTTTGTCAAAAGCTTTACTAAAATCTATGGTTATGACATCAACTTCTTTACCTTTATCTAATGCTTTAAGGCCCATTTTCTGAAACAAAACTTAAGAATTTATGTTCAACATAAGAACTTTTGTGACAGTTAACGCTGAGGAAAAAGTAGAAAAAGAGCTTGGCGATAGAAGAAAGTTTGACTATATAGGCCGGTAGTTGGATATGTTGTTCTTAGCAACCTTTTTTGAGGGTAGGGAAGATAAATTGGTTCTCCCGCATAGTTTTGGGAAGATCGCTTGAGAGAGTGAAAGACGAAATAAAGCTGTTAGGGGCTTACAAAGCGAACTAAAACATTTCTTAAGTAATATGGCGGGTAAGCTATCGGGACCGAGAGAGAGAAATCATTATCAGTTTATCACTGTGCGTAGTGTTTTTCTTTGAACAAGTTGGATGTAATAGCTAAACTTATGTGGACTAAGTTTTCTTCTATGAAAGGGTCGCTTTCAAAATACTCTCAGCCTGAACGGTTTTTTAGGACCACAGTATATTGGCAACATTGATAGTCAACATGAACTTTTAAAGTGGTAAAAAAATATATATCTTATAAATAAAATGCACGACTTTGTCGAACAGACTTGCTCTTTATTCGAATTTAAGGTCTATGCACATTATGTCCGGGGAAATTATGTCACCCCACCACAAAAAAATCGTTTCAAGATTCATGATTCATAAGTTGCCATCTTATTCCCAACCGAACGTTTGAGTAAGTTTCATCCTTCGACGATGTCATAATAAATATAAATAAATTAAGTGATAATCAGAGCTCTGCTTTCAAACGTCAACCACACTAACTGTAAAACCAACCACCCTTATTCCAACCTCTCACTATAACAATAATTGACAATCACATAATCGTTTTGGTACAAATCGTCACAGTCTCATGCAGATCCACATTCAGCATCAAAGAAAAATGTGCTTCAGAAGGACACAGACACACGCTCCTAAGATAAGCTAAATCTATTATTTTTTTCCATCAAGAATGCATAAAAAAAATACCAGAAAACGACAAAGCGAATTCGAGGTTTTAATTAAAATTAAAAATAAACATTAAAAAAAAAAAAAAAATCACAAAACCACGACTCTGAATGTGTGTCGCAAAAATAGGATGAGGTTAGAGGAAAATATTATACAAACAAACAAAAAAAAAAAATACCAACCATAGTCGTTCTGTACAATTGAAGGACATTTCTTTTTCATTTAAAAAGGAAAGGTGCACATAGTGTGGTGGAAAAAAAGACGAAAAACTGGAAAAGCAATGTCAACTTTTCTTTTTTACTCATTCTCTATCTTTCTCGTACTTTAAGAAATGAGGACATTTCAAAAGCAATGTAGGTTGGAATCTGAACAAAAAAAAAAAAAAAAAATGGTTATCGCAATGGTGAACATCTGGGGGATAAAATGCAAAAGACGACGACGTATAGATACTAGATACTATTATATTTTTTGCCCTTCTATACTATCAGTACATATATATGTATATGCCACCCGTGCAGCGCTTCCGCATCATCAGAATCAGAATCCGAGTATAGCTGTATGTTCGTGGGAGGATGACTTTGCTCCTTTGAAAGTAATCCTCGACCTAGGGTATAATAGGATCAAAATGTATACATCACAGACACACCATAGACTGAGAGACGTATGGATGGAAATGGAAGAGGAATGAGGAGCAAACTAGCGGAATATAATCGTCATGTTCTAAGTTGCCTGCTGTTATTTTTTCTACTTCTTCCTTCTTTTTTTTTTGTTTCGTCTTCGATTCTGCACACTTCCATCCATACTCCTTAAAATAAGATACAAGGCAAAAGCAAATGCAGCAGCTATAGATACAGCTAGTGACAGGAAGAGAAGGAAGTTCAGCGGCGGATTTCCTTTTTTGTGGTAAAATTGCAAACGTCGTCGTAGTCGTTGTCGACTTCTTCTTCAAAGTAGGTAGTCGTAGTAGAGGTATGCTACTTGCTATGATATCCTCGGATATACCAAGAGACTCTTCGTATACCTACCTCTCTAGCTACCAACTATTTGCTGTTATTTAATTATCAGGATATATTTGGGATTTGCAAAAGAAGTACAAGTTGATGCAATGAAGGATTGTTTCTTCATTGTGTTTAATTTGTGTTTAAGGTTTCTTTTTGCTTATTCTTGTAATCATTGGGTATAAATCGTAAGCACAATGAGGTAAAAAAACTGTTGGATAAAGATTAAGAATGACTTTTTGATCCTTATTAAGACTTAACATTACTACTTAGTATTTAGGTATCTGGATGAATTTACTTTAGAAACTGCATTTGAAATTGGAGTTTGGTAAAAACTTGACGAAGGTATACCTATACTTACTGAAATGGCTCAAATGGGTATTTTTTAAGGTCATTTTAAATAAGTAAATCAAAAGACCGTCGCTTTCTAACAAATATAAAATTTATTAAAAAAAAAGAATTAGAAGAATTAGGCGTACCTATCTATCGGGTTTTTCAATAAGAGCGGTACAAAAGTTTTTTTAAATAAAACTAAAACGGTTTTATATATCAATGAAATTCTTTATTCCTGTGAAAGTACGTTTTATGTCATTATGTATGGAACTCGATTTCTTTTGCATGGCCACCACGGGCACGCTTGCAGAAGTCCAGACGCTGAATCCAATTTTCGACGGTTTTCAAACATAAATCGGCCGAGCCGATACTGCTGCAATTTCACGTTCGATATTCGTACGAAGTTCATCAATCGTCGCTGGCTTGTTGGCATAGACCATAGACTTGACGTAGCTCTACAGGAAATAGTCTAACGGCGTCAAATCGCACGACCGAGGCAGCCAAGCGACTGGACCATTTCGTGAGATAACACGTTCTCCAAACTTGGTTTCCAATAAATTGATTGTGGCATTCGCTGTGTGGCTTGTGGCTCCATCCTGTTGGAACCACATGTCCTCCAAGTCCATATCATCCAAGTGGGGCCAAAAATATTCGGTTTTCATTGAACGGTAGCGATTCTCATTCACAGTAACGTGCCGGTTTCGATCATCACGGAAGAAGTACGGCTCAATCACACCGACGGCCCATAAACCACACCAAACCGTAATTTTTCCGGGATGCAATAATGACTCATGGAGAACGTGTGGATTACTGCCTGACAAATAATACTGCATATTTTGTTTATTGACGAAGCCATTCAGCCAGAAATGAGCCTCATCGCTGAAGATGATTTTTCGATGAAAATCCGAATCATATATTTTGTCTGGAGAGATTACAATATTTGCGAACGTTACTTTATCAACGGAGTTTGCACGACTACCTGCTCGAGAGAATTGTCAATTGTTACTCCATAAAACTTGTCCATCAGTCATTCTGACGCTTGTCGCTCACTGCGTGGGCGACCCCAGGGGTAGATTCCAAGCTTTGTCGGACTTATAAATACATAATCAAGCAGTACAAGACAACATGAAACACTTATATCTGAGAATAAGATATACCTACATACCTATCTGTGAATTAAATAAAACAAAGAAATTAACGAACACAAAAAAAAACAACATAGAGCAAAATGTAGTGTGGTTGTATTTGTATTTATTGTGAATTTTCTTGCGTTACGTTACATTACTTACTATCGTTTAGCTAAATACCAATATAGAATCGATTATAGATAAGTATTTAAGTGACGTTGTTCAAAGGCAAATTTAATGTTTCCACAAACTTAACTATTTAACCTTTAGGCCCCCTAATAAAGGGTTTTTCAACAGGGACGCTACAAAAGTAGACCAACAGGGGCACCAAACGACGCCATATTTCTTGCCGTTCTTTTGATATTTCTCTTCAGTAAGGTTTGCCATTTTATGATGGAAAGATATACGAGCTAACAACGAGTCAAAATTATTAAAATTTACTACCGAAATTCGGAGTCAGTGGCTTCAACGTTAAGAGCGCTACGTCCAATTTATGGTCGTCATAATCGTCTTAGCAGATCATCAATTGAGCGTCTAGTGGAAAAATTTGAATCCACAGGCACAGTTCAAAATGTTCCTGTGCCAGTGAGACAAAGAAGTGCCCGTAGTGTCGAGAATATTGCTGCCTCTGAGGCTTCAGTTGCAGAAAGCCCAAATCTGTCTCTCACACATCGTTCTCAAGCGTTGGGCATCTCTGACGTCGTTGTGGCGAATTTTGCGAAAAGATCTTGGCCTACATCCTTACAAGATTAAATTGACGCAAGAACTGAAGCCGCTTGACCACCAAAAGCGTCGTATGTTCGTGAATTGGGCTGAACAACAACTTGAAAATGATTCGGATTTTCATCGAAAAATCATCTTCAGCGATGAGGCTCATTTCTGGCTGAATGGCTTCGTCAATAAACATAATATGCGGTATTGATCAGGCAACAATCCACACGTACTCCATGAGTCATCATTGCATTCCGCAAAAAATTACGGCTTCGTGTGGTTTAAATGATTTTAGTAGCAGCTGTATAGAAAATGTAGAGGACCTTGTTTTTACATGACCTGCCCTCTCACAAAGATGTAAGCTCAATTTTGGAAAGTTCTATACTATTCTGCTACATTGATCCTAGCGTTATTGATGTTGCACGATCGTGCTTTTTTGAAACGGAAGTTTCTTCGTGGCACGAAAAAAATCAATATGGCATGCTTTGTATTACATATTTCCATTATATTGCTTAAACTGCAGTGAATTTTGGAGAACATTAATGAAAATGTGGTTTTTCAAAAAACTGTTTGCAATAGGAATTAAAACGCCCAGCGTAAGAGGCGAACTTTTTTTTTGCAACGTCTAATGGAATTGGACGAAAAAATGACAACGAGGATTATCAACGCCATAATACAAAAAATGTTAACGTTTCCATACAAAATATCGACATCAAAGTAGTTAATTACACCGGTCACACATTTAAGCTCCGGAATAAAGGAATGCTCTGAAAATTCACTGGGCTTAACTAAGCCCGAGAGGAATAAGTGTTTGTGTTGCATTTAGGTTCATAAGATGTACATTTTTTATCCTCGACCTCATTTTTTTTTGTTGCAAAGATTGAGCAGAAGTAAAACAAATATTTATTAAGAAACCAATTAAAAATTGATTTGGAGAAAATATTTAAACTATTTTAAAAAAATGGAATGAACAATTTTATTTGATATTGCTAAAGATGCAGTATAAAGTTTAGATTTCCTAAGGCGATGCTTCCTAAGGCGAAGAAGAAGAAGTTGATCTGGTTGTGGACTAGGTATAAGGTTTGATATATACAATAGACAAAAAATCTCGTGGAATTGTGCATATCTCAACAGGTGATCCTTTAACAGACTTACACGATGCACGCATATAAGATACAGAATTAAAAAAAGATCTTTGAAGCTTATAGGTGACTCGTCAGTGACAGAAATATTTGAGTTTTTCGAACAGCGCCAAAATAGAAAAAATATTTTCTGTATCTCTTAATCTCTTATCGATACTTATACTTCCAGTTGCATTCCTCCCCTAAGACGATCTCCACCAGTAATAACAATTGCACCCCTAAGGGTATCCATCACTCTTCCTTTGATCCTTACCTACTTTGGACCTTTACTATAATGAAAACAGATTCTTTCATTAACCGCACTACACGAATGTCGAATGCTTTACCCAGCGCAATATTTCGCTCTCATGGCGGTATTCACACATTCCAAAACATTGCATATGCATAATAAGTGTTCCCAGTTCAAAATTCCAAATCCAGTCAAATCAGACTTGATGACTGAATTTGATTCTTTCGAATCCTGTCAAAAAAAAAAAAAACAGTCAAACATAAGGACCTTTTTTTCAAGTCAAAAAAACAGTCAAATATGAAAATACAGTAGTCCCTCGATAATTTGAACTAATTAAAACAAGGGTTTTTCAGATTTTAGAGGGATTCACATTAACAAAACATTTTTCAGTTCTTACAAACTGATTGAAACAACTTTCGTATTCATTTACAACAACACAAAATAATTTCCTAAAGCACAGTTTCAACATTTAATAAGTTTAGAAAAAATGATAAATAATGATGATAAAACATCATAAAAAAAAGCATGACATTGTAAAATGTTCTACACAACTTGCAGGACACACTGTCTGGCCTGCAGTTGCATTAAAAACCTTGTAATATCACGACTATCGATATTGTTTGTATCTCCGAGACCTGGCTGACCGAAAAAATTGACAATAGTGTCTTATATACCGGTGAATACAAGGTGTTTCGTTCAGACCGTGTAGGCTCTAGGGGAGGAGGGGTAGCTATATTTATAAGAAAGGGTCTTACCTGCAAAGTTGTGGCCTCATCTGATGGGAGCATTACAATGGAGTACTTGTTTTTGGAGGTGTTGTTTGCCGCAAGTAAATGTTTAGTAGGAGTGATCTACAAGCCACCAAATGTTACTGAGACTAGATCTATTACGGATATTTTAGAAGAAGTAACTCCGAAGTACAGTCACATAATAATTGCGGGTGATTTAAATGTCGATCGTTTAGATGTTCGTAATACCGAAGTCAAAATCTTTAATGACAATTTAGCTTCTCTTAACCTCTCTCCTATAAACCAAAAATACCCGACACATTTTACATCTACTAGCTCTACTTTACTAGATGTTTTTCTTGTCAGTCAGCCTAATTTAGTGAATCGTTATGAACAACTCGATGTCCCAGGTTTCTCAAAACATGATCTCATTATTGCCTTTTATGACCTAAATGTGATTTTTAACTCAAACTAGGAAAACAATATCATTCAGAGACTTCAAATCTGTTAAAATGCAAGCCCTATAGTATGCCATATAATTAACTCCAACCTGGAAAATCTTTTCCAACTCACTACGGCAGATGAGCAGGTACAATTTTTCACTTCAGCAATTAACAACATGTTTGAGACCTTTATTTCCATCAAAACCAATACAAAATACTGATCTAGGATGGTTTAACGGGAAAATCGAGAATTTAATTAGCAAGAGAAATACTGCATACAAGCGTTGGAAAAGATTCCGTGTTCCATCATTTTTTATTGATTATAAAAGGCTACGAAATGCTGTAAACATCGAGATCAAATCATCAAAGCAAAGATTTTATGCCTCAAAGTTCGATAATTTGACTTCGGAAAAATTGTGGCGAAATATCAAGTCTCTTGGTGTTTCTAAACACTCAGAATGTGCAGATGAAGCTTGCGATGGAAACGCACTGAATAAATTATTCGTTGGCTCCTCCTCGACCAGAAATGTGACTTTAGATGATGGAATTTTCAACATTAGCAATGAGACTGACTCCCTACCAAGGTTTAGTTTCTATCGAGTAAATGAAATGCATGTATATAAAGCTTTAAATGAGATAAAATCAAATGCAACCGGTCTTGACAAAATGCATCCTCAGTTCATCAAAATGACTCTTCCGTTCCTTTCACCTTATATATCCCACATCTTCAATACCATCTTAACCACCTCCTGTTGCCCTAAACTATGGAAAGCTTCCAAAGTTATCCCAGTCCCCAAGAAGTCCAACTCAAAACAGAAAGAATACCGCCCAATATCCATTTTGCCTTTCATTTCTAAAGCTTTTGAGAAGATAATGAGCCAGCAAATTACATCTTTCTTAAATACTCATCGACTGCTTTCCCCTAACCAATCTGGTTTCAGACCAAAACACAGCTGCACCACAGCACTTCTTAAAATAGTCGATGATATACGGCAAGAAATAGACAGTCAAATATGACTGGAAACCAGTCAAAATCGCAACACTGTGCATAATATCTCACAATAATCCTCCTTTTGCGTTTTCCTAAAATGCTCGAACTGTGTTAACAAAATCTAATGGTAGGTCTTCTATTTCTAGATATTTATAACCCTTTTTGTGTACGAAAAATATACCAAAAAAGTTAGAAAATGGCTAAAAAATAAAATAAATGGAATATTTCTCCAGTCACCAGTGTAACACAATCTATTCGTCTTATCCAATAAAATGTTAAATACAGGGAGTGTTTTTTTTTAAGTAAGTAAACATTAATAAAATTCTAATCAAGAAATAGAAAAATAAGTGCACACCATGTTATAGCTAAGAATTGCTATACAAGATATTGCAAGTAAGACGAAGAAGAAAACCTTAAGACAAAAATTTATTTCAACAAATTAGGAATACAAGTAGACACCATCAATTCCAATTGATCTGTGCTAACGAAGTTAATTCACTTTATCCCCAATAAATGATCCTTTCGCCTGGAAGAAGTTGAAGGAATTTATATAGACTCCTTCGTCGTCCTTTTTCTTCGTCCCCCTACCATCATTGAATTGCAAATAATAACACACATTTATTTCTTCGTAAAACGGTTATTCCACCACATCCACTATATATCTCTATATATATGTATTTACCGCCACCACCAACACCGCTTTTACACAAACCCAACCATCTCCATCTCCATCTTCCTTCCCAGAGCATCTATCAGACAGCGCAATGCAAGACTTTTACGATGATTGGAAGTGATGCTGAATAAATTGAAGTAACTGATTTACACAGGAAATCACTTTATTAAAATAAAAAGACCATGCTGTTCCTTGGAGGCGAACAAAAAAAAAAAAAAAAACAAATCCAGGAAATCTGCTGTTTCGTAGCAGGGGGTGGCCAGGGTGGGGCGAACAGTGAACATAACATCCACCATCAGGATTCAAGACGAATGATTGTCTGAATAGTGTTCGGAATGGGCTTTCAACGTGAAGATTGCGATGCCTGCTCGCACCGTGTTGTTTATAGCCCCATCAGCAATCACAGATCGAACAAAAATTTCTATAGCTTTATGAATATGTAAGAATATTTGTGTGTGACTTCTGAGGAGTTAAGTATGTAGATAAACGACAAAAAAAAAATGTTTTATTTGTTTCTATCAGACGGGACGGGACGGGCACAGGACTCTATAAAAGGCACACGTAAACTCAAACAAACAAAAATACACAAACATTTTATTTTTAATGCAGTGCGCATTTTATATTGCTGGCTTGGCTGGTGGGGACAGGGTCAGGGGAAAGATGGGGAATCCTGCGACAAACACGTCGCATACATCCCCAAGGCGTGTGTCATATACTGATTCAATATGTTATTTGCTTGTTGGAAATTTAAATCAAGGGATTTCTATAACACTCTGTCACATCAGGCTTACAATACGATTCACGACTCTCCTCTCCACAATGCCTTGTTCTTGTTTCATTTTTTTTGTTGTACGATAAAATTGAAAATGTTATTTTTTGCTTGGAATATTTATCTAGAACGGGTTGTTGTGACCAGGGACCGGAGGGTAAAATGGCAAAAGTTAAATACAAATACAATACAAAAAAATTCACACTTGGTTGTGTTTGTTTAAATCCGCACACAATCTTTTTTTTTTTTGTTGTTGTTGTGTTAAAAAGTCTTAAACCTTTTTCCATTTAATTTAATGGCATTGTCGTTGACTTAAGGAATTTAAGCTCAGAACGCATTTTTTTTAAAGAACAAAGTACATTTTTTTTTTTTTTTGAAAATCAACAGCAATAATTCAAAACAGCACAGCAGGATGGGGGGTAAGAACAATTGTTTAAAATTTTGTGGGGTTGCCAAATTCAATAAATTTAATAAAAATTTTACTGGCGTTTAAATTTAAGGGAAATTAAGATGATTTAAAAATTCTCTCTAATCATGCGTCTAAGACAAAAATAGGGTTGCTCACAGATCTGAATGAATTTTTCTTTGACCATTCTGTCTGTGCAGTAGAAGTAGTTATGCCTTGGCATAATCCGTTGTATGCGCTGCGTCAACATTTACAACTGTCAGTTCGATTAGGTAAATGCAGATGTTCTTAAGAAAAGTGACTTATAGACAACGCATACGACGGACGGAACGCAAGAAGTAGCTGAACTTTTTACTATTCTCTTTCTCTTTATAAAAATAATTCTAATCCGTCAAAACAACGTAAGTATTCACTGGGTCATCCTTATCCGTCTACGTAAGCGGACACGTTGCCATAACGTATTCGAAGGATTCTATGGGTTGGAGCTTCATAAGCTATCGCAACGGTGATATGCGACGTTAAGTTCTGAGTTCGAATCCATCCTATTCCAACTAAACTGTTTTTAAGGGAGTACTTGCAAGTAGGTTAGTGTCAAATAATCCCACAGGGTTTTTTTTTTGTTATGAAAAAGGCCTCTTATCTTTGACCTTTGTATTCGCCACAAAAATGTAGGCTTCCATTCCTATTCCTGATGCCCACTATAATAACACTAAGGCCCATTTGCTGATACTGTTCTTAAATCTGTGTCATAGCTAAGTACATCTTAAATTTTAAGAACAACATAATTAATTTGTTGTTGTCAGAAAATTTTTATGATGCACTTTACTAAGTTACGCATAAAATTAAACGCATCTAACTTCGTATCAATGTCAAATGTCAAACACACTTCAAACTTACGTCAAAGTATGCGCAATCTTATAAAAACGGTAAATTTAATTTTGTTTGTGAGAAAATTTGTGAAGATTTTGTGTTCAAAATAGATAATGGCTGACAAAAAAAGGGCAAGAAATCCCAATTTTTCAGTAAAAGAAAAGCGAACACTTTTAGAATGTGCTTTTCATGAAAAATTAATAATAGAAAACAATAAAACAGATGGAGTCACGTGGAAAGAAAAAGAAGCGGCTTGGGAGAGAATCACTGCGAACTTTAATTCCCATTCTGATTCATCATGCTACAGGACCGTTGAAGCACTAAAAAAATTCTACATGGGCTATAAAAAGGAAATTAGGAAGATGGCTGCAGAAGAAAAAATGTCAAGGATTCAGACTGGAGGTGGCAAGCCGGTAAATGTTAGCGATGAAAATTTTGATCTCGCCATATCCATTATGAATCCAAAGACCATAACTGGGTTTGAAAACAATTTTGATGGCGATGGTACGGATGAGGTATTCGAAGATGAACCCAGAAGCAGTACGAATATAGTAAGATGAATTATATTGTTGTCTTATTTACCTTATTTTGTATCCTATAAATTTCCAGATTGAAGAAAAACGCGATGAAACAACTATAGATTGGGGAAAATACAAACCTAGCCAATTGAGAAACCCGGTCCATCCAAAACTAAAGAGAAGCCACGGTTATGTATCAGATGAGCAGGACGGTGACGGTACATCTTTTGGCAATTTTGATGAAAATGTTCCCAAAACAAACATCCCTATGTCCAAAGGATTCAAAAAGCAGTTCAGCAGTTCCGCCACGGAAAACGAAAGTAAATGGTGCGGAAGGCGCCGACCAGTTGCTTCAACGCTGCCTAGCAGCAAAATAACGGAGCAATATTCGCAGCTATCAGCAATTAAAATTGAGCTTGCTAAGCTCCAATACGATACCCAAAAAGAGGAAGCAACTCAGAGAAAATATTCCAGTTCTATTGAACATGAGTTAAGAAAACGGTCAATAGAATTGGACATAGAAATAAAATCAGAATTTCTTAAAAAAATAAAAAGAGATTCGTTCAGAATCTGTGAGACGTGCAGTGTGCTTAAGAATTTGGAAAACCTAAATCCTTAATAACAAATATGTATTATATAGTGCCTGAAGACTGAACTCGGAAAAAAAGTTCCTGATATGAATATGAAGTATCAAATTTCAAAGATAATACATACATACATATTTTTTTAATTTTTATTTTGGTTTATAAACGAATTTTGTTTGTTTTATGCAACAATTGCTTGTATTTTATTTCTTTTTGTTATGTTAAGTTGTGTTTTAATAAAATGAAGTTTTGAATTACATATGTAATTATTTCTTTTTTCAAGTTACATGCATATATCTTTTTCTAACATTTTACAGCCTTCTAAAATAGTTATTTATTAGGTCTTTTCGTTTTTGCATCCCTCCGCTTGACGAAGTTCGGCTAACGTTTCCATTCTGCGAATCATTAATGCGTGGGATCTGCCCTGAGTTTATTGCGTTCTGAAGGTCTTCTGGGTCAAAATCCAAGCTTTCAGGAGGTTCTAATGACACACCATTACTTCTTAGTATATTGGCAAAATACATGTTGCCACAATAACTATTAATGTCGTCTTTAATTGTAGACGACAGCCGTATGCCAGCACAGGAAATCGTCTTTTCAATATTCCGAAAGCCTTTTCTATAGGACCTCTTGTTCGTATCTGTGACTCGTTATAAAGTTGCTCTGCAGCCCCACGGGGACTGAGCAATGGTGTCATCAAATATGTTTTTTGCGGGTAAGCGGAATCGCCTGGGATTATATATATATAGTAAATATATATATGTATATTATAGTAAATAGTATAAAATAATTATAAATCAGGTTCTTTACCCAGAATAACGCAATCTGTATAATCACGACTTTCCATCTTGGCTCTTATTCTACTGCCATTAAAAATTGTTGCATCATGAGCAGAACCAGGCCACCTTGCAACCACATCAGTAAACACCATTTTTGCAGTACATACTCCCTGCACATTTATTGAAAAATAGTTTTTTCTATTCCTGAAAATTTCCGCGTCGGATCCTCCTGAGGAAAACGTGAATTTCGGGTGAAATAAAACCATATTTTATCTTACCAGGAGACTGAATTTTAACATGAGTTCCGTCAACAGCACCAATAACAGAAGGAAAAGATGCTATATCGAAAAAATCCCGTTTAACCTGCGAAACTTCGGATGGTGTAGATGGATAATTTACATATTTTCTATAAAGTTTTGCAATTTCTATTGCAACTCTTGAAACGATTCTTGAAACAGTGGACACATGCATCCCTCCAAAGTCAGCAATACTTAGAAGATGATTTCCTGTGGCAAAGAATCGTAGAGCCACCAAAAGTTGGTTTATAGGGCTCTGTTAAATGCAATGAGGCGTAACTCCTATATGTAATAACGAACTTCAAAAATGGTACATCCAATCATATATTAAGTAAAAAAAAATCTTTGTCTCTCAAAGGAAATCAATTTTGAAAAAACTCAAAGGAATTCTGAAAGAGAGCAAAAGAAGTAAATGGTTAAAATCTCGTTATAGGTCCAGGTGTGTCTGCAGATGAGATGACCTTTCAGTTTATTTCAAGAATCTTCTGAAAATAAATTACATTTAACATTTGCATACGCTGAACCGAATATCTGCGATGATAACTCTAGATTTGACAATATCTGGTGATGAAATACAAATAGTTCTTCAAAAAGCAAAAAATGGGTAAGCTCAAGGAGAATATGGGATAACTTATGATTTTTTTGAAAAATGCATCTCAAACTTTTTACAACTATAGCTGCGTTTAATTGGTAATTTATAGCTAGCGCAATAATCAAGTACCAATAAAACGCTTTGACTGTGTTAATAAAACGCTTTAGCAACTTTAGGTTGTGTTCGCTACAATTATCATAGTTCACATCCATTTTGTCTCCACTAAACTACAAATATCATAGATCATATCCATTTTGTGCGCAAAAAACAACATTAAGGTTGAAGTCATGAATACTTTTCAAGAGCGCCATCTTCATCTTCAAAGTTCTAACTATGTATAACCACTTTTATATCGACTCTTTTACTGGCTAATTTATCGACACTCTTTGTTTTTGTTTTTGTTTGCCAAGGGAAATTTTACTGCGCTGGCTATTAAATTACCAATAAAACACGGCTTATGTATCTGTTAGTATTTTTCAACAAAATTCGCACAAATACTGAAAATTCCTGTTTCGTTTAAAATATCAGTTATTTCTCTCAAAGGTGCCTTGAATTCTGTTGAAGACTACAGTTGCATTTCGTTCATGAATGTCAAAGCAAAAATGTTCTGTAGAGTACTAGTTGGCAGACTGGAAATGTGGGTGGATTAAAATAGGATCAGATTTTCTAGCAGGATATAGGAAAAATTATTCTATTATTCATCAGATTTTCTCACTTTCTATAGTCAAAGCCTTTCAAGCATGAAACAAGAAAATGTTATATACGAACACGAAGGCAGCTGTCTGGGATAAAGAAATTTTTTCGGAGTGGCTTGAAACAGAGTGAACAGGAGTGGCTTGAAACAGATACTGGTGTTAAGCCAGGATGTCTTTTCAGTTTTCTCCTGTTCTCTCTATTTATAAATGACATTGTAACACACCTTCCCGGAGGAGGTGATAAATGTACTGCTGTCCGCCGATGATCTACTTATATTGTCCGAGTCACCAGAAAATTTTGGGACTTAGATATTATCAACACTGAAAAGTTAAAAATTATGATATCTCACGATCCAACCGGGGTGAAATGAAATATAATTGGATTTTTAATGATATTCATTTGGATTTATTGAAATATTATAAATATCTTGGAGTTAAGCTCAACTCAACGCTGGATTTTAGTTAGCACTTTGCAGAAAAATCTCAGACTTCACAAAGTCTTATCAATTAAACGTGGAACAACGTATTATCAAATCAACACAATTTTGGAGTAGAAGAGTATGAATAAATTAAAACATTACATAGGAAATTATTTAAAAAAAAAATTTCTGTCTTTCAATGAAAACGCCAAATTACTAAATCTAGTAATTAAAAACAGGCTTTTCCAATCTTTTCACTAACACACTTAAATTTTAAGCCGACTATATCATTAAAGTACCAGGGGGATACCAGGGGCCCTATTCCGCAAGCGTGAGTTTTTTCTGTGTGCACAAAAATCAGTGTACACATTAAATAATGCGATTCCGAAAGAGTGAGGTGCAATCTTTTTGACAGATAAAGCGTACACAGATAGGCAAATTTATTCACGCATATTTTGAGCGTGAATAGAAAGTGTACATGGAAAACTATTCACACATGCGGAATTGAGCCCAAGGACTCTCGGTTGAGTAGAAAAAAGGTGACACTTTATAAAGTGAGAAATAAAGATTGTGAATATGGAGATATCGAATAATAGTGGTAGGTTTAGGTACTACTTATGGAGAAGAAGTACGTATAGACCCAAGAACTTCTAAGTCTCAACGGATGTCCTTACAATGGGTATGTAAGTAAATCAGTTATGTACTCTATGTAGCATTAAGGCCAGGGGTCAAACAATAAAATTCCCTGTCCTATTTCCACTACGTACATAGGTATAAAAAAGTAGATTTAGGTATTTCCAATTTTTTCAAAAAGTACAATAAATTTAAAAATAAGTTGTTCTGTTTTTGACTAAAAATTTATAAGAGCATTGTATTTCTAAAAACAAAAACAGTAATTAGTTTCGTAAAATTTAGAAAATTTTTTTTTTAATTTTGAGTTTGAAAATTAATTTTTTTCAAAAACTGTTCGACCCATTTTCGAATACGCTTGTCTGGGCACCAAATTATGCCTTCCATAAAGGCAGTCTAGAATAGGTTCAAAAAATATTTCTGAATAATCCCTACGATCTTCCACTTAGAGACTTATACTCTTATAGATATGCCTAGTCTTGAGAGCAGACTTTCTTATTTATGTTTTGTCTTTATTGTAAAATTAATAAATGAAAAAAATAGACTGCACCTTCCCGTATTCATTTTAAAACTCCCTAAAGGAAGCCGAGGAATTTGACCGAATGCATACACAGAATGCCATCTCTCCAGCGCAAGCATATTCTACCACGCTGTCTTCTACCATAGAATGTACCACAAAGAACTTTCCGAACAGGTTCCTCTTCACTCATGGGAGCTAGGTGCCCTGCCCACTGGAGTCTACAGAGCTTAATTTTTGTCACGATATCTGCTTCAAGGTAGATTGCGTACAATTCATGATTGTACCGTCTCCGGAATCGTCCTTGCTCACATATGGGGCCAACAATTCTCCTTAAGACTTTTCTCTCGAACGCGGCTAAGAGGTCGGAGTGCCTTTTGCTAAGCACCCAAGTCTCGGATCCATATGTGAGTACAAGCAGGACCATGGTCCTGTACAGCAGCAGTTTTGAAGTTATGGTGAGATTTCTGGATTTGAAGAGCTTTGACAGACTATAGTAAGCTCTGCTGGATTTGAGAAGCCGCCCGCGTATTTCTTCTTCTAAAGGGTTTTCCAATAAGAGGTGTTATTTTGATATTCAAAGAAAAATGGCATTTTTTGAGATAAATGATCGGATGTTTATTTCATTATAAAGAGGAAGGTATGCCGTTAATAACGAAACACAACATCAACCAAATGGCCGCCACGACCACGCTTACAGGACCATATCCTTTTCATGAAATTTTCCATAACCAAATCACAAAGTGGCTGCCCTATGTCGTCGATAGCCTCACGAATTCCATCTTTGAGGTCTTGAATCGACGCTGGGCTGTTGGCGTAGACCTTATCTTTCACGTGGCCCCAAAGGAAGAAGTCGCAAGGTGTTAACTCACAAGATTTCGGTGGCCAATTGTGATCACCTCTTCGAGAGATAACACGGTCCGGAAACTTTTCCCGTAAAAGATCGATGGTTTCATTGCTTGTGTGGCACGTAGCGCCGTCTTGTTGAAAGTAAACGTTGTCCACATCAATACCATCCAATTCCGGCCATCAAAAATCATTAATCATCTCTTTCTCTTGAGGCTTTTCAACAATAACTCTTGGGTTTTCCGAGCCCCAGATGCGACAGTTTTGCTTGTTGACGTAGCCTCCGAGGTGGAAATGGGCCTCATCAGTCAAGATGATTTTTCGATGAAATTCCGCATCATTTTCATGCATTTCAAGGACCCAATCAGCAAAGACACGACGTTGTTGATGATCAGCCGGCTTGAGTTCTTGTGTTAACTGAACTTTATAAGCCTTAAGACCCAAGTCTTTATGCAAAATACGGTGTAATGACGTTTGTGGAATGCCTAATTCCAAAGAACGACGAGGAATGGATAAACCTGGGTTTTCTTCAACACTTTGGGCTACAACAGCAATATTCTAAGTTGTTCTTAAGTGACGTGCACGGGTTTTATTCTTCACATCACTAACTTGTCCCAACAGCTCGAATTTGTCCACCAATTTCTGTATTGCGGTCCGACAAGGTGCTTCACGACGACCCAAAAATGTTTTAGTTTTACGAACCGTCTCTGCCAAATTTTCACCATTTTTATAGAGAATTTTAATAATTTCAATGCGTTGTTGAAGCGTGTATCGTTCCATTTTTATTAATGGCGTAGTTTCTACTTGTCAAATGTCAAAAAATGACAGCTTTAAAAGTGACAGCTACCGAAATAGCGGGATATTCAAAATAACACCTCTTATTGGGAAACCCTTTATATTGTTATCCGCTGCTACTATTGACCCAAGGTATTTAAAGGATTGCACCACTTCAAATTCGTGCTCCGCTACCTTGATTGTTTGACCAACTGTTCCTCTCGCATTCGACGCCACCATGTACTTTGTTTTACCTTCACTATTGTGCAGCCCCAGATTTTGTGCCGCCTGCTCGATCTGGATGAAGGAATCATGTACAGCTTGCTCAGTTCTTCCGATGATGTCGATGTCGTCTGCGTAAGCCAGTATCTGGCTGGACCTGTTGACGATGGTCCCTCTTGTTGCCGTGCCAGAGTCACGGATTGCTTTCTCCAACGCCAGGTTGATGAGGAGGCAGACTAAACCATCCCCTTTTTGATTGGTTTGGATAGCAATCCGGCTATTTTTACTTGGCTTGTTACGTTGGTCATGGTCAACCTACATAGTCGTGTCAATTTATTTGGGATGCCGAATTCTCTCATGGCTTTGTAAAGTTCTACCCTGGCTATGCTATCGTAGGCGGCCTTAAAGTCTATAAACGGGTGGTATGTTGGGATGTTAAATTCTAGACATTTTTCCATCGCCTGCCTAAGGGTAAAGATCTGATCAGTTGTTGATTTGCCTGGAATGAAACCACACTGATATTGTCCGATGATGGTTTTAGCGTATGGGGTTATCCGGTCTTGTAGGATAGAGGAGAGTATCTTATAGGCGGTACTCAACAACGTGATACCTCTATAATTGCTGCACGTTGTGACATCTCCCTTCTTATGTATGGGGCAAATGATACCTTTTCGCCAGTCTTCTGGAATTTCTTCATGCTCCCACACGTGCACTATAATCTCATGAATTGCTTGACGTAAAGCTGGCCCACCGTGTTGAAATAGTTCGGCTGGTATACCATCGGCTCCCGGGGCTTTGTTTTTCTTTAGCCGGCCTATAGCCTTCTCAACCTCTTCTATGCTTGGTGGCGCCAACATAGGGTACTCTCCTTGAAGTAGTGGAGCCTCCACTTCTGCAGTGAGCTGACCATTTAGCAATTCATTGAAGTAGGTACACTTCCCATCGCTCCAGTATGCTTTGAGGATCGGTGATCAGATTTCCCTCTCCGTCCTTGCAGTATGTGCAGCGTGGTGTGTACTGCGTCATGTTTCGGACGGATTGGTAGAACTTCCGCGCCTGGTGCGGACCTCGCTCTCGGCTTTTCTCTATTTCACAGATTATGTTCTTCTCCCAGGCTGATTTTTTCTGTCTGTCAAGCCGTTTTTCAATTCTTCTGAGCTCTTTATATTCATCTTCGCGTGTCCGCGTTCTATGAGATTGTTGCATTGCTCGGTACGCAACATTCTTACGTTCAGTCGCTAGCTTGCATTCATCATCAAACCAGTCGTTCCGTTCGTTTCTACGACTGCTGCCTAAGATGGAGTTGGCAGTACTAATGACAGTATTCTTAAGGCGTGTCCACTTCTCATCTACGCCCAGCATACTGGCTCCAGGACTTACTCTACCTAGTTCTAGGGCGAGTCTTAACGCATTACCAAAAGTGTTACTGGTGTTTTCATTGCGCATAGCAGCCGTGTTGATTCGAACCTGGTCGGCGGATGCAATACGTCTTCTGGGAAGCTATAGTTCTGAGTTATAAATAAAAAGTAAAAGTATTAATTACTTGTTGTCAGTACCTACTGCATAAACAAAGCTCAAAATACACTTAAATTATAACAATCAAGGTGTCTATTTTTTTTTAAACTCACACCATATTTGCAAATAATAAAAATAAACAAACGAGAATACCATCTACCACCACTATGACCACACTGATTGCCAGGCCATTGCGTCAGCAAAGTTTCACACTTAAAATGATAAAAAAGAAAGAATTTGTAAAAATAATCCTCACACCAAACAAAGACCATCATCCAATTCCTCTGCGTATACCTATACATTATTTGTTTTTAGTTGATGGGCTGGTACACCACAACAAAAGCGGAAGCAAATATTGTGATGAGAATTTAGTTGAAAAATGTTTTTAATTTGTGGTCGAAGAGGAGAGTCCTTCCATTTGCAAATTCACATAATGCAAACAATGTTCCAATGTGCTAAGACCAGCAAACAACAACTACAACAATAAAATATTTCACACTGTTTTTTGTTTCCTTAAAAAAAAACAATAAATAGAAGAAAACTTAAACGGGGTCTATTTGAGGATATCCTTTTGATATTTTGTGTAAGAGGGGAGGAATATTATAATGTTTTTTGCCAGGACAATGATAAATTAGATTCTTCATTCGGTGATGTCTGGAACTTAATATTTTTCATTCTTTCATTGTCAGAAAAATACGATTCACAAAAAAAAAAAAAAATTAAAACAAAATACATACCTTACGACGATAAACTTAAGAAAACGCAAAGTACCATTTCATTTCAATGGTGTCGACAAGCGATGAGATGGTGCGATGTAGTGCTGCGCCGTACTTCGCCGTTGCTTTCAAGAAATTTATACCAGAAGTGCCCTCATAAAGTGCAACACTGTTGAAATACCAAGAAAATTGTGTTTTTCTTTCTTTTAGATGCTTCTGGATGTGCATGTCCTGAATGCTCAGAGATAAATCTAGTTGAATTGTGCGAGTATAGATACTACATCAGGTGGACATTTTATTTTGTATTCATTTTTAATTTAGGAAAATAACCTTTTTCTTCGGATGTTGAACTGCATTGCATATACATTTTTGTGAAAAACAAATTAATTTTAAGTAAAAGATGGTTTATCTTCTGGGCTATATTAACGCATTTTAATTTAATTTTAGAATTACAGAATTTTATTTTTCTCAGTAAAGAGTCTTCCCAATTGGGACTGATAAACTTTGATAGTTGGTAGCGGCCATATTGTTGCAGCAGCATCTGTCAAATTGGCTGTCATTTTTTCAGTCTGTTTTGCCAAATCACGTGCAAATGATAAAATTGTTTTATCAAAATGGGTGTTTTGTTCGGGCAACGTTCCGCGCGCTTCGCTCGTCTACGGTCGTGTTCAGCGATGAGGCCCATTTCTGGATGAATGGGTACGTCAACAAACACAATTGTCGAATTTGGGACGATACCAATCGACATGAGATCCAAGAGCATCCAATGCATCCCGAAGAAGTCACTGTTTGGGGTGGATTTTGGGCTGGCGGCGTCATCGGTCCATATTTCTTTGAAAACGACGTTAGCCAGGCCATCACCGTCAATGACAAATGAATAAGCCACAATCGATACACCCCCCCCCCTCAAAACCAACATAACCATCGGTCATATTCAGACTGATTTATGCGCAAAAGTCATGGAAAATTGGACATTTCAGATGGCGCCACCCAGAAAAGCGGCAGCGGACATTTGAACGATATTATACTCCATACATAATGTCATTGATAGTAATAAAATATTTGGATGATATCTCACATAAACTTTGTTTTATTTAAATTTCGATACCTTTCCATACCTGATTACATCAGGTATACTTTTTCCAAAAATGACTTTTTGCCGTAAAATTATACTTTTTGTTAAGCGCCACGTTTTGATCTGGGTTCGGCTACCCTATCATGTATACAAAGGAAACCAGAGAGAAAATAAAATTCTAGTATCCGCCAAGTGTGCTCACTGGAATAATGTTGCTTTAGGAAATTTGTACTATCAGTTTCAGTTGAGTAAAGCTCATTGCCATATGAAACAAAATCTCCGTACCAAAATTTTGTTGCATGGCGCTAAGTTTAACCGAAATTGTTGCTTAGAACACTGGTTGAACTGGAATTTGACCCATTTTTGTCGCTTAAGATATTCCCTTCCAGACATTATTGTCTTTGATTTGAAATATTTCGTAAATGAAGTAGGCTACTGTTATGTTCTGATTTTTTCTGATTTGTTTTGTTGTTTTTTGTCTCGTCAGTTTTCAGCGTATTTATTTCAGTTTATTAAATTTCCTTAGCTTTATTGTTTGTCCAAAAAAAATAAATAATGAATTAATTAACACCATTTGTTTCAATCTTGTTTCTTGTGACCATGTCAATGGTTTAAGCGCCATTTACTGTTGTATCAAGCTACAATGTCTTTGTTAAAATAGAATAAAATTTTATACATATTCATCAGCATCAAGATTTACCTCATTGTACTTTCTTGAATTTATTTATCATTTCCTTTTGTTCTCAAATCTTATATATCATTTACATAAATATTAACAATTTTTCGTTTGCAATGTACTGTTGATATTAGTTATGAAATAAACTCTTTCTCTTTGCTGTTAACCATCAAACCTTCAAGACGTGTTTAATTTCACAGGTTATGGGCCCAGACCCAAGTTTACAGTGATAATATATTTTGGTAGTATTTCATAAAAAAATTACATAAATTGTCAAATCAATTTTAATTAAATTAATATTGAGAACATTTTCTGTTTGCTGGGAATGCGGTGGTCTGCTGGGTTAGTTTTTGCTGTTGATTGCTAAGATGGAAGGGGATCTATTTCGAGTCGAAAAACCTTACTTATCAGAGCAATGGAGCGTGTGGAAGTTTCAGGTATGGGTTATTCTGAGTGCCTGCAATATCTTTGAAGTTGCAAATGGGGAATGTGTAAGGCCGGTGACGACAGGGGCGAATAATTCAAAGGAATTGAATTGGATTAAAATGGACAGAAAGGCCCAGAAGATAATCGTCATGAGCGTTGGACCTCAGCCACTTGTTCATATTATGAATTCTACAACGTCACATCAGATGTGGACGAAATTAGAAGCTATATGAACAAAAGGCACTTACTAATAAACATCATTTGCAAGAAAAATTTTATAAGTTTTCAAAAGATCCTGAAGAGGATGTTGCTCTACATATATCAAAATTAGAGTCACTCGTTCATCAACTTAAAGAATGTGGAGAAACCATATCAGAAAATATGTTGATAACAAAGATTCTTATGACCCTACCTTCCGACTTTAATCATTTTTTTACAGCATGGGAATCGACAGCAGCATCTGAGAAAACTCTTGAAAATTTGACTGCACGTCTGGTGATGGTAGAATCATGTTTATTTTCACAGCATGAAAAAGGAAAATCGATAGTCGGTAACGGTGAATCTTCAAGTGCTTTGGTAGCGAAGAGGAACACGAAGTTTCAAAGTCAAAACCACTCAAGTCGCGGAAAAGTTAAACCAGGAAGGTGTTTTGCTTGCAAGAAACCTGGTCATTGGAAAAGGAATTGCCCAATGAGGGAAGCGAATGTGACAAAATCTGGAACTGTTCGTGAAGCTTTTACATGTGCTGTGGTCGCTCGCAAAAGCAAAAATCAAGAAGATTGGTTTCTGGACTCAGGTGCCAGTGACCACATGACTTTCAGACGCGATTGGTTTGTGGAGTACAAAGAGTTTACCTATCCACAATATGTCCGTATTGGTGATGGTAAAACAATTCTAGCTCTTGGGTGTGGTGCCATTAATATACTTGCTTTTGACAATAAGGAATGGGTGCCGAAGCTTCTTTCAAACGTTTTGTTCGTGCCAGAAATCCACATTCATTTATTTTCTTCGAATAAGGCTCTTGATAGAAATTTGCATCTTGTATCTGACAACAATAAATGTGATTTATTACAAAATAGATTCTGTACCCTGTAAATGTGAATTATTACAAAACGATTGAACTGTGGCAGCGGGAGTTCGATCAGGTCCATTGTTTAGAATGCTTTTTAAAGTGGAAATCAATACAACTGCGAATTTCAATGTTAAAGCTGATTCAAACAAAACTTGGCATGAACGGTTTGCTCATCAAGGTGTAAGCTACGTTCGTAAATTTGTAAATGAGCAAAACATTGGTAAGTCACATCGGTTGCCTTTTAAAAGGAGTAGCAGCAGGGCAACAATTGCTGCTGAGTTGGTGCACGCAGATCTCTGTGGGCCTATGCAGCAGAATTCAATATCAGGTTCGAAGTACTTTCTTCTTCTAAAAGATGTTTTTTCTCGTTACAGAACTGTATTTCTTCTTAAAAATAAGGACGAGGTCTTTGAATGTTTAAATTTTTTTTTAGAAACGTGAGAGAAACTGATTTTTCAGTTCAAACAATTCGCATTGATAATGGACTCGAATTTATGAATACCAAATTAAAACATCTACTGGACGAGGAAGGTGTAAATCATCAGACAACAGTTCCATATTCTCCCCAACAGAACCAGAGCCGAAAGATAAATGAGAACCATTGTGGAGGCGGCTAGAACGATGATTCATGCCA